>JAPXFQ010002006.1:0-600000 GCA_028564705.1 Apricaphanius iberus
CTTTCTTTCTTTCTTTCTTTTTTTCTTTCTTTCTCTCTCTCTCTCTCTTTCTCTCTCTTTCTCTCTTTCTTTCTCTTTCTTTTTTTCTCTCTCTCTTTCTTTCCTTCTTTCTTTCTTTCTCTCTCTTTCTTTGTCTCTTTCTTTTTTTCTTTCCTTCTTTCTTTCTTTCTTTTTTTCTTTCTTTCTCTCTCTTTCTCTCTCTCTCTCTCTTTCTTTCTCTATCTCTTTCTCTCTTTCTTTCTCTTTCTTTTTTTCTTTTATTATCACCTTCAGCTTTTCTTTCGATTCATTCTCTCTCTTTCTCTCTCTCTCTCTCTTTCTTTCTTATCTCTTTCTCTCTTTCTTTCTCTTTCTTTTTTTCTCTCTTTTTCTTTCCTTCTTTTCTCTCTTTCTCTCTCTTTCTTTTTCTCTTTCTTTTTTCTCTTTTTCTTTTCCTTCTTTTTTTCTTTCCTTTCTCTCTCTCTCCTCTCTCTCTCTTTCTTTCTCTCTCTCTCTCTCTCTCTCTCTCTTTCTCTCTCTCTCTCTCTCTCTCTTTCTTTCTCTCTTTCTTCTTTCTTTCTTTCTCTCTCTCTTTCTTTCTCTCTTTTTTCTTTCTTTCTTTCTCTCTCTCTCTCTTTCTTTCTCTCTCTCTCTCTCTTTCTTTCCTTCTTTCTTTCTTTTTCTCTCTTTCTTTGTCTCTTTCTTTTTTCTCTTTTTCTTTCCTTCTTTCTTTCTTTCTCTCTCTTTCTTTGTCTCTTTCTTTTTTCTCTTTTTCTTTCCTTCTTTCTTTCTTTCTTTCTCTCTCTCTCTCTCTCTCTCTTTCTTTTTTCTCCTCTCTCCTCTTCTCCATCTTTTTTATCTCTTTTGTCTTTCTTTCTTCTCCTCTTTTTCCCTTTTTCTTTCTTTTCTTTTCTTTCTCTCTCTCTTTCTTTCAATCTTTTTTCTTTCTTTCTCTCTCTCTTTCTTTCTTTCTTTCTTTCTTTCTCTCTCTCTTTTTTCTTTCTTTCTTTCTTTCTTTCTTTCTTTCTTTCTCTCTTTTTTCTTTCTTTCTTTCTTTCTCTCTATCTTTTTTCTTTCTTTCTTTCTTTCTCTCTTTCTTTCTTTCTTTCTTTCTTTCTTTCTTTCTCTCTATCTTTTTTCTTTCTTTCTTTCTTTCTTTCTCTCTCTCTTTCTTTCTTTCTTTCTTTCTTTCTTTCTTTCTCTCTATCTTTTTTCTTTCTTTCTTTCGCTCTCTCTCTTTCTTTCCTTCTTTCTTTCTTTCTCTCTCTCTCTCTCTCTCTCTTTCTTTCTCTCTCTCTCTCTCTCTCTCTTTCATTCTCTCTTTCTCTCTTTTTTCTTTCTTTCTTTCTCTCTCTCTTTCTTTCTCTCTTTTTTCTTTCTTTCTTTCTTTCTTTCTTTCTCTCTCTCTTTCTTTCTTTCTTTCTTTCTTTCTCTCTCTCTTTCTTTCTTTCTTTCTTTCTTTCTCTCTCTCTTTCTTTCTTCTTTCTTCTCTCTTTTTTCTTTCTTTCTTTCTTTCTCTCTATCTTTTTTCTTTCTTTCTTTCTTTCTCTCTTTCTTTCTTTCTTTCTTTCTTTCTCTCTTCTTTTTTCTTTCTTTCTTTCTTTCTCTCTATCTTTTTTCTTTCTTTCTTTCTTTCTCTCTCTCTTTCTTTCTTTCTTTCTTTCATGGGGCCATAGCTACAAACAGGTATCTGCTGCCCTTCAATCCTTAGTAGCTCGTGTCCTTTTTGTTTCACGTTTTTGTTCAATGTTCTAGATTGAATCCATTTTTTTTGGGTGTTTTGGATCATCTGTTTGGTGGATTGGGTGTATCACTGTATTTATATTTGTGGCCAACGGTACACTGCGAAAAAGAAAAATATTCACACAATCCTGAATTTTATTTGCACTTGGATTTCAAGAAGGAACAAAATGAATAGATTTCAAACAGAAGATGTTCGTGTTTTATTTCAGAGATTTGTTGTTGGTCGAGTTTGAATTTTTCAAGTTAACAAGGAACACAGATGTCTTTGTAAATAAGTGGTGTATTAATAATGTTTTGTGTTCAGTAGATGAATATTCTTTAGTTTTCAATTTTTGTAATTCAATGATTTTTTCTTTTGTTTTCTCTAATTATTGGGATGTGAAAAAAAGGTAATATTAAAGTCAAAAAACTCTTTCTTTCTTTCTTTCCTTGATATTTGCTGGCGGTTGGTTTGTCTTTAAATCAGGAGGTAATGCAGTGAAACGGGCGTCTGCTGAATGTTTCTTACCCCAGCCTCTGGCAGCAGGAGGTGGAGATGTGGTTGTGTAGGCTGCCAGTGTTGATGGATGCCTTCACTTCAGTTTCGCAGCACTGTGGGAAGAGAGAGAGAGAAGGGGATTTTGGTGTCATAGTGGGATTTTCCATTTTGCAATGACACTGATTCACACACGGAAAAAAGTTTCTCATAGCATCACATAAAAGTATAGCTTTAGCTATTTTTCTTCCCTCTTTTACACAAATCTGTCTTGCTGCAAACTGAATAAAATGCACAAAAAACCCACTTATTTGTGATAGTTGCTGTGGTCAGCAGCTTTAGAGCATGTCAAGTTAAAATATAACTGTCTTATAGGCTTCTGTGTATGATTAAGGATTTTTTTGGATGTTTCGCTTAATTTTTAGGGTTAGTATTGCTGACAGGAGGTGCAGATTCCTCGTAATGTGAAGCGGACCTTGAGTTTTCCAGGTTTATGCACCACGAACCAAGAAATCATTAAGGAAGTAAGTTATATATGCACAATTATTAAATTGCCAACCACTGCACAGTGAAGTGATAAAACATAAATACAATTATCTGTTATTTAGATCACATCTTTAAATAAGAGAACCATTCAATTCTAGTCCCACAACCAATAGGCTTCCATCCATTGCAGCCATTTATCTCATACAATTAGACAGTTTTACTGTAAAATGTGATAATAATAGATAATTAGCAGCCAATCCCGTGTTCTCCATTACCTCTAGAGCTATTTAATGAGTTTCCTCTTTGATTTAATCTCAGCTTTCATCAGAATCCACTCTGAAAACATAATGTGTATTGACTCAAGCACTTTAGGAAAAAGCGTTCGTTTTTCCTCAAAGAAAATGCTAAAATTATGATGTGCTGATTTGGTTTTCTTCAGTGCTTCAGTGACTGTTGAGTTGCTTTTTATTTACCAATAAAAAAAGCAATGCCTGAATGATGAAGAAATGAATGAATAATGAATTTATACAGTTTTTCCAACATAATCAGAAAGGACTGTATCAAATAAGATATAGGCATCATAAATATAACTGGATAGAAAAAAAACAAGTAGATAAATGCTAACCTAGGAATAGCAGATGTAAAAGTACGTACAATAATGCATATAAAAAATAGCAACAATATAGTATGAATGCATAGACGTATACCCAAGTAAATAATTGGTTCTTCAGCTGTTTTCTTTTGTTCGTTTGCACATTAAAATATATTTTTGTTTCACATTTAAATTCATTAAGGTATTTATTACCTCTCGCCTTTGAATTAACGTGTATAACAATGAGAATAAGAGCAATAACCAACAACTATTGTTTATTTTGCAAATAAAAGTTTGTAATTAATCGCTGTTAATGCATGTGTGCAGGACGTGGGGCTGGGGTTAAATCACAATGTGAACAGTGCTGATGTACAGTAGCCAAAAAAGGGGGGGGGGGGGCTTTTAATTGGGTTTTAAGTTTAATTTGACCTATTCGTGTTGGATTATTCAATAATAAATAAAGAATCACAAATTAAACATGACAAATTCTGGCTTGTTACTTCCTTATGGAAGTAAATCTGTGCCATTGGATTTTGAATTTGAATTTTTAGCGCCAGTTTTTTTTACATCCAATTTTTAACACTACATTTTTCTGCATCATCTAAATCAGACTTTGAATTTAAAAAGACATCAAATTTCTTGCACTGATTTTTTTTGCATATGACATTTTTTCAATGTTTCAAAAAATTCAACGTAAAAAAATTCATTGTCTAAAAAAATTCAATGTCTAAAATATTTTAGTGTCAAAAAATTCAACATCTCAAAAAAATTCATTGTAAAAAGATTCGATGTCTGAAAAAATTCAGTGCAAAAAAAATCAACATAAAAAAAATCCAATGTAAAAAAATTCAATTTCTACAAAAAAAAATCAGTGTTAAAAAATTCGACATCTCAAATAATTCAATGTAAACAAAATTTGATGTCTTAAAAAATTCAGTGTAACAATATTCAGAGTCAACATCTGGGGTAACCAATGAGAAGCAACCGATCCCTGTATCAAATCATCATGTGACACCAAAACAGGAAAGCGGTGAAGTTCAAGTAAGCTCTGATATGCGCTCCCTAGAAACACAAAAAAATGAGAAGGAGTCCAAACTCATTCAAACTATTCTCCAAATATATAGTAAAGTTGATTGGTGTGAAGAGGACAAAATTAATTTAGCCAAAACAAACAGAATTAGATGAATTCTATTCATGCTTGCTCAGTATGTGGGATTGCTGAGAATTACACGACGCAATCTTCTGTGGTTCTGTAATTTCTACATTAAACATTGTATTGTAATAACTCTTTTTGTAAAGTGCCTTGAGATGACATCTGTTGTGAAATGGCGCTATATAAATAAACTGAATTGAACTGAATTGAATTTACAGAAAGCTCAAGGAGCTTATATTCGATCTAAAGCCAGATGGATGGAGGAGGGTGAAAGAAGCACAACATATTTCTGCAGGTTAGGAAAACAAAGACAAATAAAAAATTCAATTTCAACTCTCATAATTGATGATAAAGAATGTAGAGATTCAAGAAACATTGCCCAAGAAGTATTTACATTTTATAGTGAAATTTATGAATCCTCATATAATGAAAGAAATGCTGAAACCCTTTTTAATTTGATTCGGCATGAAATCCCCAAAATAGATCAAACTTTTAAAAACGACTGTGAGGAAGAATTGAAATTAGCAGAATTAGATGATGCAATAAAAAAGATGCGCCTAAACCGTTCACCTGGTCCTGACGGTCTGACGTCAAATTTTTACAAACATTTTTGGGACGAAATAAAACCCTTACTCTATAATGCTATAAAGGAATGTATCAATTCAAACAAACTAATGGTAACAATGAAACAAGGAATAATTAAATTATTACCCAAACCTGGAAAAGACAAAAAATGTTTAAATAATCTAAGACCAATAACTTTGCTTAACACTGATTATAAAATCCTGACCACTGCATTGGCTACCAGATTGAAAAAGGGTTTACTAAACATTATTAGTCCAAATCAATCGAGTTTCTTAAAAGGAAGATCAATACACAATAATATTCGTATGGTACTCGACATCTTGGATTATAAAACTTTATTTCCAGATGACGGATTGATCTTATTCTTGGATTTCAGCAAAGCCTTTGATTCTGTGGAACACAGATTCATTTTTAAAACCCTTGAACATTTTGGGTTTGGCAAATTTTTTTATTTTTTAAGATATAATATCTATGTTACATAAAGATATCAATAGTTCAGTTTCACTTTCGGAAGGAACCTGCCCCAGATTTCAACTTAAACGAGGAATCAGACAAGGATGCAGTCTTTCCCCCCTCTTATTCATTTTAGTCACTGAGCTTCTCACTATCCATCTAAGATCGTCCAAACTCCAAGGTCTAAATATAAATGATAAATCAATCCTAGTTAACCAATTAGCAGATGATACAACACTGTTCTTAAAAGACAGAAACCAGATACCAATAGCTTTAAATACGATTAAAATATTTTCAGAGGCTTCAGGATTAAATCTTAATGTTGATAAATGTGAACTAATGAGAATTCATGAAGGATCAGAATCCTCTCTGTTTAATATTCCTGTTAAAAAAGAAGTTTGTTATCTAGGAGTTTACATTTCAAATGTACCAATAGATAGAAACCAAAAGAATTTTCTGAACACAGTTAGGAGTTTTCTTCCAAATAAGGTAAGATCTCTTTGGAGCCAATTATTCAATATTTTTTTGTTTTTTTCTACTAAGATGGAATCTATTTCTAGACTGATATACCCTGCTCAATCATTGTCCATATCCCCTAAAAGTATTAAAGAAATAAATAAAATGAATCTTGACTTCATATGGAAGAATAAGAATCACTATATTCGAAAAAGTGATCTAGTTAAAAACTATAAAAGTGGTGGCATAAAAGCAATTGATTTTGAAATATTGAATGTATGAGTATTAAAAATAAAATGGCTTCGATCTTTTTTAATTAATTGCGAAGAAATTTGGCATGCAATCCCAAAATTAATATTTGAGAAGGTGGGAGGAATGGAACTCCTCTTAAAGTGTGATTTTGAAATCCATAAGCTTCCGGTCAAACTCTCTGAATTCCACAAACAAGCCCTCTTATTTGGAAAGATGGTTTTCAAGCACAACTTCAGCCCTCATAATGTTCCGATATGGAATAATAGAACCGTTTTAGATAGGAACAAAACCATATTTATTAAAAGTTGGATGGATAAGGGAATTTGGTCTGTAATCCACATCTTAGATCTGAATGGAGATATTCTCTCGCTTAAAGACTTAAGTTATAAATATGATTTAGAATTTTCCGTAATTGATTATAATAAGGTGATTAGAAATATTCCAAGTGCTCTGGTCCATCTAATTAAAGCTTCTATTAGTAATATGATTAACCCTAGACACAAAACAATAACAGTTGATGGGATCAACATACTCAATAAAAAATGCTTATAATTTCCTGAGGAACAAATTAAATTAGGTCTTTTATCCAAACCCAGTTCTTAGACTCTCCCTATTAAGCAAATTTTCAAAAGAAGAAATTAAAACTTTGAGATATAATTATTTAAAATACCCTCTACCCCCAAAATATAAAGAAATACACTTTAAAACCCTAAATGATATTTACCCATCCAACCATTACATACAAACGAGATTTAAGTTTAATGTAGAAAAATGTTACTTATGTAAACAAAATGATGAATTGACCAAACACCTTTTCTATGATTGTGTTAAAATTTCAACAATTTGGAAATCACTTCAGGAGTGGGTTAACACCAACAAAAATCATATAGATAATTTGACGGCTGAGGATGTTTTATTTGGGATTATACTAAAAGATAAATATAGTGAATTTATTATTAATAATCTTATAATCATCACAAAATTCTTTATACACAAATGCCGATACCTCCAAACTCCACCTAACTGGAATAATCTTAAAAATGAATTGAAACTGCTGATGAGATCATTAGATAAAATGTCCACAACAAATGCTATTACACTTCACGAATTCTTTAAAAAACTTAATAACAAATAAAAATGTAAAATTTATAATCCCCTTTTAAATAACAATATAATATTGATGAATACCTTATTCCTTACTAACTCTCCCCTTATGTGAATCTATTTTTTTTTTTTTACTTATCCTTATTTACTTTATTTATTTATTTATTTATTTATTTTTTCCCTTTAGTTCGAGGTTCATACTGTATTGTTGCTTTCTTTTATACCAAACTGCAAAATAACTTCAAAACTCAAAAGCATGGTTTTTGGAGCTTTACTTTAATTTGTCATTCTGTTTACATATTGTGAAATTTGTCGTTGTAACTTTTACATGTTCAATAAAAAAAATAAAATAAAAAAAAATTTAAAAAATCTGCGCTCCGGTCACGAGTATCTCACTGATCAGTAAGTATCAGCAGTTCCTTCCTCGCCTCTGATTGGATAGAAATGTTCTCGCATGATTGGCTATTTCTTTTAGGGGCCTTTTCTTCCCTCTGATTGGCTAGAAAGTCTCTCCAGCGACTACAAAACGTCACAGCATTTTGTTAGGGGGTTGTTTTTGAATTATTAGTCCTTCCACCAACAGAACCAAAACAAGTTTAAAGAGACTTTCTACCCCCCAGTGGTGTCTTGTGATGTGCAACAGCTGCAGGTTGTAAAACTATCAGCTCAGGAATCACGTGGCTGCTAGAATACAAATAAGCGGTAGATCTGGGATGGCCGCCAATTCTTGTAGCCAATCAGTGGCAAGAAAAGGTGGGACTAGTCGTTAAAAGCTAAAAGAAATAGCCAATCATGCGAGAGAAGTTCTATCCAATCAGAGGCGAGGAAGGCAGTAACTGCAGATACTTACTGGAGCGCTGACCAGAGCTTACTTGAACTTCACCACCTTCCTGTTTCAGCATCACATGACCAATGGAGTGTAACTTGATTAGCTGGACGTTAGATGATTTGATACAGGGATTGATTTCTGCTCCTTTGTTAACCCAGATGTTGACTCTGAATATTTTTACACTGAATTTTTTTAGACATTGAATTTTTTTACACAATGAATTTTTTTAGACATCGAATTTTTTTACATTGATTTTTCTGAGAAGTTGAAATGTTTTACACTGAAATTTTTAATACATTGAATTTTTTACATTGAATTTTTTGAGATGTTGAATTTTTTTACATGGAAATTTTTTAAACATTGAATATTTTGAGATGTTGATTTTTGAGATGTTGAAATTTTTTAGAGACACATTTTTTTGACATTAAATCTTTTTTACATTGAATTTTTTGAGATGTTGAATTTTTTGTGAAACATAAAAAAGTCATAAGCAAAAAAATTCAGTGCTAGAAATTTGATGGCTTTTAGAATTCAAAGTCTGATTTAGATGCAAAAAAAAAATTATGTGTTTAAAATTGGATGTAAAAAAAAATCGATGCTAAAAATTCGAATTCAAAATCCGATGGCACAGATTTACTTCCATACTTCCTGGCCTAGCTTACTGAGCTAGTTTAGCTGAGCTATCTGACCTGAGCTAGTTTAGCTGAGCTATCTGACCTGAGCTAGTTTAGCTGAGCTAGCTTAGCTGAGCTAGTTTAGCTGAGCTAGCTTAGCTGAGCTAGTTTAGCTGAGCTATCTTAGCTGAGCTAGCTTAGTTGAGCTAGCTTAGCTGAGCTAGTTTAGCTTTGGTGGCGCAAAGCATAAAGCCTCAGAGAAAACATTGAAAAATCCTTCCTTTGAATGAAAAGGAAAAATTTGATATTAAAATCTTCACCATCCGCACATCAAGAAGCTGAAATCGAATTGTTTCATGGCTTTAGCTTTAGCTACATGAAAGAAAAGCCCACACACACATACATTGACTTTAGTCGCTCTCATTGATTTTCTCAAGGTAAGGTGTAGCAGTTTGAACGGGCAGCTTGACCTATTTTCTCTAACATTCATTCTGCAAGACATTTCATGTCACAAATATGTGTTTCTGTAGCGCAGCAGACCGGAATGGTTAATGGTAAGTGTTGTCTCTGAGGTCTCTCCCTGAGCAACCTTTGAGTCAGTGTCAGTAAGGAAACATAAAAAGGAAGAGTTTCGGATGTAAGCAGAACATATGGCGGCTCTGCAGGCATGTGAGATGAGCAGTGGGCTGACGCCGCCTCTACACTGTGAATAATCTTGATATTATCCAGTATTATCTATAGAGGGAGCTCAGCTGTATGGTGTATTTTTAGCTTTTTTAAGTCTCATAGAAACTACAACTCTAGCATCAGTATATCAGCATATTTGTCACTACATTTAAGAGGTTATCTCTTTATGAAAGATGGGTCTGTGAATAGCTTAAAAAACACAGTTATCGCTGTAGATTTTGGGCTATGGGTTAAAATTGTTGGTCAATGTTTCTATGCAGTATGGAAACAAATTTAGATTTCTTTAAAGATTGTATTCATTTATTCCATTCCATCTTCAAAATTTGGAATTAAAAAGGTTTTTGTGGGGTTTTTTTTGGCACTAGTGACCTTCGGAGAAAAGGAAAAGATATACAGTAACTGACCTGGACCCAATAAGGACTACAGCCTTGAAATTAAATTTGCATATTGATACATCTTGTTCTCTTTCATATTAATTAATCCTTCTCTGCCAGTCATCTCTATCATAAATACCTTATCTACTTCACCGAACGCTGTCCACTACTCCACTGGAAGTAAGCACAGTGAGTTTCTGTGCATATTGTGGCGGTTCTCCTCTCTCTGCACAGGCTGCGGCGGCCTAGGAAGCCCTTTTGTTCTTGCAGGCTTATCAGCAGAAACACAAACCTGCTCTCTGTACGGAGTCCTGGTGCCCAAAAAAAATCCCTGATGTTTAAAAATAGCAGCTGAATGAATAACAGAAGAACACTGAGCTGTTAATGAGTTGATGAACCCAGCAGCAGAGAGAGAAACGCAGAATGCTGAAATCCTGGAAAACGGGACGCATTTTGTTAAATATTCTCAGATTGGCAGTATTTACAATGATGCATTATTTAAACAGCACTGAGATTAGGAGCTATTTAATCATAGCATTGATTTATTTCAAGGATGCCCCTTGTTAAAGTTTAAAAGCCCCAGATTTGTCCAGCTGAACCTTTAATTATTTTTTTTTTTACACTGAAACGTGTATTAATAGTTCATTTTAAACAATAACCTATTTTTTGGTTAAAGTGGGCTTTCTCCATTGTGGCCCAGCTTGGACTTCTAATCACTGTGACTCACTTATCTCTGATTGTGATCCAATCTGAAAGCTGCTGGGTCCTGCAGAGCTTTTCATACGTTCTGAAGTGAAAACGAGCTCTAAGTTATGAGTCACAGGAGCACAACAGAGTCCCTCTCCTTTTGTTTTCAGTTAGCTTCCTGCTGTATGTAGGTGAAAAACTGCAGGCAGACTGTTTTTATTTTGCGTGGTACCTTGCATTGAATAACTAAAGCTGTGAGGCGGGTCGAGCTGTCCGTGCTCTCTGGCTTCTCGGCCGATTGTCTGGCT
This sequence comes from Apricaphanius iberus, assembly GCA_028564705.1. Lineage (NCBI taxonomy): Eukaryota > Metazoa > Chordata > Actinopteri > Cyprinodontiformes > Aphaniidae > Apricaphanius > Apricaphanius iberus. Next base: position 10,778 of record JAPXFQ010002006.1, read on the forward strand.
CCAGCTTCGCTGTTATCATCCTCCTCGTCTGATCTGAGGCTCCTCTCGCTCTCCTCCAGAGACTCCCTCTCTTCGGTTGAGTCATCCGCAGTGCTCTCGCTCCTCTCATCAGCATCCGTGGGTCCATCTTTGGTGTCGGCCAGCGGTGAGCGGACCCTGGCTGTGGCGTCTCGGGCCTCCCCTCGGAGCCGGGTGATGTTCCCCTCCAACAGGCGTCGCTGGACGATACTGTGGGGTTGCTAAAAAGAACCAGAAAATTGATTATTAGATGGAAGTTTTGGAACGGGTTAAACTTTTTCCACCTTATCGTTCTCTGCCAAGTTACAACCACACTTTGTGCAAAACACATTTACATGAAAAAAACAAAATTACTTTTCAAAAAAACGCCTTAACAAATTCGAAAACAAATGCAAATCCTGAAACAAATCAAATACATTTCTTGATGGAAATGGATTTTCCAAAATGATTGGTGTGAAGCAAGGATGGCCTCCCCTTTTAGCACAGGCAAATGATTTTTAGCTCAACTAAACTGTGAAGTCAGTGACAGTCTTTCGGGGAAAATAACAGCAAGAAACAGAATTTATGATATTTCTAACACATGATAATGGGTGTTTCTCAACTGCAAGGCGTCTTGCCTACAAAGGCAGTGCCTCGGTAGGCAAGGCGTCTTGCCTACGAGGACATTGTCCTTCCTTGGTCAAAAAAACGGTTTGGAACAGCCTTACGTGACCGCGGCGGCTTACGTGCTCTGTTTATGTCCCGCCCATCGTAGTAGCATTGTAGCGTAGTAATATTACTTCAACCATGGAACTGGAAATGTCTAATGAGGGTTTTACTTTGTTTATTTTTTTTGTATATGTCAGTTAAATCAAATGTGCAAACGAATTAGTGCCTGGTAGCCACCGAAGCTGCAACTGCTAAGCAACTAACGAACCATATATAACTGCTTTGGATCTAAATAATAATAATAATAATAAAACAAACATTTTAGATATAAGCCCGTAGGGTTAAGAATAGTTGACTTACATTTAAAATAGAAATTTTTCCCCGAAGTAGGTGCTGCCGGCTCCTACCGCGCTGTATTCTGGGAAATTTTTGACCGAGAGCAGGCTCAAGGCACGTCTGATGTATCCTTGGTTAGTTAGCTAAACGGCTAACAAACGGAGGACAGATTCCTCCGTAGAACATGAACGTTGGAACACGCCTTGGCGGTCCCTGATGACGTATCTCCTAGGCAACCGGGGCGGCACCAAGGCATCAAGGTGAGGTTCCCGGGCATTGAGAAACACCCTATGTCTTACAGCATAAGCTTCAGCCAGTTTGCACATTTTTGTGTGAAATCCCCCATGAAATGTTCTGTTTTTTATTCTGCAGATATGCTGCAGCATTCTTAGCAGAGGGTGACGTTACGTTTCATAAAGTCTCCCAGTCTGCCCTCAAAGCCTTCAACCCTTGCATACATTCAGAAGCGGACAGCATGAAGTTAGTCAATGTCGCTTCACCTGCTCCAGTCGTGTGTGCACAGAGGTCTGTGTTTGGCATCCCCAAAAAAGCAGTCCTACGCAGGCCCAATTTTACCTATCTGCACGCCTTAAAACGATTTGTTGAACTCTTGAACTCAATCCGATAATAGTGTTTAACTCCCAAACAAATCTGGACCCAATCCGCCAATTGACTTAAAACCTGCAACCCAACCAGATACCCAGAGACACTAGAGTGACAAGGTGTAGCTCTGAAAATAATTTAGACCATTTTGCTTAACATGGGCCAATACATTCCTTTTGACTGATGGGGGTCAAAAAAATCCCATCAAAATTTTATTTTATCTGTCAATTTAAAAAAAAAACCAACCGTTTAATTCTCCCTAAATTAATTTAATTTTCAATTAGTTAATGCTTTTTGAAGTGAATGTGTTTTATACAACCATATTTTTCAGTATATTTTACTGAAATTAAAGTAAAATAAAGTGCATGAATGGAATTTAAAGAGTTATCCACACAAGCCCAAATACGTCATGGAAAAAAGTTAAAGCTGCATACAGGCTCTTTAATGTCAGAAGTAGCTCTAAAAGGGGAGTTGTTTTTAGACAAGACTTACTATAAAATTTTATGGTGTTATTACGGACCTTTTTAGTACTTATCATACACTGAAAAAAGAGAGAATCCAGGTCCAATTTATATAAATCTCTTCAGTTTGTTACAAGTAACTGAATTAAGTTTATCAAAGTTACTGTATTAAGTTAGTTAAGTTGTCAAGTTAATTAAATGTAAATAAATTAAGTTTGATTAACTTAAATAAATTAGTTGTAACAAATTGAAGCAATTTATTTAAGTTTGACCTGGGTTCTCTTTTTTCAGTGGTCTTAATCCCCCATTGTCTGAAGTGACATTTACTTTCACAGCTCATGTTCAGTGTTTTTGTGTCGTTCTTCCACAGACTCAAACCAACATGTTGCCAATGGCTCTTTGTTCTTTGTCTATCATATTAAAATAAAATTGTATTTAAGCAGCCTGTTGCTCCATAATCTCGTTGTCTTTCCATCAGAGCAGACATGCAGCTTCTTGCTTTTCTTCTAGGGTTCCCTGAACATTTTTTTTAACTTAAAAAGTATTTAAGCAGTTTATAAAAGCTGGCATCAAACTGATCACAATGAAAATAGTTTTCTAACTTCCTGTTGCACCTAGTTGTGCTGCTATACATAAGCAGCTGGTTGTTCAGAAATGCAGTCCCTACTATGGAATATAAAGTTAATGAAGCAAACTGATACTGTACAAGGGAACTGTTTGGCCTGTGATGTCCGTTTTCTTATACAATGAGGGTTGAGGCAAACTGTGCTTCCATCACCACGATACAGCTTTAATTATTTTAAGCCAAACTAGCGGAGCTTCATCCACCCCCAAACTCTCTGCGTCCGTTTCCTGAAATACCATAGCTAAATTACTTCACTTAGAGCCATGATTCTCAAACTGTGGTACATGTTCCACCAGTGGTACTCAAGCTGTCCCTAGTGGTACTTGCAGGAAAATTGTAAATATTTTTTGAAGGTAAAATTAATTAAAAAATTTACAATTCACGCACAGTGTGGCCTTACCTGGCAACAATTACCAATACATAATCCCTGTTATGAGTAAATAAGCCTCCTTTATTAATTGTCTATAGTTAAAAGGATAGGGTTGCTCTACTGTTTAGGTTGGTCATGATCGTGGTACTTGGAGAGCGCGACATTTTCTCAGGTGGTACCCACTGTAACAAGTCAGAGAAATACTGATTTAGAGGATTCAGTCAGTTGATTTTTAATCCCAGAATTACTGTATCCAAAAGACTAAGATTATATATTGGAAAATAAAAATAGGAAATAGCAAATAGTTCATCCATCCATTGTTCATCCATCCATCCATCATCTATCCATTCATCCATTGTTCATCCATCCATCAATCCATTGTTGATCTGTCCATCTATCAATCCATCCATCCATTGTTCATCCATCCATCCATCCATTGTTCATCCATCCATCCATTGTTCATCCATCCATCCATTGTTCATCCATCCATCCATCCATTGTTCATCTGTCCATCCATCCATTGTCCATCCATCCATTGTTCATCCATCCATCCACTGTCCATCCATCCATCCATCCATCCATCCACTGTCCATCCATCCATCCATCCATCCATCCACTGTCCATCCATCCATCCATCCATCCATTGTCCATCCATCGATAACGAACAAATATGGGAGTAAATATTGATTGGTTTAAGCCATCAACAAAACATCCGTTGGATTACAGCAAGTTTTACCGAGCAGTTTAAAATCTGAACTATCTATTATCCAAACTGCCCTTCCATCCAACTTCCTGTCCTCTTGCTTCCTCCACTTCTTTTTTTTCCCCTTTGGTGCAGTAACAAGCCCGAAGCTGTTACACCTTTTAGAGAAACGAGTCTGTTTGTCCTCACAATGTTCCCAAAGAGAAAAACAGTTGTCCAAGCATTGCTGTTTTTGTTGCTGCTGCTGCTTGTTTTTAGGCTCTTCATCTCATGGGAACTCCGTCATACATTTAAAAAAAGGTGTTTATGAGAATCAGAAACACATTTGTTTGGGCTTTTGATTAATTTTCTGCATGATTGTGTAATCAGTTGAGCATTTGTTATTATCCAGCTTTTAAACCAATTAAGTCCCAGGTTATGCATAAACATAATAAGAATTATAAACACTGAACCTGCTATCCATGCTAGTTTGTTTTATTTTTTACCCTCATTAACAGACATGCTGATATGATCGAGTCTGTTGTTAAATTATTCTACAGGAGCATGTCACAGAAATCAAAATATCCACAATGATAAAGGAAGAAATAAAGGCATCAGGGTCTAAGAGACCAAGTTGTGTAAATGGTGATAATGTCCTCTCATGTCTCTGTGGCTATATTCTGTTTGTAGCAGACATAAACGTCCCTCCTTAGCATTGATAAACGAGAACATGTGTTGAATAAAATTAGGTCTCTGAGTCAGATTGCTAATTTTCAGAGGCGTGTGTCAGGCAGCTGGTTCTTGCTTCCGAGCTGGAAAACAGCAACACTCTAGCAGGTAATCACCACCCGGGTCACAGAGTTCGATTTAGCCTCTTCTCTGATCTCCAGCTGGGACTGAGCGGGAGCTGATGATGGCCTCATCTCGTCTTTACATCTCTCCTCGTGTCCTGTGTCATTACTGCACCATGTTGACTGCTTTTCCCCATTGATTCTCAACTTCTTCCTCCAAATATTCCCCCTCTACACCGCTTTATATATATGTTCTTTACTTTTTTACAGCTTTGTACTTATTTTATCCTATATTTAGTTTATTACATAATTCTCTTTATTCAGTTTTCCATTTTTCTTGTTAGCTTAAAGAGTTTATTTAATAGAATTGCCTTTCAAACTTAATGACTCGGTTGAGTGTATCCTTGTGTATCCTCCCCTAAGCTTCTCACAGAAGTTTTTCAAAATTTTTGACATGCATATTCATTATGTGAATCATAACCTGGAGAAAAAATAGAGATACAAATGTGCAATCTAATGAAAGGAGCTCCTCTGGGTGTTTTCACTGTTGCCCTTTTCTTCCAGCCTGCCAGGTTCTTCTTCATTAATTAGCATTTCAGTTGAGCTCTTTTCACACCTCTGCCCCTCTGGTATAAACCCTCATCCATTAGTCCGTGTTAGACTCATTTAAAGGTTTTATTTTGAAATGATATTCTTTATTACTGACTTATTAAAAAATGTACTGCAATTTATGTAACACCCCTTGTCACATTTTGTTCAAAATCCTGCATTTCAGGTCCTTTCTATTCTCTCATTTTTAAGGACTGGCGTCCAGAAAGCGCTGTCGCTTCTAATTGGCACAAGGCAGGAATTGAACAAACATTAATTTAACTTAAAAAAAAACAACAACACCTGAACGTAACAATCTCAATTCTTACGATAACTCACTAAGCTTAACACACAGAGCTCAACACAAAACGTAAACCCCTCTTTGTAAGAAATCAGCACAGCTTTGGTGTGCGTTGTTTGGTTTGACCTTCAAACTGTTTTTGCCAAGTCAAAACACACAATAGTACAGAATACCGGTAAGATACTGAGAGTTGTCTTTAAAAAAAGGGGGGAGGGTAAAATAGTCGCAGGTTTAGAGATGAATTGAAGCAAAATAATTTCATGTAGCCTGTAAGTAATATACGGCTCTTAAATGGGTTGAAAAGGACACACATAGATGTTTATCTGCTAACAAATTAGCAGCTATACGTCCATGTTACAATCAGATTTACATCATTAAACTTTTTACAAGCTTCTGTTCCTGGACTTTCCTAATACCGTTTCTTTATAACGTTAAATCTTTATTTAAAAGGACAGTCTTAGTCACACGATTACATTTACTCATTTGCATGAATGTTAAATGATCCTTTTGAGCTTTTTAGATTTTTTTTTTCCACGGTGGATTAATAATTTAATACAACTTCAATTCATTTTTAAGAATTTGGTGTATAGGTCAGATCTCTGTGATCTACACCACGTCAAAACTGAAAATCCAACCTCAAATTTGCTGGCATTACGGGTTGCGTTAACTGAATATTTTCCATTTTTGACAGCTTTTTTTTTTTTATGGTGATTGAAAAGTCTGAACGTTGTCCATTATGTTTTACAAATTACTATTCACACCTCTGATCGTTTGGTGTAAATGGGACTTTACACTGGAAGTCCAGGCCCTCTTTTATCAACCGTACCAATGCACAGATCTTTGCATATTTCGTGCGTAGGAACAATTCTACGCATTGTGTGGTATTTATCAATTTGTACTCGTGCGTAGACATGTTCCTACGCGTGAAATACGCACAGATCTGTGCATAAGTACATCATCTACTGTTAGAACGGAGGAACTGCAACACTGAAAGTTTTACTTTGACAAAATAATTTAAAGTTATCGAAGGATTTGCAATAAACTCTCAGGAAATGTTAGAAATTTACCAAAACATACGTGATTTAAATTGGGGGATGATCGTGCATGGAGATCCTGTGACCTTCGCAGTCGCAGTCTCAGGACTAATTTAACTTATTTAATTTAAGGATTTCCACAAAAGTTAAAAACAACAAATTAAATGATTCTTTGCCACATTTTGTTTCTGTCTATACCAGAAATATAACAGCTGCGTGCTGGTTGGGTGGGGGTAGATGAAGCAGAGAAATCGCTGATGATAGAGGGCAAAAACCATCACTGTTGAAATGAATTAGTGTTAACTATGACAGCTCTTTTAAAAGTCTGTTCATCGTGAATACTTTTTTGTCCCACTTATGTTTAACCTCGATCTCAGTGTCTCTGATATTCTTTTTTTTTTCTTCGGTGGGGAAAAACGTAAACTTTTCATGCATGTGTCAGAGCACATGGTGTTACCGAATATGGTTAGTTGAGGGCGTTTCTGTATACAAATGAATGTGAACAGCCAGAGCTCCGGATGATTGCGGACGAGTACGAGTACGAGTGGCCACTGCACATTTCATAAATCAGACTTTTGACTGTTCGTACGAAAATTCAAAACTTTATTCATAGAATAGAATATAGGATGGTTTCTACGGATGTTTGATAAATGAGGGCCCGGGTGAATAAATCACAAAGAAAAGATTTATTTAGACATTTTATTCAATGCATCTTGCTGACCAGGAGCTGACTGGACGTTGATAATTTACTGAGTTACTAACCCTTTGGAGTATGACTGCGGCGCTTGCAGCTGCTTTCCTTCCAGGCTTCCACCAAACGATTACTCCTCAGGAAATGGTTCATTCAGAGACACTTAGACTTCTGATCGCTTCAATTGGAGAAATGTTTTCTAATTTGAAAACATTGGCTGAAGTGACATTCAATTCCAATCTCCAGTAACAGCAGCGAACTGCGGATAACAGAACAACTAATCTCCCACGAGAAGTGTAGAATCAGAGGCAAAAAAAAAATCCAATAACATCTGCAGGAATCCCACCATTCGGAGCAGGAACTGAGGCAGGGAATCTTATTTAAGTGGAATCATTTAATTTCATTTTTACATGTAGTTCTCTGTTCAGCTGGTTGGTTTGACTATTATTCAAAATGATTAAGAATAAATAAATTCTACTGAACAGATGGCAGTTTGTGTAAATTGATGCCTTTCCTCATTTGGAGCCGTTTTTTAGCATAGTCCACACATTTGTGTTGTTCTTGATGCTTCAACATTAACCTAATTTGTCTTTTCCAAAAGATTTTTGATGTTAGTCTACTATCATTGTCCAGTTAGAACACCCAACTCTTTTAGTTTGAGTTGAAAGAAGTCCAAAGATTTGGAGGGCCTCAATCGTTTACCCATCCACTTTCTTTTTTTAATTTATCTGTTTCTTAAACTGTGTAAAAACCCCAACAGTGTAATGGTGCCACCATGGTGCACAACTGCTTTCTATGGTTTAAATGCTTCCCTTAAACATGCTTCTTTTCATTTGAGGGACCTTTATCATATTTTTGATCAAATTAATCTTTAAAAGATGATTGGCTTGTCCATGTGGTCAGCAGCAAGGGGTTGTAGTGTCCTTATGAATTTACTTTGCTCTGAGAACAGTTTCAGATTGTTGCAATTTAAAACTGGTTGGGTCTGTCAAGCGGAAAAAAAGTGTCACTAGTTTTGGAATCAAAAAGCAGGCCAGCATTGAGGTTTGTGAATGACACTTACTGTAAACTGAATTAAATAAAGTGATCTGAATGTGAATCATATTGAGATGCATCTCTCAAAGGCACCTTTTACCATAAATTGGCAGGGGTGTATGCATATATTTAAGCTTGAATTTAGAGATGAACTCGAGAAAATACCCATTAAAGTCAAACTTCTGAACCACAAAAAGCACAATTGTAGGTGGTTGCTCAATAGTTGTTCCATTTTGGAAGAGAAAGCCCTTCAAATACCCAATATGAATAAGTTTCTGTCCCCACGATGATTGGATGTAAACGTCTGACAGGAACTTCACATAATCCAGAACCTCAAAAGCAAAATGAAATGTCTTTAACACAATATTCATTTTTATTGTACTACAAAAAACTAAGAGGTGAGTAGGTTTAGCAGCAACAAGGATTCAGACACAATAATTTGATTGGAAACTGCTTAAGTGGTTTTACCAGCATAAACGGAAGTAGGCTCCTAATATGACTGAGCATAATGTCATCTCTTAGTGTTTCCATGTGTTTTCTGATGGTTCGTCTTGACTGCTCTGGGGTCAGCTATTGAGCAAATTAGTTTAGCTGCAATGGGGCTTTTCCAGGCAGCAGTTAATGTTATAGCTTCTTCCACATTATCCGAATCAGGATTAATTTCAGAGTGGAGAGGGGAGTTAAAGCAGAGATGTGCAGTTAGAAATGTCTGGAAAACAGTTGCCTGAAGAGAAAGAATAAGGAAGATAAAAAAAAAGACTGATGCAGAGCGAATTTTGACCAGAACAAAACTGGAACAGCGGTGTCTAAAACTTTTCCAAATGTAACTCATATCTCCCTCACTGGACATAATAAAGAAAGGCAGTGTCCTTCTTGTTTTTGTCAGTTCTTTTCTATTTTGTTTGCCAAGAAAAAAAATTTTTAATTAAATCTATGCTTAGCAACAAGGATGGATTATGGTTCACTGTCTCTTCGATAACACCAGATACATTTAGAAAAGTCTAATGAATTTCTGCTTTTGAGTAAAAATCACTAAAATCTTGAGTTGTTCTGAAATTGAAATAAAAATGGTCTGATAACATATAATGAATATTGTACTAGGGTGCCAATTCCACATTTATTCAATCAATTTTGATTTGAAACCATTCATTATTGTAAAAAATAGTTACAAATGATTATTCATAATATTTGAAATCACGAAAGCATAATAGTCTGGCGTGCCGCCTGGACATTTTAGACGACGGTGTTCTAACAAAACAGCATACCCATCATAATGACATACCTTCAGTTAATGCGCAGCAGTCAAATACGTACTTTTCCCTTTTGTTGTTTAAGATCAGTTCAAATCGAGTTAAAATATATATTTTAGGTGTGGGCATTTAAAATAATTTATTGTTGTCCTTCTGTAAACTTAGAGTTAGAACATAAAACTTGTGGGTTGGTTAAAATTTGTTAGATAGCTTAATTTACGGTATGAAATCTGACAAAGTATGCTAGATCGACAGAACAACGGACCAGCAGAAAAATGATGCGTTTCAGATATAAACATGTATCTTGGGCCGGTCTCATGCGCCAAAGTGTAATCTGTTTGGCAGATTCAATAAAGAGTCAGTGATTTTTATTCATCATAACTCTCTGAATGCTAAACTGATTTTTTTGAAACAGGATACAAGGTTGGGAGTATTTTAATATTCATAGGGCCTGATTTATCAACGGTTTGCGCTTGTTAAAACTGTCGCAAAAACAGGCCGTACTTCATTTACTAACACTGACGTAGAGAGATAATTATGCCTGTCAAATCCAGAGCCAGACGTACGCAATCCATTTAGTGCTTTTCCCTAATCTGAATATGCAATATGCAAGAACCCACAAAATATTGGGAGGAGAACAGCCAAATAAGTAGGTGTTCCAGGCACAGTGTGATTTACTAAGCAGAAATATGTTTGTGCCGGGCTGTTTTAGCACCTATTTTTAGCACTTCTGAAAGGCATATCTTAACTTTGCGCCACCTCGTTCAACATACGTTTATTACTGAGAAACAAAAAAAGTAATTCACACACAAAATAAGAGTAATTAACACTCCCACGGCCATAAAACTTCCCCCAAAGAGGCATCATAACTCACTGCGCTCTCAGCGTGTCTCCACCTGCTGAAAACACGCTGAGCACACAGTGAGTTATGATCCTCATGGATCCTCATTAGTTTCCCCTGTAGTGGTTATTCCTTCTGGGTTCCAATTAATAAAATGTAGTAATCATATACAATACCACAATGATAAAATAAAAAAAAAGAAATATGCAGACATTTCAGATTACATATTTTCAAGATAACAATTTTTTTCTACTGCAACTTGACATTTGATAGCGGCCATGATAAAGTGCGGTGCAATTCAACAACATTTGTAGAATATGGACGTCTTAGTATTCTTGTTATAAACATGCTGGAGCTTAAAAAAATCTGACTCTGGATGGAGCAGAGAGCAGCGCATGTATACCGCATGCATTAAGCATATAACAAACATGAAAAGTAATTGAAAACATTCTTGCATAATAGTAATTAGCTATGTAACGGCCATAGAACTGATATGTATTATGTTTTTCCCCTTTTTTGCCAAAGACCCATCATGAATCCATGCGTATATTCCTCCTCTCTCAAATTTGCAGCTGCAAACTCCTCATTTGAATACTGCTCCTTGCGCCTGTCATGAATTGCTTACGCAATCTTAGTAGATCACCCCCAAATGAATGATGCACTCGTAATTTTGCGGTCATTATTAAGAATCTTGATAAATCAGGCCCATAGTGTGCTATATTAACGTCCGTAGTGTCAGCCATGCTGTGCGAAATTTACTCGCAGGTTTTGAACACAAGCGTTTGGAAAAGGTTTGGTTTATGTAAAAATAGGAATGGAAAAGGCCTGGACTAGCAAAAATCTGAGCTTAAATCTTCCAATGCAATTTTTTTTGTACTATAAGAGAATTTGATTATTCATGCTACTTCAATACAGCAAATATTTTGTACTTTACTTTCGAAAGAAGCATCTTTGTTGTGTATCGTGCTTCTACGGCCAACACATATTGTGTAGCTTTCAAGGAAAAATATGTCCTCAATATGATTTTGATAGACGTTTTGGACATTAGTTGGTTTTGTTTGTGGTTTCATATTAATAGAAGACCGGACATTTGTTTGGATACTTCAGTTAAAAGAAACTGAATCGTTTTAACCCTTCGTAGCCCCTCAAATAAATGCTACACTTGGGATCCTCGGCACCAAAAAATGTCCAAGAGAAAAAAAGTGCAAATAAAGTCATATAATATTTAATTACTCTCAAAAAAAATTTCACAAATGCCATCTTTAGCCTCATTCCTCTGGAAACATAAAAAAATGCCTGTTTTTGAGATGAAAGCCATTTAATACCAGGTTTTATTTGAAAATCTGCACCCTAAAAAACCCCCCAAAAAACAGGAAAATGACATATAAAATTGTCTATTAGGATATTGCTCTTCTTAAAATGACCGATTTTTTTGATGCAGACTGTAGAAACAACATTCACAAAAATTATGAAACCAAGCATGGACACCAGTGTATGACATCTCTAAAAAACGCTCAAACCATATTTTTTAGAAATACATATTGCATTATGAATTCAGGGCCCATAGGATCCCAAAAATGTGAATAATTTAAATTCATCTTTATTCAATGCCCCAGCATTTATAAAGAAATCCATTATTCAGGTGAAAAAAAGTCAAAACTACAATTTCAGTTTATGATGGCCGCAGAAACACTGGTGTGTAATTTTTTTTTTTAAATGGGGATATTAAGGTCTGTTAGAAAAATGTCGTTTGAATGGGAGTCAATGGCACAAAAAAATGTCCGAGGGACCTTTATGTTACTGTAATGAATATACAATGTTTTAAATCTAGTATGAGAAAAAAATATATATTTCTGTCAAACTCCTCCAAAAATGCACATCTTCGGAAAAAATTGTAAGAATTGCATTAGCACAACAACAGTTATTCTAAAAATGACACCCGCCTGCGCAAAAAAACGCCCCAGGGACTATTAAGGGTTAAAAGTAAAATTAGCCATCAAAGGATTGAAAAAAAGGGGGAATTCAACATTACATTGAGAATGATTTGACGGAGGGTGAAAGGAGGTGAAGGGTGAAAGGTTTAAGAAGAGAGGAGAGTAAAGATTTTATTTCAGTAGTCTATCTTAGCAACTCCTCAACATGGGAAATACATAAAAACATGCTATTCAAGCAACTCACTTGGTGCCTTTTTGAACTGTCACAAAGAACTGCTTCTATTAAGTTCAAGGATACTTCCTATATCCCAGAAGGAAACTGCTATTTTAGATCATACTCATTCTTCAAGGAGTGTTGCAGATCATGATCATATAGCATCTTGCTATAAACACTGAAGGTCCTAAGCTTCTTTAACCCCTTAAGCCCGCTAGCCCCAATGAGTAACATTTCACTTTCAACTATGTGTTATTACAGACACCCACAGTAGGTATAAAGTCAATAAGATCGAGTAGTTACTATTTATTATGTTTATTTGCTTCTTAACAATGAAAACAAGCTGCTAATGTGTAATTTTTTCAGGCGGATTTCATATTTTATGCCTTTCAACCCAATTTATTCATGCCCACTATGAATTTCTTGAAAGTTTTCCAATGGCTGCTGGCTGCTCTGCTTTGTGACCGCATGCCATGGAAGCCGCCATTGCTCCTCCATTGCTGTAGTACCTCCATTTGGCCGCTAGGCCCCCATTGAAAAGCATTTGACTTTAGACACGTTAAAAACAACTTTAATGCCTGGTGCCCATTTTTTAAAAACCTTCTATGGCTACATATTCTTCCTGAGATAACGCTGGGCTCGTCAAAGACATAGGCACCAGGCTGGTTTTCGTAAGAATTTTTTTTTGAAATCTTGAATAATTAATGAGGGGGCGGACTTTGATTGACAGGCTGTTTTGTTGGACTTTAATTATAGTAACACTACATTTGAATAATTATTTCAAGTTACTAGTTCTTACCTTTTGAGGTTTGAGAAATAGGAGAACCGTCGGAGGAGCGCAGATACGGCACCAGTCGGGCATGGGGCTATTATCCTTTAGCTTAGTTAGCCAAGTTTAGCATCAGAGCTAAAGACGCGGGAACAGAATGGGTGCGATTACGACTGAACAACACGCCCATACACGCCCCGCGAGGGCAGAGTCTACAGTGAAGATCCCGCCCCTATGCCCTTTTTAGGAACATGCTTCATCAGAGCTGGGGAGGAGGAGTCTGTGAATCCGCCATGAATTCCCCCATGAAAGTTATTCTGGTAAACGGGGAGGAGTGAGGAGGCGCTGTCTATTCTTTTTTACAGTCTATGGATTTTTCACATCCACAGTACCCCTATAGACCTTCTTATTATATAAGGAAAATTTGAACATTTTAGAGCTTTTACAACCAGTAAAAAGCATTCCAGAGTGTAAAAAGCATTCCAGAGTGTAGGTATGGCAAATTTGGAAAATAAAAAACAGCCTCGGGCCTAAGAGGTTAACTTCACCGAAAAGTAATTAAACGCTAACAGATACTCAATATGGTAACAATAAAATGTCATACACAGTCTTTGCTGCCAAAGTTCAACACATTCAGCTTCTTTGTTACTCCACATGCCTCCATTGCCGCTAATGTTGATACTGCTACCGTCATATTGCACTCTAGTCACTAGTTTTTCGCATCAGTCTCTGGGTGTATTTTAATTGGCTGATTGCAGACCGTAGTTGTACATTTTCTGACTCTGTTTAAAGACCGTCGGAGACTCAAGCGGTCAAAGGGCCCTTCACACTTGACGGCTATGGATCGGCGGATCACTCATACGACTATATGAAACGGAAGATTTGTCTACGAAAAAAACTACAGTGTGAACAGGGCTCCATATGAGGGATTACTGTGAAGTCAACAACATAACTAGGGGTGGAGCCAAACCTGAATACAGGATACAGAAAGGCACAAGTAACATGTTTGTTACGAATACTTATTCCGAACAAATACTTGAAGAATTGTATTCGGGAGCAAGAAAAACTTTAGATCAAAATTCATTGTTTCCTCATGAGACTGCAGTGGATGGACCCCGCATGAGTGGGTGATGACGTTCAGGACTCGGGGATGGGAGGGGGAGACAGAACTGACACGCTGCTCCACACAGCAACAGAGAGGGGATGAAGAAGCGAAAAAACACAACTAGACAACTGTTTTTGTTTAACAGATTTTTTGTAAATTAACTGGGTTCTGGAGGTTGTTTATACATTTCAGGAAGCGGAGTTTGATGGGGTGGATATTCCATCACGCTGTATTAGTATTAAAGTCTGCAGTCGGATGTTCTCATTTTTGCTATGTTTACGTAGCTCTGATATTCTTGTTAGGTTTGCTTAAAAAGGTTAAAACAAGGCTAATGTCAATTGTTAGCGTAGCTGAAACTAATAGAAAAGAGCGTGTCTGCTGCTGAGCCATCTATTGGTCCTGCATCTGCCAAAAAATTTGCTCATGTGTTTAGCGCATTTTACAGTCAGTGCTGCAGTTAAAACCAAAGATATATGTATGTGGAAAAGCCCCCTTGCAATCCTCCTACCAATGTAATCACCACCATGTTCTGCCTGTGTTGATTTCTTTTCAAAGACTTTTTTGTCACATGTTCATTGCTCAATTTATGGAAAAAGATCAACCAATGTTGCATATCCATAATTATTATAATGAGTATGAGTAATTGAATATAGCCTAATGTAAATTAGATTTTTATGCCTATCATGAATTTTACACGAATACAAATACTCCCCCCCCAACAAATAGAAATACATATAAAAATACCAGCTGCTTTCCACACTCCTATACACAACACTATATGTCACTATATAACGTCACTATATGTTCGTTCAGGAGGAGAGAACGCTGCAAGTCAATGACTGGATGCACAGAATCCATCCATCCATCCATTTTCTTAACCGCTTAATCCTTTATGGGTCGCGGGGGTGCTGGTGCCTATCTCCAGCTGTCAACGGGCGAGAGGCGGGGTACACCCTGGACAGGTCGCCAGTCCATCACAGGGCAGGACAAACAGGACAAACAACCATGCACACACTCACACCTAAGGACAATTTACAGTGATCAATTAACCTGACAGTCATGTTTTTGGAATGTGGGAGGAAGCCAGAGTACCTGGAGGGAACCCACGCATGCACAGGGAGAACATGCAAACTCCATGCAGAAAGACCCTGGGCCGGGATACGAGCTCACAACCTTCTTGCTGCAAGGCAACAGTGCTAACCACTGCGCCACCGTGCAGCCCATGCACAGAATCTCTTAAATTAATTAGAATGTATGTACAATTAAATTAAAATGACTCTTCTTGTAAAGTCTGTTATGAACTGCCGCTAAATAAACTGAATTGGACTGAATTCAAAGTTTAAACTAAGTTAAACTGTAAAGCAGCCCAGTAAAAGGGAATCTTACCACCACACATACGTACGATGGTAGAGGAAGTAACAATCTCCAAGTGTCACCATTAGATGTTGTCTGAATGCTAAGGAGGTGTTTGGGAGCAATTAAAGGAAAACACATTTTCTTTCCTTGAGAAACGTGGCGACTGCTGGGAGTCTCACTCGGACTGTGTGCTTTGGTGAGATGAGACTATACGCTTTTCATAAAACAAACACCTTGGGTCGGTTTGACGTAGAGCAAAGGAAGGATAGTTGGACGAAGGAATTCATGCCCACTGAGTATGGTGGAGGATTAGTGATGCTGTGGGCTTGTTGCCCTTCTAAAGGTGCTCTGAACCCTCTTCGAAAAAATGAAGATTTTGATTTAAAATTAAGCAAAACATTTCTCCTGATTGGAATTTGTAGCAGAAAAAAAAAAATTAAGCAACGCAGACGTTTCACCAGAGAGAAAATCAACATTTCCCCACGACTATTTTCCATCTTCAGACCTAAATCCTCTCAGAAATTAAATGACTGCAAAATCCTTCTATCTATGTAACTTCTTTCTTTTGAGTTAAACCAACGTCATCTCCACATCTTTTAATACAGGAGCACACAAATGTGATATTTACAGCCCAGACGCTGCGTCGAGATTTCCTTCAAATCTGAGAGCAGCTCGAGAAAATTGCTGCAATTTTCTACGTCTTTTCATCTTTAGGATTGAGCGGCTGTGTGCATAGCTGCTCACCTACATCAGCCCAGGATGTTTCTCTTCCTGTTTTAATCTTATTTTTTCAAAAAAGTTTGAGTTAAAGGTAATGTTAGGAAACCTGAATGTACTGTACTCTCGATCTTTTCCTCTGAGATAATGTAATGCCCACCGAAATAGGAAGTTACAATCAGCAGCTGTGAGATTATTAGCCTTACTGTAGCGGACAGATAGCACAGTAATTATCTATTTATTTTAACATTTTTCAACGTTTGAATGAATCATTGAACTTTTATCTATAAATAAACTAAGTCTAACATGAACCAGACCAGAACAAACCTTTAATCCACCGAAATATTCATCTGCTTCTCTTCTTCAGCCATTCGTTTTCACTCAAATCCTAGTTATCTGCATAGATATTTCACCTTTGTTAAATTCTGGCTTTTCATTTTGCCGTCTGGAAAGGGTCAACAGTGACAGACTACGAACGACTCATTCTGCACATTTTCTGCAAGCTGTGGAGAGTCTCTTCACAAACTGTCATCACAGGCACCTCGACGTTTCAGCACATTTTCTCGCCTCTCTCTGCCGACGGTTTGTTAGCAGACTGGGAGCATGTAAAGAAGCAGCAATAACGCGTCCTCCCGATGTGTTTATGGCAGAGTAATGCAAAGCAAACAGCAGGCAGCGGCTTGCTGTCCAGAGTAAACCTGGACTGGTTGTACTTTGCAGGCAGATTTTGAACCCATTGTTCATTATTGCTGAATGTGTCATTGAAGCTTTCAGGGGTTTTTTCTCTATGCAAAGGTACCCTCCATTTTCTTTCTTTTTTTTTTTTGCTCTTGCAGTCAACCAATTTTTTAAGCTACACAGAAATTCGTTCCACACAAGGTGCCATTTTTGCAGATTTGGGGCATTTAAGTGATTGTACTTGCAGCAGCTCTTGGCAGGCAAGTTTAAGACAAAGTTCTTCTAAAGAGAATCATTTTGAATTGGTTCATCTTGATAACTTGACTGCACAGTGTAGCACTGGTGCCTTGCAGCAAGAAGCTCTTATGTTTTATCCCCTGGGGTCTTTCTGCATGGAGTTTGCATTTCCATAAAGGGCCAGTTGGCTGCTTTCATTTTTTTCTCTCCGTACACTTCAACATTAAACGGTCAGAGCAATCAGTCAGAGGTGTTTGAAAGGTAACACAGGTTTACGCAGAAAGGACTACTGTTATATAGAGGAAAGCTCAAACAGACGGCCATACCATCCTTGCTTTTGTGCGAAAAATGAGAACAAAAACGTCTAACGAGGACAATGGAACAGGTAAGACAACATGTTGAACTTTCCCTGCAAACCACCATTTGAGTTCATTTACCTAGTCAATGTTGTGATGATGTGACAGCAAACATATCATGTAATTTTAATAGAAATGATGACGCAACACCACATAACAGGGAAACTTTGTCTTGTAGCTCCTAAGAGTTAGAAGGAAATTCCAGGATGAAGCAAAATGAGCTCACAGGCGTATTTTTTGGGTTAATATGATAAATGAGTACTAATGTAATGAAGAGCATGGTGAAGACCTGCTATAAAACACAAAAGGCACCCTGCAGTGCTAGATGATCCAGCATTACAATAATAAAACTGAAGTGAACTAATCAAAGGCTTTGTAAAAGTTGGAGACTTGTGCTGAGAATTATACATTTTTTAAAAGATAATCAGTGTCTGAACCAGTCAGGAGTCAGAAGTGATGAGAGGATGTGTTTTGTTAGTATAAAAGAAATATGTGTCGACATGCATCCATTAGTTCCAATAAACCACTTTCTATGCCCAAATGATAGTTTGAGCGCTTATGTGTTTCTTGAAAAGTATGACAATAAAAACACAAGGTCCATACTTTAAAGAGAATAGAATGAAAGTAACATAAATTAAGCCTGGATGTTTTGCCAATTAAAATATCTAAATTGGTTAAGTCACGTGTTTTCCATATTAAATGCACTAAAGCTTTACAGAATATCATCTTTTATTTTGGCAGGTGCAGCAAATGAGATTAGGGAAAGTAGGTGAAGAAGTGTGAACATGAAAACAGTGGTAGCAGCTCAAAATATAGATTCTGATATTGTTTAATATATGTGTTGTAAAGAATAATATAGATGTGAACACATGAAATAACTCCACCTAGTGAAGCAGTTAACCCTTATTTATACTGACATTTTATAGAAAATAGTACTCTAAATTACAAGGCTTTACAGAACAGTGTGCTGCTATAGCTTTACAATGTAAGGTTATAATTACATGACTTTAATTAAGGATGCAATGATACCACTTTTCTCAAAACGATACACCAATACTTGGATCTGAGTACTTGCCAATACTTCTACCACACAAAAAAATGCAATAAATTAGAAGACAGGTTTTTATTTTCTTTACTACTTGTTACAAAAAAGTTATGGGAAATTCAATAGAAATTAGAATAAAAATAACTGACAACAAAACCTCGGTTCATCAGAACAGGAAATGAACGCTCTTATTGTGAAGATGTACTCAGCTCCTTCCGCTAATAGCTACCACTAATTTAAGTCAGAAAACATCACTTTCACTGAATAATTTCATATTTTTAATGCAGCGGCATCTCACTATGAAATGTACTGAAGCTATACAGTGAGCCAACAGGCAGAAATCAAGATAAATACGGAGCATTTAAACTCTGCACAGCGAGCTGACATACAAAGCAGACGGAAAATTCCCACAGACTGTATTTGATCCACTTCCTGGAAATATTTACCGTAAATTTTCCTCAGACTTTGTGTGGTCAGTGATTCCCAAAGTTGGAGCTTCTAGACCCAGATCGCAAACCTATTAATGAGCGCTGCAGTGGTCACTATAATGTCTTAGTTTACCAGCTGTGATGACTACTAATCCGCACTGTTTGCAGGTAAAATTTGCTTTTAACCCCTTAATCCCATGGGTCCCCCAATTGGGGGACTTTGTGATTTAATTTTTTAACAGGCCTTAAACAACACTCACACTGCAGGAAAAAATAGTAATAATGCACATCAAATTAAACAGCACACTAAGCACTACAAGGCTATCTAAACTATTTTTACCAAGCACAATCACTACTCAGACGCCACGTAAATAAATATTTGCAAACAAACAAAATTCCCACAGACAGCTTATGAATTTATCATATCAACCCAATACGTCAATAATAATATAGTCACATGTCATTTAGGATCACAAACACGTGCTGCTGCACAACTATCTGCAGTTTGGCTGGTTAGGAAGGAGAGCTGATGTGTTGCAGGTTGAATTATAAGCAGGGCGCTGTTCTGTGCATGAGTCAGTTGCGTAAAAGAAAAAGAAATTAATCGACTGGTGTGTTAATTTTGTTGCTCCAAACTTTTCTGGGTGAGTAAATGAATGTAATAAATGCTAAAAAAAATAAGGTGTTGGTTGAGAAAAAAAAAAAGCAAAAAACAAACTTAAAGAACTACAGAAACTAAACCTCAGCAGTCTAACTATCCAAACAAAGTCTGGGGAGTTTTAGGGAGCTGACCCCTCCTGGCTGACTAAACCTCTGCAACATTTCAATAAAGTCAAGAAGTGCTAAACTAAATCGGGAAGCTGCTGATCAGCTTTCATAAATTCACATTAAAGAGTATCTTTATCAGCTACATTGGGGCCTTGTATTTCAGCTTTCCTGCAACAAGTTTAAAAACCTCTTTGAATACATATACAGAATTTGCTTTTTGATAACATATATTAATCACATGACTTGCTCAAGTTCCCCTTCATCAGAAAGACGAACTGCAGGTTAATTATGTTATGCAAAACCAGAATAATGTATTTTTTTTCTAAGTGCAATAAGGCTGTTTAATCTACTGACCATATTAGAGGAAATCTGCTCCATACTAAAATGGGAATATTTTCAGAGATGTATGCAGCAGCATCTGTTGTAGTAAACAAACACATTTTCTAATTTAATATGTGTTATTGTTGTTTCTTTTGTATATTTTTGCTGTGTTATGGTTGTGTAGGTTTATTTTACCGTCATGTACCTTGATGTAACAGCAACATTGTGCTAACTTCTTTGAGATCGAGTTTCTTAGCGACTTACTGCAGATACAAGAACTGGAATGATAACGGGTAAGAAAACGCACAACGACCAAGGGAAACATTTCAGAAAAATTTCCCTGGGAGTCAGGGATGTTGTTGTACATCCACATATTCACTCCTTCCACATCAAGTTTTCAGCACTTCAAAAAACCTTGGAAAGGGTTATTTGGCTCACAAAATGCGAATCAATGAAACTTTTAATCAATAAATGAAACATTTCACATCATAGGGAACAAAACTGTCACTAAGCTGTGTTATGATTTGTCTCAGCCAGCTTACAGTGTTCAGTGTAACCAGAAACATGTTTAGGATTCGGACTACAAGTGTTCCGTTTGTTGATTCGTGTGCTGCTGCTAATTTGGTTCGTGTGCGTCCTGTGGTGACCTCTGAGCTCAAACCAGTTCAAACCGGTCGCCCCAGCAGGTCGGAAAAACTGCTCAACACCAGAGCTGCTCCGACTCCTCCTCTTCATCACTGTCTATTTGGCTCTGTGTATTTCCCTCTGTGAGTCAGATTAGAGGCTGATTGCCATGTGGACTAATTATCTGACTGCAACAGGCTCATTTCTCTCATCCAGCCAATCACATGAGCTTAATAATGCGCTCTTTCTTATGCTGACCGACGTCTCCAGCTGTTGACATCCCGTCACAGCGATCAGGACACCTGCATCTCCCTCCATTTCCTGCTCATTCTTCATGCACATAATCATTTCTCCTGCCGTAATAAACCTGAAATGTGTCTTCATCACGTGCTGATGTCCCGCATGGAATATTTGTGGCGACTTAATCTCTGGTGACAGAATAAACTGCTCATGTGGTCTCCAGCAGCGCATCTCGGGGTGTATTTGATCCTCTTCCTGGAAATATTTACCGTAAATTCTGCTCAGACTTTGTGCGGTCAGTGATTCCCAAAGTTGGAGCTTCTAAACCCAGATCGCAAACCTATTAATGAGCGCTGCAGTGGTCACTATAATGTCTTAGTTTACCAGCTGTGATGACCACTAATTCACACTGTTTGCAGGTAAAATATGCTTTTAACCCCTTAATCCCTTTGTGATTTAATTTTTTAACAGGCCTTAAACAACACTCACACTACAGAAAAAATAGTAATAATGCACATCAAACAGCACACCAAGCACTACAAGGCTATCTAAACTATTTTAGCAAGCACAATCATAACTCAGACGCCACGTAAATAGATATTTGCAAACAAACTTATAAAATCATATTTTCGTCAACTCAACTAACGCATCAATCCTTTGTGCTACACACACAAACAACCAATCAAATGAAAGCAGAGACCCCGCCAATTCCAAAAATCCTCCGGCAACCAGCTACGTGAACGCACCGCGGAGATATGAGCCAAAGAACGACCACAACAAGGAAACGCTTTTCAAACTCACAGCAGTAATATTTGTCTTACCTTTGTGGTTTTTCGCCACCTAAAGATGATTTCTTTGGCGAATAAACGCTATTTTCTGATACTCCCTTTTACAGTGACATCAAAATTGTTCAAATACTCTTTTTGGTTGCTGAAATACAACCATTTTTTGTTGGGTAAGCATTTTTCGAGAGCGACGCTTCAAAGTGGGCCTAAGGCTTGGATGGAAAAAAATATTTTTTAATGGCTTTGTTTCGTTTTTGCGGTTACCTTTTTTGAAATGTGAAGCTGGATGTTTTTGTTCAAACCTTTCTACACAACAGCTGGAAAAAATGCATATAAAACACACGATGGCAGCTCTGTCCCCCCGACATACAAAAAGAACTAAAGTAATATTTTTATACTTATATTTTTTCCGTATTTTTACGACTAAACTCAAGTTTACAAAAACCCAAAACAGAACAAAGATGGACGTAGAGCTGACTACAAAAGAAAGGATGAGGTTTAGCTGTAGGTGTGCTTCAACATCAACAACAGCAGTGATGTATGAGAATCACATCAATCTAGAAATGGTTATAAACTGTAGATTATTTTAAGAAATAATCAAAATATTTAAAGTTAATTTTGCAAATGTAAATACACAGCAGGAAAAAATTTAATGAGTGGGCAATTTATCCCAAGACCAGAGCATACAACACTTGAAGAAATTGTAAAAAACGTAACCTTAATCTTAAAGTTTCTGAAGTGACAAAAAAAAAAAATCTCTCTTTTCAACCCCGGTCCCCAAAGCACGATGCCCTGCTTGTTTTCTATGTTTCCCTGTTTCACCACAGCTAATTTCAACTAACAGCAGATTAGCAGGCTTTTGTGGAACTGCAATAATCTAAAAGAAGATGGCGGCACAATTTACGATCGCAATGTTTCATCTAAGTCAATCAAGATATCTCGACTAATGTTCTCTGGAGAGATGAAACCAAAGTATATACGTTTGGGGGGGAGGGGGGACGACTAACTGCATATATAGTGGAAGGGTGATGATTTGGTCTCGTTTCAGAATCACACAACCTCGGCACCAAGCAGTTACTGAATAAAGCTGGACTACTGTAATTCCTTATTATCAGGAAGTCCACAAAATGCAATCAAAAACCTTCAGTTGCTCTAAAATGCTGCAGCAAGAGTTCTGATGAATATTAAAAACAGAGATCACAATTCTCATGTTTTAGCTTCTCTCCATTGGCTCCCTGTTAAATCCAGAACAGAGTTTAAGATCCTCCTCCTTACTTATAAAGCCCTTAATAATCAGCTCCATCGTACATCAGAGATCTGATTGTTCCATATGTTCCTAACAGAGAACTTTGTTCTCAGACTGCAGGTCTACTGGTAGTTCCTAGGATTTCTAAAAGTAGAATAGGAGGCAGATCTTTTAGTTATCAGGCTCCTCTCCTATGGAACCAGCTCCCAGTTTTTAGTCCATGAAGCAGATAATCTGTCTGTTTTTAAGACTAGGCTTAAAACCTTCCTTTCTGATAAAGCTTATAGTTACTTATTTAGACACTAGACCTTATAATCCCTCTCTGATTTCTAACAGTAATGTATTAATTTACCAGAATAACATGATTAGAGAATTGAACAAAGGTTGAATCATGAATCAGGACACATAAAGATTTACACCAGGTTTTAAGGCTAGAAAATCATAGACAAAGATAATGCCAGAGTCTTCGGAAGAGCGGGCCTTTATCTACTCCAGTTATATCACTTACCAATAATATTATCTTTATAATACATAGATTCTGGAGAGGGTGCAGTCCTATGAGCAAGGAGAGACGCATAAGCACTACAATACTTACCCATTTACCTCCTTCTTTCCTCCTGGATTTCAAGGCAGGGAGTAGACGGAGATGGAGTGTTCAGCCCGATCCGGCAGCCCTCCTCAACTCCATCCCCCTCACACCGTACATTCCTAATAGACTTAAGATTTAGGAAAAAAATTATCCTT
Organism: Apricaphanius iberus; assembly: GCA_028564705.1. Classification (NCBI taxonomy): domain Eukaryota; kingdom Metazoa; phylum Chordata; class Actinopteri; order Cyprinodontiformes; family Aphaniidae; genus Apricaphanius; species Apricaphanius iberus. The sequence continues at coordinate 34,619 of JAPXFQ010002006.1, forward strand.
TTTCGGACTCAACTGACCCTAACACACCTTCTACTTTTCTCTCCTACTACTCTCCAGATATATTTTTTCTGATGTTAATGCAATTGTTAACCCAGTTTTCTCTCAGTGCTTTTCCCCCATAGAAGCTCTACCCGGTCTGGTGCCCTGCTCAGCTATGATGCCCCCTGCTGGATGGGGAACAGATGATGCTCAAAATCACTGAGCATCCTCCAAGCTGTCTCGTCTCTGTCTTCTCAGACCCCCAGACGGTCGTGGCAGATGACCCCTTGTACTGAGCCAGGTTCTGCCAGAGGTTTCTTTCCGTTAAAGGGGAGTTTTTCCTCTCCACTGTCGCTACATGCTTGCTCAGTATGAGGGATTGCTGAGGAATTACTGTGGTTGGAGTCTGCAGGATCCGGGAACAACCTCACACCGATGACTCAACGCCATCTGCTGGGATTCCTTACATAATGTAGAAAACTGAGTTTTGTTGTAAATTGTATTGAGATGACATTTGCTGTGAACTGGCGCTATATAAATAAAAGTGAATTGAATTGAAAAATTAAATATTGAACTCCTTGGTTTGCATAAGTGTTCAAGACTCTAACATGAAATAATGTGTAAAATTGATTCCGGATCATGGTTTTTTACATTCAGCTAATCTATTTTGGCGTTATATTCATTTAATAATGACACTCTGCACTCTACAATATTTTCTTTTTAAACTTGAAGTTAGATCTAGAATTCCAAAGAACCTGAGTAAGAGCCAGATATTTTTATTACATCCTGATGCATTAGGAAGAACACCTCAAACTAAATATTTGAGGTGTTCTTCCCATAAAATACAGATTTAAATTGAGCATCCTCTGGAGACCTAATAAGTACTCAGATAACAAAGTGGAACATGTCCTGTCTGCTTACATTAATGGTACCCGTAAGAGTTGGCCGCATAGCTGTAACGCTTGTTAATTAGATTCAGCTTTTGTTTAACATCATTTTGTAGAGAGGATTTTATTTTAAGCACAACTGCACAATCTATTTTGAATGCGAGCTGTACACCCCATGTGATTTCTCGACTTCTGCGTTTCAATTCTCTCCTAAGCTCTCTGTCCTCCAGCTGCATGGGTGAGATTGAATTTACACAGGATTTGTATAATTCATGACCACTTCCCTTCCTCTGGTTTGACATGGGTGTATGAAAAATCCTGTCTGCAGCTGGAAACGTCACACTTTGAGTTTGATTAAAGGTGAAAAGCAGAAACCATCGCTGCTGCTTCCTACAAAAAGATTTAAAAAAAGAATCCTGCAGGATGTTTCCGGAGAGCAAACTTCTGTCCAAACATCTTGTAAATGACTAATCATCAGGAGAGACTGAAGATCAACCTGTTTAAACTTAGAATGTAGAATAGGTTTGCAACTATAAGCAGGGTGTTTTAATGCTAATGGTTTTTGCTGGACACACTGCATGTCCCATATCATCATTTTAAGCTTTTGGTACCGTTGTGATACCTGCATTAGGTTGAAACTGCAAGGCTTGCGGATAACGGAGTTGGACATTTTTGTATATTAACAGGAGTCATGGCTGCTGAGTATTGAATAAGTTGCAGACCTCTTACCCTTCCTATTGTTTAAGTGTTGTGGTCAACTACCGATGCATGCATCCATGTTTTCGCCACTGGAACCTCCTTGGTGAGGGCGTTAGTTTGTCTTAACATGATCCATCCAACTTTCAGAGCAGCTCTTAGACTCCGTAACCATCACTGCTACCAACAAACTCATTGAGGGGCTGATTTATCAAGATTCCTGAAAATGCATGCAAATTTGCGCGAGTGGGTTGTCCTTAATTTGCGGGTGATTTACTAAGATTACGTGGGCAATTCACAACAGGCGAAAGCGGCTGTATTAAAACGAGGAGTTTGCGGCCGCTAATGCGCGCTGCACCACGGGTAGAGAGAGGAGGAATAATGCGCATGGATCCATGATGCGTCTGTGACACAAAAATTAGGCTGAAATGCTGTGAATTCTGTTCTTCGTTTGTCAGTAATAAATATAATTAATGCGCTTCTCTCTGCTGCATGCACACATCGTATATCAAGGTTAGACTGAATAAAAGTGCAGCATGTCTGAATTTTGTTTTTAAAATTACATATATAATGCCAATTATCATTGTGGTATTGTATATGATTATTACATTTTATTAATTGGACTCCAGGAAGGTTAACCACTACGTGAGAAACAAAGTTTGAGATTTATTGAAAAAAAAAAAAAACATGTCGGCAAAATGTGTCCAAATTTAAGCACACGAAGGACCTTGCTTTTAAACATTTTTTGGACATGAGGACACTGACAGGGCAGCCAGTGAGATGAACTGTGAGTTTAAACCACCGTTGTGGCAGGATTCCATACAGATAAGGATGATGCAGTCTTAGTTGGAGTTTTTAAGATATTTATTAGGATACAAACAGAACTCCATCTCTTGGGTTATTGCTGTCTCCCGTCTGTGTGCCTCTCCTGCCTGCTGCTACACTGTTGTGTGTGAGTTTTTAATCTCAGACCGTAGTCAAAATAATGAAAACAGTTGTGTCATTCAACTACATCAGTGTAGGCAAAATGTGCATTACATTTAACATGAATTTCCACAACTCTGCAACATTCTGGAATATTCCTCTGCCACTCTTACTAATTATTACTAATCACAGAAAATAACTAATCTTTAAATGATTCTTCCACTACAGCCACATTTTCCGACCCCCTCTCTCTGAACTGATAATTTAAAAGAAAATATGTTGCACTTTTCCCTTTATTTGTGATTCCCAAATAATATTTTGAACGAATTAAGCTTTTTAAAAGTAGACTTCACACCTTTTCTGTCGGGCTTTAAGAATTTAGGAGGGTTGAAACGTATTACGTCCTGCTGTATTTATTTGTATTTATTTTTTATCATATTTTATTCAAATCTTTTTGTTGCTACAAGAAGTTCTCATATAATTCAAATTCCACAGCCATTTTTTTTATTGCTTGTGTTTTTATTTTTTATCTTTTTACTCTTACACATTTTATCATTGGTAACTATATTACTGTCTTTTAATGTGAAGCACTTTGCTTCACTATCCGCGGAGTAAAGCTCCATGCAGATAAATGTTGATTGATCGAAAAACAAAGTGTCTCAAAGGTGCGATTTCTCCGCCTCTCTGTTCTCTTTTTTACCCGTGAAACGCGCCATATGAGCTTGCTTAAGTCGATGACGCTTTGCATTGACCGTTTATGACAGAGAGTGATTGTGTAGGAGGCGGGATATGATCCAAAAACACCTGAGCACATTTCTAGGGAGAGGATTAGATAAAGTGGAAAATGCGTCCATCGGTGCGTAACCAAAGTTTGACAGAGCTTAAACTTACTTGGCGTAAGTAGATTTTTTTTTTTTTTTTATCGAAATTTTAATAGGCTACAGTTTTCGTAAAGGTTCAACCCAAAGTTTGATAAATAAGATCCTTGGTCATCTGAGAGGTGAAATTTTTATTAATTTCTCTAAAAAGTTCAATTTGTGGAAAATGTTGGCTCTTTTAAAACATGGTGAAAGGTCAAAGAACACTTTACTTTTTTTATTATTTCTTTGTCTTAAATGTGCACAGAAACTTAATGTTTAATAAAGCAATACCTAAATTCAGCTTAATTGTTTCCCCCTCTTGTATTTTTCTGTACTGCATTATGTATTACCTGCCGCATGAACGGTCCTCACCATTATACTCCAAAATCGGTACAAAATGTCCTGAACACAATGCAAGTATGAATTTTAATCATAGAATTTCAGAGACCTGAGTGCAGGACATCTTGCTTTACATTTTAAAATAAAGTTCTTTAAATAAGTCCCAAACACTTAGCATTGCTGTCATTCTGATATTTTTCAGACAGAATTTCTTCTCTAAACTACAAATCATTCCTAAGCTCTTATTTTCTCACAGAAAAAAGCGAAAACGAAAGTCGAAAATAAAATGAAGTGTGTGAATTAAAAACTTTTATAAACAGGTCTGAACATATTAAAGCAGCAAATGTGTTGATTTAAAACTTTAAGCTAAATTAAATTTCTTTTTATTGAGGAGTATATTTTGTTTTGACCAAATAGAAATGAAAGCACGTGTAAGGCATACTTGATGTGTGCCTCGCTGAGCAAACATTTATGTTTGATTCCTCTCCTCTGTTGTTGTTTTTTGTTTTGCTGGGTATTTTTAGCCTCCTGCCTTCCTGCTGAGCACCGAGGGGAGCAGCTGAGGGAGTGTCACCGCCCATCCACAGCTCCAGATGACAGGGAGTGAGACAGGTCCAAGCCTCCTAATTGTCCTGGAGCTAATAATAAAGTCTGCATCTGAACCGATTTCACACAACATTTCTGGGTGCAGGGACAGGCAGAGCCACTGTTCACACAGAAGTCTAGCAGATTAAGGTAGCTTCCCTTCATTTTCAGATATCATTAATGAGGAAGTTTGTGTGTTGGTCTTTAGTGACAGGATCTCCTTTCAGAATGACACATTTTCTTTAGTCTTCCTCGTTCGTAGACGATGCCAGTTTAATCCAAACCCAGATCTGTAGCTTCTGATTAGGCTCAGATGTACCTGCAGACGGGTCGCTCCAAACACGCACAGACACGATTCACTCTTCTCTTAAGAGTTACACTTGAGGAAACAGACAGCTAGTCAGCAGCAGCAGAGATGTTTAGTCTCTGTGTCAGAACAGACTTCAATACTTGTAGTTTATTTATGCTTTTTTTCTGGAAATGATGACAACAACTTAAAGTATGAATTATGCAAAGGTGTCAAGTAACGAAGTACAAATACTTTGTCATTAAGTAGAAATTTTGAGGATTTATACTTCAATGGAGTAAGTATAGATTGGCATACTTTTTACTTCTACCCCATACATTGTCACACAATTATCTGGGCTTTCTACTCCTTACATTTGAAAAATAGCCTTGTTACTCCCGTTTCATTTAGTTTTGTTGTTTTATTAAAAATAAACACACAAAATACGCCAACTGCATATAATTTTACTGCCGTGTCATAATAATTTTATTTAGAACGGTGGTAGAAATATCTGAAAACCACCCGTCAGTTTTGGATGATTACAATTACACGTTTATTATTTTTTTTCTGTTTGTGCTTTAAATAAATTTTCATGTGAAAGAAACCTCACCTTGGTAGATACAAATATATGTTTATAAATTATCTCCTCCAAATATAACCACCCCTCTTTTTAAGTCAGTAGTTAACTTCCATTTACCCATTTTTATTTTTGGAAAGTTGAGATAATTTCCCTTGCCATACACATATCTGATTACTGCTAGACCTGCAGAAATAAGAAATGGTTTAAATTTGATCTGACAGCATGATATAGATGAAATAGTCCTAAAAAAAACACACTATGAACTGATTGAAAGAAATTCACAAACAGATAAGCCATCATTGACATTTATTGGTCTATAAATGCTTTCCAAGGCGTTTGTAAGTTATCAGCAAACCACAGTGAGAGCAAAAAAACGTGGAGAAGTGGTGGACATTCTCAGGACAACCCACGCTACCGAGATCACTAAAAGGACGCATCAACGGCTCATCCAGGAGGTCAAAAAAGAACCCAGAATGTTGTCTAAAGAACTACAGGCCTCACACGCCTCTGTAAAGGTCAAAGTTCAACAATAAGAAAGACGTTAGAGAGTTATAAGCTGTTACAAATCATTGCCGAGCAAAAGGCACCCTTCATGTCAGAACAGGCAGTAAAGCACAGTGGTGGTGGTGTGGTGATCGGGACAACTTGCTGACTTTATAGGCCTGTTTTAAGAGCAAGCATAATTGAGTACTGCAGCAGGACGGTGATCCAAAACACACCAGCGAGTCCATCTATGGGTGGCTTAAAAGTACAAAATGTAAGTGACCTAAGGTGATAATCCAACTAAACTGATAAGGGCACAATCTCAATCACAATTAATTAAAACAATATCAGCAAAGAAAAGTGGGTCAAAACTCCTCCACGAAGTTATCTGAGACTGATAAAATTATTAAAAATAAAGGTATTGCTGCTGTCCTCTAAAAGGCAAACCGTAATCAGAGCTTTCCTAAGGATTCAAATAGTAAGAACTACTTAATTATCTTTCTTTCGAAAGAAAATAGTTGATTTAATAAATATATTATACATTTACAGATTAAGATGTAAATATGCATTACTTTGTTTGCTGTGGCTTCATTGCTTGCTGGCCTGTCCTGTCAACTGTGCAACTCGGCTCTTACATAACACTGGGTTTGTTTTGCTGCTCTCTAGCCCGAGGTTCTTCCTTTCTCGGCAGCATCACTACAGCCACGTTCGGCTGCAAAGTCGGGGCGGCAGCACGCTCAAAGAGGGCAAAATCCAATTCTATAACACGAGAGCAATGGAGAGGAAGGGAATAAAAGGCTTGAGGCGCAGTGTATCTGGTCTTCTTTATGCCTGACGCTGTAAGGATTTCTGAGCATATGTGTTTGTCTGTTGGGTTTAAAAAAAAAATCTGTTCAGAGCACATTCAACACCTGAGCCCAGCATGACCCAGATTATTGTGTAACCTTCATGTTTTATACTGTACAAAGAGGCGCATAAAAGCTTCTCCAGCAAAGATGGAAGTTGTGTTTTTCAGTCTTTTATGCCGACATGGCAGAAGAAAAAGCTCATATAACTAGGATTTTATGTATGAGATCATATTAAATACTGATCTGTTTCTCTTATTTACTTTAAACTAGAAAAACTTACGAAACCGTGTTTTTATGTCACAAATCCAAGGCTAAATTCGATTAGAATAAAAGTATCATCAGAGGGTCGTCGTAGATTGTGATGCTGTGGGCAGGAAAGATCTCCAGCAGCAGTCAATCTTGCAACAAATCTAAAGAAGGCTCTGACTGAAGACTGCTGCAATATTTCACAGTAGCATGTCCACCATCAGTTGTTGCCAAGCACTGCTGATCCACTTAATTTGCTTTTGGTGCTTTTCTTTAAATCTTTGTCTGACTGTGTACGGTTAGAAAGCCAGGCGGAGAGACGATTTTCTGTCTATAAGTAACGTAAAAAATCCCAAAAATTAAAGGGATTCATCAGCTCATTGAAACACTTAGGAAACCTTTAGTCTTCCATATTGGTGTGAAGCAATTAAATAGCATTGCTTCAAGAATATAACTTTTTAAAATAAAGTTTAGGCATTACATCCAAATGTGCTCAGAATAAAGGTTGAATGTGGAACATTTTTCTTAAAAGTTATCTATTTAAAAAATAAATACCTCCACGGGCGTTAAGAGGTGTGCAGAATGAAAGTAAACCATTTCCGTTAAAAGTTATATTTTAACTAAATGCATAATAAAAGATTTCTTTCGACTGTTTTCGTGTTTACGTTTTCCAGACAATATCGGGCGCCATTGCCGGTTGCCAAATACTTTTGTGAACACGTCGCCCGGAGCAACGAGGCACGTACTGAGGAAAATGGCTAATTCGGTAAGTCAAGCTGGTGTCTGATACCCGTAGATTTCGTTATCTTTCTCAGAAGAGGAGCGACCTTACAAGATCTAAAACCAGAGTTAGTTTAGGTGAAGCCTACAGCAGAAAAACTTTCACGGCAGTAAAAAACGCACAAAGTTTCTCACAGGTAAGACAGCTTGCTAACGGCTAATGTTAGCTGTTGGCTAAACAGCTTTGCAATACTTATGTTCATTATATGACGTTGATCCTATGAGAGCACTGATCGTGACCCATCAACGACCACACTGAGTAAAATCCTCCTGCTCTGTCCAGTATAGCAGGCTCGCTTTCGCCGCTGCGGTGATTAGCTATTATAAACACTGTTCTAGCTAGCCTTCTGTATTAACATAAATGTCGGACCGTACACTTTAGTCAAATACGCACGCTGTGAAATCAGCTGGGTGTTTATGTAAATTCTAAAGTATAAATTATGACTTTTATAGAGACCAAGGAGAGAGTGGTGGATACACGTTAAATAACGTAAAATACGTTAAACGTAATAAAATACGTTGAATACTGTGATAAAATAAACGTTTTTGTACAAAATAGTCCTTACCTGGAATCTGCACGGTTTAAGATTAAGTTTTGCAACTACAACCTCGACACACTAGATGCTTTGCTGTTCCATATTCAACCTTTAACCCCTGGAGTGCTTTGGTATATAAAAGAGTTTTGTGATCAACTCGGTTACCGCAAGAAGCACACACCCTGTGGCCGCAAACCAACCCCAGATCATCAGCCTTCCACCACCGTGCTTTTCAGTTGCTGTGAGTTGTATTTGTGTGGATATGCTTTTTATTATGACCAAACATCTCTAGTTTGGTGTTGTCATTATTTGGAAGTCTTGGGGTTCGCTCCTGCTCAGAAGACTGGGACATGTTTGAAACGTTTTCCATTCGTCAATCTTTTTGTTTCTCTCCTTGCAGAATGATGGAAACAGCAGAAATGTATATGATGAATAACAATTTTCATGACTCAGTTTCTCTGATTACTCACACAAGACTAAAGGTTAGTCCAAATGTCTGCGCTACAGTTTCTAGATTTAAAGGCGTCCTGCAGCAGCCAGCCCCCAAAAATTTAAATTGAAAATATCTTAAACTTTTTAGAAGAAAATTGCTGTTTTAATGAGGAAACTCAAAAAAAAAAAAAAAAAAAAATCGGGGATTAAGACTAATATCTGAGATAATTGCTGCTGTCTATGAAAAGTTTGCCTGCAACCCACGTTAGAATCCCTTCCTTGCAGCTTTCTGCCTGAGACGCCATGTATTTAAATGTGTGACTTCCGTTTTCACATCTATGTGTCAGATTGGGTTTTTGTTTAAAACCGGGGTTTCATTTCATTTTTTATAGAGGAGGATGACTTTTACGCTACGCTTGTTGAATTTAATAAAGCTCAGGCTACATCTTATTGTGCTTTTTAGAAATTATCATCATGTTTAAATGTGTGGCTGTGTTGATCTCATCTTCCCGCTGGAGCCTGCAGCCATACTAGGTCACACTTTGAGGACTAATATGAGAATAAAGAGGAAATAAGGCGAGAAGGAAACATTTTTAATTTCATAAAAAAGATGAGTAACCAGATGTATATTTTGCAATGTTTGTTTGGTTTCTTGTTTTTCTCTGCAGAGCAAAGTAAACAGCTGTTATTTGCAGCTGGAGGTTCCATGAAAATGAGGAAAAGCACTTTTGAAACGCTCTTATTTGTGCGCTCGAAGGCACCTGCACATCGTTGGGTTTGATATGGATCCTCTGTGCCTCTTTTCTGCAGCACCACCTGGCCCCTACAGTTGGATCACGCACAGAACCAGTGTGTGATTGATTATTCTCATTTACAGGTAGGTGCAGAGCGTTCATCAGGGTGTGGAAGCATATTTTTGATAGAATATTTCTACAGATTTATGTTTTTGCTCTTTTTGAAACACTTTCCCATCATCAGTGGTTAATATCAGACACAGATTACCTGACTAAATACACAAGATGTCTTCAAAATGACATTTTTTATTTATTTAGAGGTTGAAAAGTTACCCAGCAGCACCAAATAGGATCAAGATAACTGGCAATTATTTATATTAAACAATAGACTGCTTTTTATTGCAGAATTGTTTTAATTCATTCACACTTTATAATTAGTTTCCGAACATGAACAGTCTGTTTGAGGTTCCATCCATCCATCCATCATCTTCCGCTTATCCGGGGTCGGGTCGCGGGGGCAGTAGCCTAAGCAAAGAGGCCCAGACTTCCCTCTCCCCAGCTACTTGGGCCAGCTCCTCTGGAGGAATCTTGAGGCGTTCCCAGGCCAGCCGGGAGACATAATCCCTCCGTAGAGTCCTGGGTCTTCCCCTGGGCCTGCTCCCGGTGGGACGTGCCCGGAACACCTCACCTCAGGCGTCCAGGAGGCATCCTGACCAGATGACCGAGCCACCTCAACTGGCTCCTCTCGATGTGGAGGAGCAGCGGCTCTACTCTGAGCCCCCTCCGGATGACCGAGCTTATCAGCCTATCTCTAAGGGAGAGCCCAGCCACCCTATGGAGGAAACTCATTTCACCCGCCTCTATCCGCGATCTCGTTCTTTCGGTCACTACCCAGCGTTCGTGACCATAGATGAGGGTAAAACGTAGATCGACCGGTAAATTGAGAGCTTTGCCTTTCGGCTCAGCTCTCTCTTCACCACGACAGACCGGTACAGCGCCCGCATAACTGCAGACGCCTTACCAATACGTCCATCGATCTCCCGCTCCATTTTTCCCTCATTTGTGAACAAGACCCCCAGATACCTAAACTCACCCACTTGAGGAAGGACCTCATCCCCGACCCGAAGAAGGCACCCTACCCTTTTCCGGCTCAAGACCATGGTCTCTGATTTGGAGGTGCTGATCCTCATCCCAGCCGCTTCACACTCGGCTGCGAACTGATCCAACGAGAGCTGTAGATCACGTTCAGATGAAGCCAACAAGACCACATCATCTGCGAAAAGCAGAGACCCGATCCTGAGGTCACCAAAACGGATCGCCTCAACACCTTGGCTGCGCCTAGAAATCCTGTCCATAAACATTATGAACAGGACCGGTGACAAAGGGCAACCTTGTCGGAGTCAATGACTCTGTTTGAGGTTTTACCATGTTATTTCATGTGGATTTAGGTCAAGACTTATAGGTTACTGTTAGTTTTACACATTTTACAAAAGTCGACTTCTGTTCTCGTCATATTTGCTCAAAAATTTGGGGGATTATGTTTTTTTTTGTTTTTTTATCTATCTTATTTGAATAACAAATTTGACCCTTTCCAGATGTCAGTTACTTTGTTCCTCATCAGTTTGTGAATTTCTGGAAAATGAAATTAATTTAATTTAAATAAAATATTTTTTTAATAACGTAATTTTGCATTTACTTTCATATTTTTTATCTGATATTAAAGTTTGATTAAAACAAAATCTTGAAGGGAAAAAACACTTTTTTTTGTAAAAAGTTCTGTTTTTAATCAAATTTGGTATTTCACAGTCTGTTAATCAGAAGGAGACAAAAAATGCTGCTTAAAACACTCAACATTTCCTTTTTAAGCATGAATTATAATGTTTATCTTTTACTTTTTATGTTTTATACAGTGCAGCAATGCAGGAAAAAGGAAAATATTACAGGAAAATTCTGAGTAGATCATTATTTTCTTGTTGATGAAAAGTCGGATTGTTAACATTTTTGTTGGGTTTTAATCATATCTTTTTAAAAATGTTTGGAGTTATTGAGTCTGTCAATCGAAGGTTTGTTTGTCTGAACCGTTCTGTTTTTAGTCTGTCTTTAGTTAGTGGTAAAGCTCATTATTAAGGTTAAGGCTGAATCTGTCACATAAAAGATGACTTGCTCAAACAGGGATCAAAGCCACATTAATGATACTATGATGAGAAATAAATACATGCAATAATTTAACACATATTCAGGAAATGATTTGTTTATGATTGGCTATAAAATCAGGGTACAGATGGACGCAGAAGGAAAAATTGCTGTTTTTGTGGTTGTTTTGTAACATGATGCTTCCTTTTACAGAAAGTCTGTATAATTTCTAGTCTTTTTGTAGTTGTGTTTGCCTTTTGGCAGAGATCGATGTTGTGCAGTAGTGACATGAAACACTGTCTTTGATTTATAATGTTTGTGGCCGTTTTAAGATGTTTTTGTGTCAATTTAAGTCATTTTTTCTGCAGGTATTTTGTTTCTGCAGCCGTTTTTAAGGCTTTTGTGCCTTTTGTCATTAAGCCTGATGTATTTTTGTGTCCTGCCGATCATGTCTGCAGTTTGTTTTGAATGATGCTAGTAATTGTGAGTCATTCCTTTTTGTTTACTTTATTTTTTTAGCTCTTGTCTGTGTCTTGCATGGGTGCTCTTGTTTCATGTAAATTTGTCTGGTAGTTTTAGATTTGCTTTCTAAATTCACTTGAAGTTGTTTGGGTCATTGTATGTATTAGTGCTTCTTAATCATCGCCATCTGTAGCCCTGAATTTTCGGCTATTTTATGTGTTTAAATCATGTCTGGGGCTGTTTTTGAGTGATTCTGGTTCAGTTTGTCAGTGACTAGACTGACTTAACACAAGAGATTAGTCACTAAACACAGACTTTGTTCCAGGAAGTCTTATTTGTACAGCCAAGAAACACACACAAATAAAAAGAGGAACAAAATGTAAATATTCCTATCATTAGACCGACTGAAATTAACAACTTAGGTGAAATGAGAGAATGATGGTTGGCTTTTTTTGCATCTAATGTCTGGCAGACGTAAGAGGTTCTGACTCAGAGCGATATTTGCAGAGCGCACAGCTGTGTGAGGGCCGTTTCCCCATGCCAGAGCGATGTATTGAAATAGTTGAAAAAGCTCGGGGGAATCTGGGATGCAGCCATGAAAGCAGATCCCTGTTACAGGAGCAATAAATTGTAGAGATTATTACAGGGAGTTCCTCCAGAGTGCACATAACCACTTGGCTTTAGAAGGCTAGTGAGGGGAGAGGAAGTAAGATGTTTATGTACAGGACTGTGTCTCTATACAATGTGTGAGGAGCTTCACAGTGATCGTTTCTAAATCTGTAGAGAGAGATCCACATAGAGGGCTGAAGCCTAGTTTATGCTTCTGCATTTTCACGGAGACGGATTGACGCAACGCCATTATCTTCAACGCAAGGGCTCTCCGTCACCTACGCAAGGACGGGCGGAGTAAGGCCCAATTTTTGACTATCCGTCTCCGTCAATGGAGAGCGTATGCATCTGATTGGTCAGTTTCAGTAACAACCGGAGATAGTTTCACCAGAACGGGGCTCTATAGTAGCTGTAATCAGTAGTTAATGCAGCGTTTGGGCCCCAAATGCTTTATAATGAAAGGATAATTTATCTAATCTGTTTTGTTGGTGATTTTGAACACAAGGTGTAGAAAGACAACAAAAATGACTGCTGTGTTTTATTTCCATCCGTTTCTAGAGTATTCTGTAATCTGCACTTCTAGTAAAAAGCTTTAAAGCTTAATCAAAACTTACTTTCTGTCTTCCATTGCTCCTTGAAGGAGAAATACGTTCACAAGCCTAGAAAAAACTGAAACGACGCTGTGATAGTAGGCAGAGACGCCATGAAAAGTTAGCGCCTCCTGCTGTCCTGGTCGAGCAACGCTGAAAAAACAAAAGAGAGTGATGTGGAGCAGTTTGTTTTAACATAAACAAAAAACGTCTCCATCAATACGTCTACGTCTGAGTGCAAATTTGTGGTCGGAGAAGCAAAAACTGGGGTTGAGGCCTAAACACACGGGGTGCTGCACGAACCGCTGCCCCAAGTTTACTGATCGTCCCTAGAACCAGAACCAAACATGGAGAAGCAGCTTTTAGTTTCTATGCTCCTCATATCTGGAACAAACTGCTGGATGAATGCAAAGCTGCAAAGAATCTGAACTCTTTGAAATCTAAAATAAAAACTTACCTATTTAGACTTGCTTATGAGTAACTTATCCAATTATTTATTTTACCCAATTCCTAATTATTTCTTGTTTGCCTTTTTTTTAATTTTCATACCAATTGTTATTTTTTTCAAATGCTAAATGACATTGTTTTAGTGTCTACGCTTTCTTGTATTTTAATATTGCCAGTTGATTATATATGTTTGTTTAGCTTTCTTTTACTGATTATATGTTTTAATTTTCACATTTTTTGTAATCATGTAAAGCACCTTGAATTGTCTTGTGTTGAAAGTGTGCTATACAAATAAAACTGCCTTGCCTTGCCATAACAGCATGGCCCAAAGAATCACATCAGTAGTAAAACCGCTCAGTCTTTTGCATTTAAAGCTCACAGCTGTTTTTTATTCCATACAACTTTATCAGGTTCTCACATTCCTTTAGAGGAATTTGTTTCACTCTTCTTTCCCAGCTTTGCTTTAGTTCACTGATGTTTGACCCTCATTTCTACACAGCTTTTGTTAAGGTTTTTTGGTAGTGGAACCGTATAGTAGGACAGCAACAGCTGAAATCCACAAATACTTCAGAGCCCCCTCTAAAAACTCTAAGATTTGCCTATTTCAAAAGTTCAAACACCGAATCTACCTTAATATGCATCATTACACACAGTAGGAACCACCATGGCTCTACGACAGAAGCTAACATAGGGTGACCAGGCGTTCTGATTCACCCGGGATGTTTACGACCCCATTATATTGTCCCGATTTCCCCCAGTCTTTGTACCGAACGTCCCGATTTTTAACCAGTGTTATGGCTTACAGTGCACAGAAGTAACCATCTTTGGATTTGCATGTCATAGGGATGCAACGGGACAGGGTAAAGTACCGGACAGTTCGGTACGCCCTGCACGGGACAATCCATCCTCCTGTACCGCGGGACTTCGGTACTGCCATTGATTTTGTGCTGGTAATTAGTTACCACCGGCCCGATGTTACCAAACTCCGCCGCGCTCCCAGACACAGGTGCAACAACCAGCTCGCTGTTCCCCGCTCCAGCAACTGGTTGGCATAGAGACACGTCCTCCTCTCCAAAATCCGCGCATCACGGAGCAGTGAGGAACAAAAAAATGTACACTAGTCGGTTGTGCTTTTTCCGGAAATCAGCCCTGGTGTGAGGCGCTGCTCAAATTTCTCCCCGCCTTGAGCGCTTTCTGCCCGGGCGGGCTCCAGCATTCATTGCGCTGTGTTCATCTCCTCTTTGCGGTGCGCCGGAGCGCGAAGCAAAGATGAGATGTACTGCGCTCCATTCATTGATGCACACACAAATGCCCTTTAAGCAGCGGGCACACGAAGGATATTTATCCGCCACCTGTGTCAGTGTGGTCAGATGCGCTCTTGTTTAAAGAACCGGTAAAATACAGAAACCATTCTGTAACTGCGGCCCTGTGTTTGAACCATAATCCCAGAGAGACGTACAGCTCGTTTATGTTGTATTCTCACGGCTTTCACCCGCCCACAGTTACAGGTGTTAAGTTAACTGTGACATTCTGTTTTTTTGTTCCCAAAAAAATAAAATACATGTTTTGGGATTAAAAAAACAGTCTCTTTCTGCACAAAACATGTACCGAACTGTACCGTGGCCCAGGTACCGAGGTACGGACCGTACCGTGGGCTACATGTACCGTGGCACCGCTAGTATGTCAATTACAAAGTTATGGTACTGAACTAGTGAAAAAGCACAACAGTACGCTACGTCTCTTTGTAACCGCATCCTCATTGGCTCATGTCATTGATGAGAGACGTTATTTTTACTGTTCACAAAACGGCAACCTTTAATCCCACCCAAACAAATGTCTTTCAAAAATGCAGAATTGTTTAGATAAGAAAAAAGCTGTTACAAGTCACCAGCGAGGATTTGTCAACCTTTCTTTTTTGCCCAAAGTTAGATGTCCTAGTTTTTAGTTTTAAAAATCTGGCCACTCTAAGCTAACATCAACAATCTTCCTTATCAGCACCAACAAAATGAATGGCACTCCTTGATTTGCTGCTTTGCAAACACCAGCCAATAGCGTGTCTTTAAACAGAATTGTCCATACATAATCCAGCTCCTCCTTCTGCTTTTTCTTTCAGTATTTTAGATGTGATCTACAAAAAATAAATAAATATCTAAGCGTTGAATCAACAAACACTGAACTGCAAATAGGCAGGGGTCCACTGTAATGCTGCATTTCAATCAGTTTGAGGTCTGGACTTTGACTAGACCATCTTAACACTTTGATTCTATTATTTTTCAGCTATTATATTGCAGATTTACAGCTAAGTTTAGGATCGTTGCCTCATTCTTGTAAGCTTCAGTTGTCAGAAACAAAGCAAGAATACTTTGGTAGGCAGAAGAGTTTATGGTTCATTCAATGACCCCAATGTACTCAGGTCCAAAACAAGACCACACCAATAGCTCTGTGCTTCTGATGGTATGCTTTGTTTTCATCAAGCATCTCTACTTTGGTCTGGCTTGTCCAAAGAACATTGTTTCAGACGTTTTGTGCTTTTGCAGCTGTATGGATTCGTTTCAGATAGATTTTCTCCTTCAATTTTCCAAGCAAACCGTCTTTGTTTTTTTCTGTGATCTATGAAAGGAAAGGAGAATAACATTCCCAGCCTTGTTCTGTAGGATCCCAAAGCCTCTTCCCAGGTCTGAAAGGACCTATTGACCATCCCTGAACCACAGCTATATTCTTAGCAGCCTCTTGATCAAAGCTCCCCAGCCGATCTCTATGGGCGAACCAAGCCACCCTACAGAGGAAGCTCGTTTTAAGTGCTGTTCTTTTAATCATGGTCCAAATCAGATGATCTGGAATTGAAGAGAGACTGGTGAATCAAGAGATTTGTTTTTGGCTCAGCTGTTTCTAAGCCACTACAGATCGGCGAAGCACCTGCATTACAGCAGCCGAGGCCCGATCTGTGCCACCCATCGCCCACTCCATCCTCCGTCACACGTTAACCTCGATACCTCAATTCCTTTATTTGAAGGAGTGACTGAGCAGATCCCCCTCAGAGGAGAAACTTGGCCTCACACAGAGAGGAACTGATGCTTCACACTTGTGGCTATGAACCATTGCAGTTGGAATTGAAAGTTTGGAGCTTGAAGATGCAAAGCAAAGGTAAGACTCCATGATCTGGGATCCAGAGACCGTAATCTCCACGGCAAGACATTTAGAAACCTCCACAGATGTGATCAAAGAAAAGCAGAGTCCAGTTTGCACCGCCAACAACCTTTGAGCCGGAAATGCTTGAACAAGTCTTGTTTGGTTTTCCAATCCTAGATATTCTTAAATTTAACATTTGATGTGCTAAATGACGCCTGGAGAGATTAAGCTCCAGGCGTCCTTAAGATCCTTAAGATTAAGCTTTGGATTTTCTGGGTACATTTTTTTGCATTCCTCTGAGCATCACATGGTTTAAATTTGTGATGAAGTCTGTGTAACTCTTACTTCTGGGAAGATTAGCAGCTGCTTTTACTTTCCCCATAAAAAACGAGCTTCTATGATCCATGCGTTCATCTTTAGTCGGATTGCTTACTGCAACAGCGTCCTCACAGGTCTACCTAAAAAGTCAATCAGACATCTGCAGCTGATCCAGAACGCTGCTGCTCGTGTTCTCACTAGAACCAGGAAAGTAGAACACATCACCCCAGTTCTAAAGTCCTTACACTGGCTCCTTGTAGCTCAGAGAATAGACTTTAAAATACTCCTACTAGTTTATAAATCATTGAATGGTTTAGCAACATAGTATGTTGTAGACCTACTGTCACTATAAAAAACCCAGCAGGCCACTCAGGTCCTCAAACTCTAGCTTACTAAACATTCCTAGAATTAGAACTAAACAAGGAGAGGCAGCTTTCAGCTTCTATGCTCCACAAATCTGGAACAAACTTCCAGAAGAATGCAAAAATGCTGAATCGTTAGGCTCTTTTAAATAAGAGATTAAAACTCTACTATTCAGAGCTGCCTCTGAGCCCTAAATTGCGCTTTCTGATCACTATTTGATTCTCGTGGTTTAAGTCTCAATGTATTTTTTTTAACCAATTCTTGAGTTGTGTGCGTTTTTAATTTACATACTTTCGCATAAATTATTTTCTTATGCCTTACCTAAATTTCGTTAATGGATACTCCTGTTTTATTTGTTTGTAATGTTCATACTCTTCTTAAATACTTTTTTTTATGCCTCAATTACTAAATGTTTTTCTTTTAGTGATTCTCTGCTTAAATTTTCACACTTTTATCACACATTTGGTTTCTTTACCACTGAATCATGTAAAGCGCCTTGAATTGCCTCGTGTTGAAAGTGTGCTATAGAAATAAAATTACCTTGCCTATGATAGCTTTCTAGAAGCCAATGATAATGCCTGTCTGCTTTACGTTGTGTTAACATGCAGATGTTCGCTCCATCCATTCATCAACCAATCCACCCAACTGCCCTTGCTTGTTTACTCTTTATCTTGCCATAAAATTGCTTCTGAAAGCATTGCATGATCTGACAATAGGTTCATTTCATCCACTCCTGCTAATATTGTGGTATGTCTTAAATATGTTTCCCTTCAGTAGTAGATAACCATTGGAAGTTTGAGCTTTCAAATCTTCGATAGCAGGATATAAGACTATTTCTGGATGGATGGGTAGCAACAATCGTATCCCTGAGGTTATAGCTGAGGATTTTTCTATCCTGGCGTTGCTAGAGCTAAATGCCCCAAAGCGGCTAAAACCACCAGAATCCAGCTGTTCTGGAGGCGTTGATGATGGAATGAATGAACTGTGACACAGACGGTGTAAACTTAGTAACTTTAAGCAGCCTCTCTGCTTGGAAGAACTCACCAGGTCTTTGGAGGTGCCGAGTCTCTTGAGTCCATCCAGGGGCAGCAGGTCAGCCGAGTCCTTGTGTGTGAACTGGGTGGCCTGCTTTAGACGCCTCTGCTGGTGCAGGATGGCTTTGTCCCGGAGGGCCAGCTCTCCCTTCTTCGTCCCGCTCATGCTCTCAGACTTGCAAAGCTGTCTTTGCAGAAGACTGGAGGGGTTGTCAGGGTTTAAGGGTGCTGTTTTTTATGTCCCTTGTTGCAGAATGAACAATCAGATGCTTCTCTCTGTCTGGGCAAATCCTCTCATGTACTTTTCCTGAGCGCTCTTAGGATGTAGAGATGCATCTTCCTCAGTGAGATCTGTTCCCTCTCTTACTGAGAATAAGAAGAAGGTGGGACTAAGTCAACATGCGCGTCTTTTCTGCCCTCCCCTCGGCGCTGTCCGTCCTTGGATCTCTCCGTTGCGTCTCTCCTCGCAGTGTTTCCTCCTCTTTCTGTTCGCTCACCATTCAGAGCACATCTCTGACTTTACAGAAATACGACAGATCTTCATCAACTGTGTTATTCCATCTAAAAAAAATAGGCACACACTGCCTCTTGCATTGTTTGTGCAGCTGGATCCGTTGGTTGTCCTGCTGTGGAGGTGTGAGGGAGGTCATCTGACCCCACAACGAGGATCAATCTGGTCCAACGATGGCAGATATTGATTCTCCCGCTCCCTCCCCCCCTTTGAGTGTCACAGTTAAAGCCAGAATCCAATTTCTTCCATTCATTCAGCACCCACATGCTATAAATATCCCATCCAATCTTTGTCCGTGACCCCTAGACGATGACCCGTTGATGAAGAGGCTGCCGTCCAGTTATTAATGAGCAACAAAAAACAGAAATCTGGCCAACAAAACAACATGCATGTCAAACCTCTACAGGATACATTGTGTTTTTAAACAGAGTCCTTGTGAAGGTGAAAATTCAGAGTGCAGTTAGAGGTGGGGAATTATTTTTAAGCAAGTGCTGCCCCCTGCTTGTTGCATCTGTAGATGTATTTTTCCAGTGAAACCAAATAAATTACATGATTTCTTAAGTCTGGAGTTAAAATCTATTCAGTTCGCTTCACTGTTGGTGAATAATTCAACGCTGTGTTTAGAGTTCATTGGTTTCACTGGGAGAATGAGATAGCAATTCACCCTTTCATCACCTTGAGATGTGACAATGCTCTGTATTCTAGTTTCAAATCAGTCGTTCTCGTCGTGTCTTGAGGCAGTCCAGGAAGCCGTAACTCACTTTCTAACGAACACAAGGACATATGAACATGTCATTCCAGTTTTAGCCTCTCTCCACTGGCTTCCAGTTCCATTTCTGATTGATTTTAAACTACCAATTCTTGTTTTTAAATCATTAAATAGACTGGTACCATCTATCAACTTCAACCCAATAACCAGCAAGAGCACTTAATTCATCTGCTCAGAATTCACTGGAGGTCCAGAGAACTAAATATCAACGCTGGGTTGATTTCTGCCCCTATGTTTGGAACTATTTGCCATTTAATATAAGAACTTCCTCTGATTTGACTGTTTTTAGATCACTTTTAAACACATATTTATGTTCCTTGGCTTTTAGAGTTTGACACCGTCCTTTACATCTTATACAGTACAGGCCAAAAGTCTATTCACATTGTAGATTCTCACTTAAGGCATCAAAACTATGAATGGACACATATGGAATTATGTAGTACTTTTACACAAAAAGTGTGAAATAACCTGGCCTCCAAAGTCTCTGGACCTGAACCCAATGGAGATGATTTGGTGATTTGGGTTGAGCTGAAGGCAAAAGGGCCAACAAGTACTAAGCATCTCTGGGAACTCCTTCAGGACTGAACGAAAATAATTTCTGGTGACTGGAAGCTCAAGAGAATGCAAAGCAGTAATCAGAGCCAAGGGTGGCTACTTTGAGGAATCTAAAATATAACATGTATTCAGTTATTTCACCCTTTTTGTTTATGTACATACAGTAATTCCATACATTATGAGTTCATTCATAGTTTTGATGCCCTTAATCAAGAATCTACAATGTAGTCATGAAAGGAAATGAAACTCATTGAATGAGAAGGTGCGTCCAAACTTTTGGTCTGTACTGTATGTTGTATGTTATGCTCTTCTATGATCAACTTTTATCTTTGTTAAACACTTTAGTCATGTTGTTTTATTCTGAAATATGTATAAACTTTGGTGCGATCATTTGGCCATTAGTTTAACGTAAAGCTAAC
Source organism: Apricaphanius iberus (assembly GCA_028564705.1). Taxonomy (NCBI): domain Eukaryota; kingdom Metazoa; phylum Chordata; class Actinopteri; order Cyprinodontiformes; family Aphaniidae; genus Apricaphanius; species Apricaphanius iberus. The sequence continues at coordinate 55,153 of JAPXFQ010002006.1, forward strand.
CATCTGTCTACATGAAATGCTTTATTTTGAAAGCTAACGAAGTTAAACTAAGATGTATTTTGTAATTTCCCTCTGGGATCAGTAAAATAATTTGAATTGAATTTTGAAGAAGGTCCACAAAGCACAGTTTGAAACTAAAACAGGCCTTCTAGTTTTTATATACTCTATGTATATATTGCACACAAAAAAATCATGCAGGACTGCTGCTAAAACCACCCTTTCTTATTGCCTTTATAATTAAAAATATTAAATTGGGTTCAATAAGAACCACAGGCTGATAAAAAAAAGCCTTTATTATTCCAAGGCAATGAAAGTAAAAACGTGCAAATGAGTTTTGTGAAACTGTTCACTGTCTTTTGAAACAAAATATTTATATCAGCTGCTCTAATTGGACAGGTGGGAAGTCACATGTTCCACTAAACAACCAATGAGGTGCTGCCATGTATTTCACAAACAATAATCACCTACAATTCTATAGAAGATGAAAACAAGAACAAATGCAGAGACTTCAAATATTTACAAAAAAGGAAGAGAAGTCAGGTTCTCCATTTAAACCTGGTTTTTGTGTGATTTTTAAAGTATAAATCCAATAAGATTCTCTTTGTAAAAGTTTCTTGATTATATCTCCTCCTCTGATGGATTATCTAATTTATTCAAACCTAAAATCTTAAAAGTATGAAAACTCTCATGTTTAGCATCTTTATAATGTAATGCCTTTGGGTATAGAGGATTTGCTGTTCTTACAGCAGATTTGTGCTCTGATAGTCTTGTGCTTCCTCATCCCTATATACACATAACCACATGGACATTCCAATCTATAAATAAAATGCGTTGCAGTTGATAAATGAATAGATGTAAAACATTTTTTCCAGAAGATATATCTATAAAACAGTTTGCATTGACTGTACCACTAGTGCTTGGTTAAAAAAAGATTTTGTATTGATCCTTTATTGAAAAAAAATTAAATCTATTTGGGATCCAAAAATTATTTTAATCGTTTAACATCGTTTGCTTGTTTTTACAGATAAAACAGGAGGGAAAAGTCCAGACGGTGCTTTAAGTCTCAGCTCTGAAATGATTATTAAGACGGTTTCCGACAGTGAACTGTAACCTGTTGTGTAATTAAGGTAACAGCTCAAGAAACGTTTTTAATAGCACTAACCCATATCGATTTCAAATTGGATTGGGATTATCGATTCTAAATGTTGAGAATCGGAATCGATTCCCAGCTTTGGATCGAAGACAATACCTCACGCTGCAAATCCCTTGAGTAGGCCTGGGCGGTAAACCGGTTCATACCGAAAACCGGTGTTCATTTTCGTTATATGAATTTTTAATGTACCCCTATACCGGTGAATATCTCAAACAACTTCCGGAACGTTTAATGAGGGGAAGTATTTCAGCCAGGACAGATTTCACTGCTACACGCTCTTCACCACAGTGTAGAAAAACGTTTTTACCTAGTACAACTGCTAGCAGGAGCGAAGCACACAGTTCAAAAAAGAGGAGCCTCGTCTATAGTTTAAAAAGTTTATCGGCTTTAAAATGTCAGACGAGAACCGAACGGCAAACCTTTTATAAGCGCTATTGAGAGTAACCAGTAGGGGGAAGTGTTGAGCGCTATTTGACCGTCTCTAGGTAAACGCGGTCAATGGCGGGAAAACCAGCAGGAAATAAATCATTAATAGCAGTAAATATGTTTTACATACCGTCTACGATACATCTGCCGTTTTTTTTCGTTTGTTTGTTTTTGTTATCTGAATTTAACAAGCTAATAATCTCCTACGATCGCAGTGTTTATTTTACTTCTTTGGCAAAATCCGGTCTGAGTCTGTACTCTGCCCCCTAGCGGGGTTCTTCAGTAATACATGCAAAGCAATTAGAAGACGCAATTTGTTGCTTGCGCCAACTTGATGTTTAAAAAATATACATATATTTTCAGCCTTAGAGCATCAAGAATGTCTACTAGAATCATAATCATTTTAATTCTTTTCATATCATTCACCTATGTCTGGAAAAAACATGATGCAGTCCATATGGCAGTAAAACGGGCTGTTTAAAGCACATTTTTATATTCCTCATTGTTATAAGGTAATGTGAATATGAACGGTCTTGTTGGAAAAAAATACCGTTATGTTTTTTTTGTTAAATACCGTGATATGAAAATTTTGCCATATCGCCCACCACCTTGTAGCTTGGCAAGATTTATTATCTTAAATCTAACCAAATTATCATCTCCATCTTGTTTTGTTCATTACAAGCTAGCTTTCAGTTTCATGTTTTAGATGATTAGACTTGTTTCAAGTAAATGTTTTTTTATTATTATTTAGTCTGTATATCTAAAATTTATCTATTTTACATTTATTTCAAGCAAAAATTGTTTTCAGATGCAATTTAAAGCAAAAATCTTCTCAAAATAAGAAACATTCACTTATTTTTAGCTTTATTAGGTGTAGAAATTATTCTCATTTCAAGACATCTTAAAAAGAAAAATTTACTTACTGCGTGGACAGATAATTTCACTTGTTTCTAGTAAATTCTCACTAAAGACAAGTTTATTTATCTAGTAATAAGGAAGTGGGGTTTTGCAGTGCACACATTTAAACTTGTGCAATTTTTTTCAGTGTACATATGTTTTTCTTTTTGTCTTAGGAACCAGCCTGTAGCTGCAGAGGAAGTCCGAAACATCCACTCCAAATGGTAGGAAAAACAGAAAAATCCAGCTACGCCTGCAGCTCATCCATTGCAGTGCTGCTTGCAAGGAAGCCGAAATAAAAACCAGACCCCTGAAAGTCATCTTTATTCTCATTACCACCAAACAAGCAACAAAACATGAAATCCATCAACCCAATCGCTACAAATACTGCATTTATAACACAGAACATTCAGCCCTTCTTCACATCAACAACCTCAGTAAAACAAAAAACACTTTAACAAAAACGTCAGATAAAAACAGCAGTTTTTATCAGATGCTTGCGCTGTAACGAAACCTTTCATTTTGTGCTTTTTCCTTTAAGACTCAAAAGTCTGACTGAGGCTGCAGAAGGCACGTGTTGGACGAGCTTTAAGCTTTATTTGATGTATCTCAGGACAAAATAAGACTGAACGAGAAGGATCCCGCGCTCTCGTTAAAGTGTACGCGAAGGGGAGAAATGTAGCTTAAAACCCGGGAAGGAATATAAACACGTAGCAAAATGCCATATTCGGAGTGTAAATACCAGGAATGTTTTGGCCCAACCAAGGCAGGATGTTAGGTAGCTCGCTGCTGCTCCGACGTACTTTAAAGGCTTTCAAGATGAAAGAGTGGCTTGGATCAGATAATCGTAACAGAGGAGCGACGATCGGAGATCCGCAGGCGAGATGACCCGACCTCAGCCAAAATGTTTCCTTTTTCGCCCTCCTGCCTCAAGCGTTCAGTAATGATTCACATTAGGAGCAGAGGTGATGTGACACAGAGTCCCTGTTATAAAACAGAGTTTTACTCGTTTAAGACGAAATCGTTTTAAACTGTAGAATCATTTATTGCCGACTGGCGTAACAGTAAACATCAGTTTTGACGTAGGGCTGCTCGTTCATGTAAACTTCTTCTGTATTTAATTAATCTGCTAAGAACGATCAGATTGTTTAGTGGTTTGATGGATCATGGAGATTATCATTGAAACATTTGCTGTGCCCGTAGAGGTTAGTCGATTTTAAGCTTAACTGATCTCGATGAAGCTCAAAAATCTGCTATTTTCCGGTTCCCTAAAGGCACCGCCCTGAGCAGCGCGAAACGCAACCTGCTTCGGTGTGAATGTTGTTACTGAGGGAAGAGAATCGCGGACGTTTGGCCCTCTGGCGTAGCAGCATGAATGAACGCCTAACAGAATCCTGTCCGACTAACTTTGAAATCTCTGGAAAAAAATAAGGCTTTTTGAGCTCCGTCCGTTTCCGATCACCAGCCAACTACGTCTCCTACATGTCGTCCTCACAGCAGTGTGCTTAATGTAGCGCGTTCATCGGGGCTGTCGGTCATAGCGTGTTGGGGAGATACAGCGAACAGAGCAGCATGTTCTGTCCCAGAGCCGGGAAGCGCCTGAAGGCCTCCCAGGCGTCGGAGAATATGTTGTATTTGAGGAAGACTCTGTGCTCCAGGCTGGTGGGCAGCCCGATGTCTCGGCTCATGATGTAGACGCCGTCGTTGTGCAGCGTGCACGTCAGGTTCAAGCCCGACTTGGACGTGTTCTCCTTAAGCTGGACCCACTCCCCCGTCGACACGTTGTACGACTGCACCGTCAGGACGTCCTCCGTCTGGCTGGGGCGCCGCTGCCGCCGGCCTGCCTCCAGCTGGTGGGTGTAGCCGCCCACCAGGTAGATGGTGTCCTCCACCGAGAGCATCTGCTGCTTCCGGATGTGGGCCGGACACGTCTGGAGCACCGACCAGGCGTCGGAGGTGGGGCAGTAGCGAAGCACGCTGGTGTTTCTGTCTGTCGGGGAACGGGAACAAAGAAAAGCATGCAGCACAATCCGCTTCAGAATAAAATCAGAAAAAAACTAATAATGTAGACATTTTTCCTAAAATGTCCTGTTTTCCTGAAATATTCTGTTCTCCTTGTGTCAGAGAGGATGCGTCAGTCTTCACGCCACTTCTGATCGCTTTCACCAGCTAGGACAACGCTACAGATTCAGAATTTTAACGCCGTCGGAGACCCGAAGGAAGAGGGAGGGGGGGCACTTCAGGAAAATCGTCTTTCCGAGCCTGCTCAGGACCCGCCTAGGCTGAAACAAAAGAGACGTCAGAAGAGGTGGAACAGAAATGAACTGACGCGCAGAATGAAGAGGCTGTCGCTGCGGAAGCTGCAAAGAATGGGAGGGGCGAAAAACGAACGAGACAGAAAAAAAAAATGAGAGTCAGGCCGGGTTTATGTGTGTATCGCAGCGTGATTAGAGGCGTGAGGGAGGGGTTAATTAATGTAAAATGACGATAGGTGGTCATGTTAAAGCTGTTACTTTATTAATCTTCCAGTACATTTTTATTTTAAATGGGGAAAATCAAAGTTAATTCAAACCTGAGTGATATCGGCCACCAACACTGTTATTTCACATCGTGTTCATTTTATTAATCCCTGATGTTAAATGAAGGAAGCTGAGTCTGATGGAGACGATAAATAGGCTTCCTGAACGCATTAACGTAGCATTATTATTATTATTAATAAACCGTTCAAATCTAAAGTATGACACATAATGGACACAAAATATATTTCTGTTTTTTTATCGCTGATGTCTGCTGTGTGTTCTGTCTAAAATAATCTGCTGTAGCAGATGTATTTAGTTATTATGACGTATGAAGACAAATTTCCTCTCCTTTAAAAAGAAACAAATTATTTTAGCAAAACAGGAATATTTATGTACCGTTTTTTATGCTGATATAAAACCATTTGTTTTGTGTTTTAGGTCGTTCATTCATCACATCATTCAGCATATTTCGGCTGCCAGAAATATTCCCCCTCTTCACAACATAAGAACAAATTAATTTACAGATCTGTCTTTAACAATATTTAATCCTTTCAATATGGACACTTAGTCTTGTTAATATGAAGAAATTTGGTCTTACTTTACCACAGTTATATGGTGGAACGGGATATTTTAGCTGCCTGAAATATTCCGTTTCCCCCTCATAACATGGGAACAAAATAACTTACCGGGGCCAGTTATTTATGCCTGAAATATTTGGAAAAAGTTAATAAAAGAACAACTTTAATATGACTACCTGCTGTCATTTTACTGAGTAATCGATCAGAAGTGGCGTGAAGACTGTCGGATCCGCCTCTCTGGCTGCAGGGGGCGCTCCCGGCCTAAAAAGCTGTATTTGTGGTGTTGCAACAAATTAAAACATTTTGTATTATAGGTTAAAAAAAAGCTAACGTAAAAATCCATCACTGTGGTTTTTGTTAAATATTAAGTTTTAACTTTCGGGTTTCACAAACTGCAAAAAACAAAATCTTTGCGGTTTATTGTTTTTTTTTCCCCCGGAAACGGAGAAACCAAAGAACGAACCATACACGGACTCACTCCTCTCCTGAATCTGTTTGGATACAAACCTCTCGCGGTGTATCCACCCATGACGTAGATCACACCCTGACACTCGCAGGCTGAGAACTCAGCCAGAGGATCAGGCATGGAAGAAACGCAGGTCCACCAGTCCTGCTCAGGGCCATAACACTCCACCGTGCCCAGACACTGACCTCCGACGGCGTACAGCTTCCCCTGTACGGCCAGCAGCTTAAAGTTGGACCTGGATGATGGAGGACATGGACAGTGAGACCTCGGTTTTGGGGGGGGGGGTTCTTTTTATGCTGAACAACGTCCTCCTTCAGGCGGACGGACACGTTTTTGCGTGTTTTAAAAGCTTAGGATGAAGTTTTAGAACTGCTTTAAACTTCTCCACATCTCAACCGTCACAGAAAAAATAGATTCATACCGAGATAAAAAGCTGTTCCAGACAGAGGTGGGTAGGAGCTAGTTACAGTAACCTTTTGGAAAAAAATTACTTTTGAGAGTAGTTTTGCTATGCCGCACTTTTCACTCTTACCTGATGAATATTACGACGAACTATCACTACTATTGCTTGAGTAAAATTTATCCCAGACAGAAACATAAAGTTTATTGTAAGGCTGCAGCTATCGATTCTTTATGTAATCAATTAATCTAGCACTTTATCGATTCGATGAATCGATTAATCGGATACATTTTTTTTACGCTTTTAAACAACCCAAACAAATCATGCATAATGAAAATTTTGTGGCTGTAAAATGATCAATTATTTGTCTTTTATCTCTCAAAAAAACCCAGAGAACTCCAACTCCAACATTTGGCTCGAAACCTAAACTCATTTACAGCATTTATACAAGTTAATAAACTAAACAGTCCATCCAGTGATTTTTATTTTTCGCTGAATCACTTAAATTGTTTTAAAAGCTAGCAGAGTTTGAGACTACATTGTCACATAAACCTTAGTAAAATAAAATGACTTTAAATGTCCTTTTAACTGTTGAAAACTCTAAAATGTGACCAGCTCAGTTTGGGTCTCCATTAGAAGAACATCTTTTTTTCCTACTTTGGTCGCAGAGCAGCATTAAGTCTGTTGATTTTGACGCCGTAACTGTGATGTTGCAGCATTTTGTGTCGCAGATATTGACGTTACGGCACTTAAAACTTTTCATCCGTCCCCACGCAGATGCGGAAATCAGAGAAAACGCAGATTTCCACTTTGGTCAGAGTTTTGTAAATGATGGGGGGGGTTGTGCCTAAAATTAGCATTTACATGGGGGTGAAAGGGCCAAACTGAAGAAAAATATCTGATTTGTGAGATAACCGACTGAAGGCAATGTATACATTGATGTTCGCTAATTTTAATACTGTATTTGTAGCGATGTCATGATGCTGTTTGACTAGATATGATGTTTAGCTTTAAATCTTTTTCAGTAGTAAACTTATTCACGCTCGAGGCAGAGTTTTTGCCTCGAGCAATTTTTGGAATAGAGTAAATCGACGAATCGTTTCAGCCCTAGTCTATTGAGACCGAATGTTTCTACACAAGCTTTGGTTTTCTAATGTCATCTTCTGCCTGTTGAGCTCGTTGCATTTTGAGGTCAAGTGAATATAAAACAAATGCCATAAGTTGTACATTTAACTGGGGACGCAACAACACTTATAATATTCTGATGTACTCGTATCGGTATCTGTTAGTTATCCAATACCATGAACAGATACTTAAAATATGGAAACTCTGATATAACTACACAGAACATGTTTATTTTTTTACTCTAATTTTTAGTTTTGTGTTTAGTTTTATTTTGTTTTTTTTGTATCTAATTCACCATCATTTGTTGTAACAATAAGAGAAGAAAAATAAAATCTGTCTTCCAATTCACTGCATTTTTTTTTTTTGTGTGTGGTAGAAGTATCAACATTGGTACTGGGTATCGGTTGAAAGAAAAAGGTATTGTTGCATCCCTACATTTTACCTTGTACTAAGATTTATTTAGATATTTAATCATTTCCTATTGTATTTTTATTTTATTTAGAAAAAAAAACAGAAAATTCTGTCTTCTGCTTAAGTTATTTTTATCTTTTTTACCTCATTTTAGTCTTTAAAGTACCACACTTTGCCCATAACTCTGTATTTTTGTCTGTCTGACATAATTTTAAAATGTATCATCTACAAAATACTTTTTTACTCTCGACTCATTTTCTGCACTATTACATTTTACTCTTAACTATGAAATAGCGCTACTCTTGGTGGAGTAATATGGGGGAGAAAATAGACTCACATCTAGTGTGCGCAAAACCTGGTTTGTAGATTGTGTCACATTGTTTGTGTGCGTCTTTGGGTGCTAGCAAGAGTTCGGCAAAGTGCACGCACAAACATCAAAAAGTTACGAGTGCAAAATCCATTTCATAATCATAAAACTAACTACGAATTCAAATATGGCTCATACGCATGCAAATAAAAATAAAAACACATTTACGCACGGATCAGAGCTACAACTGCGCGAAGATATGTGCGTACACGATGCGTTTAAATGCTGGGTCATCTGAGTATTCTTACCGCTTTCCCTCTAAATGACATGCCACTGTGTATTAGCGTGTTAAAAAAGAAGCGGGGGGAAAACCTCCACGTCATCCAAGTACATTAAAGGCTAAACACAAGCAAATGATCTAATATTCAAGATAGACTAATAGACTGGATTTCAAATTAAGCAAATTCAGATTAATTCTTAAATAACTTTTATTCAAGGTGTGCATTTTTATTAATCACATTTGAATGATATAAAAACTAATCAAACTAATTAGGGCACAAAGTTATACCCATACATGTTTATTTAAACTATTTTAAAAAGTGTCATTCTACGTTTTAGAACTATGTTTTTTTTATCTCTCCAGCAGCAGGTTTAGAGAGAAATCAAAGAACACTCAGATGACCCAGCATTCTACCAGCATTTTAACGCATCATGTACACACAAATCTCCAGACCATAAATGCGTCTCAAAACCACTCGTGCAGCTGTAACCCTGACCTGTGCTTATCAGGTGTTTGGTAGGTACGTACTTAATGATTTGTAATGTAGGATACCCGTTTCGGATGTGACCAGCCCATTAAATGGCCGTTATTAGCGGTTATCACTCACATTAAATGCCGTCAGACTGTGCCCTGTCTACCTACTGAAACATAATTTTCCGTTTGGTGTTTAAAACCTCTTCAAATTAGGTTTAGGCATTTAAAAAATTTGTGATCTTAGGACATAAAACTCATGGGTTGGTTAAGATTGGTTAGATAACTCCAGTTACGAAATGCTACTCTGACGAAGTATTTTTGACACGTAAATGGACTGAACTTATAAAGCGCTTTTCTAGTCATACTGACCACTCAAAGCGCTCTACAATGAAGCCACATTCACCCATTCACACTCGCATTCATACAACGACAGCCAACATGGCTCGGTAGGACGATGTAGAATTTGGGGGTTGCCTTGCCCAGGGGCACATCGACATATGTCTGGAGGAAGCTGGAATCGAACCTACGACCCTCCGATTGCAAGCCAACTACTCTACCACTGAGCCACAGTCGCCCTCGTGCAGACAGTCGGCTGTTATCAGCGATACGAATGATTGATAACCTACTAGTAGGTAGAGAGGGCACAGTCTCACGGCATCTAATGGATTGACAACTTCCGATTCGGCAGCGTAGGAGCCGTTTTTGAATTCGTAGTTAGTTTTAAGTTAGTTTAATTTGAAATTGCGTGCGTGTAAATGGGTTTTATACTCATATTTGTGTGTAAATTTTACTAAACACGTTGAAGTACCCCAAGTTACACACAAAACGTATTTTACGGTTTAAAAATCAAAAAGGCTGACACAAGTTACAAATCAGGTATTACACACACACACAGATGTTGTGAGACTAATTTCTCTCCATATAGTTGCTACAACTTCTGGGCACTCTCTGCTTCCAGAGACAGTTCACTAATAATCACAGGGCTTCAGAAAGAGGTGTTAAAACCCCAAAAGAACAGGTAAATCGCCATTAAAACGTGATCTGAGGGTGGAGGGCTACCTCTTCTGGTTGAGAGGAGCCACCTGGTTCCACTCGTTCCTGCAGGGGTTGTAGCAATGCACCGCGGAGATCTCCTGACTCGTCATCCTGTACCCCCCCGCCAGGAACAGGTAGTTATCCAGGACAGCGGAGCCGTAGCCCCGGACGTTGATCATGTCCGGAGGCAGGTTGTTGGCAAGGGGCTTCCACCGCTGCTCCACCTCCCCATACCGCAGCATGGACCAGGGCTCGTCCTGATCGGGCACGTCCAGGGACAGACAGGTGAAGTCCCCGATGGCCACCAGCGTGGCGGTGCCCTTCATGCGCATCTCCCTGACCTGCTCCCGCACTGCTGGGGGCAGGCTGTTGAACTCGGGACGCCGTAGCATCGGGTGGTAGTAGCAGCTCATGTACTTGAGGCAGGCGTTCCTCAGATCGTGGGTCCCGTACACCTCGGCGAGGCTGTAGAGCTCCACGCAGTTCTCCTGCCGGATCTCTGAGCTCAGCAGCTTCAGGATGGAGGTGACCTGCAGGAAGGAGGCCGTCTCGATCAGATCCTCCAGGGTCTCGTTGACCACCTGGACTTTGGAGGTGTTGATGAACTCCAAGACCTGCTCCAGGCCCGGTACGCTGAGGCCCTGCAGCTGGACCGAGTCCTCCGTGGACTCCCTCATCCCGGAGCTGTAGAGCGCTCGGAAGTAGTCGCTTTTCTCGATCAGCTTCTTTTTATTCACCTCGTAGGTCCTGTCGTCCACCATGATGGCTATAACCTGGTCTGCTGACATGTTTGTTCCCCCAAACTCCAGCTGTTTGTCAGATGGGTTTACAGTTCACCGGCAGGGCAGCTCCGTGTCCGGTCTATATAAGGTCATGTTCATCCCATAGTTCTCCATGGAGCCTGGGAAGCTAACCGGCTAAAAGGTAAAACAGCAACAACCGCCTTCTCTTCGGTTTAACATTTATCGATATTCCAGCAAAAATGTGTATGGATGCCGTAAAGATACCCGAAAAATATCAGATAATATTTCAGGCATTTAAATATCATGTTTTCTACAAATCTTAAGCTTTTTCTTGGACAGAAACACAAACTGTTTTGATTCGTTACTTCCTCACCTCCTTATTGCCTGCTGTGTCGAGCTGCGCATGCCCGCTTCTGCCACCTACCGATATAGTTCTGGAATAGCATCTTTAAAGCTGCCGCGCAAATAAATTAAAGATTTACTGAGTGTTTTGTTGTGGGGTAAACCCACCCAAAAATAATTAAACGTGTTTGCTATTGCAGTAGAATACATTCTAATTCATTTAATATATGGTTTACGTTGCATTCTGCTATAAAAATGTTAACAAGACATCTTAGAGACAGTTTAAGGCCTACCTTTGTTACTCAAATCTAATTGCTGAAAGGAATATGTCGTTGACATAACGAAGAAGACGTTTTAATCTGCACAAGCAGTCATAAATGCTGTTTATTTTTCAACATTTTACAACAGTTTGGACTCAACAATGGAAACGGCTGTAAACGGTTGTGGATTTGAAGATATTCAAAGTAGGATTCGTTCATTTTTCCACTAGGTGGAATAGTATTCGTTAAAAAACTTAACATTACATAGTCATTTAAACATATTCTATTATATTCAACTGTGTTCATACAAGTTCTCTTTAGGGTTAAAATAAACCATGCCCTGTTGTGTCTCTCCTGCTGTAAGTCAAGATAAGGCTTGTTATCACAATGGTGGCGTCAGCCTGAGGATTTAAAAAGGTTTAACAACGAGATAGAGTAAAGGTGCCATAAATTACCCAGCCTGCAACAGGAAGCTGGGCTTTCAAAACAAAAACGCTGAGCTTCTATTCAAAGGTTTTTAATGTAATTGTGACGATTCTAAACCACTCTTCAGGTCTAACTTCTAATTGTTTGTATATTTTAAAGATAGATTAAAATATATGTGAAAACACTGTTACACACCAAGGGGAGCCTTTGGAGTACTGCATCCCTTTTGGAATATTACAAACCTAAAAACAAATAAATTAAAATACCTGAATGTGATGAAAGTATAGTAAAACAACTACCACGCATTTGTTTAGATTCAGGTGAACCTTCTCAGGATTTTCTGTGGAGCTTTATGGAGACACCGCTTTGTAAGCAAGAGAAAAAAAAAAGAATACGATTTCTGATATAACTTACACACGAAAAACAAACATTACATACTACTACAACTACTACTAATAATAATTATTATAATTAGGGATGCACTATGGGGCTGTTACCATTCTAATATACTCGTATTGGTATCGGTTAAAATGAACCAAAGCATAAAATTGGGAAACTCTGCAATAATTTCACATTAAATGTTTCTTTTTCACTTGAAATTATACTTCTGTGGACATTTTTATTAATATATGTTTTTATCTAATTCACCATCATTTGTTGTAACAGAGAGAGAAGAAAATAAAACCTGTCTTCCAATTTAATGCATTCGTTTCTTTTTTATTTGGTATCGATAAGTACTCAGATCCAAATATTGGTGTTATATCAGTTTAAAAAAGTGGTATTGTTGCATCAATAATAATAATAATGAAGAAGAATGGTATCAAGACACTGTTTTTAGCCAAAGATAACAATAAGAAAGTCAGAAAGGAAGACCAATAAAATCAACAAAGAAATCAAATTAACTCCAAATTTACATTTAAAATGAAAAAGACGGCAATAAAATACCAAAGAAAAAACATAATTACTTAATGAATATTATTATTATTATTATAATAATGATAATAAGGCACAGCTTTCAATAAAAAGAACATCAAAAACATAATGAGACTGGTACTGTTCTTATGTAGTGTATCGTTTATATGAGTAATGTTTATTGTTCACATGAAATGTTGGCTCTGTGTTAATTTTTAATAATATTTTTGTTTTCAATCTAATTCACCATCATTTGTTATAACAAAGCAGAGAAGAAAACACAACCTGTCTTCCAATTTATTGCATCTTTCTTTGTGTGTTAAAAGTGTCGGTATTGGTACTCGGTATGGGCAGATTAATCAACTCCAAGTATTGGTTTAAAAAAAAAAAAAGTGGTACTGTTGCATCCCTAGAAGTAACAAAAAAGTCTGAGTAAGAATAATAAAACATAAATTCCCCAAAATGTACTGGATAATTAAACACAAATAAACTTGTATTTAAAATAAAACTACATAAGGTCATCCAGCTTTAGCTTCCTAAACATTCCTAAAATTAGAACTAAACAAGGAAAGGCAGCTTTCATCTTCTGTGCTCCACAAATCTGGAACAAACTTCCAGAAGAATGCAAAAATGCTGAATCGGTATCAAAGATTAAAACTATACTATTCAGAGCTGCCTTTGAGCCATAAATTGCTCTTTCTGACATCAATTTGATTCTCGTGGTTTAAGTTTTATTCTTTTTTTTCCCTATCGTGTTTTATCTATTTTTAATCTATATTAATTGCATACATTTGTTTCTTACATCATCTTTTCTTATTGATTGATTGTGTCTATCTGTTAAACCTATATGCTTCTGTTTTTTCTCTAATCATGCTTCTGTAATCATGTGTTTGGTTTCATTATCACTCAATCATGTAAAGCACTTTGAATTGCCTTCGTGTTGAAAGTGTGCTATATAAATAAAATTGCCTTGCCTAATAATAATAATAATAATGTTTTATTCTAAATTGGTGTTTTTATTTTGAAATCCCAGGATGGAAGTACTGCTGTTGCACTTCATGCATTGCTGGTTATTTTATAGTGGGAGGAAGGCAGGCGCATTAATGACGGGGACAGCAGTCAAACCATCGCCGCTCGGCCTGTTTCACCTTCGTGGCTCCAGGCGACGAGCTGCCAGCTGTTCGTGATCCGAGCTGAGGATGTGGGAGCGGGTGCGCACCTCCTGCTTCTCCCGCTGCCTTTTTTCCATCCACCTCCTCCTCCTCATCATCATCCGCGCTCACAGATCAGCAGCGTCAGCCGATGGAGATCTGCCGCCGTGCGACGAGGTGCGATTCTGTTTAATATGATCTACTACCGTAGTTTTGACTTTTACCAGCACCGATATATATTTTTATTGTTGCTTTAATCTTAAAACGCACGATACCTACGCATGTAAAAAACCTAATGACAAATATTTAGACTTTAATTTGTTTAAAGCTTCAATAGTCACTCAAGTGCTGATGAGCGTAAAATGCTTTTCAATGACCATTAACTCGCCACACGTTCCCAGAAGGCGCGGTCTTCTGGCCTCAGACGCTCCCGAGAGCCCGAACAGCCGCAGATGTCAGTCAGAGCGCATCCCAGCGGCGCAGAAGATGCGCAGACGCAAAGCAACTGTCTATTGGGGTGACGTCACACTCAAAATCCCATGTTCCAGTTCAAATTGGAAAACCAGTGAAATTTGCTGAGAGTTATGGCCAGTGGCCAGTATAACTGCGCTTCATTTAAAACCTGCAACACCAGCAGAAACTTATGGAAGAGATTTAGTCTCATTTTATTCCGTCCAATTATGTTGTTGCTTTTTAATTCCGACCTTCTTAATTTAACCTGCAAAATTTAACTTGAGGAAATTAGTTTACAAAAATTAAAAAGCAGAAAATAAACCTTTTTAGTTTTGACCTGCAAAACATTTATGCGCACAATTTCTACTGCAGAAATCCGCCTGCAAAAATTCAGCAGCAGAAATTCACCTTTCAAAATTAAACTTTAAAACGTTTGCTTTCAAAAAATAAAATAAAAATCCACCTGAAAAAATTCAACGACAGAAATCGGTCTGCAAAATTACAACTGCAAAAGTTAAGTAATAGAAACTTACCTGCAAATATTCAACGGCAGAAATTCAAATTTTATCAAATTTCACATTTAAAAAGTTTGCTTGCAAAAATTGGTCTGCAAAAGTTAACTGGAAGAAATTCACCTGCAAATATTCAACAGCAGAAATTCGCATTTCAAATTTCAACTTTAAAAAGTTTACTAGCAAAAATAAGAAATAAAATCCACCTAAAAAAAAATTCAACGACAGAAATCGGTCTGCAAAATTTAAACTGCAAAAGTTAAGTAATAGAAACTTACCTGCAAATATTCAACAGCAGAAATTCACATTTCACATTTAAAAAGTTTGCTTGCACAACAAAAAAAATAGCTACAGAAAATTGCTAAAAATTGGTCTGCAAAAATTCTCTTGCAAAAGTTAACTGAAAAAAAATTCACCTGCAAATATTCAACAGCAGAAATTCACATTTCAAATTTAATCTAGTAGCAAAACGCCAGCCAAGTTTAACTTTTAAAATTGTACGTGTAAAAACTAAACAATTAAACATTTCAAACTAACCTCAAAAGCCCGCGAAAAACAACTGCAAAAATTACCCTTCAAAATTTCAACTTGATATATCAAAGCAAAAACTAAAAACAACAAAGACATAATTCTCCTGCGAAGATTCACCTGCAGGCGTGGTGACCTAGTTACCCGAGAAAAAGCAATCAGCAGTAGATCGAGTCAAACAGCGTTTGGCCAATTCAAATTACCGCTGCCTGTTTGTGCCAGTTACACAAACAAGGCTTGGGTGTTGCTAGCTCTAGTTTATAATAAATTAAACCAGATATAAAATATATAAAACACGTAGCCCTAATAACTTTTTGCTCTTTGTATGTAAACATTACCCACAGCTGCCAGTGTCTCAGTGAAGAAAACCTGAACCGGGAAGGAGGAGGTAAAGCCTCAGCTGAACTTTATGTATTTTAAACATGTTCTCAGCCGCAAAGATTAGCGTTCATCTTTCTTATGCTGTGTTAAATTACGAAACCTCCTGAACGGTGTGTTGTACAGCTAGATTTTACCATCTTGCTTCATGCCTCCGGTCTCCATGACAGCCGGAGTGAATCACCCTGGAGACCAGTGAAACAGATTAGCCTGTGTCCTTTTTCCCCCCCCCTCAGCTCTACCTTTCTTCACTGTCAACAGAGAAATATAAATGTGGGTAAAGATTGCCTTCTCTACATGTTAACTGAGTGTCGATGTCTTCTACACGCAGCGCAAACCAAGTGTCGGTTTGTTTGTGCTGGGAGACGAGAGACGGATTCTCCCCATGAATAACCGGGCTACGCATTCAAGCAGCCTCCCTGTTGCTGATTAACTTCCCTGCAGACGCTTTGCCGTTTGATTTAGCAACACGTTCAGATTAATTAGCAGCAAAGTGCATTTTCATCACTGCTCCGCTGCAGTCTGCTCCCTACGAGGATTCCCAGAGGAAGAGGAGACACTATGTTCGTTTGGGTTTCGCTTCACAGCGGCAGCTCACGATAACTGCTGGCCATTTTGGGATACAGTTCAAAGATTTGCTGTATCGTTTCCAGCACGTCCTGCACTCACGATTTTTCTCTCAATCTAATTGGCTACTTCACATTCTGATGTGAAAGGGTTTTCATTTACAGTGAGAAGAAAATCTGCAAGTTGACGGCGAATATTAGGTACTTTATTAGTGTACACAACTGAATCACTCTTATTGGTTATAGTCAATCCAATCCGTCTCATAATTTGCAAGTAACACCGACTCCACCTGAGGCGCAACGTATTTCTTCCGTCTTTTTAGGATTAATATTGGCTAAAAGGAACCATTGTGAACAATTGAATGTAATGCTAATCAACTGTCTCCTTGCTACCAATGAACAAAAAACTAAAAAGTTTCATCTATGGTACAGTTTTACCTCTCACCCACACACCATTTAAGCAACGAACAGCTCATCAAAAGACAAACATTTGTTTGAGAGTTAAAGCTGATCATGAAAGTTATCAACTATTTACCAACATTTAACTTGTCTAAATTAGCATTTTAATCAGCACACGGTTCCTACAGAAAGTCTTTCCCGACTTCTGATCATTTCTGTTCTAGAAATGTTCCCAGATTTTCCAAGCTTTGGCTGAAGTGCCGTTTAATTCCAGTGTCTAGTGTGGCAGCAGAGCGCGGATTTAGCCTCCAGAGCAACATCTAAACCCCCACGGGAAGTCATCTGTCCGAGGCAAACACGCAAAACCTGATGAACATTTTGTCTAAACTGAAAATCAAAATGCTCGTTTAAAAATGGACTTGTAGAAGTAGATTTTGGTTTTATTTTTCTATTTTTTTTTTTTACCCCGTTAAAACATCTAGCACAACCTGTGGCATTACTGGCTGCCACTGTCCTTCATTGCTTGAATCACGTCCATAGCGCAGTATTAAATCCTCTATCCTCTACTGGGTGGGCTTTTTTACAAAACATTTTTTTTGTAGCTCAGTTGTACATTTGCAGGTGTTTGATTTAACAAAACCAAAGGCGAGATGTGCTTCATCGTGTTTTATACTCTTTGGCATGGGATGAAGTTCATTTCGAAGCAGGTTTGGTGATGGTTTGCACAGGGGTGCTTTGGGTTCATGTAGGAGCCTCGTCAAAAACCTGTCCACTATAATAGCAGTGTCCAAGCAGTCATTCCGCGCGCCCTTGCAATGACTCTGTGCCCCCTCTTTGGAACCACTGGAGAATTGGTAATAAAGCCCCTGAAAAATACCATTTCTTTGTTAGGGTTACTTGTAGAACGGCTGTTCTGTCAGAAAATATAACATTAGGACTGATGGTTGAATAGACACGACTTCTAGAACAATGTTTTATGGACAGATCAGATCAAAGTAAACATTTCTATCAAACAGCTAAAGCTTTGGTCATCCTTTACAAGTAATCCAATAACCTGCCATTGTGCTCTTAATGGACCCATTAGAGCTCCAACCACTGGTTGCCGTAGTGATCAGGGTCACCAAAGGCCATTAAGGTTGTCTTTTGTAAGATCAGCTTTTTTAATGTTTGGCCGTGCATATTGTTACCTCAATAAACCATGAGTCTAGCATTAACAACCAGCAGAGTTTTCATTTGAAGTGAAAACAAAGACTTTCTAGAAACTGATGATTTAAAGGCTTAGAATAATTGTGAAAAATATTGGAAATAAAGTTGGTGAATTTCAGTAGATGCAGATTATTTCTTTGAAGATCTTAAGAGGGGTCCATACAGTTCTAAAATGGTTCTAAAATAATGAAATTTAGGTAGTCTCAGGTAGGGATCCATCTATTCATCCATCCATTCATTCATTCATTCATTCATCCATCCATCCATTCATCCATCCAGCCATTCATCTATTCATCCATCCCCACAACATCCATCCATTCATCCATCCATCCAGCCATTCATCTATTCATCTATTCATCCATCCATCCATCCATCCAGCCATTCATTCATTCATCCATTCATTCATTCATCCATTCATTCATTCATTCATCTATTCATCCATCCATTCATCCATCCATCCATCCAGCCATTCATCTATTCATCCATCCATTCATTCATCCATTCATTCATTCATTCATTCATCTATTCATCCATCCATTCATCCATCCATCCATCCAGCCATTCATCTATTCATCCATCCATTCATTCATCCATCCATCCAGCCATTCATCTATTCATCCATCCATCCATCCAGCCATTCATCTATTCATTCATCCATCCATCCAGCCATTCATCTATTCATCCATCCATTCATTCATTCATCCATTCATTCATTCATCCAGCCATTCATCTATTCATCCATCCATTCATTCATTCATCCATTCATCTATTCATCCATCCATCCAGCCATTCATCCATCCAGCCATTCATCCATCCAGCCATTCATCTATTCATCCATCCATCCATCCAGCCATTCATCTATTCATTCATCCATCCTCAGCCATTCATTCATCCATCCATTCATTCATTCATCCATCCATTCATTCATTCATCTATTCATCCATCCATTCATCCATCCATCCATCCAGCCATTCATCTATTCATCCATCCATTCATTCATCCATTCATTCATTCATTCATTCATTCATTCATTCATTCATTCATCTATTCATCCATCCATTCATCCATCCATCCATCCAGCCATTCATCTATTCATCCATCCATTCATCCATCCGTCCATTCATCCATGAGCACACACGGCAAAACATGCCCTGATGGACGGGTAATTCTCTGAGTTCGGTGCACTTTCGGGTCTCTGGTTGCTGAAAATTACAGCAACATAATTTTTTTCTGAACGTTGCATCTGATGAAATGGTGTTTCTACCTCAGAAGAACTATATTTATTCACCATAGCTGTAAAATGTAAAACGTTTTTTTTATCTTTTTTGGTTGTTTTAAAGTTGTTTTTTGTTTTGGGGTTTAAGATTTTAGCTAAAAGTAGCCATTAAGTCCACTTTAGCAATAAAATATAGGTCAGAAATGAGCAAGAAAAGACTTGAGGGATGTCACTTTCTGTGTGCTGAGAAACTTTAACTGAAAAAATATTTTTATAAAGGGGGAGATTTGTACGTTGTTACAGGGTTGGACAAGCCTGAGGAACATTATGAAGTTGTTATTTTATATATAATTAATTCATTATTTTCACATTTTTTAATTCAGGCTAAAGTAGACAGGAAAATTATTATATTCCCAGGGAAACAAATTCTGGTTGCTGTCTATTCACATTTATATTTAAATCACTGAAAAAGCAACTTCGGTAAATGGGGACAATACTTATTTCGTTGACCCATAAAACCTTTAAAAAAATACATTTTAAAATAGGTTTCTGTATCATAATACAAAGGAAAAATAGATCCTGCTCTTTCTTGTTTTAAAAGGTATTTTGCGATGTACTTTAAATGAAAATGTTGGTGATAAACATGTGCGGCACCGAGGGCACCGAATTCAGAGAATCACCCGTACAGTTACACGGACTGTTTTGGAAATATGGGAAAAATCAGTGTGATTAGGGGAGATTAAGCAGCTGGATTTACGTTGAAGATGAGAGCTGTGGCAGAACGTCAGTCGTTTACCTTCAATACTAATGTATATCTTGCTAACTGCAGCAGTCACAGCTTTAAAGACAAATACCAGCCTCCACTGTCAAAAGACTGCGATATTAACCAAGAGGTTAGTTTACCAAACTCAATCATTCCACACATTTTTATAAATATATGCACAATTTACTATAAATGAGAAAATAGTTGATTAATAAAACTCAATTTAAAGATATCTCCCACACTCTCATAAGCCGTGGTTCTCTCCCAGAACCCTTAAATGGTCTCTAGAACGCTGGGGAAGCATTTGTCCAAACACAGAGAGGACACGGGGAAAAATGCACGTGAACAATCCCATTTTAACAACCAACTAATCACTCTTTCCTCCTTCTAGGCACACTATATGAGGAGCAGCTGTGGGTGGAATCAAAGGCTAATTGTTAAAATACTCAGAAATATTCAATAAATAATTAAACCTACTCGTGTGCAAACGTGTACTATAAGTGCAAATGTGCTTATAAAAGTTATCACAGTAAAAATGGGACCAGTAACAAAGATCTCCTTGTTACAAGCAACAAGCAGCTTCTAGGAACGCATTTACATCCACAGCACTGATAACTTGGCTGAAACTGGGTGGATGATTGATCTTTTTGTGTTTTTATACGTTTCCCACAGGGAGACTACTTCTACCAGTACACAGAGTGTGACAGCACCGGGTCCAGATGGAGGGTGGCCATCCCTCTCAGTCCAGGCTCCTGCTTGGACCTCCCCTCTCCGACCAGAGGAACAGACTGCTGTGAGCTCAGCTTCCCTCTTTCATCTCCAAAGTTGTATTTTTTAATTTATTATTCACACAAAGGTAACAATATTCTGCTCCTCAGCCTTCTCCTGTCCGGCTGGGATGTTTCTGGAGATGTCCACCCAGTTGTGCACGCCCTGTGCAGCCGGATCTTACTCTCTGGGCAGCGGTCTGAGGTTCGACCAATGGGACGCCATTCCTGCCGGCTTCAATAGCCTGGCCAGCTTCTTGGATCCTGGCCCAAACGGAGAGGACATTCAGGCCTGTAACGGGTAACAAAGACATAAACAGGGAGAAGGTTTTAAATGCAGAAGAACGAAGTTTGTGATGTGTGATAGTGGTGTTGTTTCAGCTCATCATGGACGCCACAGGGTGTGTACCTGGAGTCCAACAGGGACGAGTGCACCGTGTCCCTAGTTTATGCTGTCCATCTGGAAAAACAGGGATCTGTCTCTTTCACCTATCAGTATCCAGACAACAACATTTTCTTTGAGTTCTACGTAAGCAACGCTAACGACGCGTAGAGGATGCTCCGACTGTAAATATGCAGGGCTCATTTGTTCTGATTCTGTGCGTCCAGGTCCAGAACGAGCAGTGCCAGGAGATGTCCCAGACGGACGACCAGAAGTGGATTAAAGTCACCAGCAGTGGAGAATGGGGAACACATACGGTGAGTACATAGCTCTGCTGATGTGTGTCAGTGGAAATCGTGTGGGTTCCCATCTGTGAGCGTCTCTCGTTCAGGTGAGCCTGAAGTCGGGCACGAACATCCTGTACTGGAGAACAACAGGGATACTGGTGGGAGGAAAGATGGTGAAGCCTGTGCTGCTGAAGAACATCCAAATACAGGGTAAAAATAAGACGTGCTCTTGTTATAGACATGTTATCGAAATCTCTGGAAGCTTAATGGGATGTGTTGCTCCAGGTGTCGCCTATACGTCAGAGTGTTTTCCATGTCGGCCCGGCTGGTTCAGCCCGACGCCCGGTTCCTCATCGTGCCAAGCCTGCCCAAGCAACACTTTCTCCGAAAAGGGAGCATCCACCTGTTCAGCCTGCCCTGAACACTACTACTCCCGTATGTACACAGGAAAACTTTACATAAAACGTACACGTTCATTGCCGTTTTGTAGCGATTAGCCCAAGCAAGCACTTGGCAACAGTTGAGAGGAACACCTCCCTTTTAACAACTGGATGAACTATGGAGCAGCCATCGGCCACAACTGGCTGAGCACGGACTGGTTTGATTGACAGAGTACATGAAAAAATGTGAAAAGCAAAGCTGCAACGTAGGAGCAAAAAATGCAACGGTTACGATATGATTCCGGCACATGTAACATTTTTATTAAGCTACAACGAACTCTTTTGTGGAACAGAAAGAACGATGACAACTGCATCTACATTGTCGGAAAAATGGGTGCAGAATAGGTACATTACTGTGCGTCAAGGTCCGAAAAAGAAATGAACACAGTCTACGGACAAATATTGAAACTCAGGGTAACTATCTGTACCTTTTTAATTCTCTGAACTGTTTCATACGTGTTACTCAGTACTAAAAAGTGCATTTTTGTACCATTTCTTGGATATGGCACAATTTCTGGTCATTATCTTTTTTACTAAAAAATACATCCTTTAGCAAAGTTAGATTTCTGAACGCTGACTTCATAGATTTATTGTTAATACATTTTTAAATGTTATTTGTACATCTTTTTTAATCAAACAAATAAAAAAAGGGGGCGACTATTGGCTACATTGTGGTCAAGTCAATAATAATTGCCTGTCAAGATAGCGCTGATAAAGGGTAAATACTACAGGGGTACAGGGGTACGAAATGGTACCTAGAGTTAAGGGCAGCTTTTCTTTTTTTTAGGAGCACCAAGGCCATTGAGTAAAATTCGATGGTTTTCCCTTTCAGATTGACACCATAACATCCTAATGTGGAATTAGAGATGGATTATGACTTTTTTAATAGTAATTTAAACAAAACATTGAAAGGTATACACCCTCACAACAATAGAAACAACAAACGCCAATAAAAGCATTTAGAAACACCATATATGTTTAGAAAACCTCCCCTTATGAAAACCTTAAAGGTATTAGAGCATTTTTACGATGACTCGGAGTCCATTTTTGAACCCTGCGCATGGCCTTCTCCATCTCTCCTCTGTTTCTTTGAGGAAGCTCCTCCTCCACTCCATTGCACTAATGGAATTTTCAAGTTGTGTTTACATCAACATCTCATATTACAATATAGAGAAAAGGTTCAGCATTTCACGCTCAAAGCGTCACGTTCTTATCAACCAACACCGGCATCCTGGTCCTCCAGAAAACCTCAGCAGAGCCACAGGTTGATGGCATCCATGTCATGCTGCATTAAGACTGGAAGTGATGCAAAAAGGGGACTCACCAGCTACTAAGTATACATGCATCAGTAGACTTTCCAATGTTCCAAAATTTCTCCATTTAAAGTCCTTGTTCTGTTGATTTCATGTAATATTCAAATTTTCTTAGATTTTGAATTTGGGATTTCATAAACTATAAACCATAATTATCTAAATTACAACCAATAAAGGCTTAAAATGTCTTGTTTTGCATGTAATGAGTCTATAGCATATGTTAGTTTAATCTTTTACATTAAATTACTAAAATAAATTAACTTTAGCACAAAATGTGGAACCTAAGTCTCCTCCCCTTCCTGTCGGCCCTTATGGGTCCCCAACCCGAAAAATTAATGAATGGAAGTCAATGGAACGATAAAAGTTATTTTCTGGTCCGCTTTGTCTTACGTCCTGAATCACACATATGTTTTACTTTGATCTAAATGTTAACTAATGATGTACGTTTCGAATGTGTTTGTCCAGTGATTTATTTATTTGATTGTAAAAATTCGCATTTAAAATGCCTACAAATCAGAAGTCGCGTATATGACGCCATTTGGCTAACGGGAGCTAGCACTAGCTATAGCACGTAAAACACCTAGAGCTTGTAGAGCTTCTCCTCCATGCTGGCTCTCACTCTACCGACTGCTTTATCCCCGATATAGCTGCTACCTTCCACATGGTCAGATTTATAGAGGTTTTCTCCGTGTTTAATGCTCCTTTATTCATCCTGGAGGCTACGGCCATCGCTCTGCTTCTTCTTCTGCAGTTGTAGTCCACTAAATGTTTTCACACAAAACCTAAAGTAACTTTTGAGTCCGGTAGAAAATCAGCGGTTTCTCTTGATCAAAATTTGTTTTAAAAATTCACGGACATCATATGTTCGATCCACTGCGCATTTCAAACTGGATCAGAAAATAACTTTTATCGCTCCATTGACTCTCATTCATTATTTTTGGCATTAGGGGACCCAGGGACCGGAAGTAGAGGGGCGTGGCTTAAGATCCCCATTTAATTAAAGTTTCACTTGTGCATCAATTCTGTGTAAAATATTAGTTATAACTCTATCCTGATAGCTGACTGGTTTGTATCAGCAATTTATATATTTCTCTCCTTACCTGAAGATCCTGCATCATTCTCTCAGCTGCAGCTGCTGGCCTCATGTCTCCTCCCTGACCGATCTTTCTAATGGGGCAATAACGATTTATCTCAAATATGTGGATAGCAATTGTGTGCACAAGGTCTGCACAGAAATGCATAACTAGCAAGGAATCTAACATAACTAACAATGGTATTGTTACTAGCTTAAAATATATTTCCATGCATTAACTTGCTATGATTTAGCTAATATTACCTTCACCTAACAGCAAAAATAAACTTACAGCTTGTTTGAAAAAATCTCTGCACCGTTTGTTGCCTTTTGCTGCGTCTGGCTCGTTAGCTTAACAAGCTGCTCTGCTGCACCTGTCTGTGATCCACCCGATGCCTGCGTGCGTGTGTGCACTTACAGTGCGTTTAAAGACGGCTCGTAAAAATATGTTACCGCACCTTAAACTGTATTAACAGCGGAAAAAGTGCAAGAGACAACGGGCACTGACACGGAAAGTTCGGGGGACATGTCCGACGCGGACGACCAGAAGTGGCCAGGGCACACAGGGCACTTATGGCCTAATGATGATGTTGATGAAGGCCAAAGTGTAAGGCAACATGGCCGTGTGGCCGTGGTATAATTCCCACACTGAAGCCAAGGCAATTTTATTTGTATAGCACACTTTCAACACAAGGCAGTTCAGGGTGCTTTACATGATTAAAAGTGGAACACAGCATAAATCAATTTGTTGATTAAAATACAAGAAAGCAATTACAATAAGACAATACAACAATGTTAGGACAAGCAGGTAAAAGCTAAAAGTCTTGCTTAAAAGCTCACATTTCTTCCTTCCACTAACTGATCTTGTGGTTAAAGTCACAGTGTGTCATTTTCGGCAAGTGCATACCTAAATTATCACAAGCATGCGGTATCTGTGTCTTCGAGTAAGAAACTCAACAACGGAGGTCCAACTAGTGCTGTTTTCAAACGCTCAGTTCCCTGAGAATGATCTATTTGCAGCAACATGACGAGCACATCAGTCTCTCTTTCATCGCTTTGAACTAGCAAGGAGGTAAAAATGTATTTATGGCGAAAAAAAAATGTATTTTGAGGGGAAATCAATGTTTTAATTGTTACGTAAGCTTTGTCCATCCGGGCTCTTGTAGAAGTAAAGACGTCATCTAATATGACTTTCCCCTGAAAAGAGGACCTGCGCCTATGTATTTTAAAACTGATTATTAAAGTCATATTTTACAATATCACCAATATTTTTGCAATTAACGTGCTTTACGTAATTACTATTACATTATATTTTAATTGCTATTTTCAAAGATGTACTGCAAAAACTACACAACGTCACTTTAAGGGTGCAAAATAGTTTGTTTGAGGGTAACACCCCAGTGACAAGACATTTTAGGCTACCCATAAAAGTAGACTTATGTACTCTAATTTCAGTGTGTATGCCTACGCCAAAAAAGCCAACTTAGACGCTGGACTAAGATGGACCATGACATCGGAAATTATCTAGAATTGATGGTCTTGTAGAGATCTTCTGGGATGCATAGTGAGCACTTAAGTAGAGCTGCAGAGTCCCCAGGCTGCTGTAATCAGATCATTATGGTGTCACCGTTCTTGGTTTCTGGGAGAACTACACGTGCTGGCAGGTCTGCAGTGGGACACTGGAGTTTAGCAGACATGCTTAGACCTCCAAATTGTGCTGTGGTTCTGGTTGCTGGGAGGCTTCAAAGGGTTTAATATTTAGCCTTTGTATTTGTCCCACTGTCAGAGAAAACGTTCTGCTCAGTGATTTAATTTAGGCAACCAATTTAAAAACCACTTCATGTTTCTTACCTGTGGTGTAATCAGCTCATAGTGATCATAAAAAAAGATATGTAACCTACACAAAGAGCTGTACCAGATTAATACTGTTACACAGAAAAGCATGCTGGATCTAGCATGGCGCTCTACACAGAAAACACACTTATTAGTACAAAATGATGGTAATGGTAGAGAAACCTTTTGTTTGAAAACTGATGATTCCCTGTCACAGTAGCATTTTGATAGGATGGCTGGACAAACCTTTGTCTTCAGTGATGGAGCAGCAGCTCCATAATTATTCCTCAATGTGTAATAGATTCGTAGTTGGTCATCTCCAGCTACAGAGCAACAGGGTCCTTCATTTGCATGTAAAAGGCCACAGAAAATGATGTTTTATGTAGAAGGCCTTTAACTTGAGTGACCCTGATTTGTATACAGCTTTGGTCGAAGCATCTTCATGCAAATCCAGAGTGCTCAGATAACTCAACGTCTTTGGAAACAGCAAAAATCAAAACTCATTTTTGGTTTGGAGGCTTAGACTCTGTTTCTCCATGCCTATTTTATTGGCTTATGTTTCTCAGAATCATATTTGTGAGGGTTTTTTTTATCATAAAAGCTTAAAGTTGAAAATTGAATCGTATTAATCTGAAAAGATATGGAATTTGATTTTTACTATTTTATGGTTCAAGATTAAAAGTTCATCTTTGGTCTCATCAGACTGTAACAAGTTCTCATCAACGATTTGGGAGATTTTAACCAGGCCTTGATGTTGTCTATTTAATTTTGTTTTAAGGAGAAGGCTTAAAACTTCTGTGTTGATAAATGCTGCGGCTATAGGTTTTCACTAGGGATATAACAAAACCTATACTTGGATCTGAGTACTTGCCAATACCGAGTACCAATGCCGATACATTTACCAGATAAAAAAATGCAATGAATTGAAAGGCAGGTTTTATTTTATTTCCTGCTTGCGGCACAAAATGGTAGTGAATTAAATAAAAAGTTTAAGATTAATAAAAAAATACCACAAAACAAAAATTTTATATGAAAAATGAACATTTCCTGTGAAATTATTGCAGGGTTTCGACATTTTAAGTATTGGTTTATGGTATTAATTAACTGAAACGGGTAAATTAGAACAATACGGCCCCGATACTAGTACTGATATCAGTACTTCCCTAGTTTTTACATCTGAATTCTTTGTTATTGTTCAGTTATCAACATCAACAATAAACCGCAAAGACGGTGCTTCATGGGAGGCCTTTAACTGATGGGACACAATGTCCGTCTCGGTCGTGGTGTTCTTTGCTGCTGCTGGTGGTTAGAGGGCCTATTGGAGGCTGTTTATGGTAGCTCTAAGCCTGGTTCAAACTTCTCCAACATCAAACTTGCATGCATACGCAGACGTACTGATGGAGATGTTTTTCGTTTATGGTTCTCCGTTTCTTTCTCTCTCGTTCTGCATTGATTTTTCAGTGTTGCGAAGCAAGTCTCGACCAGGACAGCAGGGGGTGCTAACTTTTCATGGCGTCTCTGCCTACCATTGCAGCGATGTTTCAGTTTATTTACTTCAGCCTGTAAATGCATTTCCCCGTCAAGGAGCCATGGCTGCCAGAGTTGGGATTGAGATGTAAGGTTTTTCTACTAGAATTGCAGGTCATAGAACACTCTGAAAACATGTGGAAACAAACGGAGGACGGTTGCTTCCGCAAAGTCCATTATTTTCTGATAATGGACACCTTGAAGGGCATTATCCCGCTTATACCATGGTCACTTACGAAAGAAAGACATATTTAATCAATTAATAATAATTTAATGTGTTTTAGAGTTAAAATCGCAAGGTTTCTTATATAAGTCGAGCGCACTTTTTAATATCTCGCGTATACAGGCGTTGCCAAGCAACGTGGCCATGGCGAGCCGACCGCAGCGATTTATCAGTGAGGGGAAGTGAGATGATGGCTTTGCCTTATGTTACGTGGTACTAAATATCATTTCAGAAGGCCAGTACACTACTTACTGCTTGTGTGTGTGTCCAGAGGATAATGCAAATAACGTTGAGACTCCGTTGCGACTTGAGCCAGCGCAATAATTTAGAACTATCATCAGGCAATTTGACGGGACCTACATTATCACTTTTTAATGTACACCCTCCAGCCATTCAGAATCGAGTATTCATCCCAACCATGGTATAAGTCTTGGTAATTGACATCTCATCTTTGTACGACGACCTACTGTTTATTCTTTGTAATCTCTCCGAAACTACGGCTTTAGCTAAAGGATACAAATGAGCTAATGTGAGGAAAGTCCTGTTGGGATAAGGGATTATTTCAGGTTAATTTGATTTGCCATGATTGACGGTAGGTGTGAACTCCAAAAAGAAAAGAGCAGAAAACGAGATTTTAGTTTAAGGGTGTGACAACTGGTTAGTTAAACTTTTTTTGTCATTAGCATCTTACCAAGTTTTTATTTTTCTGGGGAATTGTACAGCATTTCACTTTAAAGGTTTATATCATTTATTGTTGTCTGATTTTAACAGGCTTCTTTTAAGAACTACTGTACTTAAATAGTTTCTTTTGCCCAGATGAGGGATGGGCTGAATGTAAGGTGAGACCGCCGTGCTCAGAGAAGGATTACTTCCAGATTCACACTGCCTGCGACAGCGAGGGAAAGGTCAGAAGTTTTGCATTTCATCCACACACTGAGGTTTTAACCTGCTGTAGGAAGAGCGAGCCCGACAAACAGGTTTTGGGCGGTAACTTCTGCCTTTGGCTCTAGACGCAGGTGCTGTACCGTTGGGTGGAGCCGAAAATCTGCGTGGAGAACGTCACGGGGGCCGTCAAGCTGCCTGCGACAGGACAGAAGGAGCCCTGCCCCCCCTGCAACCCCGGCTACTACAACAGCAATGACTCCACCTGTCTACCCTGCCCCCCTGGAACCCACTCCGACGGCACCTATGGTAAAAATGAATACAGCAGGGTGGGATGCTTCTGGGTATTTCTACACGCTCATCTCCGCGTTTACCCTGTAAATTTCACCAGTCAGTCTAAAAGCCACTTTATAAATCCCTTGTATCAAACCGTTTACACAGCTGGTTATTCCACCACTAAACAAAGGGTTACTGTTCCAATACGGCATTGTAGCCTGCAGCTTTTTATGGTTGTGTGCCTGAATTGATTTCTGGATGTCATATTTGGGTTTGCATCAGCGTGCGTAAAGTGTCCTGCAGGCACCGAACCAGTGTTGGGCTACGAGTACAAATGGTGGAATGTGCTGCCTTCCAACATGAAGACCTCTTGTTTCAACGTTGGGAACTCCAAATGTGACGAAATGAACGGTGAGTACATCGGCAGCCGCTCCGTGCAGAGTAACACAAAGTGACGCATAAGTAAAAGGAATACGGCATACGGTTTTCAGTGGATATACATCCAAGAGTTTAAGTCGAAACCTCAACGAACCGGCTTTCATTGCAATTCTATCTGCAAATCTTTTGTCTCGACCAGGGTCATGTTAATTGAATATTTTCTGTTTTTGATCAGCTGTTCAAGTTGTGTTTAAGTTGTAACAGAAAAATATCAAGGCCGTCCGTCATTGTGACAAAGTAGTATTGGCACCTCTAACCAGTTGATGCAGTTGCGCAGACATTTTAACTTTGCTCACAGAGAAAAGGCAACCAATCAGTCCAAAAAAAATAAAAATAAAAACCCTATGAGAGCATCTGAGCACAACATCAGACCTGTTCACCGTCTTAACCCCTTAAGCTCGCTAGACCCCATTTTTGGGGGCACGACCCCTAGAGGTAACTTTGAATTATTTGTTATTACAGACACCTACAGTTGGTCAAAAGTCAATAAGAGTGAGAAGTTACTATTTATGAATTTTATTTGATTCTTCACAATGAAAACAAGCTGCTCAGCTATCTATAATGTGTATTTTCTTTTCTGGTGGAATTCATATTTTCTGTCTTTCAACCTCAATTCCTCATGCCCTCTTTGATTTTCCAGAGAACTTTCACATTCACAGTATCCCCATAGACCTTCCTATTATATGAGTGTAATCTGAACCTTTTACAAGCTGTAAAAAGTCTTCCAGAGTGTTGGTATGCCAAATTTAGAATCTCGCTAACCTGGAGCTGACACCGTGTTCAAAGACTTCCTGGGCTTGGTGTCGTGCCAACTCCTGGCGCATGCTGCAAAGGTTTCCTCCCACTGAGGCGATATCTTGCAGGTCAGGAACTGGCTGGTTTAGAGTCTGTCGAATTCTGATCCCTTCAGTTAAATAAATGTTGTCTGATTTAAAACCTTTGGTTGAAGTGGTGCTTAATTCCAGTATCCAGGTAGGGTTATGAAAAGTCATCTGCCTGAGGCAAAACCCCCAAACCTCCTGATAATAACCACTGCAGTAGGGATGTGTATTGGCAAGAATCTGGTGATACGATATGTAATATAATGCAGGGGGGGGGGGTATTATTATGATATATATTATAGTATGTTGTGATTTTTAAAACTGAATTTAACTGTAGAGAAACTGTTACAGCATCTTAAACACTCCAACCCGTGTCTTACATAAAATATCCAGTTTTATTACTAGATCTAGTTGATCCACTGGAATGAAGAAGGTAAAAACTTCCAGCTAACTACCAGTCAAACGTTAGATTTTACAATTAAAATGACTGTCATCATTAATGGTTCCATTCAACTTCTAAAAAAATGAATAAAACAAATGATATATTGCTTTAGAGTATTGATGAAATGTTGTGACAAAATATTGCTATACATTGGCGTATCAATATTTTCTTTTATCCCTACTCAGCAGAAATCCCACTATTTGGTTATGCACGAAAAGGTGCAAATTTCACTTCCATGCAGAGGAGCTTATAAAACTCTGTTTCGGCCACAGACGGTGAACTATTCTTATTTTAAGTGCAGTGTTAAAAATAGATAAGTGTGGCTCCCCCTTCAGCTTTAAAAAGAATAAAGAATACTATGGAATGAATCTCAACAGCAAAAATTAGAATCTGAGGTCCATTTTCTCCCTCATGAAGTGAACACTAACTTAACAATGCAAACTTGTTGATTATATCTTTAAACCTAGTCCAAAAACATGTTTGTTGCTCCTCAGGATGGGAGGTCGCTGGAGATCACATTCGCAGTGGGGCGGGAAGTTCGGATAACGATTACCTCATTCTCAGTCTGACTGTGCCTGGATTTAAGTAAGATTGTTGTTCTTTATAACTTTGAGTTAATTCACCTCTTAACCATTCCGTACACACATTTAAAAGACAATGAAGAAGTATTTTCGCGTTCCTACATGCATTTGGTACACATATGCAGTACAGACCAAAAGTTTGGACACACCTTCTCATTCAATGAGTTTCCTTTATTTTCATGACTACATTGTAGATTCTCAATTAAGATGATGTATGGAATTACTGTATGTACTTAAACAAAAACGGTGAAACAACTGAATATATGTTATATTTTAGATTCCTCAAAGTAGCCACCCTTTGCTCTGATTACTGCTTTGCATTCTCTTCAGCTTCTAGTCTCCAGAAACGGTTCCCAGAGATGCTTATTTGTAGAGCAAAATTCATACACAAGGCAATTCAAAGTTCTTCATAGTTGCAGAAATTAGGAAAACAGATAAACAGAAGAGAAAAAAACATCAACTTAAAAAATAATTAGTTACAATAAAAAGCGAGAGTGCAGATAAATACTTTCAATTGTCATATGCACGGTTACAAAGAACAGTTTTCGGCCTGGATTTAAACAAATGCATGGATAAGTCTCTCTAAGTCTGGTTTCCACACTATTCCTCTGATCTTAGCAATGTTTTTCAGATGGTAAAAAGCTGTTGATGTTATTGCTTTGATTTGGCTGTTTAAAGGAGATACATCCTGCTTTTAAATCTTTCCTTTTCACGTGTAAATCATTCACTTGTGGTCTATGTAAAGTAGAACCACAGTGGTTTGGTCTGAATTCCATGTTATTGTAGCCCCACAGACCCTCCTTATACCGTTCTGAGGAGCATCTTTAGAGCAACTCATTTTCGTGCGGTCCCTTTAAATGTAGGCGAAACATTTCATGCCCCGCCCCCTCCAGGTTACAGAGCGTTCCGCTCCACCTCGTTCGGACATTTTTGTAGTCTGATAGCAGCGATTCGATTACTACCGGCAGATAGACTTTTTATTGCGAAGAGATCGTCGCTAAATTCCAGTACATCACGTGTAGCCCACGACAAAAACCGGCAAAAAAAGCCCAATCGTTTTATTCAAAGCATGCAGTACAGTTATATCCTCAGCTAAAAGCTAGCACACATTGCTAACAGAAGCAGAATGTACAATGCTACAACTATCAAAACAATCGCCCATACGACATATCAACACACAACATTCATGTCTAAAATAAAGTTTACTGTCATTTTAGTGTCATTATATATAATATATTTATATTATATAAGCTTACCCGTTTGCTTTGTCCGTCGTTTCCGTGGAGACAAGGAACTGACCCCTCAATCAGAAGTCTTTCGGGAAATCCCTCCTGATACAGACCGAGGTTGCTGAAGCACTCGTACTCGAAGTGCTTCGCGCAAACGAGGAGAACTTTCCCCACGGATGTCGGTATATTTCTACTAAAAATAAAATGTAACCAGGCCCTTCTCAGAGGCTCTGATGCTGGGGGTCGATGTAGGGAGTTGTGGGGGTTAATACACCCAATAACTGAACATTTTGACTTACTTTCTTGTAATTTCGACATGACTGACCTTGGACTACAAAATCGCTGTGGGGGAGAAAAAATGGCGGCTTCACGAAATTGGTTACCCGGAAGTTCATTACCTTATTTGGCAGTTCAACAACAAAGGCTGTGACGTAATAGACAAGAAAACGTAATAGCGAATAGAGAAAACTAAACAGACTGAAAAATATGACCAAAAAAGAATGTAAAGATATAAACACAGCACCAGAAGAGAATAAATGTAAGTTGTCTGCACTCCTAAACACCCAAAATACACATTTACATGCATTTAAGGGCTAAAAAAGTGGATTTTCCATGATATGTCTTCTTTAAATTCAGGTCCGAGTCCAGTACTTGTTGGCCCTTTTGCATTCATTTCGCGGTTCTGCTCACCCCAAATCATCTCCACTGGGTTCAGGTCCTGTGACTTTGGAGGCCAGGTTATTTCACTCTTTTTGGAAAAGTAGTACATAATTCCATATGTGTTCATTCATAGTTTTGATGAGAATCTAAAATGTAAATAGTCATGAAAATATAGAAAACTCTTTGACTGAGAAGGTGTGTCCAGACTTTTGGTCTGTACTGTGCATTAGTGAGAGCTGTTCAGGTATCTCTAAAGCTTGATGGGAGCCATGCCAGGGCGTAGGGCTTCTTCTAAGTGTCCTGGGATGAATTGCGTCCAGGTGATGGGGACCAAATCATCCAAGGGCCATAGCCGTCTCCAAAGCTTCTTGAGTGCATTTGCCCCTATGCTTACTAGACATGAAGAGATTAGGAGGCCGGCTTGACCTAAAATGTTTAGGTGCTGAACAGAAAATTTGCAAAAATTAATGAAAATCTTAGACCTTCATGAAGTTTGACGTATGGATGAAGACCAATTCAGACCCCCAGTCCATGAGAAGGATTTTAGGAGGGACAATCTTCTTGTTTTTGGTTTCAGGGTGCCGGCCTCACTCTCAGGGATGACTGGTGGAGAGTTTGGGAAGATCACCTTTGTGTTCGAGACCATCTGCTCTGCTGATTGTGAGCTCTACTTCATGATGGTGCGTGTCTATGAGTTTGCTGGCTTTGAGTGGGATGCAGAAATGAGCATCTTGTGAGTGGAGGCCTTCTCTGTCTTCTCTTTGGGCGCCCCCTGCAGGATGTGAACAGGAAGAGCACCACAGTGGTGGAGTCCTGGGAGGGCAGCAAGGGGAAGCAGGCGTTTTCCCACAGCATGACCAGAAATGCCTCGGTTACGTACACATGGGCCTTTCAGAGGACGAGCCACGCTCTGGATGTGAGTAAAACCCGCACACATCACCAGGAAAACCAGTCCAACCCTTTTCCTTCACTTGGTTAAAACCAGCAGATTGTATCTGTAGGTTCGCCGCTACGTCAGTGACACGGTGAGGATCTACTCCATCAGTGTGACCAACGTCCTGGACGGGGTGGCGTCGGCGTGCCGGGCCTGTGCTCTCATCGCGCAGAACTCCCAGCGGGCCGGCTCCTCCTGCGTTCCCTGCCCGGCGGGTTTCTTCATCGACCGCCAAACCAACAAGTGCCAGGAGTGCCCGCCCAATACGCACCTGGCTGGGCGGCACACCTACGGCCAGGACGCGTGCGTCGCCTGTGGACCTGGAAGCATCAGCAACAAGGTAGAGGGAGGACGTGATCGCGATCGTCTTTTAGATTTCGATGCGCGAATTCGTTGCGTAATTATGATCGATTTCGATTTTAAAAATACAGATTTTGACACCCCTAGTATTTAGCAATCAGTGTTTATCTTCTGTCGGCTCATGGACCAGAACATCCTGTTGATGTGTTGCTGTTTCTGATGTCTAACGTGACCTACTGTCCTAGATGTACAAAGTGTATAAAATCAGTGTATAAAAATATCCCCGTAACAACTTTAGAGTCTGAAATGGATGCATGCTGATTGGGAATCAGAACGCAAACGTTCCCCGCGTTGTTTCGTTTCAGGAGCATTCCCGCTGCTTCAGCAACTGTTTTTTCAGCCACACGGAAAACAACAGAACGGTGACCTTTGACCTCAGCCCCATGAGTAATGTGGCTTCGCTGATCCTGGGGCCCAGTTTCACCTCTAAAGGCACAAAGTATCTCCACCTGTTCAATATCAGCCTCTGTGGCCACGAGGTAACTCCCTGAACTCTCACGGTCTGATCTTTAGTGTCGGTGCAACTTCCTGAAAACTTGTATCGTTTAACTCTAACTTTATATCTAGAATATACAGACATCATAGTTTCCCTGCCCACCACCTTAACCCCAAAGCTGCTGAGAAGTGTTTTTCTCCTGAGATAAGCGCTATGCATCAACTCCAAACATCTCAACCTGAGTGTCATTTGTCTGATGGACTTTGTTCCAGAAGTCTTGTGGTTCGTTCTCCTTCAACTTTAACTCATGTTGCCACTTTCCTAATTTTTTATGCATTAAAGGCTTTCTCTTCGCAAACCATTCAAACAGCCATACTTGTTCAGGCTTTTACTAACTGTTCTGTCAAGTACGTTAACATTCAATTTGCTAACTGAGGCCTGTAGAGCTAATGGTTTAAATAGTTTGCAAACGTTCCTACCGCTCTTTCCAGATTGACTGACCGCAACAAGCTGCAACAACTCCAATTGTCAACAGAAGCTAACTGCTTTAATTAAACATTAAGATGATCAATTAATTAGTTATGTGCATTGATAAGCAGCACCTGGTTTCTTCTTTTGTTCAGTTCTTTTTTTCATGTATGCTTTATTTCTGTAGAATCTGTTGTTGTGCACTTGAGCTTGAATTCAGACAATTTAACTATAGACCAGATTACTTATAACCTGGCAAAAGCCAGATGCATGTGTAAGCTCGCCCCGTGTCCAGTCTACACATTGATCTGGAACTAATCCCATTAAGGCCATCTGGTATAATATTTTGAGCTGATTGGGGGTCCGACCAGCAAGTGTCCGCCTACCATGATTCGTCTTTAGCCAATCAAAGTGACGACTCATACAAGCGGTGCAGGCTGGTAAGTCAAGCTCTTGGCAAATCCATTCGGGAGAAAAGCACACAAATCTTTCCTACCAAGAAATGCATAAAGTCCTTACCTTTGCTAATTTGTTTGATGAGGAAATCGTCTCTAGTTCTCCTAAAACAGATTCAGCGTCTACGACTACATCCACCTGCGCAGCCACCGCCCCAAAGCTCAATGCTGACAAATGATTGGTCCATACGTCCATTGGAGTTGAGCTGGATGGTTTATTTGGAGCAGTACAAGATGGATTATTGTGGGTTTGGAAAACTCCAAATCGCATGAGAATCCATCTTGCAAATGGCTTTTATGATGTCAATTATATAAATGTAATTATTTTCACCAGGACTTTAGTTGTATTAATCAGAGGAAATTGCTCCTGGCTGTGAAACATGTTTCTTTAAAGGGATGAGGAAATGTGCATTTATAGAAAAAAAAGCAAACATGTCATATTAATATTAAATCATTTGAAAACTGTCTTGTAATTCTTTTTTATCTGTTTACTGATTATTTTTCTCACCTGTTTGCTCCTCTGTTTTAATTGTGTTCTCAATTTGTTATCTATGTGGCAACAGTTTTGTCCCTCTGTGTATAATTATTTTCCCCTTTCACTGCGTCCTTCCTGCACCATTACACAAAATGAAATGCAAAACCCAAACTGGGAATTAAAATGTCTTGTGTTGATAAGAAGAGAGGGGGGAAAAAAGGTGCAACAAGCGGCACACCATAAAAACAGAAATGCAATTTGATTTAAAAAAAAAAGAATCCATGGAAAGTAGAATAAGTTACAGAAATTAACAACTGTCCAAAAAGGGCGGAATATTATTCAAACTAATATTTTCTATGAAGTATTTTCAGTGAACAAATATAATATTCATGCTGTTTTCCTTTCCTCTCAGGGAAGAAGAGTTGCCATCTGCACCGATAACGTCACTGACGTATCCAGCAAAGATGAGCAGAGTGACCTGTCTCAGCTCGTCAACACGGTGGACAGCTTCCTCTGCCAGTCCACCATCATCCCAGGAGATGGGCGGGGCTTCAGGGTGGCCATTTCCTCTCAGTCCATCAGCCTCGCTGACACCTTCATTGGTACACAACTGTTGATCTGCATGTACGCTCTGTGACGCTTTCTTCTGGTAAAAACTGACCTGGTGTGCCTGTCTGGTCAGGAGCAACAGTGGAGACCGTTCTAAACGGAGTGAATGCCAAGCCGGATCTGTTCCCAGAGAATCCAAACGATCTTCCGGACATCAACTTCTTCTACAGGTGGAAACGAAAAGACAGATCTCTTTTTTTTTTTTAAATGGGTGTTTTTAGATATTAATGAGTTTTTCTCTCAGGTCAACACAGGCGACGGCTTCCTGTGATCAGGGTCGAAGTTCCATCATCACCGTTCGCTGTAATCCGGAAATGTCAGAACGGGGAGAACTCTCTGTGCCCAGGTACATACATCCCTATTCATCCTGACAGGTTTTTGGGGAGTCAATCAGACGTTGATTTAAGTGTTCTGCAGGTCTGGATTAAGATACAATAATTAAAGTATTACATATATGCATATTTCTAGACATTATACACCTCTCTTCATCAATCTTCAATTGTAGAATACCTACAGATTCATGGACAATTTTCTTAGTAAAACAACTTTATTTATGTAATAACTTTCAAAACTCAGATCACAAAGTCCTGTGAATAAGACAAGTAAAAACACGAAGCATCATTACATCCAACACATAGGTAAGAGAACTGTAAGAAGATGAGTCTTCGGTTGGTCTTTAAAAAAGCTCAACAGCTCAAATTGTTAAATAAGAAGAGATGAATACAATAAAAAAATAGGAAATTCAGATATCTCTGATCCGCTGAGAATTAATCTCTCAACTGTCTTTGGTTCATAGCTTTGATATTTGGATTCTGTTTTTAAAAAAACTCTTATAGGCAAAAGTTAAGAATCATTTCAGGATTAAACAGCTCAATATTTCTGTAAATCTGACACATTATCAGCATTTGACTTTACTGAACCTTGTTGTGTAAGAATTAGCCCCACCTAGTGGTGCGCTTAGTGAATGCAGAAAAAGCTTCTTTATTTTTTTTTACTCCACTCTTGATTAATTTAAACACAGACATGTTTTTTAAGCTCCTGTCCCGCAGGAACATGTGATGGCTGCACGTTTCACTTCCTGTGGCAGAGCGCCAGCGCCTGCCCTCGTTGCACCGAGGCCGACTACCACCTGATAGAGGGTGCCTGCAAGGGAGGCATCCAGGTAAGCACGGAGACGAACACCTTCCCTTTAAAGAGCACTTTAATCTGGTAGACTGACATCTCCAAGCCTCCAGTGGTTCAGGGTTAATTTCAGAATAAAGGTATGACATTATTTTAAATCATATTTTCTTTTAGGAAACTCTGTACGTGTGGAACGAACCGAAGCTGTGCACCAAAGGCGTGGCACTGCCTCCTCGAAGCACCGCCCGCTGCGAGGTCATCGCTCTGTGGCTGAAGGTCGGGCTCGGAGTCGGAGCCTTCGTTGCCGTCCTGCTCGTCTCCCTCACCTTCTACTTCTGGAAGAAAAACAAGAGGTGGGAACACCTGCAACATGCTTGTTAAGGTCTGAATCGAGCTTTATTTTGAGGCGAACACGCCACCAGCTTATCACGTGATTCCTGTCGGATTCCCCTGTTTTTTTTATAATCCCGTTACTGGACAATACGGGAAAAATAATCAACAGGAGTGGGAAATTGCGGGCATGAAAATAGCACATTTAAATTCACCTTTAATATGGGTGGTTTGACTATTTAGATGCAATATTTAAAGCAATTAAAACGTTAAAAAAAAGGAATCTGCAGCTTTACAAGTCTGATTTTTGTGTGATTAGCCAAACACACACTGATTATTCTTCACCCTTTACATTGGCAAACAGGCAGACGCATGTATGCAGCAGTATTTGAGGAACGTACGAAATTTATGGTGAGTTCCATAACGTAGGACATTAAAAAAATTAAGAAAACACCCATAAGCCATGAACTTGTATTCAATTGTAGATGACAAGCAATGTGTGATTCATGCTAAATATACCCTACTTATTTTTGCAAAGTACTAAAAAAAATAAACTATATTCTCTCTAGGGCTGGGCGAATATCAAAATAAATTTAACACGATTTTTTTCAGTGTATTGAACGGTCTCGAGTTTCGATTCGATTTACTCTGATAAAAGCAACAATAATAAAAGCAATTATATATAGTCTTCACTAGGGATGCACCGAAATGAAAACTCTTGGCCGAAACCGAAAATGAAGAGAACTTAGGCCGAGAACCGAAACACCGAAAGAAATGATTGTCAATTATTAGAACGATAACATTTATGGCTATGATGTGTACTAACCTCACTAAAATCAAGGCATTGCTGTAAATCAGTTACAAAACTATGAAGATATTTATTTAGCACTGACATAACAACAATGCACAATATAAATCAAATTAATAAAGTTTCGGCTGTGTTGTTTCGGTGATTTAGGTCTTTCGGACGAAAACCGAAAATGCACTTTTGGGTCATTTTCGGCGGAAAAGTTTCTGTGACCGAATTTTCGGTGCATCCCTAGTCTTCACTATTAATGTCGGTCCATCGGCAGATTTTACAGATCGGTTTAGTCCGGCTGCTGTCCTTTCTGAAATATCCAAACTGCAGAGCTCCACGTTCCCACTTCTCTCCACAATGTCATCGCCTTGTTCTTTTCTGTGGTCGGTGTCAATAATTTGGTCATCTTTATCGTCATCCCTGTTTGACTGGATTGGTCAGTTGGCATAACGATTAAAATACACCACACGGTTAATCGCGATTGAGCCTTTTAATATCATGATTTCGATTAAAATTCGATTAATCGCTCGTTCTCTCTCTTTTTTTTTTTGTTTTTTTTTGCAAAACTAAAACGATTGTTTAAAAGAGCTCACAAAAGAGGTCACAAAAACAGTTTGTACAAATTCTGGTACAAGATAATATTGTTTTACGTCAGGCAAAAACATGATAACGTGTTCCACGTTTCCCCGTAATAGATTTTTCTCCTTCTCATCGTTTTTGCCATCTTT
Organism: Apricaphanius iberus; assembly: GCA_028564705.1. Classification (NCBI taxonomy): domain Eukaryota; kingdom Metazoa; phylum Chordata; class Actinopteri; order Cyprinodontiformes; family Aphaniidae; genus Apricaphanius; species Apricaphanius iberus. The sequence continues at coordinate 94,968 of JAPXFQ010002006.1, forward strand.
CCTTGACCTTACGAGGCGGCCCTTTCCTTTCACATCTGAGCAAACTGGTCACTCGGTTTTTATTTTAAATTGCAAACTGGTTTTATTCGTAATGGACGAGAAAATAAACACCAGCTCATGAGGGACGATGTCATCGTCTTGATGTGATGACATAATATATAATGCAAATTAGTGTGTGAGAGATCGTCAACTTTCTGGGTAACGTTTTTGCGATTTTCTGTCAGAGACCGCAGGCAAAAATGCGCTCCGCCGCCAGATTTGGATTTAAACAACCGGGACGGGAGGAAAGACGAGATGGAGCGGCTGACGGAATTGGGAGGGAGCGGGAATTATCTTATCAAGGTTGGGATGGGAGGGATAAGAGGATTTTAAATCCCAGCCAAAGTGGGACGGGAAAGAAAAGATCCACTCCCGTGTCATCCTCTAGACTGGAGCTGTTCTAGATATTTATTGCATGTAAAAATTGTGTAAAGAAGAAGAAAATTATTTTTGAAGTAAAGTTTTATTCTAAAAAAATTGTAAAAAGCATCACAACAATATTGAAAACATTTCCCAGAGACAATCAACCCTGTTGTGTTCTTCATTTAATTAAATTAATTCAGTCGAGGGTTATCTCAGATGCTGCCTGCGCTGAAAGACGATCCGTCTCTCTGACTCGGTCGCTGTGATGTTTGTAACCAGGTTGGAGTACAAGTACTCTCGTTTGGTGATGTCCGCCAACAAGGAGTGCGAGCTGCCAGCTGCAGACAGCTGTGCCCTGGCTGAGGGAGAGGAGGCCGAGGACGACGTCGTCTACACCCAGAAACCCTCCCTGCTGGGGAAACTCAGGGCCATCGCCAACAAGGTGTGCAGAAATGCTTTCACGTGGGAGAATGACACCCGTTGGAAGCTTCTTTGCACATTTATCTGATGGGATTTGTGTTTGCCAGCACGAGGACGGCGAGAGCAGCGAGTCGGTGCAGCTGAACTCCTCTCAGAGTGATCGATGGGTGCTGGGATAGCCCGACGACGCAGAGTTTGGCTATGGATTGTGATACCGTCACTGTCTGGAGTCCTGTGTGTCCTTTTTTTCTATTACGGATGAACTGCAGGCCCTTGTTTCAGGACAACATTGTGCTTCTTAAATCTTAATATCTCCCTCAAGTTTAGCTGCATGGATGCAATAACTGCTCCGAAAGCGTAACGTCCTTTTAATGTTTTTTGTAAGTTTTGTATTTCCTTTATTTTATGTTCAGGGTCATGTGTTTTATATTGTTCTGATAAAGATTCCGGTTTGACTTTGTAAAATGGTCTCTGAAGTTAATGTCCTACAACACGAAGCAGCCCAGTGAATGGAGGCTTTGTACCAAAACTGTTTATAAAACTGATTTTAATGTGTTTTTTTGTGTTCTTGTTTCCAGTTAAATGTGGAATTAGTTTATATTTCTTAAAGTGAAGGTGCCATATCTTCATATTTGAAATGTGTTTAAGACAATATTGACTAACTTAGGCGTCCTGCCTAGAAAGTTTGCTTTTCCTGGTAAATTATTCAATCCAGTATTTATTAATAATGCTGGGTCTGACTAATGAAAATTTTAAAGCCTTGTTTTTCTCTGTCACTAAGGTAGCTTTTAATGATTAGTACAAACTGAAATGTTTCAAAGAAGACAATAATAATGGTGGATACATTATCCAAGAATCTGTCATTCATTTTTCTTTAGCATCTCCCGTCTGGCACTGTACTCAGAATCGGTGTCTGAGTACCAATTACAAGCCCAACGGATTTACTTTCTCAAGTAGAGCATTACAGCTTAGCTATAGTTCTCCACTTTATATATATATATATATATATGTGTGTGAAAAATCTTTATTAAACATTGCTGTCGGTTAAATTTGTTTTGAAGTTACGGACACGGAAACAAGAAAACAAAAAAAAGAAAGGACATGAAGAAGAGATACATGAGAGGTAGGAGTGTGAGTTGACAATACAAGAGAGGAAGGGGAACAAAGAGAACACAAGAAAACATCCCAGTTCTCCACAACCGCTGGACGTCAGAGACGTGGAAAAAACAAAACCAACAGAATGGAGCAACATTATCAAAACAATCCAAATAATAGAAGATAAGAACTACACATTCACAACACACAAAATTAGGTGCATGAATACAACAACAATGTTGCTGTAAACGTCTTGGCACCAATTATTTATTTATGATAACCTCAGCCCGATATTTGTGTAGATACTGATATCCCCACACCTATATGTGTGTGCGTGAGCGTCAGTGATGGGCATTAAAAATAATGCGTTACTGTAATCCAATTACTTTCTTTGAGTAACGGGGAAAATAAGGGATTACATTGGCAAAAAAGTTGTTAAACTGCCATTACTTACACGCAAGCAGGCAGAAGCAGGTAGTTTTATGCTGCATTCAGACCAACCCCATGCGTCAGCGTCAGTTGTGCCAAGATTACATGTACTCTACGTCTACGGTCGAGTACGTCAGAGGTACGTCAAAGTCTGCGGTGCGTTGTGTACGTCGGCTCCGTCACTTTCTAGTTATGATCCACCATAGTTCCGAACATGCGGCAACAGAGGAAGCCCCGCCCATGCGTTGTTTTTTTCCTCAGAAGCAGGCTGAGGAAGCCAAAAAGTACATATGTCGACCAACTGTGCGAGGTGAATGTACCATTACGGGGAAGTTAAGTCACGCCCCTCTACTTGCGGTCAATGGGTCCCCTACTGCCAAAAAAGAAAGAGTCAATGGAGCGATAAAAGTTATTTTCTGATCCAGGTCGAAATGCGCCGTGGATCGAACATATGATGTCCGTGAATTTTAAAAACTAATTTCGATGCAGAGAAAACGCTGATTTTCGACCGGTGGCAAAAGTCTCTTTAGGTTTTGTGCGAAAACGTTTAGCAGAGCACAACAGCAGAAGAAGAAGGATAGCGAGGGTTGTAGCCTCCAGGACGAAGAAATTAGCTTTTTAACACGGAGAAAACCTCTATAAACCTGGCTGTGTGGAAAATAGTAGCTATGTCGGGGATAAAGCAGTCGGTGGAGTGAGAGCCAGCATGGAGGAGAAGCTCTACAAGCTCTTGGTGAGTGTTTTACGTGCTATAGCTAGTGCTAGCTCGCATTAGCTGCGTGACGTCATATATGCGACTTCTGCTTTCTAGGCATTTTAATTGTGAATTTTTACAATCAAATACATTCTAAACCAATTGACAAACAGTCGAAACGTTCATCATTAGTTATTATAATTGAGATACAACATATGTTTGATTCAGGCATAAAATAACTTTTATCGCTCCATTGACTTCCATTCAGCATTTTTTCGGCCAGGGGACCCATGGGCCAACCGGAAGAGGAGGAGAATTGGGCTCCCCATGTGAAGCTCACTGTTTTGGAGGATGTTGCTTTTGTTTAAATTTTTTTTTGCTTGATACAAATAATCATAAAGTGAAAAAAAAATGTATGATATATTTTTTGTTTAGCAATAAACTGAGACTGGGCGTAAATGTAGCATGGAACTGAATGTTCTCTTTTGTTTGTCATATTACTCTGATTTGCACCTCACCAACTTCTAAACAAATGTTAAATTGAATAGTTTGGATTTTAATTATTTTTTTACTTATTTTTGTTATTTTTCACTTGGATTTACTATAAGAAGTGAGTGTAAACACCACAAAATTATTTTATTTTAAATGCAGGTGTATTCAGAGATATGAGAACAAAAACTTGATTTATTGGTTTATTTATGCTGTGTTCCAATTTTAATCATGTAAAGCACCTTGAATTGCCTTGTGTTGAAAGTGTGCTAAACAAATAAAATTGCCTTGCCTTATTTAAATTGTGGTGAAATGTGCAATAAACAGGTTTATATGTTAAACAAAATTCTTTGACTACACCAGAAGCTGTTGAATCCATTTATTTACAGTTTTTTTTCTTAAATCAATGTTAATAAAGGAAAGAATTAAAACAAATAATGGCAATTTGAGAATAGATGTTTCATATAGTTGAATTTTATATGATAGAATATACTTATAGCATAATCAGGTTGTTTTTAATGTTTGTAACTTTACAGACACTGGTGAGCATGCAGGTGTAAATAAGGTTTCCCCAAACGAGTTTTTGATAGCTGGTATGAGGAGCCGTCAATCCGGCCGGCCGCGGAGCAAAAGAAGATAATCTCCCACCATCTTCCTTCACTTGAGGAGGGAGGGCCGAGTTTCTGACAGAAACTTGCTCCAAAGGAACCCAAAGACCACTCCTGGTGAATCTTGAACATTGATAAAAAAAGACGTTGCCACATCCCAACGAAAACCCTTCTGAATTTCAGGCTGCCGACTGCTGAGAAACGGGAGCTGTGAGCCACGTGTGCCGAGAGCCGAACCAACCAGAATCCGCATTTAGCCACCAAGCCGATAAAAGGTAAATGCCGAACTGGAGAGCTCCAGAAAGGTACTGTTAAAAAGGTGGATGCCGATCGCCACACAGCCGGCCAGGAGGAAACTAAAGCCAGGATCTTCCTACTGCTGCTAGCCAGATTAGCGATCCTTTGTTAGCCTGCTGGCTAACACTCGCTGGAGGTCCCCCTTTCCTCATCGACGTGCAGCAACTCAGAGGACTTTAAACGTTCATAAGGTCTGTTTGGGCAGAGGCAAATTAGTTTGGATAACTAATTTTAACAGTGTTTCCTTTTTTTATTAACTTTTTAAGTTTCCTGTTGTATCTTTGGGTAAACCAGGTTTCGGCCTGAAGTTTTAATCAGTGTTTTTAAATGACTTTTCCTGACAAGGAGTCGTTTTTAAATCCTGCAATTTGAGCTACTCAATCAAATAGGAGTTTTCCTTTTTTGTTTAATGTTTAATAAATGTATTGGAGCTACTTCAAACGCCCACATGTGTTATAAGGAGCTACGGCTAAGCTTAACTCACGTGTTCAGGCCCAAGTCACCTTCAAATAAAGATCGGTTAAGAGAAGATTTAGAACAGAAAGTAATCTTATTAGCCATGTTTGAACTCTCCTTATTTGATAAAATATGGGAATTAGATTGCTTTACTATCGTGATCAAGCCATAAATTAAGCAATTCTCCAAAGGTTAATTACTCTTATCTAGGGGTCTCATTTATAAACGTTGCGTACGCACAAAACGGGCCAGAAACTGGCGTATGCCACTTTTTAAAGCAAAAGTTGTGATTTATAAAAAACAGACTTGACGGGAAAATGTGCGCACCTGTACGCCAACTCTGACCCGTGCGTACGGACATTTTGGAGACGAGGGAATCGACGACGCAGTTGGTGAGGGGGTGAACTGCAGCATGACTGCATATTACTCGTCTCACACATATCATTTCACCCCACATCAAACATTAATTATGGATTCATGTTATTATAAACATCCAAACCAGCAATGATATCTATCAATAAATTGAATCATCTGTACCATATATCATTGATTGGTACGTTCATTGTGCCAAGGAAGGAAGCAAACAGCCTTATTGCTGCCAATAGAAATACCCCAACTACTTTCAAGCGTAATATTTTAGATGGATGCACTGGCTTTGCTGGAAGTCTCTTCTAGCCTCCACTTGACCCACTAGCACTTCAATCAACATCTCCGTAAAGTTTCTCTTTTTGTTTTTCTTTTGTTGTTGCCATATTTCCCCTCTTCTTCATATGCATCAATATTCATGTCCTGCTTTGCATTGACCTTTTATAGCCGGATTTGGGCGTGTTCAGGGCGGGATATGAGCCAAATTCACGCGCGCAAACTTCCAAGACCACTGTGATTTATAAAGGGGAAATTGCTTACACCTGTGCGTAGGCATGGTTTTATAAATCAGAAATCTTTTTGGCGTACGCAAACTTTTTGTTTTGGTCGTACGTACACTTTTAGTAGGGATTCTACGCAATGATTTATAAATGAGACCCCAGATCATTTTTAAACATAACATCTCTTAATCTAAATAATATTGTGTTTTCTTACATTGCTTATTGGTTTAGAGGTAAACCACTGGTGCTAAATTAGTTAAACTAATTACAATTAGTGAAACTAATTCGGCTTTATTCCAACAGCTGCAGATCAAGCCTTGGTTCCTAAAGGACACAGATTCCTCCAGAATTATATCAGAATTAATGGTTTCTCATCTTTATTACATATCCATCTTTTTGTGTTTTTATTTTTAACTATTCGTTTGATTTATTCAGTAGTGTGCCCTTTTTCTAGCTTGGTGAATTAAATTTTTTATTTTTCTTATAAATAAATCTTGTATTTTTGGGAAGTAACTTGTCGTTCTTGATTCAGCGCACACACACACTCACACACACACACACATATGGCAAGGTTTATGGTCAATAGATTGTAAAGAATTAATTCCTTCAGATTATGAGACTGATGTATACATTTGGGTATTAAAATAGTTTCTGATAAAAGGTGTTGCCCCAAATAACAATTTTCCATAAATTATTAATCTTATTCACTGCCATCAGTTGACTATTAATAGTCAAATGACTACATTCTTGGTAATATCTCCAACATATTTAACTAAATTGCATCAATTATTCCCAAATATTTAATTGGACTACATTTGTAGTATGTGAATATGGAAGGGGAAAATGTAAGAGTCTAGGACATGGCCAACTTCCTGTATTCTTTTGCATCCTCCTGCCCATTCATTCTGCACTCGCCGTTAGAGCGCCATCAAATGGAACCAGAGTGAAACTGCAACAAGTTCAGAAGCCGGTAGTAAAATGAGAGCAGGTTCTGACCCCAAGAGTCTCTCTCGTCTGGGCAATGTGCCGAAACGTTTCATGTGGCCTCATCTACCTGGTTTCAGGCGCTCATTTCGGTGCCCACTTATTTTAATTACGCCAGGAATAAATAGAGTTTGCTTTCCTGCTCTAGCCTTAAAATACACACATCACAGGGCACCATGAGAAAATCAGTCAGAAATTCCACCTAAATATTCCTCATACACAGGTTTGAAAATGTTCACCAGAACTTTGCTCTACCGATGCTTGTAGGTGGCTCTTAAAAGAGCCGTTTGGTTGTTTTAATGCTGGTCTGGGTCAGTTTAAGCCCTCTCTCCGCGGATACGGCGGGCCAGCTGGATGTCTTTGGGCATAATTGTGACCCTCTTAGCGTGGATGGCGCACAAGTTGGTGTCCTCGAAGAGGCCGACCAGGTAGGCCTCGCTGGCCTCCTGCAGAGCCATGACGGCGGAGCTCTGGAAGCGCAGGTCGGTCTTGAAGTCCTGAGCGATCTCCCTAACCAGGCGCTGGAAGGGCAGCTTGCGGATCAGCAGCTCGGTGGACTTCTGGTAGCGGCGGATCTCCCTCAGAGCCACGGTACCTGGCCTGTAACGGTGAGGCTTCTTCACCCCGCCGGTAGCTGGGGCGCTCTTACGGGCAGCCTTTGTTGCCAGCTGCTTCCTGGGAGCTTTTCCTCCGGTGGATTTACGGGCGGTCTGCTTGGTTCTGGCCATCGCGGCTCTACAGTTTTCTTCGTGTTTAACACTGAAGTGATGAATTCTCCAGCCGAGTTACAGGGCTTTATAGAGAGAGCGGCGGCACGAGGTCACTTCTGATTGGTTTAGATTGTAGACGTAATGAGACTGTTCTGACTCAGGGATTGGCTTGATTTTAAATTTCAAAATAAAGCGCGAGAGAGGCTATGGAGAGTCCTAACGGACGTCGAAGAAAAAAAGAGGAGGTGTTTACTGCTTTAAAGAAAATTAAAGTTATATTAAAGGATTCTAACAATATTCACAAAATGTACTCTTGTTGAAGGGTAGTGATCATAGATAATCACAATTTTTATTTGTATTCAAACATCTGGCTGTGCACACAAACATTTAAAGTTTTATTTGATGCTTCTTGTAAATTGTCTCTTAAATCCACAAATACAGATGTTCCTTCTGTTAATATTTAAAAATTAGCCTGCACAATTTTACGTTTCTAGATGTGAGTATGTTATTTTAGTGTTGTACTTTTGTCGTCACCAGGGGCGACTTAAGGCCATTTTGGGGGGTGCTGAGTCAAAACACCCCCCCAAACTTAGATAATTTTTTTCTTTTTTATGTGCTTTTACATAGTACATACATACATTATTGCTTGAAATGTATTTTTTTTATTACAATATTCTTTTTTAATTCTGTTTTTATGCAACAATATGTTTTCCCGACCAGTCTTTAAACGCATCATACACATGTGGATCTGGTGAATCTCCAGCAGGAGTCTGTTGCAGAGAGCTGATGTTCAACAAACCAGTAAAAGATTATTTCCTGTTTTTACTAAACAAACTTTACATTCAGCTGTTTTTGCATACAGATAATCTTTGCTGAATGATTAGTAAATAAATGCCAATATATTGTGCTAAGATAGTTATTGTTATCTATATTCTACTGAAGTATACTGCGAATCTGTATCAACAACAGTATCAACAAAATTTATTTTACATGAGAGAAAAAAACTATGGACATACTTTATAGATGAGTATTTCTCAGCTTCCAAATTGCAAACAAAGTAAAAGTGAATTTAACAAAACAAGTAGGAAATGTTTTAGTTTTTGTTACTTTGAGTTGAGTCTGTTACCTTGGACTGTAGGTGGGCACTTTTGGTTGATTTAGTTATACCCACAGATCATCTTGTGAAAACACTGTATTGATATTTATTAATTTATTTTCTATTAGTGAATCACCAATAAAAATCATCTTGTTATGAAATATTTTTTGAAAAAATTATCTTTTTTCAACAAACTTGATAATTGACAAGAAATAATAGCTTGTAGTGGTAATAAAGAAAAAAAGCTTTGATTCAGAGAAACTGAGCTTTTAATTAATATAATCTATTGTTAATTCAGCAAACAAGCTTTGTATCCATATATTTGTTTTGTTAATTTAGAAAAACAAGTTTTTGCATTCTTTCAAGAATTTTATTTGGTTTAGGCACCAGAAGTCCACCAAACTCCAGTAGAAGATGAGATGAACTAATTTCTTAACATTTAAAATATTTTTTCCAATGTTTTCATGTTTCAGATATTACCACTAAAATAAATGTGCCAAAGAGTTAGTTATTATTTTGCAAACATTTATCTTTTTGTGTCTGAATGATTGAATGGACAGACTATTGATCCCACAATGGGGAAACTTACCTGTTAAGGCAATACACACATAAAATGAATAAGAATAAAAGGCAAGTGAAAACAGACAGTAAGCTATGAATAGCATATTATAAAATAAATAAAAATAATTTCTCTTAACAAAATCATTCAAAGTTGTTGACAGAGTTGGATCCAATACTCAGGAAATGTCATAAATGGGCAGAGGAAAAAGTGCTTAAATTTTGGGGATGATCGGGTATTATGGAGGAATCTGAGCTGTACTGAGGTTCTTGGCAGAGGGCTAAGCTCTCCAAGTTCTGTTTTTCTAGTTATTTTAAAATAATTTAAGATTGATTCAGTTTGTGATATTTTTATGAGCAGTGACTTTCTAAGTCTTACGTTAGATGAATTTGCTGATATCAAAGCCAAGGTGACTCGAATGCCCATTGACTTCATATGTCCTGTTGTGTGTTAAAATGTACAAGACAGTCAAATGCGTCCTACCTCTCTGGGTGCTCAGCACTGCTTAATTTCTGATCCTAGAATCGTGTTTGTGTCACTTTGCTTTTTCTATTCTTTTCTGTGTACCTTGGTGATTAGGATGTTTGTGATCGCATGAGTATGTGTGTAAATGTGTGTAAAAGGGGATATGTGAAAAAAAAAGAACGTGTGTGTTATCATTGCTCATGCAGCTTTATGTCAGTCTGCAATAAAATAAATTGACCACTAGATGGAGCCCTAAGACAATAAATGAATGTATGCTAATTATACGGAGCCTCTGCAAGAACTCGCACAATAACAGATAGTAACTAGTTACATTCTGCTATAGCTGCGGTATTACAGTGATATTTGTATAATGAAAAGATGGGAAAAACTAAGGTGATCTACCCACAATATTAGTAAAATTGTTTAATTAGGCAGCTGGATGTCTTTCTAAAATGTTCAGAGTAACTAGAATCGGGTGCATGAGGAATCATGTCTTAATGTGTCGATGTGGTGGCTCTGAAAAGAGCCTTTGGTGCATGAAGCAGTGATTGAAGCAGCTGTTCACTTCTTGGCCTTCTTAGCTGCGGGTTTTTTTGCCGCGGGTTTCTTGGCTGCAGGCTTCTTAGCGGCGGCCTTCTTCGGGCTTTTCTTGACCACCTTCTTGGCGGCTTTCTTAGCTGGAGACTTCTTGGCTGCCGCTGCCTTCTTGGGAGTCTTCTTGACCGCTGCTTTCTTAGCGGCGGGCTTTTTCGGCGTGGTGGCCTTCTTGGCGGCGGGCTTCTTTGCCTTAGCGGGAGCCTTCTTCGTCACCACCTTCTTGGCTGGTTTAGCCGCTTTGGGCTCCTTAGCCAGCTTGAAGGAGCCGGAAGCTCCGGTCCCTTTGGTCTGGCTCAGGGTTCCCTTGGTAACAAGCTTGGTAACGGCGTTGTTGATGCGCTTGTTAGCCTTGGTCACATCGACGCCTTTTCCAGCCAGGACTTTCTTCAGCGCCGACACAGACATCCCCTTACGCTCCTTGGACTCGGCTACGGCGGCCACGATGAGCTTAGTGAGGTTGGGTCCATCCTTCTTTGCCTTGGCAGCGGACTTCTTCTTGGGGGCCTTTGCCGGGGCTTTCGCCGGTGCTGCTGCTGGAGCTTCTTCTGCCATGTTTCTCAGTGAATGTTCCTCTGAACGTGTCCAGCTCAGAGCAGGAGGCGGCACTTATAACACACATGAGAACCGTGAAGAGACAACTCAGCCCGTCGCTCTGCTGCCGCCTGAAATCTGTCCGCATTTGTGTTTTCTTTGCCACGTTTCAGGCTTAAAATCTTCACTTAGTTCGTGGTTTCTACCATAATTATTACTGTAACGGATAGAAAACTGTTCTCTCTCCACACTGAGGTCACACTTTGTTTCCAGGACCTTATCCTTTTGTTCCAGGAGCGCTCGAATATGTCAGAGACTTGGCGATCGTGTGCATCGAGAGGCAAGTTTTGCCCACATTTCGTCTCCTAAAACATCTAAAATCAGTTTGAAAAGGGCATAAACGCTGTCCTCTTGATAAAAAACAAGGTTACCAACAGAATAAAACTAAAATGGTGGCTATAGTTTGTTTATCTGTGTTATAAACGGGAATGATTTTCCCAGCAGTAAACACACAGAATCAGTGGATGGAGAAGCTGCTTAGGAATCCTCTCTCTGAAGATTCCGATAAAACTATTTAATAAGAACAAAAAATAACCAGATAATTTGATCAGTTTGATTAAGAAATTCATATCAGAAGTGTTATTCGTTTTCTCTTGAAAGAAATTGGGTTTATTAACTGATTAAATCTTTGAATTTGCAATAATCAAACATTATGTGATGGACTCAATAAATATAATTTGGTTGAAAACTGGAACTGTTTAAATTTACCCTCGTTAATTTTATTTTACTTATCCCATATCCCAAATGAAAAAATTTATAACAGAAAATTAACATTTTTATCGCTATTGATCGGTAATATTTGATGCAGCAGATTCACTTCAACTATTCCAACTTCTGAATGTTACTCTGATATAATCTAGTAAAATGTGTTACTTCTCTTCTCTGTTAAATAGTATTGCATTTAGGAATTAGATTTTCAATGTATTACATTTATGTAAAGACTGCAGTAATTATTGGGATTTAAATAATTCAGCAAATCAGGAGAGCTTATTGCTGCCACGAAGCACATTTAAGAGATACATTATTTAATGCCTATCCAACTTTCGTGTTTGGCAAAAAGAGACATTTTTATTCCCAACTTTTATCACTATTATGCACTATTATATTATTTTTATTGTCTACTGCACATAAGTCAATTCTTTACTAAAAGAAAAAATAAAGAGAATATCTTCCCATGTTTTGTTAAATTGATGGATGATAGGCAGGGTTCATAGACTTTTCCTACAACAAATTTAAGACATTTGAAACCATTTTCAAAGTAAATCTTCAAGCTTTTCCGGCTCCTTTTTTTGGAGATAAAACAAAAGTCAGGAAGATGGTTTCAAATCACCATCTTATAAAATAACTCATTACTTTTATGTCTTGTGATAGTATTTTACATAACAGGGACAAAGTGAGCTAAAATACAACAGAATTTAAGTTTGTGAAATCTCTATAAAAAAGGTTGTTTTTATAAGTTTATTTTTTTATTTACTTCAGATTTCCTGATATTCTTCGAGGGACCCAAAGAAAATGACCATCTTAGAGACGAGTTCCTGGAGGACCAACTTATGGACATCTCCTGGACATCCGGGGACCTGAAAGCGTGGACGCTTTCTGGGAAAACCTTTAATCATTGAAGAGACACATGTTTTAAACACACATTATTTTTAAGGAGGTGGATCTGCTGAGGTTCTGAAGACTGTCCAAAGTTGTGAAGATACAGTTTCAGTTGTTTCGCACTCAAATGCAGACGTAGCAAAAGCTTCCTCTACGGTTGGACTAAACAAATTAAAGCAAGGAACGCCTTGGCTCTGAATGAAACCATGGCTGTAAAAATGGCTGACACTTAAATAGGAGCCGCCTGTGTCCGTCATCAAGGCATCCAAGTATTTCAACAAACACTAAATGTACTGAAAAACAAACAAAAATGCAGCAAAATTCACTCAACACAACTTAATTCTGCGTTTTAAAAGGTCAATTTTTGTCCAACAAAAGTGTATTCTTACCATTTCAGTTAGTATTTGCCTGTAATAAATATATACAATATTTGTGTCTGATGTCCTGATTGTACATCCTCTCATTTTAGAGGCTAATCTGTTTTCTTTTGTTTCTCAACAGTTCTTAAATTGTAACCACTTCCATGAAGAATGAACGACACAGCTGGTTTAGGCGTTGGACAACTTTGAACAGTCGCCAAACGCGGTAAAAAGAACGTAAAACATTAGGTGAAATAGATGAACACGTCCTAAACCATCTAGTGGTCAGTTCCTTATTGAAATAGGCATGAATTGCTTATAAAAGCAATGTTTCATACCATCCATCCATCCATCTTCTTAACCGCTTCCCTTTTGAACAAATACAAGAAGAATTATTAAATATCTTGAAACCTACAAAAATGGCGCTTATAGTCCTGTAGGCTTCTTCGTCCCGTATTTAATTTGTTGCATCAAGTCTTAATGTGTGTAGTTTAGGTGCCATAAGAATTGTACTTTCTGCTGAAAATAATTTTTATTGATCCCACAGACTTTTATCCTGGTTCTTCATAGCAAAACTGCAGATTGAGGGACCACATTGTTTCCAACTTTGACTACATTGTAACGGCAGCGAGCAAAAATGTCAACATTGTATAAAGTCAGGAATTAAAGATGACCCAGATCGTAAAATACATACAATTAAAATAAAAGCTGCAATGTGATAAAGGGCTAAATCGAAACAATTGAAATAATACGGCTTTATTTGCACAATTATGTTAATATACAAAGCAGTATTCTTTTCCATCCCCAAGAAACGCATCTACATTTTTAGAAAAAGCAGGATAAAGCAATATAACTTGAAACGGGACTATTGCTCTTAAATGTGCATTTGTGCGGCCCTTAAAAGGGCCTTTGTTGTGGAGGTTTTTGTATCAGTCCAGTTTACTTGGAGCTGGTGTACTTGGTGACGGCCTTGGTGCCCTCGGACACGGCGTGCTTGGCCAGCTCACCGGGCAGCAGGAGGCGGACGGCGGTCTGGATCTCCCTGGAGGTGATGGTGGAGCGCTTGTTGTAGTGAGCCAGGCGGGAAGCCTCGGAGGCGATGCGCTCAAAGATGTCGTTGACGAACGAGTTCATGATGCTCATGGCCTTGGAGGAGATGCCGGTGTCGGGGTGGACCTGCTTCAGCACCTTGTACACGTAGATGGCGTAGCTCTCCTTCCTGGTCTTTCTCCTCTTCTTGCCTCCTTTGCCGGCCGCCTTGGTCACGGCTTTCTTGGAGCCTTTCTTGGGCGCAGACTTGACGGGATCAGGCATTCTGATGTGTTCCTGGGAAACAGTGACGATTAAGGGAGGAGGGGCAGAGACACTGCTCTTATACAGGCTGCATGGAAATAGGACTGTGCTGTCGCCCGTCTCTGATTGGTTCAAATGCTCGGAAAGTTTGAACTAGTTCTGTAATTAAGAGTGTATTCTGTATGTATTAGAAAAGAAAATAAAGTCAATAAAATATTTTCATCGTATGTTTCCCTGCTTTGATATGTTTCTTACTGGGTATTGGTGACAAAAGAAAGTTAGTTTAAAATGTTAAAATCAAAATGACACCTTTTGGATGTAAGTATAGCACAATTGTTTGACTGTGGAGGTTATCTCCAAGTGGGTGCAAATCAAACAGGCTTTAGTTCATATACTGCTCAGATTTATATTTCCTTTAATATTTTAGCAGATATAAATTTGATACCCAGATGGAGGTTCACATTCAATTACAAAAACAATTGTTTATCTCCAGTATGTAATCCAAACAGATACAGTTTTATCCCCACGTTAAAGCTTGCATAAAAACACTAAAGCACTGTAAATAATTGTCCTTTAAAAAAAGTTCAAACAGTTGCATGTTTGTGGTAGGGGCGATTGTAGGATCAGACCTGGCACGTGGGGGCTTGAGCACCTGCCCTTTTTATTCCTGGAGAGAAAGTGCCCTTTTTTGTGGGGTGCTTTTAAAAAAAATGTTTTAAAAAAAAAAAATATATATATATATATATATATTCCTGTTTGCGCACTATTGAAGAATAGTATATCTAAATATCAGGTCAGGAGTTCTGAAGCGCCCACATCATATACACACACACCTGCAGCCGGTGTTTTGCCATAAAGTGAACGTCTGCCAAAAAGTGATTAGCCGCCGCGGGAGCGCGCACGGTTTGGGTAACTGCATTTCTAGATGAAATTCAAAGCCACTGCGGCTTAAACTCGGCATTTCAAGCAATATGGACATTAGGAGCAGAAATATCCTCGTCAGGTAGAGATTTGCTGTGTTGCTGTTTGTCTTAAATGGTCACAATGCAAACCTGAGGATATATTAATCCCTTTCGCAATATTTGCGATTGAAAGATGGTTTTTGGTGAGAACTGGCTTTCTTTATTTTATAGCCTTGATAATAATAATAATAAAAAAATGTAATGTGGGGCACAGTATTGAATGTAAAGTGAAACGTTGTAGCAATGGAAATGAATTCTCCAGCGATTTGATTTTTTCCTTTTCTTTCTTTATATCACTTGGACATGGAGCTAAACTATGATAACTACGATAGTTTGGGGCACATTTTTACTTGAAAACATGTGATCAAACTGATCAAGCTTTGGCTTTACAATGACACTGTGGTAGGCTAGCCTACTATCTATAAATCACTTTGTTCTGTTTAAAAGTAACAAGATAAAAGCATAAATGGTTCACTTCAGCACATACATACCTTAAAATTGAGATTGTCACTTGCCAACTAGTGAATATACCCTCCTGTTTGCCTATAAAAATGCCTCAACATGTCTTTAAATTTTATTGATGATTTAATATAGACATCAAAAATGGCATTTTACTTGCCAAAAAGTGATTCCCGTTTTTGTAATGGTGGCTAAAATTGAACAAATAAGGGTTTTATTTATTAATCTGTTGATGTTATTGTACTCATACTGTCTGCTGTATCATCATAATGAAATGGACAAAAACGGACTAATTCACTTGCCAAATATTAATTTCAGATTTAGATTTACCTAATAATGAGTTGATTTGTTCTGACTTGATGTTATTAATTAGTGTTGTCCAGCGTTACTATAGTTTTGTATTTTTCCATTATTTCTATTTTTATTACGTTTTTAACTTTTGTTTTTTATTCAGTTGAGTTTCCAGTTAGTTTCCAGATTGAGTTACTTCTTGTTTCAGTTTATTTTTTATTAGTTTCAGCATGTTTTTATTATAATACTGGATATTTGTCGTGGGCAAGATCTAAGAAGTTCAGAACAGGTATTACAATAGAAACACAAGTTGTCTCAGTCATGTAGACCAGTGGTTCTGAAATGGGGGTACGTGAAATTTTAAAATAGCAAATATTAAAAAGAAGCATCCATGCAAATTTTCTTTAAAATAATTATTTAATAAGTATAAGCTCATAAAATGAATTTTATATTGAATTTCATTATCCTAAAGCTAAAACCTCTTTCTAGTTATATTTCCTAATCGTTCAAGAGAGAATGATGTTTTGCACATTTATGGAGTTGTAAAATGGTTAATCTTATGGTTTTAAATGGTTACGTGGTCACTATTTTCACTACATAAGATTGAATCACTACATTTGATTGAGGATAAATATTTCCAATACATTTAGTTATGGATTTAGTTATAGATATGAATTTTGTGCATGTTAATCAGTTTCAACGTTTCATAAAGCAGACACCGATGGCACAGTGCACTGTTTTAGGTCTTTTTTTTTTTCAACCAAAAATGCTTTGCGCTGGTCAGGGGGTGGTTGGCTGAAAAAATATTTCAGAGGGGGTACATCACTGAAAAAAGGTTGAGAACCACTGATGTAGACGTCTCTGCCTTCTCATGCTGTTGACAAATTTGACCAAAATTGTGAAAACAGATTTATTTGAGTGATATCAGAAACATGAAAACATTAGAAAACTATTTTAAATATTAAGAAATTCGTTTATCTCATCTTCGACTGGAGTTTGGTGAAGTTCTCTAAAGATTCTGAGAATCCTCTCAGAGAGCTCCTAACTTAACCTAAAAATTCAGGAGTTTTAGCTTAGAAGTGATTCCAGAACATTTTCAGTGAACTCTGAGCAAGGAATGGATGGAAAATCCTGTCTTAGTGAGGAGGTGTGGTTGACCCCCGTTGCTAGGTATGAGTCATCATTTCAAAAGCCGTGATTGGTTGATCGTAGAAGTTTGATGAAAATGAACATTTGGTGATACTGAGCAAAGGATGTACCCTCAAATCAATAAACATAATTATACACTCTAATCTTATGCAGACTGTAATTGTAAATAATATTCCACATTCAAGAAAATATCTGGAAAAATGAATAGTAAGCTATAAGGGTTATAGCCTAACATTAGAATCTAAAATAATCAAATAATGATTTGTGTCTTATTTGCTCATATTAATGTCCTAAACTGGCATATTTGATACTTTCACTCCCATATGGACCCCATTGGAAACAAGATGGCCGATCTCAGGGGGCTGTCCTTAATGAAGTAGACATTTCAACGTTACAACTGAGTGTGGTCTTAACGAGGGTAACACGGCTCAGCTTTTATCAATGATTGCTGGCTGGTGTATTTATGAAGGCTTGTTAACAAATATCCTACAAACACAGCTGTAAAGTATGTATATAGTTTTTCTCTAATGTAAAATTAATTTTGTTGATATTAACAGAAAACTGAACTTTTCCATATCATTTTGGATTACACTTCAATAGGATATAGATAAGTAGCTTAACATAAAATATGGTCATGTATTTACTCATCATTCAGCAAAGATTATCTGCATACAAAAACAGCTTAATGTAAAGTTTGGTCGGGGAAAAAAATGTTGCATAAAAACAGAATTAGAAAATATGTATTGTAATTTAACATTTTACATTTCAAGCAATGTATGTATTTTAATATTTTGTATCCTATTAAAAGCACATCGTAGTAAAAAAAAAAAAAAAAATTTTGTCCCCAAGTTTGGGGGGTGCACCCCCAAAAATAGCCTTACATCTCCCCTGGTTTGTGGTTAGTTCTATTTCGTATAGGCTTCGCCCTTTAAGGCTATCGCTAGTGGGTATTCCCCTTGCGCGCGCAGCGCAGCACTGAAGCATTTAGTCCACGCCCACCTGCTGTGTGGGCCCCACCCTGGTCCCGTATAAATTACGGGGAGACCAGGCAATCGGCTCCCCTTTTTTCTTCAGCCAGCTAAAGCACTTGAAGAAACGATGTCCAGCGAGACCATCCGTCTGTGTCCGTCCTGCCAGACCGGCTACATCATGTCCTATGACCGGCACGCCTTCTGTGAGGGATGCCTCGGTCCCCGCCATGCGGACCTGGCCCTCACACCTCAACCCTCCTGCCGCTCCTGTCAGCTTCTCCCGCCAGAGGAGAAGCAGCGGAGGGCAGCCTTTTTCAAGGCTGACGCCGAGGAGGCGTTCCCGGTGCGGGAAAGGTACTCGCTGGAGGAAGCCATCGAGTTCTTCGACGGTGGGCGGGAATCGGACGATTCCACCCACCGTGAAGAAAAAGACAGCAGTGGCAGCCCCACTGCTGCCTCCCAGCTGGGCAGCCTGGCGGCAGAAGGGAGGCGGCCGAGCGGACGCTCCTCCACCTCTGGCCTTCACATGTCGGCGAAGACGCCGCTCCCAGCTGTTGGCGCGCTGCTCCTGGATCTGCCTAGCATCATCCAGGAGGCAGCTGGTGAGAAGGGACTTTCCGTCCCTCAGCCTGCCCCGCCTCGATCGGACGATCTGGCGGGAAGGTATGGCTCCGCTCACCCTCGTCATCCAGATCCCATCTGGCCTCAATTCCCGGCGGTGATGACCTACCTCTCTGGGGCGGCATCGGAGCCCGGGAAAATTAGGGCGCCAGTCTCCACCTATGCGCCCATTACCAGAGTGGAGGGGTTTACAGATGAGAGCTTTCCGCCTGTCCCCCCTCTGGAGCCCAGCCTCGCTTCGGTTTTTGGCGCAAAAATGACCAAGGTCGTTGGACAGCGACCGGTCCATCCCGCCAAACATGACCAGCTGATCGCGCGATTCACTGATCGCGCTCATCAATGCGCTGTTCAGTCGGCTGCGGCGACCAACAACACCGCCTTGCTGGCTTTCGCCATATCAAGGAAGGTGGAGGAAGCGGAGCTGCCAGAGGAGCTGAAAGGCTTCCTCTGTAAAGCTGCTGACGCCATTTTAAATATGTGCGCTGCTTCAGCGGTTTGTTCCTCCCGCATCGCTGCCTGGCAGACGATGATTCAGAGGACAACCTGGCTCCGCCTCTCCCCCTCGATGCCGGAGGCTCTACAGAGGGAGCTGCTGGAAGGTCCCATCAGCCCTGATGCCCTGTCCGGTCCCCGGTTCCAGGCCGTCCTCGACAGGACACAGAGGACTGCTGAGGTCTCGGACTCCGTCCTCCACCTGGTGCGGCCTCCCCCGGAGAACTCCAACGCTCGCTCTTCTGGCCGATGGAGGGACCGCCGTGGCCAGCGTCAGCAGCAGAGACGCTCCACAGCTGCTGCAGCCTCCACCTCTGCTGCTCCATCAGCCTCCTCCTCCTCCCAGCCTCGTCAGGGCCTCCCAGCCCGGCAGACTGTGGCTCAGCGTCTCCCCAGAGGCCGTCAGCAGACGTCCTCCTGGACAAACCAGCCGCAGCGGAGGAGACCGCCAAAGAAATGACTGGCTGCGGGGAATGTGTGCAACATGTGCTTTGAACGTTTTGAAATAAAACACAAACATCTCTGTAAGGGCAAAATTCCAGCAGATTCCAGCTCGCCTGTCAGATCAGCCGATCTCACAGCAGCTTCCTCGCACACATTCTCCACACAGAGTGAGCCGGTAACCTCTAAACAGGTGTTTAGGAGGCGCCGCAGCTCCACGGTTTTTACCGAAGCCTCTGATGCTCCTCAATCAGCGTGAGTGGAGAAAACCTGCAGCAGCCTGCAGCAAAACGGCGTTTCATCCACAATGACGCCTCCTCTCAGTGCGCGGTGGCCCGCCAAAGCTTTGACGTGAGCCCGCAGCCTTCTGCAGAGGTTACCCAGCAGCCCTTTCGGCTGCAGCCCCCCATGGGTTCCCCCCGGAGATTCTCCGCGGTGGGTAACGGCGGCAGGGGCTCTAAGCTGGCTGATGTCCAGGAGGACAGCAGCTCAGCAGCAAAATGCGCGCCCGCTCTCAGAGCGTTACTCCGAGTGGCAGCGCGTCTGTTACCTGGACAGGTGGATGAGCAGACTGATCAGCAGGGGTTACACGCTGCAGTTTGCGTCCCACCCTCCGCAGTTCAGAGGGATCGTGGAAACAGTTCTGTCCTCCCCGGAGCAGAGCTCCGCTCTCCAGTCAGAGCTGCAGGAACTCCTGATGAAAAACGTCATTTCCAGGGTTCCCCACGGAGAGGAAAACACCGGGTTTTATTCCCGTTATTTCCTGGTTCCGAAAAGAACGGGAGGAATGAGACCCATTCTCGATCTGTCCCTGTTCAACAAATCGGTCGTGGAGAGACAGTTCCATATGCTGACAATCAGACAGCTGCTGGAAAATGTTCACCAGAACGACTGGTTCACCTCCATAGATCTGAAGGACGCATATTTCCACATCCCCATCATCCCGAAGCACCGCAGATTTCTGCGTTTCTGCTTCCAGGGGATTCCCTATCAGTACCACCGCCTCCCGTTCGGTTACTCTCTCGCTCCGCGCACGTTCTCCAAATGCGTGGACACGGCGCTGCAGCCATTACGCACGGCGGGGATGAGGATCCTCTTTTACCTGGACGACCTGCTGCTGCTGGCTCGGTCCAGAGAGGAAGCAGCTGTGCAGACCAGAACCTTAGCGGTACACCTGCTAAACCTGGGCTTCTCCATAAACTGGGAAAAGAGTTCTGTTCTCCCATCCCAGATGATCGTTTATCTGGGGGTGGAGTTAAACTCAGCCGTAATGAGAGCTCGGCTGTCACAGCCAAGAGCCGAGGCTCTGTCTGCGCTGCTCCGCCGCATCCAGCCTCACAGCGCGGCGACGGCTCTGTCAGTGATGCGGCTGCTGGGAATGATGTCAGCGGCTCACGTTGTTGTTCCGCTGGGTTTGCTCCACATGAGACGCATTCAGAGGTGGTTCACTCGGCTACGAGTGGATCCTGTGCGCCAGAAGAGGCGAATGATCTCCGTCCCTCCATCAGTGAGAGGCGATCTGACCCACTGGGGAAACCCCCACATCGTGTCAGAGGGGGTTCCCCTCAGCAGACCGACGTCACACGTCTCTGTGTTCACAGACGCCTCCCTGTCAGGTTGGGGAGGAACGTGTCTGTCTCAGGCGGTGGGAGAACTGTGGCCAGATCACATGTCTCTCCATATAAATGTTCTGGAGCTGCTCACGGTGTGGAAAGTGACTCAGCATTTTGCCCATCTGCTGCGGGGTCAGCACGTTCTGATCCACACGGACAACAAAGTAGCAGCAGCCTACATCAACCGCCAGGGCGGGGTTCGCTCGGCTCAGCTGCTGGGCATCGCCAGACAGATACTGAGCTGGGCGCGCTGCAACCTGCTCTCCATCAGAGCAGTTTATCCCCGGAGTCCTGAACAGAGGAGCGGACATCATGTCCAGAGGAGGCCCACGTCATGGAGACTGGAGCCTCCACGCCGTGCTGATCGCTCAGATCTGGAGCAGATTCGGCAGAGCGGAAGTGGATCTGTTCGCCTCACAGGAGAACGCGCAGTGCCCGCTGTGGTTCTCTCTGAGCCCACGGGACGATCCACCGCTAGGCGTGGACGCCTTCGCTCACAGCCCGTGGCCCAAAACGCTCCTCTATGCTTTCCCTCCGGTTCCGCTGATTCCGCGGCTCCTGGATCGAGTCAGAGAGGAACAGCTGTCAGTAATCCTCGTAGCACCACAGCGCAAAAGCGCACCGTGGTTCCCGGATGTGCAGCAGCTGCTCTCCGCCAGCCCGTGGCAGCTGCCGTGGAGAGAGGATGCGCTCCTCCAGGCGGGAGGAGCCATCAGGAGTTACCCGGAGATCGGTCAGGCTCTCTGGGTCTGGCCGCTGAACGGGAGCGCTTAGAGAGGCTCGGCCTCCCGCAGGATGTGGTGCGCACGATTCAGGGCGCACGAGCCGCGTCCACCACGGCGCTGTACGCATCAAAATGGGCAGCCTTCCAGCGCTGGTGCGCAGAGAAAGGCGCAGATCCCGTTTCATGTCCGCTAAGCTGCGTGCTGTCGTTCCTCCAGCAGCTTATGGATAGAAATTTAGCTTTCAGCACAGTTAAAACTTATGCTGCAGCTATTTCTTCCTGTCATGAAGGTTTTGGTGACAGAACGGTCTTTAACCATCCCCTGATGAAGCGCTTCCTGAGAGGCGTACGTAGACACAGACCTGTGTCCCGCCCACTCGCTCCTCACTGGGATTTAGCGCTGGTTCTGCGCGCTCTGGTTAAAGCTCCATTTGAGCCTCTGGATCAGGCTACACTAAAGTTTCTGTCCTTTAAAACAGCCCTGCTGTTGGCTCTGACATCCGCAAAGAGAGTGAGCGATTTATCCGCTCTGTCTGTCGCTCCTTCCTGTCTCAGAATACGAGAGGACGGCAGCTCAGCTGTTCTGCGTCCTAATCCTGCTTTTACACCTAAAAGCATCACAAGCTCGTTCAGGTCCAGACTGATAACTCTGGATGGCTTTTATCCTCCTCCTCATCACTCTGAGGAGGAAGCCATGTCTCATCTACTCTGTCCCGTGCGCGCTCTCGTGTTACTTGGCGCGCACGGCTGCACTGCGCTGCTCCCAGCGTCTGTTTGTGCATTACAGAGGAAGCTCTGCAGGACGTCCTCTGTCCGTTCAGCGCCTCTCTCACTGGTTATGTGAGGCGATTTCACAAGCTTATATTTCCTCTGGGATCGATCCTCCACAGAACCTCAGAGCTCACTCCACCAGAGGGATTTCATCCTCCACAGCTCTGCATGGAGGGATGAGGGTGGATGACATCTGCGCTGCAGCTTCCTGGTCATCCCCGTGTTCATTTATTCGTTTCTATCTGAGAGACGTTTCCACTTTCTCCATGACTCATTCTGTTCTCAGTGTTCTGACAGAATGATTGATTTGTTTCTTCTCTCACTCCTTCCTGCAGGCAGAGACAGGATGAGACGATATTTATTTATCAGTCACAGTTGTGACTTCAGCTGCGTTTCGTTACGCCCCCTTGTGGACAGAGGTTATTCCCCTCTGTTACGTTGCGGGCGGCACACAGCTGTTCTTCCCGCTGCATGACGTCATCACGCAGCCGGTTATTTCTTTATCCTCTTAATGAGGAGTTATTGACCTGCTCTGCTCATCATGACACTGTTACAGTTCGTAACCTTTGTGTGTCACTATTCACAGCAGCAGGTCTGTTATCTCAGCCTTCAGGCTGGATGGAGATTATTCTCCTCCATGCTTCATGTATAGAAGGCTGAGTGTGCATTATTTTGTGCGAGCAGGTGCTTCATGTTGGTGGTCTGGATGGACCCAGTGAGGCATAGACTACATCCTGCATCGCCTTTAACCCACTAGCGATAGCCTTAAAGGGCGAAGCCTATACGAAATAGAACGTTGGTTACGTATTGTAACCCCAGATTCTATGAGTATAGGCGCAGCCCTTTAAGCGCTGGGCCTCACTGGTTCCTAAATGGCTGAAGAAAAAATTGCTATTTGGGAGCCGATTGCCTGGTCTCCCCGTAATTTATACGGGACCAGGGTGGGGCCCACACAGCAGGTGGGCGTGGACTAAATGCTTCAGTGCTGCGCTGCGCGCGCAAGGGGAATACCCACTAGCGATAGCCTTAAAGGGCTGCGCCTATACTCATAGAATCTGGGGTTACAATACGTAACCAACGTTTTGTCAACCATACACGTTTGAAGTAAATTGATTAGGGTGTTTCAAATATCAGAAAGTGCTAATTATGTCAGGATATTGCTCTTTAGATAGATGTGAGGGTCTCTTACAGGAAACATTTATAAATAAAATGGAAACAAACCTGAAAAAATGAATTTATTTCATACCCGTCTAATGTATAAACATGTACTTACCCTAATATGTTTATTATTTTAATCTGATTCCTTCAGTTGTTTTTAGTATGGAGGAACCTCTACCAGTATCACTACTGGTACTACTACATAAAGCGAACAGACCTGTCAGCTCAGCTGGATTCATCTGCTGACGTTACAAATGTTAAAACCGACTACAGCCGTCATGTTGTACGTGTAACTGTTCCTCACAAAAATGTGACCACTAATTATAATTGAAAGATTTCCTCACTTTAACTTTATATATTGTAGTCGAGCAAATTTATACACGATAAAAAATAGATTCATTGTTTTGCTCACTGTTAATCAAGTTCAATCTGAACAAACTTTTCATATTTGAGGCGATTTAGAATTACTTATTTGTCTAAATGGTGTATGATAAAAGACGAAATATGTCAAGGTTATCCCAAAAATTTACTGTGAAATCAAGAAATTGTGGGAATTTTTTCTTCAAATTTGACAGGAATGGTCTTAAATATTTTAGTAGTTTTATGTCGTGATTTGAGTTTTTTGACCAGTTACCGAGAAAGAGTGCACTTTAAGAAGTTTTCAGTAAACAGTTTAGTGTTTTACATCCTAAATAGTTACATCAGGATATTGCTCTTTAGATGGATGTGGGTGGCTCTTAAAAGAGCCGTTGGTTGGTTGGTTTCTTTATGCCGTTGTTATTTACTTGGCCTTGGTGGCCTTCTCGGTCTTCTTAGGCAGCAGCACAGCCTGGATGTTGGGGAGAACACCACCCTGAGCGATGGTAACTCCTCCCAGCAGCTTGTTGAGCTCCTCGTCGTTGCGGACAGCCAGCTGCAGATGACGCGGGATGATCCTGGTTTTCTTGTTATCGCGGGCGGCGTTTCCTGCCAGCTCTAGGATCTCAGCGGTCAGATACTCGAGCACTGCTGCCAGGTAGACTGGCGCTCCGGCACCGACACGCTCGGCATAGTTTCCTTTCCTGAGGAGCCTGTGAACACGGCCCACTGGGAACTGAAGTCCCGCACGGGATGAGCGGGTCTTGGCCTTAGCTCTAGCTTTACCACCGGTCTTTCCACGTCCAGACATTTTTGCAAGAATTTATACACAACTTCAACACACTTCAAATAAAAAATGTGTGACGTATTGGGAGGCGAGTGGAGTACTTATAGCTATTCTCTATTCGCTGATTGGTCAGCGTTAGCCTGAAGGATAGTCGTCCAATCAGAACAAGAGTATCAAGTTTTTACACCACGATTAGGACTTCCGCTCACCAGTGAATTTGAGTTACAAAATAAAGTACCCAAGCACTTTTATAGGCAGTATAATTTCTACATTCTATTGGAAAAAATGAATTACTTCCATTTGACTTTTTTATTTTCACAGATACCACACATACCAAGTAATAACACAAACACCGGTTTACAGATTTTTTTTCCCAATTGATGACTGACTTTACTTCCATTTGACAACAGATATATTTCTGACAAACCTAAATGTCAATTAATACAGTTATATTTTATTAGAGTTACAGTTCCTCAACAAATTACTCTTTTGATTTCATTAGCAAAAAGTGTATCTTTTGTTTGTCCACAAGATGGTGATACATCCTTCATCTCGGGACCTAATTTTAACTTTTGGAAAGCTGATCATAATTTATCATTCAGGAGATTGACAGATGTACAGTAATTGAATAAAAACAGTATGTAAACAATTCATTCTAAATGAACTACTAAAGAAAATATCTTTAGTGTCTTAAATAAATAAAAAAGAAACCGTTTTTTTACACATTTTGAAAAATCAATTCCGTTTTTTCCAGCAGAGGGCAGCAAGTGTCTGGGAATACTATCCCCAATAAATCATCCTGTATTCTAAAATCCTAACACATAAATAAATACATATTTAAGTAGCTCAGATGTTGCAGCTTTGGGGCAGAGATGACCAAAAAGGAGTCGTCTTATTTTCCAAGTCGTTTATTTTCCAGCCAAACAGGCAAAACATGACATCCAAACGGCTCATCACGTACCCTGCGCCTCCCGCTGCGGTAGAACTTTTCTCAGTACCATTCAGGGAACCCATTTCAAAACAGTTTTTCCATACACAACTGGGACGTTCAATGTCGTCCCGACATAAATGTACCTTACAATTCAAAAAACACTTGACAAAAATAGAATGGGACGGACTATGTGACAGATGACATTGCATCCCTTTTTTTTTAGTTACACTAAGTACCGTGCACTGTAGTTGTGTATCATCCTGATAGAATCAGTATCACATTTTTCATCCATAATGTGTTCCATTACATAGACACATATTTGGCCTGCAATTAATATGTCACAAAATCTCAATCAAAAATAGACACATTTGGTACAATCTGAAAGAGGGGTACAACGTGTAACCATTGCATATTAATGTAATTTTTTTAATTTTTTTATTTTTATTTGTTTTATTTTTTACCACGGTCTCCAGTAATCCTGAACATTTACACATTTGGTGGCTACTGTTCTTGCTGCAAAACTTGGTTGACCCAACGTATAATAGGTCAATGTCTTTGGTTTCCTCCTTTCTCTCCTTGGATTTGGACTGAGCTGTTCTGCTTCTATTTCGCATAGGCTTCGCCCTTTAAGGCTATCGCTAGCGGGTATTCCCCTTGCGCGCGCAGCACAGCACTGAAGCATTTTAGTCCAGCCAATCTGCTGTGTGGGCCCCACCCTGGTCCTTGGTTTCGTGCAAGTTACAGTCATGTCCTCCTCTGATGTGAGCGGAAGGAAATCACAGGGCAACAACATATTCCTATGCAAAATCCTTGTCCTGCCTTTACCATTTTCTGGCCATTTTCTGGCTCTAACGTGAATTGTAAGGTACATTTATGTCGGGACGACATTGAACGTCCCAGTTGTGTATGGAACATGTGCCAAACATGAGGAGAAAAGGAGAGTAGCCAGTAGCCTGATTAACAGTACAATTGTAGGCGTGCACAACTTTATGGAGGTGGTTTTTCCAGTCCGTTTTCTGTTCTTCAGTTAGTGTCCTTAACATAGAGAGAAGAGTCCTATTAAACATTTCCGTCTGCCGTTTTCCTTGTGGGTGATAAGGGGTGGTGTGTGACCTCTTGACACCAGAGATTTCTTTTAAATGGTGTAATAGTCAGTTTTCAAACTTCGCCCTAAATCATGGTGCAGCTTTTCTGGGAAACCAAACCGGAGACAGAAGTCATTAAATAGTCTTTCTGCAACCGTCTTAGCTGATTTGTTGGTAGTGGCGTAGGCTTGAGCAAAGCGAGTTGTAGTGGTCCATGCTCTAAGTGCAAAAAGTAAATGAAGACTGTTGTGGTAAAACTGCCACCCCGAATTCAGGACCCAGAGATATAGTTTTCCTTCAAGACGAACTGAAATGGGTGCCTCAAACATGAAAAGTTTGTTCTGATTTAACTTCAGACAGTGAGCAAAACAATTAGTTTATTTTTGTGTGTGTATATATACATTTCCTCAACTACAATATATAAATAAAATGGGGATGCATTGGTAGATGGTCCTCCACACTAAAAACAACTCAAGGTATCAGTTTATTATAATAAACTCATTAGGGCAAGTACATATTTATACATTAGGTAGGTATGAAATAAAATACTTTTTTGGTTTGTTTCCATTTTATTTGTTTCCATGAAACAAATTAATTACAGTTATGTTTTATGAAATGAAATTAGTTCTGAAAAAGAATGAAAGTATCAGAGAAACAAATGAGTAAAAATTCATGTACTTAGGATAAGTACTTGAATTTGACCAGTTAATCCTGAAGTGAAAGGGATTGTGATTACGGGTCCATTAGATGGGTATGAAATAATTAATTTTTTGTTTTTCTATTTTGCCAATAATTACTTTTTTCTGAAATTTTATCAAAATAAAAATAAAAATTTCCTGAGTCATCACGTTTTATTTTGAAATGTTGTTCGTTACGTGGAAATGTGTCCGCTCGTTGTAGGAAACTTGAGTCGGAAGTAGAAATTCGGCGGGATAGATGTCTTCTCTTACGTCCGTCGTGTCTTTATGAGTAGAGACACTTCCCGCCGGTGTCATTCAGTGTTGCAGTCGATACACAGCTATAGCACAATGAGCGGACGAGGAAAGGGAGGTAAGGGACTCGGTAAAGGAGGCGCTAAGCGTCACCGTAAAGTCCTCCGTGATAACATCCAGGGGATTACAAAGCCAGCTATACGACGTCTGGCTCGCCGTGGTGGAGTCAAGCGTATTTCCGGTCTGATCTACGAGGAGACACGCGGAGTGCTGAAGGTCTTCCTGGAGAACGTGATCCGTGATGCCGTCACCTACACCGAGCACGCCAAGAGGAAGACTGTGACCGCCATGGATGTGGTCTATGCTCTGAAGAGGCAGGGCCGCACTCTGTACGGCTTCGGCGGTTAAATCTAGAACCGCTCTTCTTCACAAACCAACGGCTCTTTTAAGAGCCACCCAAATTTCTAAAGAGATGATTCCTATATTTCAGTCACACTCATGAAGATTTTGAATAAATTGGACAGAAGCTATAATTCTAAAGATATATTAAGAATAGACTCATCAGGATTTGAGTAGACTTAAGTCTAACCACAAACCAGGGGAGATGTAAGGCTATTTTTGGGGGTGCACCCCCCAAACTTGGGGACAAATTTTTTTTTTTTTTTTTTTACTACGATGTGCTTTTAATAGGATACAAAATATTAAAATACATACATTGCTTGAAATGTAAAATGTTAAATTACAATACATATTTTCTAATTCTGTTTTTATGCAACATTTTTTTCCCCGACCAAACTTTACATTAAGCTGTTTTTGTATGCAGATAATCTTTGCTGAATGATGAGTAAATACATGACCATATTTTATGTTAAGCTACTTATCTATATCCTATTGAAGTGTAATCCAAAATGATATGGAAAAGTTCAGTTTTCTGTTAATATCAACAAAATTAATTTTACATTAGAGAAAAACTATATACATACTTTACAGCTGTGTTTGTAGGATATTTGTTAACAAGCCTTCATAAATACACCAGCCAGCAATCATTGATAAAAGCTGAGCCGTGTTACCCTCGTTAAGACCACACTCAGTTGTAACGTTGAAATGTCTACTTCATTAAGGACAGCCCCCTGAGATCGGCCATCTTGTTTCCAATGGGGTCCATATGGGAGTGAAAGTATCAAATATGCCAGTTTAGGACATTAATATGAGCAAATAAGACACAAATCATTATTTGATTATTTTAGATTCTAATGTTAGGCTATAACCCTTACAGCTTACTATTCATTTTTCCAGATATTTTCTTGAATGTGGAATATTATTTACAATTACAGTCTGCATAAGATTAGAGTGTATAATTATGTTTATTGATTTGAGGGTACATCCTTTGCTCAGTATCACCAAATGTTCATTTTCATCAAACTTCTACGATCAACCATTCACGGCTTTTGAAATGATGACTCATACCTAGCAACGGGGGTCAACCACACCTCCTCACTAAGACAGGATTTTCCATCCATTCCTTGCTCAGAGTTCACTGAAAATGTTCTGGAATCACTTCTAAGCTAAAACTCCTGAATTTTTAGGTTAAGTTAGGAGCTCTCTGAGAGGATTCTCAGAATCTTTAGAGAACTTCACCAAACTCCAGTCGAAGATGAGATAAACGAATTTCTTAATATTTAAAATAGTTTTCTAATGTTTTCATGTTTCTGATATCACTCAAATAAATCTGTTTTCACAATTTTGGTCAAATTTATCAACAGCATGAGAAGGCAGAGACGTCTACATCAGTGGTTCTCAACCTTTTTTCAGTGATGTACCCCCTCTGAAATATTTTTTTCAGCCAACCACCCCCTGACCAGCGCAAAGCATTTTTGGTTGAAAAAAAAAAAGACCTAAAACAGAGCACTGTGCCATCGGTGTCTGCTTTATGAAACGTTGAAACTGATTTAACATGCACAAAATTCATATCTATAACTAAATCCATAACTAAATGTATTGGAAATATTTATCCTCAATCAAATGTAGTGATTCAATCTTATGTAGTGAAAATAGTGACCACGTAACCATTTAAAACCATAAGATTAACCATTTTACAACTCCATAAATGTGCAAAACATCATTCTCTCTTGAACGATTAGGAAATATAACTAGAAAGAGGTTTTAGCTTTAGGATAATGAAATTCAATATAAAATTCATTTTATGAGCTTATACTTATTAAATAATTATTTTAAAGAAAATTTGCATGGATGCTTCTTTTTAATATTTGCTATTTTAAAATTTCACGTACCCCCATTTCAGAACCACTGGTCTACATGACTGAGACAACTTGTGTTTCTATTGTAATACCTGTTCTGAACTTCTTAGATCTTGCCCACGACAAATATCCAGTATTATAATAAAAACATGCTGAAACTAATAAAAAATAAACTGAAACAAGAAGTAACTCAATCTGGAAACTAACTGGAAACTCAACTGAATAAAAAACAAAAGTTAAAAACGTAATAAAAATAGAAATAATGGAAAAATACAAAACTATAGTAACGCTGGACAACACTAATTAATAACATCAAGTCAGAACAAATCAACTCATTATTAGGTAAATCTAAATCTGAAATTAATATTTGGCAAGTGAATTAGTCCGTTTTTGTCCATTTCATTATGATGATACAGCAGACAGTATGAGTACAATAACATCAACAGATTAATAAATAAAACCCTTATTTGTTCAATTTTAGCCACCATTACAAAAACGGGAATCACTTTTTGGCAAGTAAAATGCCATTTTTGATGTCTATATTAAATCATCAATAAAATTTAAAGACATGTTGAGGCATTTTTATAGGCAAACAGGAGGGTATATTCACTAGTTGGCAAGTGACAATCTCAATTTTAAGGTATGTATGTGCTGAAGTGAACCATTTATGCTTTTATCTTGTTACTTTTAAACAGAACAAAGTGATTTATAGATAGTAGGCTAGCCTACCACAGTGTCATTGTAAAGCCAAAGCTTGATCAGTTTGATCACATGTTTTCAAGTAAAAATGTGCCCCAAACTATCATAGTTATCATAGTTTAGCTCCATGTCCAAGTGATATAAAGAAAGAAAAGGAAAAAATCAAATCGCTGGAGAATTCATTTCCATTGCTACAACGTTTCACTTTACATTCAATACTGTGCCCCACATTACATTTTTTTATTATTATTATTATCAAGGCTATAAAATAAAGAAAGCCAGTTCTTACCAAAAACCATCTTTCAATCGCAAATATTGCGAAAGGGATTAATATATCCTCAGGTTTGCATTGTGACCATTTAAGACAAACAGCAACACAGCAAATCTCTACCTGACGAGGATATTTCTGCTCCTAATGTCCATATTGCTTGAAATGCCGAGTTTAAGCCGCAGTGGCTTTGAATTTCATCTAGAAATGCAGTTACCCAAACCGTGCGCGCTCCCGCAGCGGCTAATCACTTTTTGGCAGACGTTCACTTTATGGCAAAACACCGGCTGCAGGTGTGTGTGTATATGATGTGGGCGCTTCAGAACTCCTGACCTGATATTTAGATATACTATTCTTCAATAGTGCGCAAACAGGAATATATATATATATATATATATATTTTTTTTTAAAAACATTTTTTTTTAAAAGCACCCCGGAAAAAAGGGCACTTTCTCTCCAGGAATAAAAAGGGCAGGTGCTCAAGCCCCCACGTGCCAGGTCTGATCCTACAATCGCCCCTACCACAAACATGCAACTGTTAGAACTTTTTTTAAAGGACAATTATTTACAGTGCTTTAGTGTTTTTATGCAAGCTTTAACGTGGGGATAAAACTGTATCTGTTTGGATTACATACTGGAGATAAACAATTGTTTTTGTAATTGAATGTGAACCTCCATCTGGGTATCAAATTTATATCTGCTAAAATATTAAAGGAAATATAAATCTGAGCAGTATATGAACTAAAGCCTGTTTGATTTGCACCCACTTGGAGATAACCTCCACAGTCAAACAATTGTGCTATACTTACATCCAAAAGGTGTCATTTTGATTTTAACATTTTAAACTAACTTTCTTTTGTCACCAATACCCAGTAAGAAACATATCAAAGCAGGGAAACATACGATGAAAATATTTTATTGACTTTATTTTCTTTTCTAATACATACAGAATACACTCTTAATTACAGAACTAGTTCAAACTTTCCGAGCATTTGAACCAATCAGAGACGGGCGACAGCACAGTCCTATTTCCATGCAGCCTGTATAAGAGCAGTGTCTCTGCCCCTCCTCCCTTAATCGTCACTGTTTCCCAGGAACACATCAGAATGCCTGATCCCGTCAAGTCTGCGCCCAAGAAAGGCTCCAAGAAAGCCGTGACCAAGGCGGCCGGCAAAGGAGGCAAGAAGAGGAGAAAGACCAGGAAGGAGAGCTACGCCATCTACGTGTACAAGGTGCTGAAGCAGGTCCACCCCGACACCGGCATCTCCTCCAAGGCCATGAGCATCATGAACTCGTTCGTCAACGACATCTTTGAGCGCATCGCCTCCGAGGCTTCCCGCCTGGCTCACTACAACAAGCGCTCCACCATCACCTCCAGGGAGATCCAGACCGCCGTCCGCCTCCTGCTGCCCGGTGAGCTGGCCAAGCACGCCGTGTCCGAGGGCACCAAGGCCGTCACCAAGTACACCAGCTCCAAGTAAACTGGACTGATACAAAAACCTCCACAACAAAGGCCCTTTTAAGGGCCGCACAAATGCACATTTAAGAGCAATAGTCCCGTTTCAAGTTATATTGCTTTATCCTGCTTTTTCTAAAAATGTAGATGCGTTTCTTGGGGATGGAAAAGAATACTGCTTTGTATATTAACATAATTGTGCAAATAAAGCCGTATTATTTCAATTGTTTCGATTTAGCCCTTTATCACATTGCAGCTTTTATTTTAATTGTATGTATTTTACGATCTGGGTCATCTTTAATTCCTGACTTTATACAATGTTGACATTTTTGCTCGCTGCCGTTACAATGTAGTCAAAGTTGGAAACAATGTGGTCCCTCAATCTGCAGTTTTGCTATGAAGAACCAGGATAAAAGTCTGTGGGATCAATAAAAATTATTTTCAGCAGAAAGTACAATTCTTATGGCACCTAAACTACACACATTAAGACTTGATGCAACAAATTAAATACGGGACGAAGAAGCCTACAGGACTATAAGCGCCATTTTTGTAGGTTTCAAGATATTTAATAATTCTTCTTGTATTTGTTCAAAAGGGAAGCGGTTAAGAAGATGGATGGATGGATGGTATGAAACATTGCTTTTATAAGCAATTCATGCCTATTTCAATAAGGAACTGACCACTAGATGGCTTAGGACGTGTTCATCTATTTCACCTAATGTTTTAGGTTCTTTTTACCGCGTTTGGCGACTGTTCAAAGTTGTCCAACGCCTAAACCAGCTGTGTCGTTCATTCTTCATGGAAGTGGTTACAATTTAAGAACTGTTGAGAAACAAAAGAAAACAGATTAGCCTCTAAAATGAGAGGATGTACAATCAGGACATCAGACACAAATATTGTATATATTTATTACAGGCAAATACTAACTGAAATGGTAAGAATACACTTTTGTTGGACAAAAATTGACCTTTTAAAACGCAGAATTAAGTTGTGTTGAGTGAATTTTGCTGCATTTTTGTTTGTTTTTCAGTACATTTAGTGTTTGTTGAAATACTTGGATGCCTTGATGACGGACACAGGCGGCTCCTATTTAAGTGTCAGCCATTTTTACAGCCATGGTTTCATTCAGAGCCAAGGCGTTCCTTGCTTTAATTTGTTTAGTCCAACCGTAGAGGAAGCTTTTGCTACGTCTGCATTTGAGTGCGAAACAACTGACACTGTATCTTCACAACTTTGGACAGTCTTCAGAACCTCAGCAGATCCACCTCCTTAAAAATAATGTGTGTTTAAAACATGTGTCTCTTCAATGATTAAAGGTTTTCCCAGAAAGCGTCCACGCTTTCAGGTCCCCGGATGTCCAGGAGATGTCCATAAGTTGGTCCTCCAGGAACTCGTCTCTAAGATGGTCATTTTCTTTGGGTCCCTCGAATAATATCAGGAAATCTGAAATGGATAACAAAATAAACTTATAAAAACAACTTTTTTTTTAATAGAGATTTCACAAACTTAAATTCTGTTGTATTTTAGCTCACTTTGTCCCTGTTATGTAAAATACTATCACAAGACATAAAAGTAATGAGTTATTTTATATGATGGTGATTTGAAACCATCTTCCTGACTTTTGTTTTATCTCAAAAAAAAGGAGCCGGAAAAGCTTGAAGATTTACTTTGAAAATGGTTTCAAATGTCTTAAATTTGTTGTAGGAAAAGTCTATGAACCCTGCCTATCATCCATCAATTTAACAAAACATGGGAAGATGTTCTCTTTATTTTTTCTTTTAGTAAAGAATTGACTTATGTGCAGTAGACAATAAAAATAATGCATAATAGTGATAAAAGTTGGTACATTTCTTTTTGTTACTACATTTTTACCTCTAATCTGTTTAATATTATTCAACAATAGCTGATAGAAAAAAATGAAAATTGCTCAAAATCAGTGTTAATGTTGCTCTGATTTCCATTGAACTGCTCTGATTCTGATTATTTTCCTATTTAATCAAGTCTTGATGTTTATTTGTTTCCTTTTTTAATAAAAATGTCTCTTTTTGCCAAACACGAAAGTTGGATAGGCATTAAATAATGTATCTCTTAAATGTGCTTCGTGGCAGCAATAAGCTCTCCTGATTTGCTGAATTTTTTTGATCCCAATAATTACTGCAGTCTTTACATAAATGTAATACATTGAAAATCTAATTCCTAAATGCAATACTATTTAACAGAGAAGAGAAGTAACACATTTTACTAGATTATATCAGAGTAACATTCAGAAGTTGGAATAGTTGAAGTGAATCTGCTGCATCAAATATTACCGATCAATATCGATAAAAATGTTAATTTTCTGTTATAAATTTTTTCATTTGGGATATGGGATAAGTAAAATAAAATTAACGAGGGTAAATTTAAACAGTTCCAGTTTTCAACCAAATTATATTTATTGAGTCCATCACATAATGTTTGATTATTGCAAATTCAAAGATTTAATCAGTTAATAAACCCAATTTCTTTCAAGAGAAAACGAATAACACTTCTGATATGAATTTCTTAATCAAACTGATCAAATTATCTGGTTATTTTTTGTTCTTATTAAATATTTTTATCGGATTCTTCAGAGAGAGGATTCATAAGCAGCTTCTCCATCCACTGATTCTGTGTGTTTACTGCTGGGAAAATCATTCCCGTTTATAACACAGATAAACAAACTATAGCCACCATTTTAGTTTTATTCTGTTGGTAACCTTGTTTTTTATCAAGAGGACAGCGTTTATGCCCTTTTCAAACTGATTTTAGATGTTTTAGGAGACGAAATGTGGGCAAAACTCGCCTCTCGATGAACACGATCACCAAGTCTCTGACATATTCGAGCGCTCCTGGAACAAAAGGATAAAGTCCTGGAAACAAAGTGTGACCTCAGTGTGGAGAGAGAACAGTTTTCTATCCGTTACCGTAACAATTATGGTAGAAACGATTAACTAAGTGAAGATTTTAAGCCTGAAACGTGGCAAAGAAAACACAAATGCGGACACATTTCAGGCGGCAGCAGAGCGACGGGCTGAGTTGTCTCTTCACGGTTCTCATGTGTGTTATAACTCCCGCCTCCTGCTCTGAGCTGGACACGTTCAGAGGAACATTCACTGAGAAACATGGCAGAAGAAGCTCCAGCAGCAGCACCGGCGAAAGCCCCGGCAAAGGCCCCCAAGAAGAAGTCCGCTGCCAAGCCAAAGAAGGATGGACCCAACCTCACTAAGCTCATCGTGGCCGCCGTAGCCGAGTCCAAGGAGCGTAAGGGGATGTCTGTGTCGGCGCTGAAGAAAGTCCTGGCTGGAAAAGGCGTCGATGTGACCAAGGCTAACAAGCGCATCAACAACGCCGTTACCAAGCTGGTCACTGCAGGAACCCTGAGCCAGACTAAAGGGACCGGAGCTTCCGGCTCCTTCAAGCTGGCTAAGGAGCCCAAAGCGGCTAAACCAGCCAAGAAGGTGGTGACGAAGAAGGCTCCCGCTAAGGCAAAGAAGCCCGCCGCCAAGAAGGCCACCACGCCGAAAAAGCCCGCCGCTAAGAAAGCAGCGGTCAAGAAGACTCCCAAGAAGGCAGCGGCAGCCAAGAAGTCTCCAGCTAAGAAAGCCGCCAAGAAGGTGGTCAAGAAAAGCCCGAAGAAGGCCGCCGCTAAGAAGCCTGCAGCCAAGAAACCCGCGGCAAAAAAACCCGCAGCTAAGAAGGCCAAGAAGTGAACAGCTGCTTCAATCACTGCTTCATGCACCAAAGGCTCTTTTCAGAGCCACCACATCGACACATTAAGACATGATTCCTCATAGACCAGATTCTAGTTACTCTTTGAACATTTTAGAAAGACATCCAGCTGCCTAATTTAACAATTTTACTAATATTGTAGGTAGATCCCCTTAGTTTTTCACATCTTTTCATTATACAAATATCACTGTAATACCGCAGCTATAGCAGAATGTAACTAGTTACTATCTGTTATTGTGCGAGTTCTTGCAGAGGCTCCGTATACATTAGCATACATTTATTTATTGTCTTAGGGCTCCATCTAGTGGTCAATTTATTTTATTGCAGACTGACATAAAGCTGCATTGGCAATGATAACACACACGTTCTTTTTTTTTTTTGCACATATCCCCTTTTACACACATTTACACACATACTCATGCGATCACAAACATCCTAATCACCAAGGTACACAGAAAAGAATAGAAAAAGCAAAGTGACACAAACACGATTCTAGGATCAGAAATTAAGGAGTGCTGAGCACCCAGAGAGGTAGGACGCATTTGACTGTCTTGTACATTTTAACACACAACAGGACATATGAAGTCAATGGGCATCCAGTCACCTTGGCTTTGATATCAGCAAATTCATCTAACGTAAGACTTAGAAAGTCACTGCTCATAAAAATATCACAAACTGAATCAATCTTAAATTATTTTAAAATAACTACAAAAACAGAACTTGGAGAGCTTAGCCCTCTGCCAAGAACCTCAGTACAGCTCAGATTCCTCCATAATACCTGATCATCCCCAAAATCTAAGCACTTTTTCCTCTGCCCATTTATGACATTTCCTGAGTATTGGATCCAACTCTGTCAACAACTTTGAATGATTTTGTTAAGAGAAATTATTTTTATTTATTTTATAATATGCTATTCATAGCTTACTGTCTGTTTTCACTTGCCTTTTATTCTTATTCATTTTATGTGTGTATTGCCTTAACAGGTAAGTTTCCCCATTGTGGGATCAATAGTCTGTCCATTCAATCATTCAGACACAAAAAGATAAATGTTTGCAAAATAATAACTAACTCTTTGGCACATTTATTTTAGTGGTAATATCTGAAACATGAAAACATTGGAAAAAATATTTTAAATGTTAAGAAATTAGTTCATCTCATCTTCTACTGGAGTTTGGTGGACTTCTGGTGCCTAAACCAAATAAAATTCTTGAAAGAATGCAAAAACTTGTTTTTCTAAATTAACAAAACAAATATATGGATACAAAGCTTGTTTGCTGAATTAACAATAGATTATATTAATTAAAAGCTCAGTTTCTCTGAATCAAAGCTTTTTTTCTTTATTACCACTACAAGCTATTATTTCTTGTCAATTATCAAGTTTGTTGAAAAAAGATAATTTTTTCAAAAACATATTTCATTACAAGATGTTTTTTATTGGTGATTCACTAATAGAAAATAAATTAATAAATATCAATACAGTGTTTTCACAAGATGATCTGTGGGTATAACTAAATCAACCAAAAGTGCCCACCTACAGTCCAAGGTAACAGACTCAACTCAAAGTAACAAAAACTAAAACATTTCCTACTTGTTTTGTTAAATTCACTTTTACGTTGTTTGCAATTTGGAAGCTGAGAAATACTCATCTATAAAGTATGTCCATAGTTTTTTTCTCTCATGTAAAATAAATTTTGTTGATACTGTTGTTGATACAGATTCGCAGTATACTTCAGTAGAATATAGATAACAATAACTATCTTAGCACAATATATTGGCATTTATTTACTAATCATTCAGCAAAGATTATCTGTATGCAAAAACAGCTGAATGTAAAGTTTGTTTAGTAAAAACAGGAAATAATCTTTTACTGGTTTGTTGAACATCAGCTCTCTGCAGCAGACTCCTGCTGGAGATTCACCAGATCCACATGTGTATGATGCTTTTAAAGACTGGTCGGGAAAACATATTGTTGCATAAAAACAGAATTAAAAAAGAATATTGTAATAAAAAAAATACATTTCAAGCAATAATGTATGTATGTACTATGTAAAAGCACATAAAAAAGAAATAAATTATCTAAGTTTGGGGGGGTGTTTTGACTCAGCACCCCCCAAAATGGCCTTAAGTCGCCCCTGGTGACGACAAAAGTACAACACTAAAATAACATACTCACATCTAGAAATGTAAAATGTTGCAGGCTAATTTTTAAATATTAACAGAAGAAACATCTGTATTTGTGGATTTAAGAGACAATTTACAAGAAGCATCAAATAAAACTTTAAATGTTTGTGTGCACAGCCAGATGTTTGAATACAAATAAAAATTGTGATTATCTATGATCACTACCCTTCAACAAGAGTACATTTTGTGAATATTGTTAGAATCCTTTAATATAACTTTATTTTCTTTAAAGCAGTAAACACCTCCTCTTTTTTTCTTCGACGTCCGTTAGGCCTCTCCATAGCCTCTCTCGCGCTTTATTTTGAAATTTAAAATCAAGCCAATCCCTGAGTCAGAACAGTCTCATTACGTCTACAATCTAAACCAATCAGAAGTGACCTCGTGCCGCCGCTCTCTCTATAAAGCCCTGTAACTCGGCTGGAGAATTCATCACTTCAGTGTTAAACACGAAGAAAACTGTAGAGCCGCGATGGCCAGAACCAAGCAGACCGCCCGTAAATCCACCGGAGGAAAAGCTCCCAGGAAGCAGCTGGCAACAAAGGCTGCCCGTAAGAGCGCCCCAGCTACCGGCGGGGTGAAGAAGCCTCACCGTTACAGGCCCGGTACCGTGGCTCTGAGGGAGATCCGCCGCTACCAGAAGTCCACCGAGCTGCTGATCCGCAAGCTGCCCTTCCAGCGCCTGGTTAGGGAGATCGCTCAGGACTTCAAGACCGACCTGCGCTTCCAGAGCTCCGCCGTCATGGCTCTGCAGGAGGCCAGCGAGGCCTACCTGGTCGGCCTCTTCGAGGACACCAATCTGTGCGCCATCCACGCTAAGAGGGTCACAATTATGCCCAAAGACATCCAGCTGGCCCGCCGTATCCGCGGAGAGAGGGCTTAAACTGACCCCAGACCAGCATTAAAACAACCAAACGGCTCTTTTAAGAGCCACCTACAAGCATCCGAAGAGCAAAGTTCTGGTGAACATTTGAATTGGGGTTTGCTTAATTATGATCCGAATAAACCTGTGAATACGGGATATTACGGTATAATGAATTAATAACTCCCTATATATTGGCCTTTGATTTTGGTTATGTTGCCATTTTACCACTTTTTACTGGACACCGAAAAAATGCTTGTATCTCCCAGCAAGATTTGGGGTCGCGGGCCTATTACATTTTCATTGTCATGTGGGTCAGAGACTGGAAAGTTTGGGAACCACTGCTCTAGTGGACTTTATTGAACTTCAATGGCAGGAAACAAAATTATTAATTTTTTTGGTAAAATTGAGTTTCATTCATCAAGTTGAGATTTTGTCTATAAACTCTTATATACAGTTGAATTTATTAATTATCTGTGTTTTTACATTTAGCACTATATTTTACATAAATCTTGTGCAAATAAAATACTAAATTATAATTTATTATTGCCATACATTTAAGTCCATGGTTTTTACAGTGCAGTAATTTAGTGCATGTCCATGCAATGTCACTACTAATGTTTCTACTAACCTGTGAGACTAACCCTCTTTTTCCATTTAGTCACTCAGCCGGCAAGAAATTCTCCAGAAAAGCAAGAGACAAATTACCCAAAGAAATAGAAGAACTAAAAAACAAACTCCAAATCCAAAAGAACAAAACAGAGAAATACAAGAAAAGACTCCAGCGAGCAGTCCAGAATGTTATATGTCATCTCTGGTAAATAGACTGAAAAAGCGCTATACAAATGTAGGCCGAGGGCCACAAAACACTTTACATTATATCCAGTCACTAGTGAACTACTCCTTATTAGCCAAAGCTGCCCTGGGGTTCACCAATGCAGGTGCCACTGGACCCTCTGACCACCTACAGCCAGCAAGGAGGGTGAACTGTCTTGCCAAAGGACACAACAACTAGAGCAGACCAGAGAATTGAACCAGTAACCCACCCACTGGAGAAATATCTTCCACCTTAGCCAAAGTCCCGCCTAATCTTTTCAACCCTGTTACTTGGTACTTTTTCATAAATTTTCTATAAATAAGACATATTACTTCGTTGATTAGTTTGTTGATCTGTAGACAAGGTTTAGAGGATAAATTGAAATTATACCAAAGCCTAAACTGATATTTATGTTTCAACATATGATCATAATGTATAAACCCTGCTTAAATAGTAAGCTGCCATATTCTTCTTGGAATTGAACTTAATATTATTTAAAATCAAACTAAACACATGTAAAGTCTGTTATTTAAACTAAAGGGTCACCTGCTTATCAATGCAATTAAAAAATGCATTTGAATATATTTTACAAATATAGTCATATAGGAATCCAAACGTCCTGTGACGGGGTTGGGTGAATTTAAACGACCTTAGTAACAAAGATATTACTAGTGCACCGAATTCAGAGAATCACCCAGCTAAGCTACAGCAATGTTTTTCATACATCGATGTTTAAGTATCAGCTATGAATTCAGATTTAAATCAGACTGCAGATTAGACAAATGTTTTGGCAAAATTTAGGAAAACTGACCACAGCATGAGTTCAATTACAACAGGGACAATTTACCGCCTATGTAAATAGGAAAGATTATTTGAAGATCATTTCCATCTTTAGTCCTTCGGGAGGTTGAAAGCAATAGAAAACCAATGAAACAGCATCGTGGATCATGAAACACACAGGCTAAGGATCAGGGGACTATATGTATTTCACTTGAGTTAAATGCTAACATTTAATATAGCCTAAAAAGTAACCAAGAACAAAAATAAGTAAGAAGGACTTGTAAGGATTGTAAAACATTGATGTTTAGGTAATTATATTCAGTAGAAATTGCGGATGGTACTCCAACAATTAGCTGACGTGAAACAGATATAAAAGTTTAGGCCCAGTTGTAGCAACAGTGTTGTCCTTACAGTAGCCCAGCTTTAAGATGTTTGGTAAAAGAGGTCAAGAGGTAGAAGTTGATGTATTGTGTTTGGCGTTGAATTCCAGGGCCCTCATTTATCAAACGTTCATAGAAACTTTCCTATGTTCTTATCCTACGAATGAATTTTAGAATGTTCGAACCAACGGTCAGAAGTCGGATTTATCAAATATGAGGTGGCAACTCGTACGCACATTCTCTTCAGCCATTATCTGTTGATAAGTCCCACCTAGATGCTCCATTTAGTCATGTTCATACAGAAACGGACTCAATTAACCATATTTGGTAACACAACATCATCTGTCACATATATTAAGTCCTGCGTTCTTCCTTAAAGTAATGGCCAAGAGAGTGAAAATAAATTTCAGTGACACAGATTCTATGAGTATAGGCTATCGCTAGTGGCTTAAAGGGCTAAGCCTATACGAAATAGAACTGGTGGTAAAATAAAAAAGTATTCATCTGAACATGCCAATATAAGACTTGAATAATTTCAACACATCAAGGCCTACAAATTGATCAGTTTGCAATAGTATGAAAGAGTTTAAGGAAAGGCAGATTACCAACAATATATACATTGTTGAAATTGTAGAAATTAACACCTAAAAAGAAAAAAAAGATTAATTTTCTGTGAAATCAACAAGACATTACAATTCATCTTTTAGTTCTAAAGACACTAAAAATATTTTATTTAGTTGCCCCTTTAGGATGAATTGTTTACATGCTGGTTTTTCTCAGTTACTGTACATCTGTCAATCTCCTGAATGATAAATTCTGATCAGATTCCCAAAAGTAAAAATTAGGTCCCGAGATGAAGGATGTATCACCGTCTGGTGGACAAACAAAATATACAGTTATTGCTAATGAAATCACCAAGATGTCTATTACTGGCATTTTTGTTTCTGTTTTTAATTCAGTCATTAGGTGAGGAACTGTAACCCTAATAAAATATAACTGTATTAATTGACATTTAGGTTTGTCAGAAATATATCTGTTGTCAAATGGAAGTAATGTTCTATTTCGTATAGGCTTCGCCCTTTAAGGCTATCGCTAGTGGGTATTCCCCTTGCGCGCGCAGCGCAGCACTGAAGCTTTTATTCCACGCCCACCTGCTGTGTGGGCCCCACCCTGGTCCAGTATAAATTACGGGGAGACCAGGCAATCGGCTCCCCTTTTTTCTTCAGCCAGCTAAAGCACTTGAAGAAACGACGTCCAGCGAGACCATCCGTCTGTGTCCGTCCTGCCAGACCGGCTACATCATGTCCTATGACCGGCACGCCTTCTGTGAGGGATGCCTCGGTCCCCGCCATGCGGACCTGGCCCTCACACCTCAACCCTCCTGCCGCTCCTGCCAGCTTCTCCCGCCAGAGGAGAAGCAGCGGAGGGCAGCCTTTTTCAAGGCTGACGCTGAGGAGGCGTTCCCGGTGCGGCAAAGGTACTCGCTGGAGGAAGCCATCGAGTTCTTCGATGGTGGGCGGGAATCGGACGATTCCACCCACCGTGAAGAAAACGACAGCAGTGGCAGCCCCACTGCTGCCTCCCAGCTGGGCAGCCTGGCGGCAGAAGGGAGGCGGCTGAGCGGACGC
Organism: Apricaphanius iberus; assembly: GCA_028564705.1. Classification (NCBI taxonomy): domain Eukaryota; kingdom Metazoa; phylum Chordata; class Actinopteri; order Cyprinodontiformes; family Aphaniidae; genus Apricaphanius; species Apricaphanius iberus. Next base: position 137,794 of record JAPXFQ010002006.1, read on the forward strand.
TCCTCCACCTCTGGCCTTCACATGTCGGCGAAGACGCCGCTCCCAGCTGTTGGCGTGCTGCTCCTGGATCTGCCTAGCATCATCCAGGAGGCAGCTGGTGAGAAGGGACTTTCCGTCCCTCAGCTTGCCCCGCCTCGATCGGACGATCTGGCGGGAATGTATGGCTCCGCTCACCCTTGTCATCCAGATCCCATCTGGCCTCAATTCCCGGCGGTGATGACCTACCTCTCTGGGGCGGCAGCGGAGCCCGGGAAAATTAGGGCGCCAGTCTCCACCTATGCGCCCATTACCAGAGTGGAGGGGTTTACAGATGAGAGCTTTCCGCCTGTCCCCCCTCTGGAGCCCAGCCTCGCTTCGGTTTTTGGCGCAAAAATGACCAAGGTCGTTGGACAGCGACCGGTCCATCCCGCCAAACATGACCAGCTGATCGCGCGATTCACTGATCGCGCTCATCAATGCGCTGTTCAGTCGGCTGCGGCGACCAACAACACCGCCTTGCTGGCTTTCGCCATATCAAGGAAGGTGGAGGAAGCGGAGCTGCCAGAAGAGCTGAAAGGCTTCCTCTGTAAAGCTGCTGACGCCATTTTAAATATGTGCGCTGCTTCAGCGGTTTGTTCCTCCCGCATCGCTGCCTGGCAAAAGATGATTCAGAGGACAACCTGGCTCCGCCTCTCCCCCTCGATGCCGGAGGCTCTACAGAGGGAGCTGCTGGAAGGTCCCATCAGCCCTGATGCCCTGTTCGGTCCCCGGTTCCAGGCCGTCCTCGACAGGACACAGAGGACTGCTGAGGTCTCGGACTCCGTCCTCCACCTGGTGAGGCCTCCCCCGGAGAACTCCAACGCTCGCTCTTCTGGCCGATGGAGGGACCGCCGTGGCCAGCGTCAGCAGCAGAGACGCTCCACCTCTGCTGCTCCATCAGCCTCCTCCTCCTCCCAGCCTCGTCAGGGCCTCCCAGCCCGGCAGACTGTGGCTCAGCGTCTCCCCAGAGGCCGTCAGCAGACGTCCTCCTGGACAAACCAGCCGCAGCGGAGGAGACCGCCAAAGAAATGACTGGCTGCGGGGAATGTGTGCAACATGTGCTTTGAACGTTTTGAAATAAAACACAAACATCTCTGTAAGGGCAAAATTCCAGGAGATTCCAGCTCGCCTGTCAGATCAGCCGATCTCACAGCAGCTTCTTCGCACACATTCTCCACACAGAGTGAGCCGGTAACCTCTAAACAGGTGTTTAGGAGGCGCCGCAGCTCCACGGGTTTTACCGAAGCCTCTGATGCTCCTCTTCACTCATCAATCAGCGTGAGTGGAGAAAACCTGCAGCAGCCTGCAGCAAAACGGCGTTTCATCCACAATGACGCCTCCTCTCAGTGCGCGGTGGCCCGCCAAAGCTTTGACGTGAGCCCGCAGCCTTCTGCAGAGGTTACCCAGCAGCCCTTTCGGCTGCAGCCCCCCATGGGTTCCCCCCGGAGATTCTCCGCGGTGGGTAACGGCGGCAGGGGCTCTAAGCTGGCTGATGTCCAGGAGGACAGCAGCTCAGCAGCAAAATGCGCGCCCGCTCTCAGAGCGTTACTCCGAGTGGCAGCGCGTCTGTTACCTGGACAGGTGGATGAGCGGACTGATCAGCAGGGGTTACACGCTGCAGTTTGCGTCCCACCCTCCGCAGTTCAGAGGGATCGTGGAAACAGTTCTGTCCTCCCCGGAGCAGAGCTCCGCTCTCCAGTCAGAGCTGCAGGAACTCCTGATGAAAAACGTCATTTCCAGGGTTCCCCACGGAGAGGAAAACACCGGGTTTTATTCCCGTTATTTCCTGGTTCCGAAAAGAACGGGAGGAATGAGACCCATTCTCGATCTGTCCCTGTTCAACAAATCGGTCGTGGAGAGACAGTTCCATATGCTGACAATCAGACAGCTGCTGGAAAATGTTCACCAGAACGACTGGTTCACCTCCATAGATCTGAAGGACGCATATTTCCACATCCCCATCATCCCGAAGCACCGCAGATTTCTGCGTTTCTGCTTCCAGGGGATTCCCTATCAGTACCACCGCCTCCCGTTCGGTTACTCTCTCGCTCCGCGCACGTTCTCCAAATGCGTGGACACGGCGCTGCAGCCATTACGCACGGCGGGGATGAGGATCCTCTTTTACCTGGACGACCTGCTGCTGCTGGCTCGGTCCAGAGAGGAAGCAGCTGTGCAGACCAGAACCTTAGCGGTACACCTGCTAAACCTGGGCTTCTCCATAAACTGGGAAAAGAGTTCTGTTCTCCCATCCCAGATGATCGTTTATCTGGGGGTGGAGTTAAACTCAGCCGTAATGAGAGCTCGGCTGTCACAGCCAAGATCCGAGGCTCTGTCTGCGCTGCTCCGCCGCATCCAGCCTCACAGCGCGGTGACGGCTCTGTCAGTGATGCGGCTGCTGGGAATGATGTCAGCGGCTCACGTTGTTGTTCCGCTGGGTTTGCTCCACATGAGACGCATTCAGAGGTGGTTCACTCGGCTACGAGTGGATCCTGTGCGCCAGAAGAGGCGAATGATCTCCGTCCCTCCATCAGTGAGAGGCGATCTGACCCACTGGGGAAACCCCCACATCGTGTCAGAGGGGGTTCCCCTCAGCAGACCGACGTCACACGTCTCTGTGTTCACAGACGCCTCCCTGTCAGGTTGGGGAGGAACGTGTCTGTCTCAGGCGGTGGGAGAACTGTGGCCAGATCACATGTCTCTCCATATAAATGTTCTGGAGCTGCTCACAGTGTGGAAAGTGACTCAGCATTTTGCCCATCTGCTGCGGGGTCAGCACGTTCTGATCCACACGGACAACAAAGTAGCAGCAGCCTACATCAACCGCCAGGGCGGGGTTCGCTCGGCTCAGCTGCTGGGCATCGCCAGACAGATACTGAGCTGGGCGCGCTGCAACCTGCTCTCCATCAGAGCAGTTTACATCCCCGGAGTCCTGAACAGAGGAGCGGACATCATGTCCAGAGGAGGCCCACGTCACGGAGACTGGAGCCTCCACGCCGTGCTGATCGCTCAGATCTGGAGCAGATTCGGCAGAGCGGAAGTGGATCTGTTCGCCTCACAGGAGAACGCGCAGTGCCCGCTGTGGTTCTCTCTGAGCCCACGGGACGATCCACCGCTAGGCGTGGACGCTCCTTCATGCTTTCCCTCCGGTTCCGCTGATTCCGCGGCTCCTGGATCGAGTCAGAGAGGAACAGCTGTCAGTAATCCTCGTAGCACCACAGCGCAAAAGCGCACCGTGGTTCCCGGATGTGCAGCAGCTGCTCTCCGCCAGCCCGTGGCAGCTGCCGTGGAGAGAGGATGCGCTCCTCCAGGCGGGAGGAGCCATCAGGAGTTACCCAGAGATCGGTCAGGCTCTCTGGGTCTGGCCGCTGAACGGGAGCGCTTAGAGAGGCTCGGCCTCCCGCAGGATGTGGTGCGCACGATTCAGGGCGCACGAGCCGCGTCCACCACGGCGCTATACGCATCAAAATGGGCAGCCTTCCAGCGCTGGTGCGCAGAGAAAGGCGCAGATCCCGTTTCATGTCCGCTAAGCTGCGTGCTGTCGTTCCTTCAGCAGCTGATGGACAGAAATTTAGCTTTCAGCACAGTTAAAACTTATGCTGCAGCTATTTCTTCCTGTCATGAAGGTTTTGGTGACAGAACGGTCTTTAACCATCCCCTGATGAAGCGCTTCCTGAGAGGCGTACGTAGACACAGACCTGTGTCCCGCCCACTCGCTCCTCAGTGGGATTTAGCGCTGGTGCTGCGCGCTCTGGTTAAAGCTCCATTTGAGCCTCTGGATCAGGCTACACTAAAGTTTCTGTCGTTTAAAAGAGCCCTGCTGTTGGCTCTGACATCCGCAAAGAGAGTGAGCGATTTATCCGCTCTGTCTGTCGCTCCTTCCTGTCTCAGAATACGAGAGGACGGCAGCTCAGCTGTTCTGCGTCCTAATCCTGCTTTTACACCTAAAAGCATCACAAGCTCGTTCAGGTCCAGACTGATAACTCTGGATGGCTTTTATCCTCCTCCTCATCACTCTGAGGAGGAAGCCACGTCTCATCTACTCTGTCCCGTGCGCGCGCTCTCGTGTTACTTGGCGCGCACGGCTGCACTGCGCTGCTCCCAGCGTCTGTTTGTGCATTACAGAGGAAGCTCTGCAGGACGTCCTCTGTCCGTTCAGCGCCTCTCTCACTGGTTATGTGAGGCGATTTCACAAGCTTATATTTCCTCTGGGATCGATCCTCCACAGAATCTCAGAGCTCACTCCACCAGAGGGATTTCATCCTCCACAGCTCTGCATGGAGGGATGAGGGTGGATGACATCTGCGCTGCAGCTTCCTGGTCATCCCCCTGTTCATTTATTCGTTTCTATCTGAGAGACGTTTCCACTTTCTCCATGACTCATTCTGTTCTCAGTTTTCTGACAGAATGATGGGTTTATTTCTTCTCTCACTCCTTCCTGCAGGCAGAGACAGGATGAGATGATATTTATTTATAGTCACAGTTGTGACTTCACCTGTTAATTGTTCCTGCAGCTGCGTTTCATTACGCCCCCTAGTGGACAGAGGTTATTCCCCTCTGTTACGTTGCGGGCGGCACACAGCTGTTCTTCCCGCCGCATGACGTCATCACGCAGCCGGTTATTTCTTTATCCTCTTAATGAGGAGTTATTGACCTGCTCTGCTCATCATGACACTGTTACGGTTCGTAACCTTTGTGTGTCACTATTCACAGCAGCAGGTCTGTTATCTCAGCCTTCAGGCTGGATGGAGATTATTCTCCTCCAGGCTTCATGTATAGAAGGCTGAGTGTGCATTATTTTGTGTGAGCAGGTGCTTCATGTTGGTGGTCTGGATGGACCCAGTGAGGCATAGACTACATCCTGCTTCGCCTTTAACCCACTAGCGATAGCCTTAAAGGGCGAAGCCTATACGAAATAGAACGTTGGTTACGTATTGTAACCCCAGATTCTATGAGTATAGGCGCAGCCCTTTAAGCGCTGGGCCTCACTGGTTCCTAAATGGCTGAAAAAAAAATTGCTATTTGGGAGCCGATTGCCTGGTCTCCCCGTAATTTATACGGGACCAGGGTGGGGCCCACACAGCAGGTGGGCGTGGACTAAATGCTTCAGTGCTGCGCTGCGCGTGCAAGGGGAATACCCACTAGCGATAGCCTTAAAGGGCTGCGCCTATACTCATAGAATCTGGGGTTACAATACGTAACCAACGATTTCTTATTTGAAGTGTATAGAAGTTGTTGATAAATTCTCGCAAAAATGTCTGGACGTGGAAAGACCGGTGGTAAAGCTAGAGCTAAGGCCAAGACCCGCTCATCCCGTGCGGGACTTCAGTTCCCAGTGGGCCGTGTTCACAGGCTCCTCAGGAAAGGAAACTATGCCGAGCGTGTCGGTGCCGGAGCGCCAGTCTACCTGGCAGCAGTGCTCGAGTATCTGACCGCTGAGATCCTAGAGCTGGCAGGAAACGCCGCCCGCGATAACAAGAAAACCAGGATCATCCCGCGTCATCTGCAGCTGGCTGTCCGCAACGACGAGGAGCTCAACAAGCTGCTGGGAGGAGTTACCATCGCTCAGGGTGGTGTTCTCCCCAACATCCAGGCTGTGCTGCTGCCTAAGAAGACCGAGAAGGCCACCAAGGCCAAGTAAATAACAACGGCATAAAGAAACCAACCAACCAACGGCTCTTTTAAGAGCCACCCACATCAATCTAAAGAGCAATATCCTGTTAACCTTATGTCTGAATGTCCATTTATATCCACAAAAGTAATCAGAATCTTTAATGCAATGGACTGTTTATCAAAACGTACTCCCAGGGGAAGACACTCCTGGATCTCTCTTAAAGTTACCAGGGGAAAAAAAAGTACAGGCTAAAGATTATTATTTTTATTTTTTTTACAATTACCCCTGGATGTAAAACGCTAAACTGTGCACTGAAAACTACATAAAGTGCTCTCTTTCTCAGTCACAGGTCAAACAACTCAAATCACCAAGATTGATTTAATAGGTCATACCACTAAGCTCAGAAGTTGCAGATCTAATGGCGCTAGAACATTAGAGGTTAAAATTGCCAGTGAATTCAGTCCGCATGTATAAGAAAACATAACTAGCAATGAGACACAGTTAAGAACAACTTGCTTTATTTTGATACAAAACTAGTACTAAAATATGGAAGACCATTTCTGTCGAAATTGAAATGTGGAAATGTATTTGAAAAAATATGTATTTACACTTATTCCCACACAATTTCTTGCTTTTATCTTTCATTCCAGTTAAGCTTTCCAAAGTCTGAAATCTGTCTCGCGTTATTTCACAGTGACACGCCCCCTTTGGGTCGGAATATACGAGCTCTGACTCGGAACTCTTAAGCTGCATTCACACCGCACTTTTGGTCTGCGTTAGCTGCGGCAAGATTACATGTAAAGTCTATGGTGGAGTACGTTGGCTCCGTCAGCGAGTCTTGCGTTTTATACGGCAACGTACCAACGCATGCGTCACAGAAGTCCCGCAAGCTGAACTTTTGACTGATCCAACGCAGTTAACGCAGTGCGCCAACCAATCAGAGCGTCTCACTGTAGTGATGTCACTGTACACGTATCTTGAATGAAGCGCGGGCCCAGTGAAAACATTTTCAACAAACGCAGATTTAAAAAATCATAAATAATACTTACCGAAGTCAGATGGACAGGCGCTCCTAAAGGGGAACAGAGAACCTGTAGTTGGTGTCCTGGTAGGAGATTTAAGCTCCGATGCGGCCCAGGAGGTCGTAAAATTAGGCGCGGGACAGACGGAAGTAGCGCTGAAAGCGAACCTCATCCATACGCAGCTCCTGGAGTAAATGGTTAAACTCCCCGAACTCAGAACGCATCTGAAGAATGAGCGCTGATGCACCCGATGTCGACGTTGTCTAGCTTTATCTAGCTAATAAAGCCAAGCCACTCTCTCGTTACAATCCACCATATTTCAGAACATACGGCAACAGAGCAAGCCCCGCCCACGCGTTGTTTTTTTTCTCAGAAGCAGGCTACAAACGTCAGACTTCATCCGTTGGATGCGTTGCTCGACGTATCCAACGGATGCGGTCTGAATGCAGCTTTAGAGTAGACAGAGTAGAGGGGGGGCAAGTCAGAAACAAAAATGGCTGCGCCCGTAGTTGAGATATATTGTCTTTGTATTTGCAATGTTGGTCATTTCATTGTCGTTTTAAAATGCTCTTACATACTGGACTACATTTCTGCTTTATTCCGGTCACCAATTTATACATTACACAGCCTTGCTGTGCGTGTATTACAATGTGCAGCTTTGTTTTTCATGCTGGTCTGCTGAAGATGCTACGCCGCTAACAACAATAGCTCTAACTAGCCCGCTGCTGCCCTCAAAGTGTTTCTGTCGGGAATGACGTCACGTTCTCGTGTACAGCAACTCTGACGCCCGAGTTTCCAAGACAAATGGAATGCAGCATTACTGTAAACTTTTGGGATAACCTTGACGTATTTGGTCTTTTATCATACGCAATTTAGAAAAAAAATAAGTAATTCTAAATCACCTCAAACACGAAAAGTTTGTTCAGATTGAACTTCAGACAGTGAGCAAAACAATTTATCTATTTTTGCGTGTGTATAAATTTCCTCGACTACAATATATAAAAGTCAAAGTGAGGAAATCTTTCAATTATAATTAGTGGTCACATTTTTGTGAGGAACAGTTACACGTACAACATGACGGCTGTAGTCGGTTTTAACATTTGTAACGTCAGCAGATGAATCCAGCTGAGCTGACAGATCTAAAGAGAAAATAGTGGGACTATACGATGTCTGTTCGCTTTATGTAGTAACTACACATCTATCTAAAGAGCAATATCCTGACATAATTAGCAATTTCTGATATCTGAAACACCCTAATCAATTTACTGCAAACGTGTATAGTTGACAAAACACAAAATGCTGTCTCTTTCAACTGAAGGATTCTGATCCCCAGGCTTCACTTAATAATTCTCAAATAAATGTAACTAAATGATAATAAATCAAAGTTATATAGCGCTTTTTTGGAAACTCAAAGAGACTTTACAAATTCCATTATTCATTCAGTCTCACACACTGGTGGAAGCAAGCTACAATCGTTGCCACAGCTGCAGACGAACAGAAGCGAGGCTGCCATATCACGCCAGTAGGCGGTAACAACTAAGACGGATGGATCTGGAGACTCTGGGATTTGAACCAGCAACCCTCCTATTGCAAGGCAACCTCTGAACCCCCTGTGCTACAGTCGACCCAAGGCTTTCAAAAGTTAAAAAAACAGAGTAAATATTTTTCTTACAATAAACTATATTCAGCCCACCTGTAACCTGTAAATCCTGAAATGATTAAGAGTACTTGGATATTTTAATATTATTAAAATTATTATTAATTAAAATTATGATTGTTATTGTTAATGAATTATTTAAAAATAATAATTTAAGTTTTATTTTGAAATGTTCGTTACGTGGAAATGTGTCCGCCCGTTGAAGGAAACTTGAGGCGGAAGTAGAAATTCGGCGGGATAGGTGTCTTCTCCTACGTCCGTCGTGTCTTTATAACTAGAGACGCTCCCAGCAGTTATCATTCAGTCTTGTAGTCGACACACAACGAGGGAACAATGAGCGGACGTGGAAAAGGAGGAAAGGGACTCGGCAAAGGAGGCGCTAAGCGTCACCGTAAAGTCCTCCGTGATAACATCCAGGGAATTACAAAGCCCGCTATACGACGTCTGGCTCGCCGTGGTGGAGTCAAGCGTATCTCCGGTCTGATCTACGAGGAGACCCGCGGAGTGTTGAAGGTTTTCCTGGAGAACGTGATCCGTGATGCCGTCACCTACACCGAGCACGCTAAGAGGAAGACTGTGACCGCCATGGATGTGGTCTATGCTCTGAAGAGACAGGGCCGCACTCTGTACGGCTTCGGCGGTTAAATCTAGATCCGCTCTTCTTCACAAACCAACGGCTCTTTTAAGAGCCACCCACACTTCTAAAGAGATGATTCCTTTATTTCTGACACACACATTAATCTGATCACAAAGTCAGAGCATGGCGCCAGAAAGAAGACATAATTTCTAATCCGTGGAAGCATTTTGATTTTATATTAGCAATTGAATTATTTGTTTCTATGTACTTAATCTTGTTTCACTCAGTTTCTGCATAATTTTATCAAAATTTCAGTCCACTTCAAAGTGACTTAATTAAAATTCCTATTTACTGCACTGGCTTAAATTAATAAAAGCCCGTCTTCCATGCTGATAAATCAGAGCCAAACATGAACATCAGGAGCTCACAAATGTAACTAGGATTAATGCAGATATACTGACATAAAACGTCTCCGTGGTCACTTTTACATATTTAAATTATTGAATATCAAGCTACCAGGAAACATGAGTAGGACCAGGCATTTCATTAATAACTAATCCCAACCTCACAGCATTGTTAAAAGTGAGGGATTCAGGGAACTGTTTCAGCTTCTTAAACCATCATATTTTGCCAACCAGAAAGTTATTGTATATAAAACTGGAGAAATTGCTTTAAAATAAATAATTGCAAAGAGCTTGAAACAACAAAGAAATGTGCCTCATATACAATTCATCACCTTCAGTTTCGCTTACTCACATGATGTCTTATGATCTATTTTGAATTTAACATATTAAATCATGCAGTGTGCAGTATGGACAATTAGGCTACATAAAGAATTTTATGGTATGGTCATTGAATCCGTAGATTAGATGATTTTCCGAATTAGGTTACCTGCAATAATATTAAGATCCAGCAGGTGTCAATAGACCAACACTGTAGCAACTCCGTATCGACACAGTATCAATGATGAAGCCTCATGATGTGAACATAAAGCTGCCTACTGGCCAGGTGCATAATCACAGGCAGCTGTAGATCTTAGGCTACGTTCACACTGCAGGTGAAAGCGCATCAAATCCGACTTTTTTCCCCCTATGCGACCCATATCGGATCTTTTTCTGGCGGTCTGAGCGGCACAAATCCGATTTTTTTCAAATCTGACCCAGGTCACATCAGTATGTGGTACTGATTCCGATACATATCTGATCTTTTTGAAAGCGGCTGAGGTCTGAATGGCCATGTCGCTTTAAATCCGTCTTTTACGTCACTGACAGCGTGTCAGTGACGTAAAAGACGGCAATAATCGACGCCGGAGAAAACACGGAGGTAGCAGCCACTGCTCCAAACAAGGCCATTGTTAAAGCACGAGCGCTCCTTTTTCTTGTGGTCATTCTTTCTCCATTCGTCAAAATTCCGTCGGTTCCGACTATGCAAGAATTGACACGCTGCTGAAAAAAACGCTTCCATCTGTAGCCGCCATTTTTACTTCCGTAAACAGAGCGCGTTGTGTGTGACGTCCTGTGGTGACGTCTCATCTTCTTCTACGCATGCGGGGCGCTTTGGAGCCGTGAAACGTTCACACTGGAGCGCGTTTGCTGTCACATTTCATCTGTAGTGTAAACGACCATACAAAAAAAATCGGAATTGAGCATTAAGACCTGCACTGTGAATGTAGCCTTAGACCAGGGGAGTCAAAAGTTCCGACTGTGAGCGATTTTTTTTTTGCCTGTTTATGAACTTTAGCAGCTGGTTTGAGATGAGTATTATCCGTCAGCAGTTTAATATACTGTATGACGTACGGTGCGTTCACACCGCGCACTTCGTCAGCGTGAACCAACGCATCTAGTTTGACACCTATACATTTTTACGCGGAAGCTGGCAAAGCGCGTAGGCGGATCGTGGTTGCCAAGACAACATTGACAGTAAGACAGTCTGATTGGTTGTCGTCAAAAGAGCGTCGAAAACAACAGGTAGCCGAACTTCTGCGTTGCTTGCGTTTGCTGCCTTGCCACTTGAAACGCAGGAAAACCGCGAAAAATACACGGACTCAACCACAGACTTTACATGGAATCTTGCCGAACTTGACGGTGACTTTGGGGGCGGTTTGAACGCGCCGTTTGTTGACATTTTCAGCAGGTTAAACTTCAATGGAAAGGGCGTTCTGCTTCTTATCTCTTCTGCTAAACTCAGTGTTTAAAAAGCTTTTAAATTTTTAACAGTAGAAAGACAAAAAATAAAAAACAAATATGCATCTTAGTTACGATTGTTTAATCTAACCACATGGTTAATGCACACTTTAAATAGGTTAAAATCAGAAGTCCCCGTTTGTGGAAATCAATATACGGTCACCCTATTGTAGGCTAACATAAAAGAAAAACAAAATTATATGTGTCTTTTAATTAGAAAAGAAGAATTAATAAAACTACATTCAACAAAATCTACGCTTCTAATTACACATTTTTATGCCAAGACAGCAAACATCAGTTATTAAATGTGGCAATATATTAAAAATTGAACAAATAAATAACTAAAACACCAGAAGCACATTAAAAACACAAACTGTTGGCTACATTAAAACATTGCCTATGAACCAAAAAGTCAGTTTTGCACATCGCCTACATTCACTTTCTAGACCGGTTTTTAATTTTGTTTTATGCATTTATTGCCATTTCGTACTATATCAGAACACTTTTTTTTATTATTCTTTGGGGTATTTTTTCTATTTATTTCTAAATATCTTGTTGTGCAATTAAGTTTCTACAGAAGTAGATGTGTGATTAGTAGACCTCCAATTCTGAACAAAACTAGCAACCGTGCTAATATTGAAAAATTAAATTAACATTTCATAGATCTTTTAATGAATAGTGGATTAATTGGATCATACGCACTTATTCATAACTTTTAAAGTTATTTTCTAACATTTATCATGGTGTTAGTTTGCTTCATGTTTTCCCTAAATGTCAAGAAAAACGTGGTTTATTATGAAGAAGCTACATAAAATACTTCTGGTTTAAATGTTACTTTTTCTAATATAAAAATTGTTTTTCAACCTCTAGTCCTGATGTTTTTAATATGCAACTTCAATCTCTACATATATCTGTCGTTCAGGCATAAAATTATCCCTTTTTTTTCTATTTTTTAAATGTGCTTTTACTTAAACTGAGTTATATTACAGACGTGGACAAAATTGTTGGTACCCTTCATTAAATAAAAGAAAAACTCATAATGGTCACAGAAATAACTTGAATCTGACAAAAGTAATAATAAATAAAAATTATATAAATGTTGACCAATGAAAGTCAGACATTGCTTTTCATCAATGCTTCAACCGAATTATTTAAAAAATAAATGCATGAAACAGGCCTGGACAAAAATGATGGTACCCCTAGAAAAGAATGAAAATAATGTGACCAAAGGGACATGTTAATCCAAGGTATGTCCACTAATCAGCATCCTAGGTGTCTACAATCCTGTAATCACTCAGTGGGCCTATATATAGGACTCCAGGTAGTCACTGTGTTGTTTGGTGACGTGGTGTGTACCACACTCAATATAAACCAGAGGAAGCAAAGGAAAGAGTTGTCTCAGGAGATGAGAAAGAAAATCATAGACAAGCATGTTAACTGTAAAGGCTATAAGACCATCTCCAAGCAGCTAGATGTTTCTGTGACTACAGCTGCACATGTCATTCAGTAATGTACGATCCATGGGACTGTAGCCAACCTCCCTGGATGTGGCTGCAGGGGGAAAATTGATGACAGATTAAAGAGACGGATAATCCAAATGGTAACAAAAGAGCCTAGAAAGACTTCAAAATAGATCCAAGCTGAACTTTATGCTCAAGGAACATCAGTGTCAGATCAGAACATCCTTCGCTGTTTGAGCCAGAGGACAAATCATTAAAAAAAACAGACTGGAGTATGCCAAACTACATGCTGACGAGCCACAAAGCTTCTGGGAGAATGTCCTGTGGACAGATGAGACAAAAATTTGACTTTTTGCCAAGGCACATCAGCTCTATGTTCACAGACGGAAAAATGAAGCATATCTAGAAAAGAACACGGTCCCTACTGTGAAACATGGGGGAGGCTCGGTTATGTTCTGGGGCTGATTTGCTGCATCTGACACAGGGTGTCTTGAATCTGTGCAGGGTACAATGAAATCTCAAGACTATCAGGGGATTCTAGAGAGAAATGTGCTGGCCAGTGTCAGAAAGCATGGTCTCAGTCGCAGGTCACGGGTCTTACAACAGGAAAATGACCCAAAACACACAGCTAAAAACACCAAGAAGGGCTAAGAGGAAAACACTGGCCTTCTATGAGCCCTGATCTCAATCCTATTGAGCATCTTTGGAAGGAGCTGAAACGTGCTGTCTGGAAAAGGCGCCCTTCAAACCGGAAACAACTAGAACAGTTTGCTCATGAGGAGTGGGCCAAAATACCTGCTGAGAGGTGCAGAAGTCTCATTGACAGTTACAGGAATCATTTGATTGCAGTGATTGCCTCAAAAGGTTGTGCAACCAAATATTAAGTTGTGGGTACCATCATTTTTGTCCAGGCCTGTTTCATGGATGAAAAGCAATGTCTGACTTTCATTGGTCAACATTTATATAATTTTTATTTATTATTACTTCTGTCAGATTAAAGTTATTTCTGTGACCATTATGAGTTTTTCTTTGATTTAATGAAGGGTACCAACAATTTTGTCCACGTCTGTATTTTAAATGTCTATCAACGAATAAATATATTTGGTCTAATGCTGAAGAAACATCTTTCAATATCAGTTTCATAACTGCCTTTGAAAATATGTTGCTGCTAACAACTAGACAATTAATTTAAAAGTAACTTTTTACAAGAATTTATCAAATCTATATATATATATATTTGGGATTATGGATATTTTCATTTTATGTTGAAATACAGATGTTAAATACGTGTTGAAGTTTAAACTACATCCTAAATAGTAAATCTAAATAATATTTCTAGTTTTTATGTACAGACTGATTTAAGTGTTTACTTTAGTTATGTACTTGTAAATTTCTCATTTCAATAGTTTTAAAGCAAACATTTCTGGACTCTGTCGTAAAAGGATTGGTCTAATTTTTATGCATTTACATTCACGTTTTTGGTGATTAATTCATATCAACCACTAATTTTCAGCATTCCAACTGAAGCACTAAAATCAGTGGTATCCAAAAACCAATCTGAACTGGTCAATATCCTTTTTATGTCTACTAATATACCCAAATTATGTTAAAACTTTGAATATAAAAGAAATCTAAATTGCTTTAAGATTCGTTTTTCTGCTAAAGTAATGCATTTAGATGCACATTAGGAACTTTGTCTTTAGTTGAAGGAGTGGTGGCTCTGAAAAGAGCCTTTGGTGCATGAAGCAGTGATTGAAGCAGCTGTTCACTTCTTGGCCTTCTTAGCTGCGGGTTTTTTTGCTGCGGGTTTCTTGGCTGCAGGCTTCTTAGCGGCGGCCTTCTTCGGGCTTTTCTTGACCACCTTCTTGGCGGCTTTCTTAGCTGGTGACTTCTTGGCTGCCGCTGCCTTCTTGGGAGTCTTCTTGACCGCTGCTTTCTTAGCGGCGGGCTTTTTCGGCGTGGTGGCCTTCTTGGCGGCGGGCTTCTTTGCCTTAGCGGGAGCCTTCTTCGTCACCACCTTCTTGGCTGGTTTAGCCGCTTTGGGCTCCTTAGCCAGCTTGAAGGAGCCGGAAGCTCCGGTCCCTTTAGTCTGGCTCAGGGTTCCTGCAGTGACCAGCTTGGTAACGGCGTTGTTGATGCGCTTGTTCGCCTTGGTCACATCGACGCCTTTCCCGGACAGGACTTTCTTCAACGCCGCCATTGAAATCCCCTTTCGCTCCTTGGACTCGGTCACCGCGGCCACGATGAGTTTAGAGATGTTGGGTCCATCCTTCTTTGCCTTGGCAGCGGACTTCTTCTTGGGGGCCTTTGCCGGGGCTTTCGCCGGTGCTGCTGCTGGAGCTTCTTCTGCCATGTTTCTCGGTGAATGTTCCTCTGAACGTGTCCAGCCCAGAGCAGGAGGCGGGACTTATAACACACATGAGAACCGTGAAGAGACAACTCAGCCCGTCGCTCTGCTGCCGCCTGAAATGTGTCACTATTTGTGTTTTCTCCGCTACGTTTTACCCTCAAAATCCCCCACAAATTAAAACGTTATGACACAAATGTTGCTTTAATCGGAAGAAAACCCTCATCTCAACATACAAACGTCCCGTTTGGTTTCCAGGACGTCGTCTTTTTGTTCCAGGACCCTTCCGATCTGTCGGCTACGCTGTGATTCTAAGCAGAAAGCGGAGACTTTTCTCCACATTTCGCTTCCTAAAATATCTAAAAACAGTTTACATAAAATATAAACGCGGTTTTTCCGTTAGCAGAGGCATGTTGGAGCACAATACATGTAAAAATGTTGAGGTGGTGCGATTTGTTGGATAGTTATGGAGGAGTTTTTCGCTGCCAGTAAACACACGGACGCTGTTGGTGAATAAGCTGGTCAGGGCTCATTCCTCTGGCTTCCTTCATATTTGGTCAACCCATTGGACTCACTGTACACTGAAATCCTTTTCTGATTCAGAAATACACAACATGAGTGTTTGTTTCTTTTGAACCCATGTAAACAGATTCTTTCTCAGATCTGATTGAGTCACAAAAAAATAGCTGTAATTCAACAAGTTTATTTTTTCATATTAGGGAAGAATTTCCTATGTCACGTTTTATCAAATAAACACGTTTTTTCTCGCAAAACTAAGTGTCCATGATTAAAGGCATACATTTTCGATATCTAAACTAAGATGTTTCTGAAATTGTAAAGTCAGAACATTTTAAAATAAAAAAAATGCCTTTAATCACAGAATTTTCTCGCGAATTTTCTACTTTTTTACATCAAACAATTACGTGGGGTTTTTTTCTAGAAAATATCTGAAATTAATCCCAAAATTTCTGTATTTGAACTTGTAATTTTACGACTTTTGTAACAGAATTTCTGAGTTTTTTTCACAGATCACAGTTTTATGTCTCCATCACATGGTCTTACAACCATTTTGTTTATTTCTCTTGAAAATAAAACATGAAGCAAACCTCCTGCCCTACATTCATTCACTAAGAGAGACAATAGGTAATTAAATCCTTAATATATTGGGATATTCGCTTAATTGTTCTGCATCCTACTTTTTTAAAAGCCTTTCAGGGTCTCCTGCTGAGATGTATTCCCACAGCATGATGCTGCCACTGTAGATTTTGTTTGTTTCTTTAACTCCGGTGGTGGGTTAAATCCTGAAACCCACCTGATGTAACCGGCAGCTTAATTGCTTCATGTTGAAACCCTTCTGTTTAATTTGGGAAGCAGAGAGGTATGCTTTTACAAAAGAACTGTATGAAATGTCAATTTATTTAAATTAGTAACTTGTAGTGTTGGTATTTTAATGTCATGATTTTATATTTGATTTGTTTTGATTGGGTCGTGTTCATGCAGTTTTCATGGCGGAAAGAAGCAGGACAGAAAGTGGAAAGTGCAAGATGAAAATAATATTTTATTAGAAAAAAAACGAATACAATTTGTTACACCCATCGAGGGTTAGGATGCTATATAAATAAACTGAATTGAAATTGAAATTACTCTGTGAACCGTTCCTGTCCTTTAATGATTTCCGCTTCTTATGGAGGGATTCGATGACCATCTTCTGGAGAGTTATCACCTCTGTTTTGAGGTTTTATTTTGCAACAATACAATAAAAAATCATTTATTTTTCTAATTTTTGAGAAGCAGAATTGAGTTTTCATTGCATGTACACCAGAAAAATACAAAATTAATAGAAATAAACATTGACATGTATTAGTCTGTGTAATTATACAATTTTATTAACTTAATTGCAAATATAAACTTTAATAATTTTCTAACTAGCTGAGATAACTAACGATTTAACTATTTTTGATCAAAACAAAAGAATACCGTGTCTTGCCAGGTGGTGGCGGTAGTGCGCCATTATGTTGACTCCATGGAAACCGGAAATAGCAGAAGGAGTAAAGGTTAGCTTGGGGCGGCTGTTAGCTTGGTTAGCTTAGCTTCAGTTTCTTCCGCCTTGTTTTTCCGTCTTTTTGGAGCAATAATGGCCGCCCTCCGCAACTTCAGGGAGTTTATGAGGCAGCGGCTGGCGGCGGCCGGGGAGGACGTCCTCTCTGCTTGTGAAGACACCCTGGTTCGGTGTGAGGAGGAGAGCCGCCTTCAGCAGAAGATGATCGGTGTCATTAAAACCGAGTTTGATGCGCAGAGAGCGGGTAGGTAGGCAGCGATGATGGGTACACATATTAAATCTGTTCTCGGAATTCTGAATAAAAAAAATATTTTAATTGTCTCGGTGCAGAAAATACACACTGTTTCTAGAAGATAATTTTTAGCTGGATTAAATCTATTATCTGTAATCTCTCCCCAGACACCACTATTTATCTTCAGTCACAAAATACTCTTAGAAATATATTATATTTCTGCTTTTATTTCAAGATTTGTCATGTCGGATTGTTGTTGTTTTTTGTTGTTGTATGTTAAAAATTTATTTTTGCCATCACAGATTACAAGACGACAGACTCCACTTTTAATTTTATTAAGTTAATTCTATTTTTGTCCAAGAAAGAAACCAGTAGCCTATTTAATCACTTGATACAGACACAATCTCTTCTTCAAACAAAAGATATATGTAAATATGTAATTTGTAATCTCGCTTTTTCCTTTTTCTGTTTCCTTTCTCTTTTTTATGTCTTTATACTAAGCATAAATTCCCCAAATCTTAATTATACTGTAAAACTTCATAATGTATAACATTCTTCTGATGTATAAAAGATAAAACGGAGTATTAGGGCTGTTGGAAACAAAAGGAAAATACTTTGGGAATAAATATCTGCCAAAAAACTCTTAGATGAAAGTCACATATTTTCCAGAAAAAAAAAGTCAGAAATTCTGTTGATTGAAAAAAAGTAGTAAAATTACAAGTAAAAACTCTATTTCTAGGATTAATTTCAGTTGTTTTTTTCTAGGGGAAAAAAAGCGTAATTCTCTGATGTAGAAAAGTAGAACATTTGCTAGAAAAAAACGAAAGAAATTTCTATGATTAAAGACAATATACATTTTTTTATTCTGACTTTACAATGTCAGAAATATCTTAATTCAGATATAGAAAATGTTTTCCTTTAATTATATTTTTTCCTCGCAAATTTTCCACTTTTCTACATCAGAGAATTATTTTGTTTTTCATAGAAAATATCTGAAATTAATCTAAAAATTTCTGTCTAACGTGTAATTTTACGATATTTGTGACAGAGAATTTCGGACTTTTTTCCCCCACGAAAATATGTGCGATTAATCTCAGAAATTCTGAGATTTTACTCGTCATTTTGCTACTTTTTGACAGATAATTTTTTTTGGGGGGGGGGAATTATGTGACTTTAATCTCAGAATTTCTGATTTTTATTTTTTTTTTGGTGGAAATTTTCTCCAAAATAATTTTTTCTTTTGTTAACAATGGCCCTATATTTATAATGTATATATAATAATTACTTGTCCAAGAAAATGACGGCCAAGTTCATATCGGTTGAGCACCCCTCATCCTCCTTTTGAAATATATTATTAATGTTGAAAAACTACATAGTGTTGCTTTAAAAATAAAAATTTTCTAGGGAATTTATGTGGCGCCTAAGTCTTTTAACACCAGTTTTTAAGTCTTGCAAGAGATTTTTAATTGGATGAAAGTATGGATTTATACTTTACTTTTCCAAAACATGAATATACTTTGCCAAACCAGCATCCTACAGCTTTTATGATCAAAGAGCAATTTCTACCTGCAATACGGTAAATAAAACTTATTTAAACTCATGAATGTTTCTTTACCTCTTGAAGAAAGGTCATTTATAATTTCTGCTGAAAGCTGTAGGAAATGTGTCGAGAGTTTTATTGGAGCCACCAGTTTATTTTTATTTTTTTAGGTTTTAAAATAAAAATAAAAAACAAAACTTTAGAAGAAAAAGAGAGAGGATGAATACATCCAGTATGGCTGAGTAGGACAATAAATATAACATTTTCTTTTTAGACCTGCGGCAACAACACGACATTAAAGAAGAGGAAGAAGAAGAGAAGGTTGTGGTTGGTGAGCATCTTTCCAGTGAAGAGAGGAGTTCCCGTTTAGATGAGGAGGATCCTCATCCTCTGCAGATTAAGGAAGAGCATTCAGAGCCAAAACTGCTTAAGGAGGAGGAACAGGCCTGCACCAGCACACAAGGAGAACTGAAGAAGATGGGAGGTTCCTGTGTGGAAAGTGAGTCTATAAAACCCAAAACCTCCAAGAAGAAGAATCTGTGCAGGTTTTGGGGCGAAAGGTGCCTCTGCAAAGTTTGCGGCAAGGCTCTCACAAAGCACAGTTTAGGCAGCCACATGAGGATCCACAATGGCGAGAAGCCGTTTTCCTGCGAAAGCTGTGGTAAAAGTTTCCGTCACCGCCCCTCTTTGGATCTCCACGTGAGAACCCACACGGATGAGAAGGCGCACGCTTGCAACACGTGCGGGAAGACGTTCAGAAGGAGCGACAAGCTCCTGCTGCACGTGCGGACGCACAGCCACGAGAAGCCGTACCTCTGCAACGTCTGCGGGAAACGCGTCGCCGACCCGTCGGCCTTCAGGAGGCACCTGACCATCCACACGGACGAGAAGCCGCACTCCTGCAGAACCTGTGGCGAGGCGTTCAAGCACAGCAACACCCTGCTGTGCCACGAGAGGGCGCACTCGGGCGAGCGGCCGTACGTCTGCGGCCTGTGCGGGAACAGGTTCGTCAACGCGTCGAAGCTGAAGCGGCACACGAAGACGCACACGGAGGAGAGGCCTCACGTGTGCGAGCACTGCGGGAAGAGATTCATCCGCCTCCACCGGCTGAGGGACCACACGAGGACCCACACCGGGGAGAGACCGTTCAGCTGCGACGCCTGTGGCAAAGACTTCACCTGTAACACCTCCCTGAAAGCTCACATGAAAATCCACACAGTTGAGACACCACAGCAATGAGATCTCCTTTTTATTTCTCCTCATTCGGTAAAAATGAGACGTTTTGGTCACAGCTAGAGCTCTGCTTTCGGAAAATAAATCTTTTTATTCAAATGTTTTTGCTTTTTTTCGATAGAATATGAAGAATATTAGCATTATTCTTTTTGTGTGCATCAAATGGGCTCATTTTCCTTTCTATTATGTAGTTAACTGGACTAGCTTTAAATCCACAGAGGTGAACCGACTGTAGTTGTCGCTGCCGACCCAGATGGGTTTGTTTGCTCGTTCGTTTTTGTTAAAATGAATTTGTATGGTTTAGATTAACCAGAAGAAATAAAAATAAAAACATAATGGACACTGATTCACCTGTTTAAAGCCTTGTCTGCTGAATAATCTGATGATTTTTGTAGCAATTATGACTTAAATATGTTTTAGATTTTTTTTTAATTTTTTATATATATATACCAAACCCCAACTTTGGTAACAAGTATCAACTTTCTGTTTTTTATGGAAAATAAAATTTAAAAAATCATTTCAGCATCAGTTTCTTTCCTTTCTCCATGTTTTTGATTTTTTTTGTGGACACTGATCCCACATAGCTTCTCTATAATGTGCCGTTATGAGGTTTTCTTTTGTGTGACATCCAGTATTTTGCTTTTTCAGTTCATTTATGTGTTATAGCCAAAACTATTATGAAAATGAAACGTTTGAAAGTCTCTAAAATAATTAAACAACAGCAGTTGTCACTAATGTATGGAAGCGTTGAACTGCCAGAGTTGGGAAATAAATTCAGGAATATTATCTCGTTATAACAAGATACCAAACTCATTATAATGAGAAAGTTTCTCAATAAAACGAGATAAAGAACTAGTTCAAACGAGAAAAGTCATTACGTAATGTAAACACCTTGTGGGATGTTTGAGTGTCGTCTTAAAGAAACGGAGAGAGAAGATGCAGGAGGCCCCTTATTGCAAGTTCCCAAGCCATAGTAATGCACTGCTATAAATTACTGTTGCGTGGGAACAAGATAGTTAAAGGTTGAATATGGAATGTTTTGCTTAAAAGCTAAATCTTTAAAAAAAAAGTAATACTTCAACTGGGCGTTTAGAGGTTGTGCAGAATGAAAGTGCACCCTTTCCTTTAAAAACTATATTTAACCTAAAATCATTAAAAAATATAACTTTCTGACCACGGCACTGAGTTTATATTTACGTCTTCCAGCCGACAGCAGCGCGGCATTGCTGGTTGCCAAATACTATTGTAAACAACTGCCTGGAGCAACGAGGCATTTACTGTAGAAAATGGAGCACTCTGTAAGTTTAGCTGCTGTGTCTGAGCCCCGTAGATTTCATAATCTTTCTAAGAAGAGGAGCGACCTTTCAATATCTAAAACCAGAGTTAGTCTAGTTGAAGCCTACAGCAGATGGACACAAATGAAAAAACTTTCACGGTATCAAAACGTACACGGAAATGTTGAAGTTTTCAATTGAGAAAGTTAAGAAAGCTTTCTAACGGCTAAAGTTAGCCGTCGGTAAAACAGCTTTGCAATACTCGTTTGCATGACGTTGTTCCTGGATATGAGAAGCGATTTCCTCCTGCTCTGTCCAGTATAGCAGGCTCACTTTCACTGCTGCGGTGAGTTACTATTATAAAGACTTTCTAGCTAGCTTTTTGTATTAACATACATCTCCGATCATACACCTCAGTCAAATACACACGCTGTGAAATCTGTCGGATGTTTATGTAAATTCTAAAGTATAAATTATGACTTTTATAGAGAACATCACCAAGAGGAGTGGAGGATACCACTCAGCTACCGAAATAAGATGCAGAGAGGACGGGTACAAAAACGTATTGTTGCCTTTGACCCATATTTTGTTATATTAATTTGTCATTTAGTATTTTAAACTTATTAGTACAAAATAGTCCATACCCTGTAAGATTCGTTGCTGGACACGATGCTGGCTGGTTACGGCGTTAACACCGGCAACAGAACTGGCATCCAGACGGCTTTTTGTTATTGCAACTACAACCTCAGCGCACCAGATATGAGGTGAACATTGTTTTGCAAAGGGTATGAAAGGGTCGCATGAGAGGACATGAAAGATGTAAGAATTGGTGACCTCTGAGTCATTCGGTCACCTTTACAATCAAAAACAGTGAATTTTACAAGCTTTTTATGCACAATCACCTGAAAAAAGGTTTGTATTTTCTCAAACTCTTTCATGGTCACATAGTTTGGTAGGAGAATATGCTTTCACGATTGGTGACCTACAGAAGTATTAACAAAACGGCGCCACTCAGAGAGGCAGAATAGGATGGTTCCAGAGGAAGTGACATAAGATTCGCACGTGTTGTACGGGTCGGGTTTCCTGTACGGATCGGGTAGCGACAAAGCGGAAAAACAAAAAAACAATAGCCTTTTCTTTTTCTTTTTAATTCATTAATTTACAAAATTAGCCTTTCTGATTTGGGAAATGAAAAAGCATCTTACGCATTGTCTTTTTATTTTTATTTATGCGTCAAAATGACATTTGTAGGACAATGCATTTTAATTTTCACTCTTGACAGTTAAAATTTAATTTTGCAACAATTTTTCCGGTTGTGTTATATGAAAATTAAATCTCAAATTTCATTTTTCTTTTTAGAGACAGTAGGCTTGAACATGAAAAAAGCATTTCAGATTATTTCTTTTTAGTTTTATTCATGAGTCAAAAATAGCAGCTAGATTTTGAAAATGAAACAGCATTCCTACTAATCCATTTTAATTTTATGTGTTTTACACATTTGCTTCCATAACTCTGAACCAAAGAAGAGGTATCTAAACATGTGTGGCGCTGGGGGAAGACGCAAAAAACAAAAATCTTTCAGATATTATTTATTATGTGGTCAAACAGACATCTTCTTATCAAAAGTAATAAACTTCCTACGGACTATAATTACTGCTCTGCAAATGTTGCCTAAAAAATTATCACATTTTATTCAAAAAGAAGTATTTTAAACTAGGGCAGTGTCTGATGCCTGATGTTGGGTCTCTTTTTATTCTTTCTTTACCTTGGCCACAAGAGGGAGACATTGACTCAAGGTTTTAACTGTCACTTTACCAAATCAGTATTTTATAGAATCGGAATTTACAAGATTATTTTCTCGTTAAGCACTGAATGTAACCTTTTAGTGTTGATCAGATGAATATTATTTCCACATATATACAAGGTCTCTGTTCATACATCCCTGGAGAAAGGAACAAAATGTACACATTCCTGTAAATTCTGGTGGTTAATCTGTTAATAATTTGATTTGTGCTTGCGCCGGATGTCAGAGATTCAACCAAACAGTTTCAAGTTGAGCCTGCTTTCCAAAATAGGGCACATTAAAGACTAAATTAATTTTGTTGGTGCAATAACGACACTTTTTTTTTTTTTTGCTGTTTGGTTTCATCAAACTGAAAGTGGTCAGTTTGAGCGTTTCATCTAAACAAATCACGTTGATTTTTCCATCTGGTTACCTCCACGACCCACTCTCAGACGTAGATATAGGGTTTACACCTGTGTGTTTTACATATGTATAGCAATCTGGGCTATAGGAGGAGCGTGGAGAGCAAAAATTGCCGCTATTGAATAAAAGTGGCCCAAGAACTGAGCCCTGAGGTACCTCACAAGTACTCTTTTGGTACAGTTTAAGATATAATGAATTATAATTAATATCATGGGTTCTTACAGTCGCCACACTGTCATCCGAGACACGATAATCTTCAGAGTTTAAATGAAGGCAACCGGGTTTTTCTTGTCTTCAAAATTTTTCTTCTCTCATCCAAGAGGCTTCTTCAGTTTTTCAGTTCTGGATTGGGAGTATCAGGTGAAAGTGTGGCTGCAGGGAGACGTTGAAGACAGGTCACCCAATCTGATACTCCCGACCCATTTTTTTTTTTTACAGAACTGAAGAAGCCGCTTGGATAATAAACAAGACTGTCCAGTTGCCTTCATTTAAACTCTCAAGAACACGCATTTGGAAGGTTTAGAGATAAAACTCTCTGAATTAAAGTGCAAAGCTAAGAAAGCAACAAAACAAAAAAATTGTTGCATTAATCACTTTGTGATATTTCTGTCAACAACGAACAAAAAAAAGACTTTCAACGAGGATGATGTTTGCTGGCAAGGTTCAAACGTTATTGGAGGCATTATTGCAGGGAGGAGCTTTATTTTCAATATCGGTCTGGATCCGTTTCCTGCAGATGTTGCCTCGTGCGTTTGTCATTTAAATCATAATTGGTAGGTTTTCTGTGTTTCTGTAAAAGATGAGACAAGGAAAGAAGCCGTCCTCGTTTCGTGCGCTGACCACACGCTCTGATTATAGGAGAGACGTTTCTCACGCTGGCACCTCCACAATGTGACATGAATGCAGGAAACAAACATATTCAGTACGAATTAACTGATATAATGCTGCTTTATCTGCTAACTCTGATGTCCTCGTGAAACATCTAAAGAAAAGCTTTTATGTGTTTCCATCTCGATGGGTCAGATGGGAAGATTCCTCCTCTGGTGACATCAAGGTCAAAGGTGAGATTTGAACATCTGTTCGGTCTCTTTTCCTACTGGGGTGATCAGAGGAACTGAGCGGGAGTTTTTGGAACCTCGGGTCGCTTCGCACGTTTCGGTTTCTTTCCCTCTTCATCCCGACTTCGTCTGGACTTCAGGGCAAAACGTCTTCATTTAAAACACTTGACTTTAACGTTGGGTCTAAGGTTAGGGGCAAGGGGGTCTTCAGAGTCTACAGGAAATTATTGTGTGGATGTTGAAGATGGAGGTCAACGTCTTTCCCTTGATAGTTTCTTGGGAAACACTTGCAGATGCGAATCTCCTCTCTCTCTCTCACACACACACACACACATCCTCCCACTGACCCTCTCCTCCACCCCTCTGTCACACACTCACATGTAATATCCTCCCACCTCTGCCCTTCCTCCGGTTTGCCTGCAGCCTCTCAGCTGGGAGGCGGCAGCGAATGGAGTCCCAGGCTCTTCATCCAGAACGGGTGACCTTTCTTCAGCAGCGATACTTTGGTCTGTGAGCTTAATGCCTCCAACACTGGAGGTAAAAACATACAACCAGCTTATAGGGATTTAAAACGCTTTACAAAAACTCACAACTCGTGAACTTGTGGTTCGACAAATTGTTCAGGAAGTGGTGGATACTTCAAAAACTGACAAATGAAGAAGAACTGAAAGTCAGAACATGTTATAGAGAATTGTCTGGAAGAAGAATCGAATCGCCTGTCCGATGAGAGAATAGTATTTCAGATGTTTAGTAACAACCTCAAATCCACCGTAGGGCTTTGACTACGAACTTCGTTATTCGAATATAATTTTAAAAATTAAAGATATATTCGGAAAAAAATTCCGAATATTCAAACCTTTATGGGAATTATTTTTGTAAATGTGTTTGCTTCTAAACGTTGTCAATTCAGATTCGGAGCAAACAAGCAAGTAGTAGGCATGAAATCGGGACGTACTGCGCCACCATTTTGGCGGATGTTAACGTTACGTTAGGTCGCCTGCGGTTCCGTTAAACGGTAACTTAGCAACTTTAAGAGTTTAATCGGGTGTCAAAAAAACAATTAAAGTAGTCGGTAACATCGGTAAGCTTTTAAATTTCACGCCAAAATTGTGACGGTGTCAATGGTAGCCAGTTCACTCTTCTTCTACGATTTTGGGGCTTCCGCTGCATTGTGGGATAGCGTAGCGTCCAACAGTTGCTTACTATTATTAATACATCGCTTGCTTACTGCTTTTCGCCTACTACGTAGTAGGCGTAGTAGAGGTATTCAGATGCAGTCAGCCTTTCGTGCACGTAGTCTATTAATATTGACTGATGCACTGTCCTTTGGTGGTCAAAATGGTCTAAATATAATGAATAAATATTTGAATATATTCAAATTTTAATACTAATAAACAACTAACTTCGAATATGATTTTTGGGCAAAAGCCAAAGCCCAAATCCACCATGCGTTAAAGGTTGGATATGAAACATGAACACAATAGCGACATCTAGTGTATCCAGGTTGTAGTGACAACAATAAAAACATCATTCCAACTGTTGGGTTGCCAGGTTTGCTGTCAGTACCTGAACTGTGTCCAGTGAGGAATGTATATTAGAGGAGTTTAACTGACAGCTAACGTTAGCGAAGTTAGCGAGTGAGTTAGCTTACCGATCCAGGCTGAAAGTCTCCGTTAGCACGTGTTTGATGCCATGGAAATGTTTTATGTGGTTCCATCTAGTGCAGGCTTCACCTAAAAGTACTCTAGTTTCTGTTCTTCTGTGGTCACTCCTCTTCTGAGACAGATAGCGACGTCTCTGAAGCAGCTGGTAGACTTGCTGACTCCGCCATTCTTCCTGGTACCAGCCGAGCTACGCTGACCATACAGTTGGACTATAGACACCGTATCAGTGAACCTGCGACCGCTAATGACTGGTAAATGTAAACATAACGTCATTGTCATGCCCATTTTAAATGTACATTTTATCGTATTTTAATTCAAATCTGTTAAGGAACTTTTGTACCTTTTCGGGTATTTTTTATGTACCTTTTTATGAAAATGTTCCATACCCTTAAGCCTTCCTTTAACTGGAGATTCCTGGTACAGTGGAAGTCAGCTTCACTTCACTCATGCCAGTTTGGGCAAGATGTTTGGAGGAATCAAGGTAAGGCTTTGAAACCCAAAGACACTGTGCCTACTGTCAAACATTGCGGACACATCCTGATGTGTCTGTTTAGCTCCCACAGGTACTGGTGAACGGAATGATGCAGATACACCCCCCAAAAAAAACAACGTTACCGTATCAAAATCAACAGATTCAATGCTGCACTGCGAACAAACTAAGAAAAAAAAAAAACCTTCTCAGTCTCTCTTGACACAGAGACTCTTATGAGATTTTGGAATCGTAGTGCTGAGCAGGGGTGTATCCAGGAGGTTAGTAAAGATGGGCTAAAAGGGGCCCGGGGTGGGTCTGTATCGCCAAAATAAAAGCAGAGATGTTCTTGTAGTGGGGACCCAATCATAGCTGGTCACATTTTAGAGTTTTCATCTGTTAAAATTACATGTAAAGCCATTTTATTTTGCTACGGTTTATGTGATGATGTAATATGAAAGCAAATAAAAACATTGCATATCTATATATATGTGGCTTTATGTCTAGCACCGCCCCTGTCACAGGTCTAGTCAGGTGTTTTCTCTTTGTTGTCCTTTACTTCCCACCAGATTCCCTCTTTCTCCATAAAGGTGAATATGATGGTGAGTCATTTTCTTTTAAAGCACAACCCAGCTCCACTGTGCCTGCTTTCCTTTAGTTTGACCCATTTCTGTGACCTATGAATAACATAATCGCTGAAACGCTCAATCTGCGGGAACGTGCTCCGCCATAACTGTATTTCAGAGCAGATGGGAGAGGAATTCCAACATGTAGGCATTTCCTGTCGCGGCCGCTTCAGCACAAACCGCGTTTCGTTTAACAAACCGCGACGGGACTTTAAAGATCCGAGAGGACAGGACGCTTTGACCCGATATCCTGCGTCAGAGAGGTCGGGCAGGTGCTGAGGTCGGGATTTGTTTCTCTCACACCGAGGCAGCAGCATCCTCTCCGGTAGGATGACAGACGACGTCTTCCATTCAGAGAGAACGTTCTCGCGGTGTCTGTGACACCGGACTTCATTTAAAAATCACCCCGTTTTCCTTTTTAGAACACATTTCAGTAAAAACTGCTGCTTAAATAGCTAACTTGATCGAATGTTTCAAATAACTGCAGGTAGATGTTAGATTCGGCCACCTTTTCAATGCAACAATTTAACGTGTTTTTGCAGGATTTATTACTAATGCGTCTCCGATGTATTTGGGGGGATAAAATGCTGGGGAGTTTTCTCCACAACTTAACATTTAAATTATGAATAGCTATATTAATATGTTTTTAATTGATAATTTTTACTCCTGAATAAAAAATAAAACTCAAATCCAAATTATACGAACACATTTGCTGTTCTTTTTTAACCACATTATTTGTTTTTGGAAGCTATTTTGAGTTTATAAGTATGAGGAGTGGGTACATTGCAGGACATACTGATTTATGTGATATTTGGAAATATGCAGCTTGCATGACAATCCCCCCCGCTGACCGCATCCACGGTCCTTTTTCCTCCCCCGCCTCCCAAAGCAAGCGTGGGACACTCCTGCTGCTTCCACCGAGACCATTTCAGATTATTGTGTTGTATAAAGAATATTAAAACTCTATATAAATTGTTTTTTTGCCTGAGGATACATCATGTGGTTTGATTGAAGGTTGATATTTAATCATCTGTTGTCATTTTAAAGTAACATAACACTTTAAGAATGAGCAGACAATCAAATGCATATTTTTTATCAACTTTATTTTTCGCCCCTGATATTAGCTGACCTTTGAGGAAGCCTATTATAAACTCTCTTCTCACCGCCAAACGGGTACAAGTTTGGAAATCGGATAGGAGGCAGCGTTGCACCAAGTTAGCTGGAGACACGTGGACTGTCACCGGAAATGTAGGAAGTAATACCTTCAAAATAAATCAATGGCTCGAAATAGAGAAAACGACCAGCACTAATGTTAGAATTACAGTGTTGACATTATTGTAAGTCTAGCTGCATAGTGGAAAGGGAAATATATGGATAATACTGTACACTTATCTGTTATTACTTCACTTTATTCATATAATCGTCATGTCTTTGACCGTCCAGTCAACCAATAACTCCCAAACCAACACGCATCCAATTCTCTAAAAATAAAATTTGTTTATTTGGTTGTTATATGTTAGAATTCTCCATTGTTTGATATAACTGGTGTTAGCTGTTTATCCTATCATTAATACATTATATAAACATTACAGATAAAATACAATGTTAAGATTTGGAGGAAATATTATTCGTATTTCTCAATGTTACTTATTCAAAATTTGACTTTAGACACCCTAAATTGAACAATACCAACGTCTAACATTGATGTTGCTGCTAATTTCCGATAATGTTAGATATAATGTTAAATCAAGCTTTTTCGTATTGGTTTTCCTGTGGTATTAACTAATTACATCTAAAGTATGTAGTACAATAAATGCCAGTAATGTGAATTTCCTATTACCTTTCAGCATAAATAAATGAGACTGTAAAAAAAACATCTAAAGAAGAGTGCTAACCTTTCTAAACTTTGTTTTAATATTTCACTCCATTTGTCCCGGAGCTTTTTTCAACGAATTACACCAGAACTGGGTTACTGTTTCTGAGCAATGCAAGGCAATAGTATGGTTAAACTCTGATTTAATGATTTTATTAATCACCATAAATGGAAATAGATAGGTATTTTGGGCCTGGATTTGTATTTAGGTGGTAACATTTCTGAGCTCCAAGTTGGAAAAATGAGGTGGGACATCCCTGTTTTTTAAGATCTCTGAGGCGCCTGAACCTCCAAACCCAATATGGCTGCCACACAGTAATGCGGTAAAAAGGGAAGAACATAGCATGTTATTTGTTTGTTTCATTGCCTTCTATTATTTGCGTCACACATATATACAATAACGTGAACATGGCCTTGATATTATACTGAGAATTGATAGTAGTTAGCTTGATCCTTTAGCATAAAGATGAGCTAATCCCAGATTCAAGATGTGATACTGGAGGCAAGTGAATAATCGTTTTCTAGCTATCAGGAATTAGTTGGAAATATAGCTCAGAACTGGTGAAAATTGTAAATGTACCGACTGACTGTGATCCGTTTGGTGTTTCTGGACTGGAAGAAGTTCAAAATTTAAATGTATTACCCTAAAAAGAGCGAGTTAGTTAGTTAGCAAGGCAATGCTAACTTTTTGCTTCAAGCTAGCAGTTTATTGTAGCTGTTTCATAGACTTGCCAATTGTTTAACTGCATAGCGAAGCTTAGCTTTTATCTACTATATAGTTTTGTTCAGTTTTTTGTTTTTTTACCTATTCATACAAATATATTCATCTTTATGTAAATGTTTGACTCTTTTATTCTGATGGTCACAGCCGGAAGCAGTATCTTGTAGTCGTGATAGCTTGACGCCCTCTGCTGAGCGCATTGAGTTGGAGCAGCTGATCCCGCTCTTGGCTTCCAGGGCTAAAAATAATCTCCTCTGTAAACTCTCCAACTCTCTCTGTATTTTGTTTCTTCTTTACTCTCGCTGCCGCCTTTCTTTTTAAAAATTCAGCCGGAATGAAACGGAGCCAGTGAGGATAATCGCTTTGTTTCCAGGTAAGACGCTTTTCTAATCAAGGGCTTATGAAATTATATGAATTTTAGCAACTCTGATCTCCTACCTGCACATTCACTTTTTTGAATTATTTAGTTGTTGTTTTTGTATTATTATTATTCTTATATATAGTTGTTTGTGTTGGTTAATTAGGACGAAAATGAATGCAGACGTTTTCCTGATAAAACCCAAAATTGATGAATAATTTCCCTCACTAGGCCCATAGTCAGGTTTTTCTTATTTAAAGTGATTTTAGTTTCGTTAAACCTGACAAATGCATTTAGAAAAAAATTACGAAAGCTATGGGCAGAAATTTGAATTAGATATAACAATTTTACAGGACTTTAAAACCACACCTTATTGTTTATTAATCTTGAGTAAAGATCTGATTTTAACATGTAACCATTTACTAATCTGATTAAACAGAAAAAAAATGTACAAATAAGATACAAATTTAGATAAAACAAACACAAAGCTCATAATCCCAAAAATTCCAACTTTTTATACAAAAAATATTCTTTTTTTTTAAAGAGAAATATCCCATTTGACTCAGTCAGATGTAGAATGATAGTATTTAAATGTAAGATGTAAGTGTTTACTACATTCTTTAGACCTTCTAGGTCGGTTCTTAACGCTCTTTATGACCAAACCTGACAGGAAATGCAGAGATGTGTTGCAGTCACTGCAGAGCCGGAAACAACAACCCTGTTTGACACGTGCATCCAAAAAATGAATAATTTGCACTAAACTTGCGCACATGCAAACACGTTTTAACGACACGGTTTATTATAGATGAAAATCTGAACCCATAAATTGGCGGGAAAATACCTTTTCAGTCTATAAAAAAAAAATGAAAACCATCTTTTAATCCGTTGTTACGCTCCGAAGATCCAGGAGATAATATTGTGTTGTGTGTTATTTACAGCAGCGGTCTGCAGCTCGGTGAAACTGTGCTTACACTCGCCTGAGTCTCTGTCTGATTCCATGGAAGTAGAAAAGCCGTGACCGTACGGAAGAACCCCGAACGCACCATAAGTGATTCCTGTTGCTCTCCCAGTCTGACTGCAGGTCTGAGAGGAACCGATGGCCGGTGGCATGCCGATGTCGTTTTGTGGTAACAACAAGGTTCCTAATGCCTACAGCGTGGACAACGGCGTGCTGAACAACGGCTGCTTCGTGGATGCTCTCAACCTGGTTCCTCATGTCTTCCTGCTCTTCATCACCTTCCCAATCCTCTTCATTGGTAGGTTTTAAAGCACGGGGTGTCCGCTGGGGGCAGGTCAGGGCTGCAGGGGTACCCTACTCTTCCTCAGGGTGCAGTTTTCTGCTGCTTTAGAGAACATCCCCGGATAAATATGGAGCCTGTGTGCAGGGATGGGATGTTTGTACACAGCATCTTCTAGTAATTCAAAGCCTTTCTTTGATGGTTTCTGTTGGTCAGTGTAATCTGTAGCATCCCTCCATAGGGCAGATGTGCCTTCGGTATTGACTTTCTGTTTTTACCCGCAACTTTATGAGACCTTTAAGCAGCTTTAAAATGAATTTAAACTAGGATTATCGGAGTTTAGGGTTTCAGACGGCTGAAGACGGATCAGTTGGTGCAGAAATGATCTGAGATCGAGACACAGAGGAAACGGATCCAGCAGGAACCTCCAGATATCCATCAGCTGAGCTTGAGATGACGTCTTTCTAAGTAAAAAAGTACCTTCCTCTCCCAGATTTCTCCTTTTTTCTTGCCTTTAAATATTTCAGATCATCAAGCAAAGATGTAATTCACCCCTGGACGCCATACTGTCAGGAAAAACGGAAACAAGCTACAGCAGCTATCCGGCTATTCGACAGTTTCCCTGCTTTGCGAAAGTGGTTGACTCGTGTTGAGACCCTGGCTGCACAAACCACTGAGGTCAAGTTAAAGACAGAGTCTTTTATCGCATTGCTTGGAGGGAAAGATGGATTTCTGCTATAAAGTGAGGTGTGTGATGAAGAAAACCGATTGTACGTATGGGGTGTCACAATTCTCCAAATCCTCGATTTGATTCGATTCTCGATTTTTTTTCTTTTTTTTCTTACAGTACTGACCCCAATGCCATTTTTAGACTAGTCTAGTCTATATTAATTGGTTTTATTTATTAAATTTGTTACAGTAAATCTTGTTTCAAAAGATATAAGTGATGCAATTTTTCATTATTCTTGTGTAATGTATCACTTTAGGCATTAAGAGTCGTATTTTAATAATTTATTGACAATATTATTGTATTTACGATAAATTGTTACACTTACACTGTTGTTTAAATAAATAACAGATATGATTAGTAATAGAGCGTGGCTGCCATCTAGTGGCTCTTTTTAGTTACTGCAGCGCTACAACTCTCAGCTCCGCCTGGCTCAGAGAAACAAGCTAATGTGCAGCTAGCAGCGGTCCGCTTGTTTACTTAGCTCACGGGGAACTTAAAATGTCCTCTCTCTCAATTTTGAGAGTAGAAAGAGCGGCTTTAGCTCCGGTCCCGCTGCTTCTTTCTTTCATGCCGTGGTTTAACTGTAGCTTAGCTAATAGCTACATGCTAGCATCAGCTAATATGCTCTGTATGTCTTATTTTTATATAGCGGTTAATAATGTTACTTCTTCTTTGGCAATATCTGGTCTGAGTCTATACTCAGACCGGATAGCGTATTCTAGCGGGATTCTTCAGCACAACATGCGAAGCAATTAGAAGATGCAATCTCTTGCTTGCTCCAACGTAAGGTTTAAAAACATTTATATATTCAGCCTTAGAACATCAAGAATGTCTACTAGAATCAGCGGCTTTAACTCCGGTCCCGCTGCTTCTTTCTTTCTAGCGGTTTAACTGTAGCTTAGCTAATAGCTACTTGCTAGCGTCAGCTAATTTTCTCTATAGAGGTGTGCTGTGTTCACAGGGAAGCTCTTATTGTTATATAGCCGTTAACAATGTTACCAGGTGTTGTTGTAAGTTGTATGAGAACTGGTGAGAGTTGCTACAGAGTCCGAGTGGAACGCTAGTGACGCTAGAGTATGTAAACATGGGAGGAGGGGATCGCGATCGTCTTTTAGATTTCGATGCGCTAGGCCGCTACGTAATTTATATCAAATTCGATAAATAAATCGGGATTGTGACACCACTTTAATTTAAAGTTAACTTTACATTAGTGTTTCTAACAATTTTAATCAAAATGTGTCCACAGTTTTAATAAAAAGTTATCTGTGGCGGTGTAAGAGAAAAGGCGGAACGGTAAACTAAACGGACATTTTGATACAGATTTTTTTGTCTTGTTACGTGTTAGGGAAAAAAACAATGTGTGGTTCCTTGTGATGATGAAATCTGAGTGAATATGTTGCCTGCTAACTGTTTCTCACATAGCAAGAAGGAAACATCTCGTAAAACTTTACGCAATCATGATCTTTGTGATCTTTGCATGCTGCTGTTTACATGTCATGTGATCACAGCGTGGAACAGACTAAGGTGTAATTTATTTTATTTTTTAAGGCAATGATTGATTATTGGTCACATAAAAAGCACACGGACATAACCTAGCTGCTCTTTGCTCCATTTACCCTCCCGCTGTGCAGTCCTTGGCAGGAAGATTCCGGATCTGGATCTCGATTTAAAACCCTGATTGTTTCCATTTTTATCCCTCCAGGCTTTTATCTGCTTTAAGCGACGCTCCGGAGTAGGACGAGGGAAAATTGATCAGGAAATTGTATGTCAGGGTATCTCAGGTCCAGTAAAAGGTCCGCTCTGACAGCTTTAGAGTCACTTGACGTCCGGAAACGCTGTAGGAAACTAAAGTTTGTCGTAACTCATATCGACCAAGCCTTCTCATAGAGTCATGGGTGGTGATCAGTTTTTGCAGAGACAGTATTCTGCATGCCCTGGATTACAAACACTGCTAATCCACCTCTTTTGTTTCAAATCTCTGTAGACTAAAGCAGAGAAATTTATGAGTAGGGGTTTTTCTCTTTGTCCGTCATTATGGACGGAAGAGGCGGTTGGAAATGTCTCCTTCTCCCTCTGGTCGTGTCGTAGTTCAGTTTTCATTTGAGCTTTTGTGATGCTAATCGACTGTAAAAAATAATCGTCCAAACAGAAGTCTATAAGAAGAACAAATTGGAGCTAACATAGCGGAGCTAACGCTAGAGAAAGCACCGGTCTGACACTGCTGGTAGATTTCATCTACTCCCGATGGATTCTTTGAAAGATTCAGCGTCCATCTTGTCCTGATCCGAGCCCGGTTTGTGTCTCTGTCCTCCAGGTTGGGGCAGTCAGAGCTCCAAGGTCCAGATTCATCACAACACGTGGCTTCATTTCCCCGGACACAACATGAGGTGGATCCTCACCTTCCTGCTGCTCTTCGTCCACGTCTGCGAGTTCGCGGAAGGCATCGTCTCCAACACGTCAGTCTGCAGGAAGGTGACCCCAACGACGTTTTTGTCCCTCTACAATTATTGATAGTATTCGTTTTTTTTACAGGATAATGAGCACCAACCACCTCCATCTCTTCATGCCGGCCTTCATGGGTTTCATCGCAGCGACGACATCTGTGGTTTACTACCACAACATAGAGACGTCCAACTTCCCCAAACTGCTGCTGGGTAGGACAAAACGAGGACCTCCCGTCCACTTTTTTGTCTCATTGCCTGAAGTTAAATCAGACCAAACTTTTTTTAAAATACTTTAACATACAGTGCAGGAAGAGGCAAAAAATTGTGGCTTATCAAAAGCTTCTACCCATAAAAATTTAAAAATAAAATTAAAAAAATATATTTTTAATTTAATTAACGCATAAATAAAATAAACATATACAAAAAGAAAAGAACTATGTACAATAAAAAAGCTACAGACTGGAACTAATAAATGGATACTCTAACAATACAAGGAGAAAAGGGAAAAAACATTAGTAACCTCCTATAATTATATGACTTTTAAGATGCTTTTTAAAATTACCCACAGTAGAACATAGACTTGCTAAATAATAAAACTTATTGCATAAAACCGAGCCCCTAAAAAGATATTTTGGAGGATTAGTGCAAGGTAGCGTGTTATGAAAATGAATAGATGAATTTGAAGTAAAACAGGCGTAATTACCTGATAAATAGATCAAGTACTTAAAGGGACAGTGTGTACATTTTGGCCAGTAGGGGGCAGTGCATACCTAAATGATCACAAGCATGCGGTATCTGTGTCTTCGAGTAAGAAACTCAACAACGGAGGTCCAACTAGTGCTGTTTTCAAACGCTCAATTCCCTGAGAATGATCTATTTGCAGCAACATGACGAGCACATCAGTCTCTCTTTCATCGCTTGAAACGAGCGAAGAGGTAAAAATGTATTTATGGAGAAACTTTTTTGCATTTTGAGGGGAAATCAATGTTTTAATAGCGGGTGTGTTCCGTGCGCTTTGTCCGTCCGGGTTCTTTTAGAAGTAAAGACGTCATCTAATATGGCTTTCCCCTGAAAAGAGGACCCGCGCCTATGTATTTTAAAACTGATTTTTAAAGTCCGATTTTACAAGATCACCAATATTTTGCGATCAATGTGCTTTACGTAATTATTATTACTTAATATTTTAATGGCTATTTTCAAAGATGTACTGCAAAAACTACACACTGTCACTTTAAAGTTTTAAATAACGGTGTAGTAGTGGCGTATGGTTCTGATCTAGTTTGCAATCTCACGAATCGCTTCGGAGGAAGAAACATTGTGTCTTCGTTTTTTTTGGATTTCCTTCAACTAAAAATAATAATGTTTGATTTTTATGTGTTTAGAGATAATCATTATCATTATCAATTTTAAAACAATTAGCATAGGATGCCAAATCCAAATTGGCCAACTCACTCAACACATTGAGGTTTTCGATGTGACGCAACAATATTTGTGTCATCTGCGAACATGATTGGTGAGACGACGTTGGAGACATTAAATATGTCATTGATGTAGATAAAAAATAACAGAGGCCCAAGACTGGAGCCCTGTGGTACACCGCATTGTAAAGTAGCACCATTAGAACAGCATCCATTTATTGAAACAGACTGGGTTCTATTTGAAATATAATTATTTAACCATTTGTGGAATGTATTTTTAAAGCCGTATTTATTTAATTTAGCTAAAAGAAATGTATGGTTTACAGCATTGAATGCTTTGAATAAGTCTTAGAAATGTGTTAAATGTGTTATGCGTTAAAACTTTGTTTCAGGTCAGAATCACCAAAATTATTACTATTTGCTACAAGCTTCAATAATGAGAGAAAGCAGAATGATTACTGTCTCTTTAAGCAATAAGGTAAAGCCGAGATGATGATGTAACGGCTTTGGAAACTTCTGACAGGTTAGCTGATACGTTCGATTTAAATGGAGGCTCACCTGGATGCTTGAAGGCACCGCCGCCGCGTTCGTGCGTTCAGACAGTTGAACGCTAGCGTCCGATGGGAATTTCCCGCCATCAGAAAAGAGACGGGTTCTGGCCAGAAATGTGCAAATCAACTCCACAACAAAGGCCAAAATTCTTGTGAAGATGCTGGTTGAAGCTGGTGAAACAAAGATATTATACACATTGAAGTACCGTAGTTATCCGACGATGAGCCGGTGCTTTTTTCACACACTTCAGACCCTCCGTCTTATACAACGATGCGGCTAATTTGTAGATTTTTACCGCCTAACGGCAACTGGGGGGCACTAAAGCAGATAATGCTAGTGAAACAGACGTGTTGGGAAAGATTATGTGCCCAGGAAGATGCTAGTTTTGATTTTGCACATCGTATACCCTCATTACACACAAATAAAATGATGCAGCTTTAACTTTACAGAAAACAGAGCAGGCGGCAGGAAATAGAATTACTGCAGATAAGCTTGACATCAATGAATCGATGGTAAGACGTTGGCTTTAGTGGCCAAGAGGAAGATGAATATAGCAACCAAGACTGCCATTTTGATGCTGAGTTTGGAAAAAAAAAGGGTCGCATATTTTACAGTTGTTGTTTTTTTAGAACAGTGTCGGAAAAATCTGAAGATAATCCGTCATTTTTACAGATTAGTATTCACACCGCTGACCACTTGGTGCAAATGTGCAGATATTTTTAACTTTACGCGTGGCTCGCAGCTACGTAAATTAATTAAAGAAAAGATTCTCAAACACTGTATTCGATGGATCTCACTGATCGGGAGCTGACTGCCTGTTAAAAAGCTAAAGAGCCTGATGTGTGCCAATAGTTTATGAGTCAGGAAACTGTTTGTTCAGAGTGTCTTTCTAACTTTTGTAATTGGAGATAAATGGAGAAATGTTTCCTCATTTTAAAATGGTGCTTAATTCTAGTCTCCATTGCAGCAGCGGAGCGCGGATTCAGCCTCCAGATCAACATCTAAACCCCCATGAGAAGTCGTCTTTACAAGGCAAAAAATCCAAACCCTCATGACTAAAACCTCTGCAGCAATCCCCACTATTTGATTGATTATTTGATGACATACAAATGTACGTGCATTTAGGTTCAATGTGGAGCAGGAACCGCAGCAGGTATTTGTTCCGTAAGTTCAATTGTTTGATTTCATTTGTATATTTAGTTCTCTGTTCAGCTTGTTTGGACTGAAATAAATACTATTGAAAAGGTATGAACTCGTTGGATGAGAGATAGGCATCATTTCTATGGACGACCAAAGTTGACAGAAAAAAAAGGCAGCTATAAATATATATATATATATATATATATATATATACACGTATATGTTTTTCCTTTTCCTTAGAAAGACATTTTTGCGAAGAAATTTGTATTTCTTTCTTTTTCGTTATACGTGCAATTTTTGTCAAGAAAAATATGTATTTTGTTTTTCCTTTTCCTTATACAAGCACTTTGCAAATAAATGTATATATTTTGTTTTTCCATATACATGCATTCTAATAAATAAAAAAAACATTGTTTTTACTAATACCTACATTCCTGGCATGCATAATCGATCAGCGCATGGATCCTCCTCCTTCCTGTTTATTGACCAATAGTAGAGTTGGACCAAGAAAGGCCGCCCTCCTAATTTGCAAAATGAGGCAGAAATACACAAGTTAAGTAAAAAAGTGGAGACGAGTGAATATAAATGCAAGTATAAGGAAAAGGAGAAACGATATATATATATATATATATATTTCTGCCCTTATGTTGAAATATGTCAGTTTTGGTCCTCCATACACCCCACCCCCTGACAGACGACTAAAAAATGGCAGGTAAAAATAGATTATTTTTTTTTTAATCCTCGGTACACAGTCTTGAAAAGTTGCATCTTATATTCAGGTGCAGCTTATTGATGTACTAAAAAGTATTTTCTCTAGTCCAATGAGACTAAAGAGGAACCGTTTGGACATAATGGAGAAAAAAGGGAGAAGCTTTGGTCTGTTTTAACTTCCTTTAATTGGCTGGATGTGAACTTGTGCTTTCCACTCTGCTTATAGTCCTCTTCATCTACTGGGTGTTGGCGTTCATCACCAAGTCCATCAAGCTGTGGAAGTTTGCACAGTTCGGCATCAGATTCAAGTATCTGAGGTTCTGCATCACGGCCTTTTTGGTGATCCTGTATGGACTCCTTATGGCCGTGGAGGTCAACGTCATCCGAGTCAGGGTTCGTACCCACGTCTCGTTCCTGCAGCAGGAAACTTCACTAATCCTTTTTACTTCTCTAATTTTGTTTTATCTTTTTTTATTTTTATAGAAATATGTCTTTTTTACCAACCCTCAGAAGGTGAAGCCCCCAGAGGATCTGCAGGATTTGGGGGTCCGTTTTCTGCAGCCGTTTGTCAACCTGCTCTCTAAGGTGCCTTTTCCAATTACCTATTATTAACAGGAGAAGAGAAAAACAAAAGCCTAAAAAAATAGTTAAATAAACCCAGATAAAAACAAATTTTCTGTCTGAATCAGTGGTCACTCCTAGCTGTAAACCTACATTTCTACTTTCTAGGCGACATATTGGTGGATGAATCCCCTCATCATTGGAGCCCACAAGAGGCCAATAGAGCTGAAGAAGATCGGCAAGCTGCCCATCGCCATGAGAGCCCTGACCAACTACCTGAGGCTGAAAGACGCTTACGAAGATCAGCGGGTGAGGGTGCACGACGGTCTGGACCCGATTCCTGTCGTTCCTCCTCTTGTTATTCACGCATTTTTCCCTCCGTCACGCAGACAGGCGAGGATCCGGATCGAGCGCCGTCCATCTGGCGATCCATGTACAGAGCCTTCGGCCGTCCCATCCTGCTCAGCAGCACCTTCCGGTACCTGGCGGACCTGCTGGGCTTCGCCGGGCCTCTCTGCATCTATGGCATCGTGCGGAACCTGGACGTTCAGAGCAACAACACAACAGCCAGCAAGAACACGGTGAGCTGGTTTCTCTTTGTGTCAAACACTGCTGCTTGTGGCTGAAAATCGTTAGTAAACCACACCGTTTTATTCATAAAGCGCTTTTACTGCAGCAGGCAGCTGAACAAACGTTTTAGACCTCATCTTAGGGACGCCCAGGAGTGAAAATACCACCACAGGATCCAGTTTAATCCATTTGGTGTTGAAGTGCTGCAGGCATTGTGCATCTATCAATATTTAGAGCATCTCCCTCTTTTATGTTTCTAACGTGTGAAAGGATTTTATTACATCTGTTTAATCTCACACACACAAAAATAAAGAAAAATCCAGTCTTTCATTTAATTTCATTAAATCAATGGGAAGAAACAAATCTGTGCTCATAAATAAATCAGAAAACAACGGTTGTTGGGTATTTATCCATTAAAAATTGATAAAATTAAGTTATGGTCTATCTGGTTAGTCTAAGGATATTAAATCAATAATTCATAGATTATTAGTTTAATTATCTCTACAAATTATTAACGAGGCACCATCCAGCTTTTCATCAAAAATCTGGCAAAAACATATATATATAATTAATAGGAAGTTATCTATAAAACGGTTCATAACTAATTACTAGTGATTTTACCAAAAGACCTTATCTGACGGAAATTATTTCTTTGCGATAATTCACACACACACTCAGAATAAAAGAAACCAAAGATTTGATTCAATTTAACTAATTTATTCTAAAAACACAACTAAAATAAAAACACTACTTATACCAACACGGTTCTGTCAAGGCTAACGATATACCAGAGCAACATGGCGACCAGCTATGACGTCGCTTAGGCACATCACGGGCGCTCCGTAGTTACGTACGTCGGATCACGTCTACAGGCAGGCAAACACCGAAAGTAGGGGGATGTTTTATGGCTGATCTTTCATGATCTGAGCAAGTGACCAAGTGGCGCTTATCTAACGGACTAGCCTCCGGCTACAAAGAAACTTGAATAGGTTGAATAAAAAGAGGACGGAAACGACTCTCGGTGTCTACCTGCCACTCAGGAGAAATGCTGTTAAAACCCACGGTCGAGTAACAGTAACATGCAATCAACCCAAACACTGCTTTTCTATTAAACAATAACTATTCTAACACAATTGTACAACAAGCTCACAGTTTACCCGCAAATAAAAACAAACAGAGCACAGAAACTTCAAGAGCGCTCATTAGAAACGAGAACATGCATGCATTAGAATACACTGTATTCCCGAATAACTCCACCCAGGTTGAGAAATAAAATCGAACAGTCTTACTTCATAGAAGTCCTTGAATACGACGGGGGGAAAAAAAACGAAAGAAAAAGCGGAACTTCCAACTCAAACGCCGTGCTGAGGGGAGAAAAAAAAAAGAGAAAAAACGAAAAGGTAAAAACTTTGAATTCCAGCCTCAAAGACGGGAGAGTTGTTTACGCAAGGAAAAGGGGTCAGAACACGCCCTTCGAAACCCGGTCATTCTGTTCTGATGCTAACAGAAGGGCTACCTCGTCACTCCTGCAATATTAGAACAAAAGGCTGAAATACGGCAAGCGATCCTTTGATATAGTATTAAGGTACTTAGGCAGGCTTCACACGACAACGTTGCCGTTTTTGCTTGAATACGCGGGGTGAAAACGCACTGCGTTTACACGAAAGGGGGGCATGATTACAAACGATGTAGTACACATGTGCGGCCTTTAGATGGCAGTGTGACTAGTATAGCGCCCTAAATAGAGATGTAGGATTCCAAGGTTTCCTGCTCACAACCCACGAAAGAAACGTATCAAGCTAACGAACAATGGGTCTTTTCCACAAACTTCTTTTAGTTTTCCTCCGCTTAAAGAAAGGCGTATTTATTATTTAATGCACATACTGTATGCATTTTCGTCGGGGAACGCATAAAAGCCGCATGATCTCTAACTTTGCTTACAGAGACCAAATAACTTCAGAAGCTACATCATCAATAACAGCGTACCTGGATCCGCTATTGTTATTTTTTCTGAAGAAAGGCGGAATGTGCAAGTCCAGAAAGGCCGTAGGCGGCTGGTAGTGACATGATCATTTTCAAAAGTCTCCGCCTTGCGTGTACATGACAACGAATCACACGGCGTTTTCAGATTTCTCCACTCTGGGAGCCGTTTTCGAAAAAGATGCGTTTTCGACCCCCCGTCTCCCCGTTGTCGTATAAACGAGAATCCAAAAACAGAGAAGAACCTCAGTTTGGCTGAAATAAGTTGTTGTGTAAACAGCCCCTTAGAGTGTGGTTAAAAAGGGCCCAAACGTTGCGGGGAATTTCATCCCAGTGGTACTTTTACAGTACAAGCTAAATATGTTATTGCAGAGTGCAATTTAACGGAAACAATTACAGCTTATAAAGAAAAGGGCTTTGACATTCCCTGCATCCAAATCCTTAGTATTTACTATATGCTACGTAGCAACTATTACTCGCCCGATAATGTAGTAAATACTGCATAGCAAACAATCGCATCATAGGCATGAAATCAGACGTATTGCTTCACCATTTTTCATGTCCTTTGACCCGTATTGACTGTTCGCCTGTGGTCCCGCCTCCTCTAGCCGTTATTTTGTCTGGTGTGACTTAACAACTTAAATGTTTAATCATTCAAAAAACAATTACAGTAATCGGTAACATTACTTCACGTACACTTATCCACCGAAACTGCGGCGGTGTCAGTGGTTGACATTTTAGCTAGGTCCTTCTTCTTCTATGATTTCGGGGCGTCCGCTGCATTGTGGGATAGCGTAGCATCCACCGGCTGCTTACTGTGGCGGTAGTACACTTTCAGGAACTTTCTGCTTACTAGTCAGATCCATAATGGAGATTTGGATCTACTACATCGCTCAAATACTCCTTTTCACCTGCCTAGTAGCAAGCGTAGTGCAGCCATTATGAGTGCTGAGTGGCGTGTGCGCGGTTTTTATTTGGGCAGCTTAATGAAGCTTTAGCCGTGCGTTTGCCCCCTGGTGGTTGGCAGACTATTGGTTGAGCCGGTGTGTGATAATGAAGAAAGCAGTGAAGCTCGCATTTTGAATGTAAATATCGTTCACGGTCAGGTTCATTTGATTACGGCCACCAAAATCGTGATCACGATCAAAATCCGATTAATTGTGCAACCCTAGTTATAAGCCACACAGGAACCTCATTCTCTTTGCAGAAACTACGCGGCATCTGCACCAATCTGCACACCTGCGGTGCATTCAAGTAGCGTTGGAAATATATACACTTAACAAAAAGCACCTAACATAAGTCATAAACTGGTGTTTAAAGGTGGTTGTCCACCAATGTTTGATGAATACTAAATATGTTCTACTTGTTTTCACACACACAAAAAACAAACAAATGGCTATACCCAATTAATTTATTTCATCTTCTTAAGACATCTCATCAGTTTTCTTTAGAACTAAAAATGTAGTTTAAAAGGTCTTGAATTGTTAGCTGTAAATATTTTACCAGTTCCCTTCTCCCAACAGTATGGGTCACCCAAAATAATATAACATGTTCCACAGTCTGCTCTTAAAGACAAAAGTACCATTTCACTGAAGAATGTTTCCCCTGTGTAAATATTTTATAATTTAACTTATATGAGGAAATCCTAATGTACATGTAATAATGTCATCCTGTTTCATTCTGATTTACTCGTTATAATAAATTTCCTTTTGAATGTAATAAAGCCACCTACCAGTTCTTTCATCCTATACTTTCTGCCACTTTTCTTTAACCTGTTTTTATTCTATGGGTTCTTTTATTTTGACATGTCTGAACACGCTGGTTCTGCAGACACATTACTGGTGATTCATCTGGCGACTTTTTGGCTCAAATGCAGCTACTTTCTGTCGTAGACAGTTGGCAACACTGATTAAGGCTATGGAGGACAAAAACTGGCTGAATTAAAAATAAAGGCAAAAAAATATACATTTTGTTTTTCCTTTTCTTTATTCAGCCATCTTTGCAAAGAATTTCATAAAATTTGTTTTTTCTTAATTGTGCATTTTCATTGATTTATTTTTAAAATTGTTTTTCCTTATACATACATTCCTTGTTTTTATGAGGTGGCTTATTGCAGGCATGCACAATCGATCTGCGCATGGATCCTGCTCCTTCCTCTTTATTGACAAATTGTTTTTGGTCAATTTCTGCCTCAATTTGCATAATGAGGCAGAAATGCATAAGTTAAGTAAAAAGAAGAGACGAGGGAATGTAAAAACAAGTAATGCAAGTAAAAGGAAAAGGAGAAACAAAATATATATATTTCTGTTTTTATTTTTAATTATGTCAGTTTTGGTCCTCTATATAGGTCACCCAAAAGAAAAATTCTTAAATTTTACTGAATAAGATCCCCTAGATCTAAAAAAAAAAAAGCAACTACAATGTCTTTTTGCTGTAAATACATTTGGTCATTGAACAATGTGTCCTTTTTTGAGTAATAATGATTTCAAATTCGCTGTTTTCACTACTAGCAGAAATTCATTTGGACTTTTTTTGACCTACAGAATAAAGAAAGCCTGTATGTACATATACCTGCACATGTACATACAATACAATAATAATCCTACAATACTCCTCTCTTTCAGAGAAATAACGTAACAGCTCATGATAGTTTTTACAATCAACAAACTTCAATATCCTTGATTTGACAAATAAACCATTAGTGTGTTCTAAAAACCTACCTGATGAATTAATCTCACTGCCCTTTTTTCAGTATGATTAACGAATTTATTGTACTGCTCACAGCACATTACA
This sequence comes from Apricaphanius iberus, assembly GCA_028564705.1. Taxonomy (NCBI): domain Eukaryota; kingdom Metazoa; phylum Chordata; class Actinopteri; order Cyprinodontiformes; family Aphaniidae; genus Apricaphanius; species Apricaphanius iberus. Next base: position 182,119 of record JAPXFQ010002006.1, read on the forward strand.
TTTTAAAACAAAGAAAACTTTTACCAAAGAGAATGAAAAGATTTTCTAGAAAGGACGTTTCTCTTTGTGAAAAATTTAAGGCATAAAACAATGTGTTTATTTTCTATAACAAAAATAACTAATCTTATTGTTGTTATGGAATAAACCGTGCACAGGGGTCTCATTGATAAAACTTTGCTTAGAATCTGTAGTAAAACAAATAATTCTATTTACGCAAAGTAATTTGTCGATCTATAAAACTTTGAGTACACACAGCTGAGCGCAGTTTCCGTTTTATGAATCCCGACTCTCCCTAGAAATGTGCTCAGATGTTTTTTAGAGTAACCACGGCAACCGAGAGGCGGAGAAAGCGCAATTCCACCGAGACTGAAATCGAGATGTTTATTATCGACGTAGCGTCAGGGAAAAAAAAAAAAACATTTGATTTCAATCTATTAATGTTTGTCTTTATAGAGCTTTACTCAGCCAAGCGGCGACCAAGGTGCTTCACATGAAAAGACAAAATAATTGTTAGCAATAAGAAAACGTGAAACAAGAGTAAAAAGATTGAAATTAAATAATAAAAGAAGCAGCACAGGCAATGAAGTGAATAAGAACAGTGAATGTCAAGTTGAAATTATATGATTATTACTTGTAGCCAAAATAAGACTGAAATAAAGGAAGGTAAAACTAATAAAAACTAAATTACAGCAGAACATCATAATTTTCATTACTCCTGGATAATTAAAGCCTAACAGCAAAGGTGCGTTTTGAGTCAACCTTTAAAAAGTATTTTCTGGGTGGGGGGGTGGGTTGGTATATCTAACACAGATTCCACTTCAGCACATAAATCTAATAGGAATGCTTTAGGAAATCTAAAATGAACTAAAATGTTCTTTCCCACAATAATGCAGTAATAACTGCAATTGATATATAATAAGAAGACATACATATGAACATAATGTGGTTATAACATGCTGTAAATCTTCAATTCAACATATTTATTTTGTTTCTGTGTGATTCATGTGTCTACAATTCGGAAAATGTGTCTTAAACTCACCACTTAAACTTCCATCTCGCGATTTTCTGACCTTGTTTTGAGTGTAAACAAGCTTTATAAATGAGATGCCTGCTCTCTTTTTTTCCGCCAACTTTTTTCAGAGAAACTAAAGAATCCCAACAAGAGTTTTGTGAGCTGCTTTTTGCCGACGCCAGGGACCCAAACTAGCCTCGACTAAGAATTAAAAACTCAAAGCGACTGGAACTTCTGCTGCTAACAACCGATTATCATTTCTGAATCGATTCTTATAAAAAGTCTAATAATCAAATCGATTCATAAGATCAAAAAATTGATTTAATTGTTTAACATAGTTTTTAATCTGGTAAACTGTTAACTATTGTTAGATCATTGAATTACAGGCATATAACATTATTAATTAGACCCCTAAAATGAACAATTTTAAGTATATTGAAATTAAATTGAATAAAATAAAAAATAAAAAAGCTTGTTTAATTATCTATATAGAAATAGTTTAGATAGGATCATGACAATCGATTCTAACTCTTGAGAAGTGCTACTAACCGCTCCACTGTGTAGCCCCATAAAAGGAAAAATTAAGAAAAATTGTGAAAAATTAAGACAAAAAATGTAAATGTATTTATTTTCTATAACAAAAAAAAACTAAGATTATTGTTGTTATGGAATATTTTATGCAGATAAAACAGAAAAAAACTGTGAAAACTGATCTTTTTTTATGATTGAAAACCGTGCACAGGGGTCTTATTGATAAAACTTTGCTTATAATCCTTAGTAAAACTGTAGCAAAAAAAATGCTAGTTACACAAAGTAATTTGTCACTGACCTTCACTCTAAGAAATAAAACGTTGGATTTAATTGATAAAGTTAAGGCAATCTTATCCCCAAAACTCTTTCAATTGAGCGCAAAACAATATTGGTTTGAAACGGATTAAATCAAATGAAAAATTATTAATTAGACCCCTAAAATGAACAATTTTAAGTATATTGAAATTAAATTGAATAAAACTTTTTTTTTTTAAACCCATGTTTAATCATCTATATCGAAATGGTTTAGATTGGATCGTGATAATCGATTCTAACTCTTGAGGAATGCGACTAACTGCTCTGCTGTGTAGCCCCATAAAAGGAAATGTGGTATGAAAAAGTAGCGGCCTCTGCCAGAAAACTGAAAGTAGGTCATCGTTGGATCTTTTGCCCCACATCGACGGATCTTAAAACAATCTTAAAACGGTAGAAATTCTGTGTAGAGAGTTGAAGAAAAGAGGAAGCAGGTATAGAATTTGACGCTTTTTAACAACACAGTTACCTGTAATTAACGGTCGGCGCCGTGTTGCAATCTTATCGCTCTAAGTCGATTCCTTTTGGAGGTGACGTTGGAAACGTTGACGTTCAGAAAAATCTTTGTGTCTGAGTTTAGGACATTAGGTGGTCCTGTCTGTGAGGCGATGATTCAGTCATGAAGGCGTTGCTCACAGTCTGCATGTCACTACACTTTGTTTGCTCAATGGAAGCTGCATATGATACGATAATCTGAGCGTAATGTAATAATGTGGGGGGCTTTCTAACTCATTTGTTAAGCAAATGTTTTACATATTTATGTAAAAATGTCATTAACAAGCGTAGTTTTTCGACTCTTTCTATGAATTGTGTTTGCTCATCTCTACTCGTCAGCGCTTTATTCCTGTTGGCAGACGTTGGCTCCTCTTTAACTCATGCAAGCGTCCTCAGAAGGTCGGAGGTCGTAGGAGAAGCGGAGCAGATGCTCCATGTTTTCACGCAGTTTACCAGAGCCGTAGTCAGGTGTGTTTAAGTTGGTGTATTTCCTAGCGGCGTGGAAACGTACCCACGTGAAAATGTATTTATCTCTTTCTCTTCAGATCAAAATTAGTCTGAGACGAAACATTTACAGAACCAAGAAGTGATCTGATAGACCAGCTTTAGCTGAAACAGGTTGACAGACGTCAAATACCCACCTGGACCCTAAAATTCTGCATGTAAACTGAACATCTGCATTAATTTGTTCATGCAGGACAACTATTTTGGTGTCTACTTCATGCACACCACCGAGCTTCTGGAAAATAGCTCCGTCCTGGCCGTTCTGCTCTTCCTGGCTCTGGTCCTGCAGAGGACGTTCCTGCAGGCTTCCTACTACGTGACCATCGAGACGGGCATCAACCTGCGGGGAGCTCTGCTGGTGAGTGAGGACAATAAGAAGAAAGAAACTACTTAGTCAGCCCCTTCACCTGGACGGCATTAAATTAGCCTCCAGTAATAAAGCAAAAAACCTCGGTGTCATTTTTGACCAAGATATGTCATTTAGAACTCACATTAAAGAAGTCTGTAGGATTTCCTTTTTTCACCTTAGGAATATTGCAAAAATTAGAACCATCCTGTCCAGGAATGATGCTGAAAAACTAGTCCATGCCTTTGTTACTTCAAGGCTGGATTACTGTAACTCTTTATTATCAGGTAGTCCACAGAAATACAATTAAAAGTCTTCAGTTAGTCCAAAATGCTGCTGCTAGGATTCTGATGAATATTAAAAGAAGAGATCACATTTCCCCTGTTTTAGCTTCTCTTCACTGGCTCCCAGTAAAATCTAAAATAGAATTCAAGATCCTCCTTCTGACATATAAAGCCCTTAATAATCTAGCTCCATCATACATAAGAGACCTGATTGTTCCATATGTTCCTAACAGAGACCTTCGCTCTCAGACTGCAGGTTTACTGGTAGTTCCTAGGATTTCTAAAAGTAGAATGGGTGGCAGATCTTTCAGCTATCAGGCTCCCCTCCTATGGAACCGGCTCCCAGGGTTGGTTCGTGAAGCAGACAATTTGTCTATCTTTAAAACTAGGCTAAAAACTTTCCTCTTTGACAAAGCTTACAGTTAGAGATATGTTAATAGGTAGTTAGAGTCAGGTCAGACAGGTAGATAGGAAGAGACAGGTTAATGTTAGTAGTCAGGCAGAGTGTCAAAAGTTAGGAAGAGATAGGAAGAGGTAGAGTAGCTAGGTAGAGATAGATTAATGTAAGCCAGGTAAAGATCCGGAGCCGGTCGCGGCTTACCGCCGCGGAAGAAATGTGCCCCACAGGGGCCAGCCAGCGCCGGAGAGAGGTCCCTCAAGGGGATCCTCCCGCACAGTGCGGCCGCCCATTACCTGCCGGGTTGAATCCCCCGGGCAGACTGTGCGGACCCCACCCGTTTATCTCTTAAACGTTTCTCGCCCTCTTCAACTCTGTCCTCTCAGTTCTGTCTATTTTTCCTTAAGATAGTTGTCGACTATCGGTCTCGTGCCGGTATTTAGCCTTAGATGGAGTTTACCACCCACTTTGGGCTGCATTCTCAAACAACCCGACTCCGAGAAGACCCCGGCATGACGGGGGCCGTTACCGGCCCTACACCGTCCACGGGTCAGGAGGACTCAGACAGAGTGTTGGTAGCCAGGTCTCCTAGTAGCTAGGAGACAGGTTAATGTTAGTAGCTATGCTGCTTTAGGCTAGGCTGTTGGAGGACATTATTAGGGTCTGTTCCTACTTTCTCTCCTACTTCTCCCCAACTGCATGATGTGCTGTCAATTCAAGCACTAACCTGTTTTCTATTATAGTAGGTGCTCCGGATTAGCCCTGCTTGACGACCCTGACTAAGATGGCATTGCAGTGACGGAAAATTCTCCACGTCCTGCAACAAACTTCTGCATCAGTTCTATTGCTCTTTCTGTGTCTCTGTTGTGTATTCTCCAAGCCACAGACGGTCGCGGCAGATAACCGCTTGTGCTGAGCCTGGTTCTGCCGGAGGTTTCTTCCTGTTAAAAGGGAGTTTTTCCTTCCCACTGTCGCTTCATGCTTGCTCAGTATGAGGGATTGCTGAGAATTACACGACGCAATCTTCTGTGGTTCTGTAATTTCTACACTAAACATTGTATTGTAATAACTCTTTTTGTAAAGTGCCTCGAGATGACATCTGTTGTGAAATGGCGCTATATAAATAAACTGAATTGAATTTAATAGAATAGAATCAGTGGTGATTACGAGCCGTAGACGTGACCGAAGCATCAGTGCACACACATTTTAGAGAATTTGAAGGGCTAGAAAGAATCCCAAAAACGCTGGGAGAATTTATATGATCGAATAATAACTTATATAAAAATGATCTCTTCTCAGTATGGGTGTAACTGTATACAAAAGTCATGGTTTGGTACGTTTTTAGTAAACATTAATCAATCAAAATTAAGACCAATACTTAGATCAGCATTAAACAAAGAAACTTTTTCATGCATTCCTCCCTTTTTAATAACATTTTACTATGTTTTATAACTTAAAAGAATTAAAAGTATACAATTAGAGATTTGATTCAGTAAAAAAAATTAAAAATAGTACAAGCAGACTTAGCCAGAGTAGAAAACAATATGACCATTTGAAAACTGTGTTAATGTTTAGAAATGTTCAAATATTTACTTTTCCCACTTTTGAGAATAATGGAACATTCCATGTCGGAACTTGGAAATTATGATTTAAAGTGGGGGAAAAAACAACTGGAGTCCTATCTGAATTCGAAGTTCCCACTCTGAAAGTTTTCTTGTTTGTTTTTTCTGCTCAGACTTCGATGTTCCGTACGCTCGCTCATCGCATCAACAATAGTAGCTGTGGTGAAACACGTCTATTTTACAAGACGCATTTGTTAGACTGTGTCTAAAATCAATGTTTTGTGTAGAGCCTTTAACTGTAAACTTAACCAAATTAAATACGGTGTTTTCATCCGTAAAGAACGGCTTAATAATTAATAATAATTAATTAACTGGAATGCTGTTTACTTTTGTATGTATACTCAAACCGGAGGTGGGTAGTAACTAGTTACATTTACTCTAGTATATTTTTTTTCGGGAAAAAGGGAGTTATTTTAAGAATAATTTTGCTGGGCTGTACTTTTTACTTTTACTTCTGGAATGCTATTATAGTCTCGCTACTTTTACTTGAGTAAAATGTCTTGATACTCTACCCACTATGAATAAATTCACTCAGTGAAGAAAAAACACATTTTAACCAAAAATTAACCAGGCACCTACAGTTTATTGAAGGTGACCACATGTTTCTACACAAGCTTTGAGATTGTTGTTACATTTTGAGGTAAAAAAAATATATATAGTAAACACCATAAATTGGCCCTGGAAGTACTTTTTACTTTGTTCTAAGATATATTTACTCATTCCCTACTGTAAGTATTGGTGTTATATTAAAAAAGGATGAAAAAAAGAAAATTCTTCCGCTTAAAATATGTTATCATGTAATTATTTGTTTGTATCATTATTTTTTTTTCCATTTTAGTCTTTAAGATACCAGAATTCGCCCATAGCTTTGTATTTACTATGTATTACTACTACTACTTCTACCCACCTTTAAAGTTTCAGAGGTCAAAGGGCACCATAAAACATGCTTAAATCACTTTAGAGTTGTTAACCTCATCTCCTGGCTGTACTTGAATGCAGCATGGACAGCTATTGGGAAAATCCCTTCTCATCAACAGGGATTCCTCTGACTTCTGTTTTATCCAGAATATCTAGTCTGGTCTGATTGGATGCTACTGGTAGCCATGGTGACGTCAGCTGGTCGGTGATGTTTCCATTCAGCTTCACGTTGTTTCAGGTTTCACTCACTTCAGAGCAGAGTGTGTTATGGACCTTTTGCTGTTGAAAAATGTGTTTACTCTCAAAGTTCTGGTTCGGTCCATCTTTCTTTTTCTACTGTTACTGTATGAGAAACCATTAGTGTCCAGATTTTTTTGATTACTGGGAGTCCTTTTTTGTGTTTTGTTTTGGTATTACTTCTTAAAGTTGCGCTCTGAGTTCTGCACATAGACGTTCTGCGTGCGTTAGGCCTGGGCGGTATAGCCGTTCATATCAAAAACTGGTGTTTATTTTAGTTACGATATAAATTTTAATATACCGCTATACCGGTGAATAGCTTAGACAACTTCCGGAAAGTTTTTTTTGGGGAAGTATTTCTCTGGTGACCGATTTCACTGCTACACGCTCTTCACCACAGTGTGAAAGTAACGTTTTTTAACTAAGTACAGCTGCTAGCAGGAGCTACCAGAGCGAAGCACAAAATGCTGATGAAGTAATCCCAAAAAGAGGAGTCACGTCTGTAGTTTAGAAGTTTATCGGCTTTAAAATGTCAAACGAGAACCGAACGGCATATCTTTTACAAGCGCTACTGCGAGTAACCAGTAGGGGGAAGTGTTGAGCGCTATTTAACCGTCTGTTGGTAAACGCGGTCAACGGCGGCAAAACCAGTAGAAAAGACATCAAAAATAGCGGTAAATATGTTTTACATACCATCTACGATACTTCTACCGTCTTTTTTAATTTGTTATCTGAATATTAACCAGCTAATAATCTCCTTCGGTCGGCATGTTTATCTTACTTCTTCTTTGCCACTTTCCCGTCTGAGTCTGCCCCCTAGCGGGATTCTCCAGTACTACATGCGAAGCCATTACAAGATGCAATTTGTTGCTTGCGTCAACGTGAGGTCAAAAAAAAAAAAGAAATTGTTCACTAGTTGCTGTAATCAGTATTCAATGCAGCGTTTGGTCAATTTATACTTGTAACAGTAATACCGATATGTTTTTTAAAAATACCGAGATATGAAAATGTTGCCATACCGCCCAGCCCTAGCATGCGTTCAGGTCCATAATAGCTGGATTTGTTCGATACTTAACCAACACACCACTAGTTCGTTATTATGTATCGTTATTGAAACTCCATTTTCCAACAAAATGTGTGTTGTATGTTTCTTTACCTAGGCAATGATATACAACAAAATCCTTCGCCTTTCAACGTCCAACATGTCGATGGGGGAGATGACTCTGGGGCAAATAAACAACCTGGTCGCGATCGAGACCAACCAGTTGATGTGGTTCCTCTTCCTCTGCCCCAACCTCTGGGCCATGCCGGTACAGGTGCGTAACCTCATCAACTTCAAGCCAAACCTTAAATGCTCTGCTTTTTAACATAGACGTATATCAGTTGGATGTGTTCTTTATCTCAGATTGTGATGGGAGTGATTCTCCTCTACAACTTTTTGAGTTGGAGTGCCCTCGTTGGAGCATCGGTCATAGTTCTGTTGGCGCCGGTTCAGTACCGCATAGCCACAAAGTTGGCGGAAACACAGAAGAGCACGCTGGTAAGCTGTAACATCATGTGTTTGGGGAGTTTTCTTTACGCCGCCTTGCAGAAGAATTTAACCTTCTAAGCTTTTTATGTTTCTCCACATCAGAACCACAAACCGAAAAAAAATTTGAAAACGCTGATGTGCTACTACGCTTTCTATGATGTATGCCGATCGAGAAAAAATCATACCTGTTGACACATTTAATTTAGTCAAACCACAAAAGAGAAATAACGGTTCGAAGCCACATAGCTTTATCAGAACAGCATGTCTAGGAGTTAGCATTTCTAGCGTTTGCTTCAGAGCCCCGGGGAAGATATCGTTATCAGTCTCAGGAGAGGAGTGATCGTAGAAGAACAGAAACTAGACTCGTTTTAGGTGAAGCCTACACTAGATGGACCCACATAAAACATTTCTACGGCATCAAACACGCAGAAACGGAGACTTTCCTCCTGGATCGGTAAGCTAGCTCATTTGCTAACTCTTCTAACGTTAGCTTTCAGTTAATCTCCTCTAGGATACATTCTTCACTGGACACAGTTCAGGTTGGTCACTTGGCGTATCGGCAGCAAACCTGGAACAGCTGGAATGATGTTTTTAATGTTGTAACTACAACCTAGATACACTAGATGGCGCTATCATGCTCATGTTTCATATCCAAGTTTTTTGTTCACTATCCAACATAATCTGCTGCTGAAAACCTTGGCAATTTCCTTCCTTGTGTCTATTTCTCACAAAATAGACACAACCGTTAGCATGCACAGAGTAGTCTAAAAGTAACTAGTTTTACTAGCTTTGCTCTTGTTTTAATTAAGCTACGCTCTGATGTCCATTCTAGCACCCTCTGCTGGTTGTTTTGGATCAGTACATTGCGTGGTTGCTAATAGTTTACACCAGTGTAGTGACTCTGTCATGCAGAGCCTTCCGAGTCAAGCTTCTGCGCAGAATTTTTAGCTCCCTTCTACTTGAATGGGCTCCCAGAGGGTTATGACGTGGTCAGTCCGTTCGGCTAGCAGTGTTTACAACACACTGTAGAGAATCCAGAAAGTTTTCGTGTCTTGGTCCATAAGGGGGGAATGACTTCTTGAGCACTGCCAGAACAAGAACGCTCCTGTCTATGTTGAAGAAACTCTTGAACCCAGCTCTTCTTAAGCCTAGTTTATACTTGTACGTCGAAACGGTTTGACGCCACTATCTCCGTCACCTACAAAAAGAGATTCATTTCACCAGAACGGTGGACAGTAGTTGCTGCATTCAGTAGTTAATGCAGCGTTTGGTCACTAGATGCTTTATATTTAAAGGCCAGTTCATCTGATATGGTCTTTTGGTGATTTTGAACACAAGGAGGTGTACAGAACAATAAAACTGTGAGTATTCTATGAGCTGCCTTTCCTATAAAACGTACTTTCTCTGATCCGTTGCTCCTTCAGGGGGGAATACGTTCACAAGCTGAAGAAAATAAACTCTTGTTGACCCGAAACGACGCTGCAATGTTAGGCAGACCCACCATTAAAAGTCAGCACCTGCTGTCCTGGGGGGGAACTGTTTTGCAACACTGAAAAACCAACGGAGAACTAAAAATTAAAAACGTCTACGTCAGTATGTCTGCGTCTGGGTGCAAGCTTGCTGATGTAGTAGTATAAACTACGCTTCAGAGACTCTCCTACCCCCCTCAACTGCATATTTTACTGTACTTTTACACCTCAATGCCTGCACTTTGTGACTACTGATCTTCCTTCTAATCGTGAGCTGTGGTGCTAACTGTATTTTTACACCTTTTTTTGTACGTTACTTTGCACAAAATCACGCTCAAAATGCATCAACAGAAGCATTGAGGTTTGTGGTTGTAACGGGACAAACGAAAGGCTTCAGTGGGTATAAAAAATATTTGGAAAGTCCTCTGTTACATTAAAGAAATGCAAAAGATTATTACAGCATAATGTTAGGAAGCATAGTAGGAATGTGATATCAAAACTGACCATTTCGTGATGCCGTTGTCCTGCAGGAACACTCGACAGACCGTCTAAAACAGACAACAGAGATCTTAAAGGGTATAAAGCTGCTGAAGCTGTACGCCTGGGAGGATATCTTCTGTGACAGCGTGGAGCAAACCAGAGGCAATGAACTCACCAGCCTCAGGACGTTTGCTTTCTACACCTCCATGTCCAGTAAGAAAGCAAACATAAGATATAGAGATTTTATGCACTGCAATGTACAGGTACAAAAGTTCCTCAGCCTTGCTTTGGTTTGGGAAAAAACTGGGAACCTCAGAAAAAAATTTTCTCCCTGAGGTACTTGAAAAAGGAATTGATAAATGAATTTATAAAAAATAATGACAAATAAACTAGAGAAAGAAGGACATTAAGAGAAAAAAGAGCCCATATTTACCAGTCGCTTTGTGTTGAGCTGTGGCTGCTACCTTCATACAGAGGTATGGGTATCGGTTCAAATTTCAAGAACCGATTCTGATTCTCAAGAGTCGGAACCGATTATCACGATACGATTCAAACTGATCGCGTTCGATATAGATATGGGTCAGTGTTTTTAAAAAAACTTTAAATCAGTGACTTAATACTGGGTGGGTACCAGGAACAAAAACTGTATTGAGACTAACCAAACCTTAAAACAACTCTCTTAATTTTTTATCCCTTTTTTAGCTGTAAAACTGGGTAAATTATGAAAAACTATTGAACCGATTTTTTTTTTTTTTTTTTTTTTTTTAACTTTTTAATCGATTCGATTCTTAGACATTTTTTTTCCCCGATTTTTTTTCAACACAGGCCTAGTGTGAGTTGTGATGTGAAGGGTTTTAGTGACAGAGTTCATCCACGATTTCAGGCTGTCTAGACCGACCTTTGAATAGCTCTGTTAGTGTCTGTCTTGTGCCGGTGACGTCCTATGGGTTTAAAGCGACAAGACTGTCCAGACTAAAGTCGCTTTCCAGAACATCAGATACGTATTGGATTTACTATAACACATGAAGGTGATCTGGTTCGGATAAAAAAAAAAAAAAAGTGATTTGTGCTGTTCAGACCGTCATAAAATATTCCAATATGGGTCGCAAGTAGGCAAAAAGTCGAATTTGATACGCTTTTGCCTCTAATGTTTAGCAACAGGGGCAAGAAATGGGTTTGGAGGCTTTCAGAGCTAAAAACACTTTTTAGCTGTCGCATTGTACTGAGGGACTGTTTTACTGCCAGTGGAATAGGACATTATTAAAAATAGATTGAATAACAAAGGAGGTAAACGCAAGTCTAAGTCACGCCCTTCTACTTCCATTCCACGGGTCCCCTACTGCCAAAAAAATGAATCAGAGTCAATGAAGCGATACGAGTTATTTTCTGATCCTGTTTGTAATGCGCCGTGGTTCGAACATATGATGTCCGTGAATTGTAAAGGCTCATCTTGATGCAGAGAAAGCGATTATTTTCGACGTGCGGCAAAAGTTACTTTAGGTTTTGTGTAAAAACACAACTGGACTACAACTGAAGAAGAAGAAGGAGAAAAAAGGCCGTGAAATTCTCCAGCGATGTCTCCTCCTTCCAGAACGAGGGAAGAAGCGTTAAAAATGGATAAAACCTCCATAAATCTGACCATGTGGAAATTAGCAGCTATGTTTTGGGTGAAGCAGTAAATGAGCTAGTAAATCAGCAAATAAATCAGAAATCCCATGACAAACACAATTGAAATGCACATCATTAGTTATAATTTAAGGTACAGCATATTTCCAATTCAGGGGGTAGGACAAAGTGGACCAGAAAATAACTTTTATTGCTCCTTTAGCTTCTTTTCGTAATTTTTTTTTTCCGGCCACAGACCGACTTGAAAGGGAAGAGACTGAAATGCTGGATGGTTAAAATATGACATAAAGTTGGTTGTCCCAAACTAACCAAATTTTATTTTGGAGTGAACTAACACTGTCAGGATTTGAGGAGCCAAAAACAAATGGGTAAATGAGAATGATTTAATTAATAAAGATTGGTGAACATGGCATAACTTAGGGAAAGAAGATGATGAATCCAGTGACGTATGACGGAAAATTTGTTGCCTAAATACTGAGGGTAGAGAAAGAGATGACAGAGGAAGTAAATCAAGAAAATCAGATATAGGTGAAGGTGATAAGCAGGTGGGAAGAAGGAGAATAACAGAACAGTGAAGGAAAACCAAATTTCACATAACATAATAAGGACGAATATGAGAACAATCATAAATGTTAAAGGATAAAATCTGAATGAGTAACTTAAAGCTCAAACGCCTGAGGGGTAAAAGGAGAAAACCATAGAAGGTAAATATAAAGCTATAAACACCAAGCAGAACTCAGATCTCAGAACAATGATCTCAATTGTGAAAATTAAAGCACAACAGAACTAAGACAACAGAATGAACTACAGAAGGGAAGACCTAAGCTACGAAATACAAGACCAAAAATAAAAACTCAAAATAGGAACGACGAAGAGTCTAGAGTCCCAAGAAAGCCCAAAAAAATCCAGCATTGTGACAAACATAACAGTCCTCCCAAACCTCAGACTTTTATCCTCATGAAAATTTCACTATTGACTATTCTTAATAAACGTTTGTGTCCCAGAAATACAACCACTTTGAATGAACTCTACCAATTCGATTGGTAAGATATCGAGGAAGACGAATCTTAGAGGTTAATATTAGATCTTTCAGCCTGCATATACAGTAAACCTTGTGTCTTGGATGATATGTCTTGTTTGCAGCACTGAAATAAAACGTCTCTTCTTTTTACAGTTCTCACGAACACTGTGTTGTGGGCAAATTATTTCAAGATTGGGTCTGTTTATTGGTTAGTAATTAATATTAAAGACTAAGCTGACCTTTTACCTACCCTGGAGTAGCTGAAGGTCTCCTCAAACGCTACCAAACTGATTTGAGACACAGCCACACACACAGGCAGGCCGAGTAAATGTTAGAGGGCGAGACCGTTGCTGTACCGTCAAAATAAATATGTTAAAACTCCCAACGGAGACACAATCATCCTTGTCTCCGTCTTTATAGAATTCTCCCATATCACTTGGGCGCCCAACGTGACCTTCAACACAACAGAATGAACTACAGAAGGGAAGACCTAAGCTACGAAATACAAGACCAAAAATAAAAACTCAAAATAGGAACGACGAAGAGTCTAGAGTCCCAAGAAAGCCCAAAAAAATCCAGCATTGTGACAAACATAACAGTCCTCCCAAACCTCAGACTTTTATCCTCATGAAAATTTCACTATTGACTATTCTTAATAAACGTTTGTGTCCCAGAAATACAACCACTTTGAATGAACTCTACCAATTCGATTGGTGAGATATCGAGGAAGACGAATCTTAGAGGTTAATATTAGATATTTCAGCCTGTATATGCAGTAAGCCTTTTGGATGATGTCTAAAATTCCTCTTCTATTTGCAGTTTTCATGAATGCTGCTATTCCCATTGCTGCCGTTCTTGCTGTAAGTGTCATTACTTCACGACATCAGTTTATTTTCATCGTTTTTTGGGGTTTTTTTATGCTCTGATCATATCGCACTACGATATTCAAAACCGTTCAGCCTACGGACGGAACGTGACGGATCACAGGAGAAATCTGTAATCCTTTCTTTGCAGACGTTCGGGGTGCACCACTTCCTCACCAACAGCATTCCCAGTCCTGCTCAAGCCTTCGCGGCGGTGGCGCTTTTCCACATTCTGGTCACGCCGCTCTTCCTGCTGTCCACTGTGGTCAGATTTGCGGTGAAGGCCCTCGTCAGGTGGGCTTATTTTTGGGGCAAAGACAAGGCAACCTGGAGACGCTTCTGCTAAACTCTAAACTCCTGAGAGATCACTGGTATTAAAATCTGATGCTCACACTTCTAAAATGGGTTTTTACTCTTGTGCGCGTGTGTGTTTTTGCTTTCTTAAAGTGTCCAGAAGCTTGGTGAGTTTCTCCAAAGCGACGAAATCGGAGATGACAGCTGGAGAAATGGAGATATTTCAGTTTCCCTGGATGTAGGGAAGAAAAACCTGGGTATGGTGAGTGCCACTCACAACATGAGCACGTTTACAGCAAGTGTGACACTTTTTGCTCTTATAATTGGAAATCTGACGTTTCTTACCAGTCCTGAGTGTTGAGTTTTGTTTTCATCTCCAAAATTCAGTGTAAAAATACTTTTTTTTCCTTTTACTTTTTTGCCGTTAAATGCTAAAGAAGGCCTGTTTTCCCCCCTCGTTATGATACCACCACCTTTTTAAAGACCAAAGCCATCAACAGGAAGCAGCCGATGCGCTACCAGATGGACCACTACGAGCAGCCGAGCCGGCGGGCGATGAGACCTTCGGAGACGGAGGATGTGGCCGTAAAGGTCAGAGTTCAGCCTTTCTGAAACGGTTACAGCTCGTACACAGGCATAATCGAAAACCAAATGGAGAGTAGGCAAGTAAATGAGAACAATCATGGGGTTCTAACGGGTTTTTCTTGAGACTTTTTTCTGCATTTTAACAATAATGTTCAGAGGAAAACTTATCCAGGACTTACTCTGTACTTTCATGGAACTTACAGGTCATTTTCAGCAATTATTACAAAATTAAAGGTTTACGTCTCTTGAAATTATTTGGTAAATGTCATACTTTCCTCCAGTTTACTGGTTGCAAAACCTGCCAATTAAATTCCTCTTAATTTAAATTAACCCAATGAGATTTTTTTTCTTTGAACCTCTGGCTACTTTTCACAGATTTTCAATTATGTGGAATTTTGTAACTTTTACTTTTTTTTTCATGAAGGTTGCCATTCTCTTTCCCAGAACCGCTTGCTACCTCATCGTTTATTATCTGACATCAGACTAAACACTGATTTGGAGGTTTTTAACATTTGACAGTGTAATTTTTCAAACCTAGTTTTCATTTACTTACATTTTTAGGATTTTTTTCTGGAATTAAATTTCTACGTCTCCTGAACTATTTCGGTGAATGTGATACTTTTACTCAAACTTACTGGTTACCTGTCAGAATTTATACAAAACTTTCCAAAAACGTACCGCTTAAATTCCCCGTAATTTACATGAACCCAATGGTTGTTTTCTTTGAATATTTTCTCTGAACTTTTGTTGAAATTCCCAGTTTCTGTCCTAGAATTAACTCACACTTTTCAAAACATTCTCAGATCTTACTAGTTACTTTTCCTGAAACTTTCTGAAAATTACAGGTATTTTCCTGGAACCTTTACCGTTTTTAATGGTTGCTTTCCTTTAAATTTCTCAGACTCTTTTTCCTGAAAGTTTCCCTTTACTTTCCCAGAACCACTGGCTACCTCATCTTATATAATCTCAGACTAAACACTGATTTGTAGGTTTTCATCATTACACAGTGTGTCATTTTGACACCTGGTTTTCTTTTACTTTAAGTGTTCCAACATGTAAAATGTATGATTGAAATAGGGTGTACTTTTTTATATGTTTTTTTGTGTGTGTGCATGGCCTCCATGCCTCGTACAGGAAATGTAGAATTCACACGAGAATTTGTTGCCCCTTGGAGGGTCTTGTGAAAGTGTCCAGATTGTTCTCTGTAAACGCTCCTCTTCCTGTCTCATCCCTGCGGAGTAATGCTACTGTCAGGACGACTGTCGGCCTAATTAAACCTGAACATGCAGTTGCTTTCCCACATCCAACAGTCTGTTGATTTTGGAGTTAATCTGGAAAGCCGTACACTGTGTACCCTGCTATGATACGTTTTTCTCTTTCTAGACCAGCTTTTGTTCAGATTGACTCTCAGTCAACGTCATGACTCATGTTTCATGGGAAGAATAAAAATAATTTCACTTTGGAACAACTTCACAAACCGCTAATTAGTTTTTTTTACACAGATTATGGCTGTCTTATCTTTCTACAGTTGTATTCATAAATAGCTGAATGTTTCTTGAGAGTCCTCTTAAACTTTACATGGACAATAAGAACCTTGTCCCCTGGTCTGGTCTCAGAGAAATCCTGGATGATACTCACATGGGAATAGTGGTAAAATGGATCATTATCCTAGAATCTGTCTGTTGGGAGAAATGGACCAAAAATGAAAGACCGTCAGTCCCTACAACCAGGCTCGGCGATGGTTTATTTAACTTAATTAAATAGGTTTTAAAAGCCTCCCAACCGATCTGCCTTTATTTGAAGAAGTTATATACCCCCTAAACATTTATATGAGTAAACAGTCTTTAATGTCCGTGTTGAGGAATTTGTTTTTCATTTAGATTTTCCATCTTGAACAGTCTGCTTAAGGTCATGTCTCAGCATCTCAATAAGATCTAAGCCAGGTGTTTAACTAGGCCACTTGACAGCCTGCTGCATAACCCAAATGATGTTTAGCTTAAAGACCCACTCCGTAACTTTTTACACCATAAAAACACGTGTTTTTGTAACATTTATGCGGCACAACACCATTTTTGATTTTTGTTTTCGTAGCTGTCTCTACATGGGAGGGACTTCCTGCTGTTTAACGCACTATAGAACTGTTCACGCGCGAACCGCTTCCCCGTATATAATGATTAAGTTTTGCTTAACGGCAGTATGCTACGCCCTACCTAATGATAAAAGCAAACCTGCATTTTGATACTTGAGCCGTGGCATATCCACCAAAGAAACCAAAGAAGACGTTATCAGAAGAAGTGAGGTAAAGAAGTTATTCCCAAGTTGAAAGCTGCCGCAGCTTCACCATTTTAGAAAGCTTAATAACCCCTGATTCATTCCGGGCGAACGGATGCGCCTGGTATGAAGCGAGGAAACCTACCGGCTACCGGAGGTGAAAGCTGCAGGGGCTGCAGAATGCTCGGTATGATGATTCATGCTGATGATTCGGAGAAAACTTCCTTCCCCTCACTGCTGTGAAATATCTTTTCTGTCAAACTTTTGCTTAGTTTTGGTCAAAGTAGGATTAGCTTCTAAAACCCAGTGTTACAACTTCTCAGTTTTGTGTGGTGTATCGCTTTTAGTGAGAAGTTAGCTAAACAACAGAACAGATGCTGAACTACCCATGTAGCTACTGGATTGGTAAGTAACAAATGCTTGCTCGGGGGTTATTTGGGCATGATGATTTGATACGTTGCTGGTAAAAGTGATGGTTTACCAACTGACACGCTGTTAGTTCGCTGTTTTGTTGTTTTGGTTGGCAAGCTTGCGCTCCATAGATTTCCACGTCTGCTGTTGGCTCGGTCTTGCTAGTATCCAGCACCCCTCATGTCGTGATGCAAAGAGTAGAAAAGTTTGTATAGTTTCAGCTCATTTCGTAGTGAGTTACCGCTGCATTAAAGTGTGTAGTATTAATTTGAAGGGATGTTTTCGAACTTAAATTAGTGCTAACTAATTAGCGGAAGTAGGAAGATAATGATGTAACACAATGCCAGTGTTGTGCCAAGATGGTTATCCGCGTTATAAATTGTATCTCCTGAAGCGGACTCACGCACTCACTAAAGCGGTGTCTGATGGTTTATCTACTGACACCCCGTTAGTTTGATGTTTTGTTGTTTTGGCTGGCGAGCTTGTAAAACCGACACTAGTTCAGATACGTTCGATAGAGTTTTGGTTTTATGACAGTGACATTACGCCGCAAGCCATGAGAGGGCAACAGTGGACAAATATCTGCAAAGTTATGGACTGTGTCTTTAAAGTTACAGTGTCTAGTTTCTTGACGGTCAGTAAATACCTTAATCTTTGCATGCCTAGCGTTACTTTTTCAGTAAAGTGAGGGCGGTGGCCACAGGGCAAAAAAATCTCAATTGCAGAATTTCTAATGGATAAACAAAACATAAATAAATAATGAATAAATTGCAATGTTTGATGGAATGACCTTAGTGGAAAAAATTGACACATTTCACGTAAGCTTTTTGTTAGTTAGTTTTGCGCTACATCCAGTTAGGTTTGGGCTAAATTCAGTTTGCGTCGCGTTAAATATAGTTAGCGTTTCATTAAATACAGTTAGCATTACATTAAATACGGTTAGCATTGCGTTAAATACAGTTAGCATTACGTTAAATACAGTTAGCATTACGTTAAATACAGTTAGCGTTGCGTTAAATACAGTTAGCTTTGCTTTAAATACATTTGGCTATGGTTAAATATGGTTAGCTTTGTGTTAAATACATTTAGTGTCGAGCTAAATAGTTAGCTTTGTGTTAAATAAAGTTAGCTTTGCGCTAAATCTAGTTAGCTTTGCGTTAAATACAGTTAGCTTTGAGGAAATAGAAGATGAACATGTCCTTATTGATGTAAAAACACTCTCGTCCTTGCTTTTGATGATACATGTCAGTTTAACCACTTTCTTAGGTATGAGAATATGGAAAGTGACTGAGAAAGAATACGCAAATGTTGATTTATTCCTTCATAAAACAGATAAAAAAGTTTTCCACTGAAGAATAGAATGATTCAAAGTCCATCTTGTTCAAGTTCTTTTTTCTTTATATTTTCCATAGTCACAACAGGCTTCTTCAAGATCTTTTATGGTTTTTCTTTGGACTTTGGCAGTTCTTTTTCACTCATTCATTTTATTCATTTTCAACAATATTTTGATGGATATTTCCAGAGATTAATGGTAAAAACTACTAATATCGCATGATTTATTGCCCGCTACTGTCAAGAAACTACACACTGTTACTTTAAGTTGCCAAACTGATGGCTGAGGATTTTCCTTCAGAGTCTTCCTTAAGCAGCAAAGCAACCCAGACCATCACACTACCACCACAGTGCTTGACTGTAGGTAAAATCTTCCGAAATTCTGGGTTAGTTTTTAGCAGAATTGAGTAAACAAAACTATTAAGGTTTTAATGCCATTTTACAACCAATTTTTTTGTCTGCAATTGGGGTATATATTTTATAACTTTTATTTTTTTATTGGGACCCTACCGCATGTCAACAACTGTTCAATCTGCTTGGATTCCTAACACAGAAAACTTTTAACTCATTGGTATGTTTGTATAATTGTACTAAAATTATTTTTTTTATTAAAATGCCCTGAGATGACATTTGTTTTGAATTGGCGCCGTATAAATAAAAGTGAATTGAATTTATTTTGTGATAATGGGAGGGAACTATGAAGCCATTCTGTGATGTCCAATTTATTTATTATTGTTTATTAGTTAATTTTCTAGCTTTTTCAGAAAAACCTGACAAAATAACCAAAATCGGTGCTTTAATCTGGGCAAAAATCTAGATTTATATCTAATGTGACATAAAATATAACGTCTCTTTCTCTCAGTCTGTTCTTTAAATCCTACCCCAAAAACATACGGAAGGAACCTCTAGAAACTTATAAAATTTCCCCTTAAGAGAAACAAAAGATCCTCATTTCTCTAGATTCCTGTTGGGACCAGTGACATGTGGATGGGGTAACTGCAGAATAAGAAAACACAGTGAGGTTGTTAGATAAAATAAACATAAAAATAAACATGTGAAAGCAACAGATGGGAGGAATGTAAACACCGAGCAGGAAGGAGGGCTCTAGTGATTAGATGAAGATTCCTCTGCTGCTGTTTATGGATCCTGAATAATCTCTTTAATATCTGAATATATCTGAATAATAATCTGAATATAAGACACATAAAAACTTGTTCTTTAAAAAAACTGTCTCGCTCTTGTAATTTCTGTCTGTTCCACGTTAGCTTTCATTGTTTGCGCAAACGTCCTCCTCTTTCTCCCTTTTCCGGTCTCTTAAAGGCACAGTATCCCTTAAGGTGAAGGACGTAACCTGTACAATCCAGAGATCAATTAGGCCCTCTAGTGGCCGTTAGCTGTAAAAATCCATAAACAAACTGGAATGGTTATAAAAAAATTAGCGGCTTATAGTCCAGAAATCATGGTAAATAAAACTGGTTATCCATTTAACGATGGTATCTGTTAGTAGGTGCAACGGAAACTGTCTGTCGCTAATGTTAGAAGCCGAGAAATCAGCTAAACTATGAAGACTACGAATGTCCTCAAAGGGCCAGTTGTGGCCGAAATTATTGCTAAAAAAAAAGGCTGTTGAAATATATTTCTCTGCATACGATGATAACTTTTTAAAATTATATTACGTCTAACATCTTTCCGTACCGATGTCATTTGGCCTACACAGACAAAATGTGATTTGATTTGACTGATTGAAATATTATTTAAGCTTTTATCTTGAGGCCCACATAAATGGTCAATGAGGGCCACATTTGGCCCACGGGCCTTGAGTTTGGTTTCTTTACCACTAAATCATGTAAAGCACCTTGAATTACCTTGTGTTGACAGTGTGCTATACAAATAAAATTGCCTTGCCTTGCCTTATTGTAGACATAACAAAATGTCTACAAAAAAAATAACAGCCTGTAGAGAGCTGTTATTTTACTTTCAGTTTGGAAATGTTTTTGGAGGTGATTGACCATTTGGATATCACCTCTAACTACAGTTTAAGCTGCTAACTTTATCATTTAAATTTGTCTTATTGCCCTAAAACCTACTTTAAACACTATATATTAATCCTCTCTTTTGGACGCGACGTTACAAAATTAGTAAGTAGCCTATGTGTATACTTTACATATTATAAGTGCTGCTAAAATAGTTCACTGAATGCTGCTCAGTAGATGATTGATTTGAAACTTAAATACATGTTTGACAATATAAATGTATTTTTCAAATGGAATTTAATACAAAGTTCCCAAACTGTTTTGTTTCATTGTCAGCATTTTGGATTAAATTCAGTTAACTTTATGTTAAATAAAATAAATTACAGTTAGCTTTGCATTAAATGCAGTTAGCTTTGCGTTGAATAGAGCTAGCCCTGCGCTAATTACAGTAAGCTTTGCGTTACATACAGTTAGCTTTGCCCTAAATACAGTTTTTAGCTTTGCATTATTTACAGTTTGCTAAATACAGTTGGCTTTGGTTAAATATAGTTAGCATTGTGTTAAATACAGTTAGTTTTTGCACTAAATAGTTAGCTATGTTTTAAATACAAACAGCTATGTGATACGTACAATTAGCTTTTCGTAAAATATACACTACCGTTCAAAAGTTTGGGGTCACCCAAACAATTTTGTGTTTTCCATGAAAAGTCACACTTATTCACCACCATACGTTGTGAAATGAATAAAAAATAGAGTCAAGACATTGACAAGGTTAGAAATAATGATTTTTATTTGAAATAAGATTGTTTTTACATCAAACTTTGCTTTCATCAAAGAATCCTCCATTTGCAGCAATTACAGCATTGCAGACCTTTGGCATTCTAGCTGTTAATTTGTTGAGGTAATCTGGAGAAATTGCACCCCACATTTGGCTTTGGTTACATATACTTAGCTTTGTGTTAAATAAAGTTAGCTTTGCACTAAATATAGTAAGCTTTGTGTTAAATAAAGTTAGCTTTGAGGAAAAGGAAGATGAACATGTCCTTATTGATGTAAAAACACCCTTGTCCTTGCTTTTGATCTTTTACATATGTCAGTTTAACCACTTTCTTCAGTATGGGAATATGGAAAGATCTCGTCTTATTTTGACAGCAATTGTTA
This sequence comes from Apricaphanius iberus, assembly GCA_028564705.1. Lineage (NCBI taxonomy): Eukaryota > Metazoa > Chordata > Actinopteri > Cyprinodontiformes > Aphaniidae > Apricaphanius > Apricaphanius iberus. The sequence continues at coordinate 203,794 of JAPXFQ010002006.1, forward strand.
TTTTTATTTTTTTTTTTATATGTTCATAAGAATCGTATACTCTGGGTAGTGGACTGAAAATGAATGAGTGAAAAAGAACTGCCAAAGTCCAAAGAAATAAGAACTTGATCAAGATGGAGTTTGAATCATTCTATTCTTCAGCGGAAAACTTTTTTTTATCTGTTTTATGAAGGAATGAATCAACATCTGCGTATTCTTTCTGTAACATCTCAAAATTTGTTGAACCAAGCTGTTCAGCACCAGAGACTTGTTGAAAGATGTTTGACATCCCCCATGTTGCGAAAACAGTACGTGTCATTTCTTGTGTGAAGCTGTTATCTAACCACTGTCCACTTCTATGAACTCACTCTCAGCATTTGTTAAACTCCGGGTCGGGTCATGTGCTTTGCTCTGGTAGGTCAGTGCATAGCAGGGAAGCGGCACGTATGCAGACTGAGACATCTGCTGGAGCTGAGAGTTGTCTCCGAAGCGCCACAGTCACTGCTTTTGTTTGGTCTGTCTTTGTTCAGGTGAGCAATGGATCCTTCACCTGGGGAAACAACCAGCTGACGCTGTCAGACATCAACATACGCATCCCCACAGGTAGAACGGCTTTTTCCCAAGACTACAGATAACACGAATAAAAGCCCATCATTGTTTAAATGTGCTTCTAAAACTGTAATCCATTAAAATGAAACTCTATGAGTTTGATGAATATTGAGGCAAATCCAAATGCTAATCTACCTCATTTTGCAAGATGTGCAGAAACTCGTTAAGTAAATTTGTTTTTAGTTTATTATACATCAGATGAATTCCCAAGCCGTTTGAACTGACGCTGCTTTTAAATAAAAATCGTAAAAGAAAGTACACCCTCTTTCGTTTCCAGCGTTTTTCATATAAAGACATAACAAAAAATACACATACTGATGCAAAAGTTACAACACCGCAAATCAGATTCAAGATTTGAACTTTAAAAGTAACACCAAGATAAACAGAGAGGACTCCTAGCTATCACTAAACTCTGCTAATTCAAGTTTTCTCCTGCTGCTGCTACATTAGAAAAAGAAATGGACAAAATCAGACCTTTGTCATGTTTCAGCATCCTGATTCTGGATAAAGATCAAGTCGTAGGAATCCCTGTTGATGAGAAGCAGTTTTCCCAAAAGCTGCCCTTGCTGCATTCAAATACAGCTAGGAGATTAGGGTTTTGAAATATCAAAACAACTCCAGAGTTATTTAAACATGTTTGTTTTCTTCTCTGGCTATGTCTGCTTGTACTATTTCGTTTATTTTTATTTTTTATTTAAATCAAATCTCTAGTTAGTTTTATACTTTTAACTTTTCTAAGTTATAGAACATAACAAATCTAATTAATTTCAGGAATTTAAATGAAGCAATTCAGGAAAAAAATGTCTTTTTTGTGTGTTTTTTTGGCCAATGTTAAAAAAAATGAATATTTACATTTATTGCTACAAAAATCTACATTTAAAAAAAAAAAAGAAATTACCAAAAACCCAAGAGGTCAGTGAGACTCTATAAATTTCAGTTAGCTCCATGTTTTGAGAAAACCAAACTTAACAGATCAGCACACACAATTTATACGTACTGTTAAGCTCGGTAGTGGATGGCTCATGATTGGGGATTGTTTTGGTCAACAATCACTAAGTCAGCTATGAGAGTGAAATGCAGGAGTTTCACAATTCCAATCAATCAATCATGATGTAATAAATCCAACTGTTTTCCTTTTTAAACTGGTGCTAAAAAACATTTAAATTTACCATTTTCTTTCTAAATCATTGAATAATGCTACATAATAAAATTATCCTGAAGGAATTGGACAAAAAATGATTTAAGATCCTAAAAATGAGGTAATTTTCATCATGCTCTGACACTTAAAGCCCCATTATTTGAGAGGGTGTACTTTATTTTCATCATATGCCACTAGAACAAGTTTGATCTTAATCATTGCTTTCAAATGCTTCCAGTGTTTTAACCTGTGACTAAAGACTCACCATTCTATAAAAACTGGTGACTTACTGGTGAAAACTCTCAAACTGTCCAACCAAATTTGATATTTTTGTTGCTTTTGATATTTATTTAAATTCTCAAATTATGGTTAAGACTCTTTCATTGATATTTTATCAGAAAATGTAACTTTCTTTGAACAACTTCCTGAAATGAGTGAGTTGGTTTAATTTGGGGTATTTAATTTACTTTTCTTTTTTTTTATCCGTACAAATACAGGTAAATGGTTCAGAAAGTTGATGTTAGATTGCTGATTATTCCCAAGTTTAGCAAAAACAGGCTGCTGTTACGTCAAGAATTAACGTCACGCTGCACACATATCACTGATATACCAGTTGTCAGGAAGCTGGGTCAGGGCTAACAGATGCATCGTGTAATGTTTCACTCTCTCTATTCGTCCTCTGGGATGTGACTTCTTTGCAATCCCAGTCATGCTACTACTAAACAAACAGTCACTCCTGCACTTTTCACCTCTGCCCAAGTGCAGAAGAGGAAATAACTGGACTTTATGCAGGATTCTGTGCTTCGTTCTTAAGAAATTGTTGCTGCGCGGCTTACTCGGAAATAATTCTGCATGTTTAAATTGCAAAATGTGAATGAATGAAGCTCTTGGAGGTGTAACGTTACCAAGAGGTCTACAACAACATCAGGGATCCTTTTACATTCCAAAACTATGATACCGAGTGAATTAGTGCAATTTATCCTATATTTTTTAATCAAATAGATTTTTCCCAATTTCCTATTAGCAGGTAAAATATATAGGTTACAGTCAATCATAACTTTTAGCAATCTAATTCATAAATGATAACATTTACCTCATGTTTTATTTGTTTCCATCCCAGGTCAGTTAACAATGATTGTGGGTCAAGTGGGATGTGGGAAATCCTCCCTGCTGCTGGCCATGCTTGGTGAGATGCAAGCAGTCGATGGAAGAGTTTACTGGAGCAAGTAAGTCAGCAGAATAACATTTTAGATCTTAATATAGTTTAGAAAAACTCAAAAAATCTTTATTGGTCTCCCATGTTTGTGTTGGACAAACGGCATTACTGCAACGCAGCACATAAAAAGCCGCCTTAATTTCAACAACAAATAAACAAAAATAAGATGCACGTTACAGTGGTCAGTTTTTTGGCTAGCTAGCTCACCACTAATGCTGAGTTTGGTAACGTTAGTGTGTCTCCTGCTATGATTTCTGCTCACACAGAAGCAGGAATGTGAAAACATACATCTTTTTAAATTAATACTTTTAGTACTTTCCCTAGATTTACAAGAAAGTATGAATTTCCAAACTCTAGAAAGCACAAGAATAGAAGAAAGCTACTTCCATTTAGGTCATTATCTAAGAAATTTATGGTGTTGTTTTTAAAAAAGAACAAAAATAATAGATTTTTTTTTTTGTGGTCACTATTACATTTTTTCTAAAGTACTTTTAGTTTTTAAAGAATTTATATACGGAAGAGGATTAGGACCACTAAAGTAAAAATTATATATATTTTTGACTTTAATCTCAGAATTCTGACATAAAAAGTCAGAATTCTGAGATTAAAGTCGGAAATATATATATTTTTTCTTCAGTGGCCCTAATCATCGTCCATACTTGAACAGAAAGGTCATTTTTGGGACATATTGTTTGTGGCTAGTCAAGACTAACTGCTAATGCTTACTTATTGTTGTTTTTGTTTTGTACAATTATATGTTTTGCTGGTTTTTAAATGTCAGTCATCAGTTTATAGTACGGTTATTTTTAGAGCTGGAACAAAAAGCAACACTTCCCTGTCTGCTTATTGGACAGTTTTAGCTAGCTAGCCAGTGGTACTAACTTGTGGCTTACTACAGAATCAGTGCATTAAGAAATGTGTACATATTCTTTAATTTTTACCTGTGACTCTTTTTACTAGTTGTTAAATATAACAAATTAATTATAAACATATTTTTCCACGGTTGAATGCAGTTAAAATCAACAAAAAAACGTCAGATTAATTTTAGGTTATGTTTGGTAATAATGTTTTTTGTTGTTTTTGTTAAACACAACACAACTTAGTAACGTCTATTCGGGAGTTCTGGAGAGGAGGGTCCGACGGATAGTCGAACCTCGGATTCAGGAACTCAATGAGGGAAAAATGGAGCGGGAGATCGCTGGACGGATTGGTAAGGCGTCTGCAGTTATGCGGGCGCTGTACCGGTCTGTCGTGGTGAAGAGAGAGCTGAGCCGAAAGGCAAAGCTGTTGATTTACCGGTCGATCTACGTTCCTACCCTCATCTATGGTCACGAAACGCTGGTTGGTGACCGAAAGAACGAGATTGCGGATACAGGCGGCTGAAATGAGTTTCCTCCGTAGGGTGGCTGGGCTCTCCCTTAGAGATAGGGTGAGAAGCTCGGTCATCCGGAGGGGGCTCAGAGTAGAGCCGCTGCTCCTCCACATCGAGAGAACCCCATTAAGGTGGCTCGGTCATCTGGTCAGGATGCCTCCTGGACGCCTGAGGTGAGGTGTTCCGGGCACGTCCCACCGGGAGGAGACCCAGGGGAAGACCCAGGACTCTACGGAGGGATTATGTCTCCCGGCTGGCCTGGGAACGCCTCAAGATTCCTCCAGAGGAGCTGGCCCAAGTAGCCGGGGAGAGGGAAGTCTGGGCCTCTCTGCTTAAGCTACTGACCCCGCGACCCGACCCCGGATAAGCGGAAGCTGATGGATGGACAACACAACTTTTATTTTTTCAATCACTGATATGAGAGGTGCATTTTTTTTTAGAATATATCTGGAATAAAAAGGTATTCTTCAAAGTTTTTTTTTTTTTACTTTTTTGCTCGCTAGCAAATCTGCCTAGCTGCCTAATGCTAACTCTGCTAACAGAAACTTGTACTTCACAAACTGGCATAAAGTAGGCAAAAATGGCAGCTTCATGTTATACCTTGCAGCTTTTTGATGGCAGCTTGTGTTTTGTTGCTAATTTATATGCATCAAGTGAATAGGTAGCATTAAAACAAAAAAGCTTTTTCACATAGCAAGCTGATTTTAGTCCATTTCCAGACTAGCTAGCCGGTTTAGCTGGCTGCTAATGCTAAAAACGCTAATAGGAAATGTGGCCTAATTGCAAACATTTAAACATTTAGACTGATAGAACTGGAAGTTATTTATATACTGATGAGTCACAGAGACTAAAATTAAAGAAAGAAATTAAAACTTTTAGGTCCATTTTAGAAGACAAAGCCAATTTTAAATGATAGCTTAAAAAAGCCCTTCCAAAGCGGCACACTAACATTTCTGTAGAAGTTTTGGGTGTCTTCATGTCAATATGTTTATTTGTCTATGATTTCACTTTATTTCCTGCCTTCATGCCATATCAGGCTGCCTGATTGTGAGATGGCCCACGAAGGGAACATCAGGTACTATATTTCTGTCCGTGGAGTGTTCATCCTGAAACATTATCACATAAAACTGTCAACAAGGTCTCTGCTAGGTTACCTCTAAAAGTGGCCCCAGCAACTGGACTTTTTAATATGGTTTGCTCAAATTTTAATGTCGTTTCAAATTAATTTGACATCTGATATGAAGGGGAGCATTACTGATTTGCTCTAAATTACTCATCTATTTTAAGAGGCATGTTGTGGCATTCACAAGTATTAACAATCACCTATAGCAAATAATTTACGAAAAAATCAGCCGTAAAACTTTAAGATAAAGTAACAGGCTGAACACGGGAAAATCTTTCCAAGATTATCTTTAGTCATCGTAGATTGTAGATTATTTCTGTTGCTGTTTAAAATCCCTGAGGCCCAAAATTAGGATACATCATGGTCAAAGAAGTCAGAAAACCTAATTATCACAGACAGACTGCAAAATGACTGCATCACTTACTCTTCTTTCCTGGGTGGGGAGGTTAATTTGATAAACAGCTGGCTGTCTAATAACATAATCACTGTCTACAGTTTTGACATGCAAGGATTCCTTCCATGCTTTTCTCTGTCTCTCTATGCCGCTTTGTCATTTTTTTGTGTGTGTGTGTGCACAATTACAACTGCAAATAATTGAGTGTTAGGAGGATTCTGACTAAGATAATGATCTTGACAGCTGGTCAGAGACAGAGGACTCTGAGGAGGACGTTGGGAGGTACACCTTCTTCTGATCGTCTCCTGCTCCTTGGTGTTTAGATCTCCAGTGACCCGTTGTTCCTTTCATCAGTTCTAACCTTGTTTTATTTTTTTTGCCTCTTAAAAAGAGAGGATGCTGGTTTGAAACTTGCTCGTGGACCCATACGCATGTGCAGACTTTGTTCCGTGTTTCACATAAAGTGCATTAAAATCTCCGTGCAGCAAAACTCTCCGTTTTTCTGTACGTTGATGCATTCGTGAACAAAACGTTGCTGTTATTTTGTAAAACTCTGGGACTTTTGCAACTTTTACTTGTTCCTCTGCTTCATCACAACTGAATTGCCTGGTAGAGTTTGACTCTTATGTCGAGGATGCAACTCAGCAGTGTGATTCAGGCGTGCTGGACGGGGAGACGCTTTTAAAAGTTGCAGCACATCGACATTCGAGGACTGGAGTTTGACACCCTATTCACATGTTTTACCCTTTGCACTGAAAAAAATGAAGTCCCGTCCCACCGGCAGATTCTGCTGCTTAGTTGCTGTCATTATGTTTGTGTGGAACCTCTTCCTCCAGACTGTTTTATCATGCTAATCTGCTGCTGTTTTTGTGCTGTCTTATGGTGGTTTGTGTTTTAAATGCTGGGAGTCGTCGCTCTGCTGAACAAAACGCTAATATATGTCTGTTTGTAGGTTGGAAGATCATCTTTATTGAAGCATAAAATGAGCTACGCACTTCAAAGTAGGGATGGTATGGAAAATTAATCATATTACTTCCGGAAAACGCTTGAATTCACGATTCTGCTTGTCAAAACTGTGATTCATTAAACATTAGTTTCCGAGCGACACGGCTTAAAAATTAAATCTCCAATTTTTTTCATACCAAATCCGTTTTTAACAGATTTTTTCTACCCTTGTTTTCTTAAAAAGAAATTGCAAGTGATGAACTTTTTTTTTCAAAAACCTATTTTTAGCTGAACTGAATTCAAATTTCAGCCAAAAATAAGCTGTAAATGCGGTTGCTACGATTAGTCGATTATTAAAATAATCGTTTGTGGCAGCGCTAGCTGTAAAGTGTCCTTGTAAATTAAAATGGTATATCCTGAGCGAGTTTACATTACTCTGAGCTATGGAAGTGCAAGTAGTGCATTTGTTGAAAAAGAATCTAGATTTTACAAAAAACGTCACAAACAGAATATTTTTTTGGCCGATTAATTGATTTTATCGATTATCTGATCGATTTTATCGATTAATCGTCCAGCCCTAGTTTCCGACTTAGATTGACAACTAGATTTGTTTTCTAAAACCTGTACAACCCCAATGACTCTTCATGAGACAGCACGGACTATAAGAGAATTACTAAAATATACCACAAGCAGAACCCTACAGGAAATTAACTAATCTAAATAAAAACAGGGAAACACAGCTAATGTTTGGTACTACCACTACAGAAAAGAAGAAACCCAAATGATGATTTACAAACTATCACATTAACAAAACCCCTTCTCATCCAGATTAGGACAAGTCTGTGATCTACTGGAATTTAATGCACCTTTAAAAATGTGTCCGACTCGCTGAAAGTCTGAAGAACATGATGTCGGTGTGCAATTTCCTTATATAACTTGAGAGGTTCCCGCACCTCCGCCATCATATCCAGCCTTGCAGTAAAGCTGGGATGCTCATCAGTATTTCTATCAAATTGGAAGATATAAAAGATAATCAATTAATATGCAATGAAGAATCATGGATCTGTTTTTCCCTGATTGTCTAAAACCAATCCTGTCTGTGGAAACCCGAAGTTCTTTAAGAGCTACGCTGTGACCAGAAGCTGTATGATCTTCTGTTTATGCTCTACCTCCTCCTCCTTAACTACAAAGCAATGCCAAAACAGCTGTTTGAGGGCATTTAACCCACACTATTTAAACAGCAATTGGAAGAATATACCTAATAAAGCCTAATTGAACATATTTGCAGATGTACATGCATCTCCACAGCCAGGAGCCTAAATTCCACAGGAAACACACAGCATTCAAAGTCCACGTTTTTTGGTGTAGAGATCATGGATTGGTAGCTTTCGCTGGTTGGTAATATTGTGGGAAAATTAGCTACTTCTTTAACAAAGACGAGACTTTGATCTAGACATGTTTTGTTTGTTTTTTTGTCCACCATTTTAAATGACAGGGTCAGAAAAAATATGTTCATAATTTATTTTTACCCGTCGATTTTTAAATCCTATGTGGGGGAGTTTTCAGTAGCACGACGGAGTATTAGGGCCTTTGTAAACAAGAAATAATAATTTACAGTAAACTTCTGCTCCCAAAAAACACTGAAATTCTCAGATGTCAAAAAAGTAGTAAAATTACCAGTAAAAAGACAGAATTTTTAAGATGAATTTCATGTCTTTTCTAGGAAAAAGGGTAGAATTACCTGATGTAGAAAGGTACAAAAATTTGTGAGAGACAGACAATTTTTCTTACAATTTTCTGACTTTACAATGTCAGAAATATCTTAGCTTAGATATGGAAAATGAATGCCTTTTAATCACGGAGATGTCCTTTTCTCGCAGATTTTTTTACTTTTTCTAAATCGGACAATTACACTTTTCCTACAAAATATCTTAAATGAATCTCAAAATTTCTGTTTTAAATCGAGTTTTTCTTCTGGAAAATATGTGAATTTAATCTCGGAATTTCTACGTTTTTTTGGGCAGAAATTTACTCCAAAATACTTCATCGTACCTACGAGGTAATGCCTATTCGATACTTTTTATTTGTTTGTTTTTTTTATCACTTGAAATAATAATCAAAACAAACAAGCAGATTACTACAAATAAAAATGAAATTAAACGTCTGCACTTAAAAGACGATTACCTGCTGCGGTTCCGACTCCACTTAGAACTGAAATGGGCTCCTATTTGTATGTAAGCAAATAGTGGAATTGCTGCAGGTTTCTGCTATGATGAACCGGTCAAATATGGAAAATATTCATTAAAGTGACCCCTACCGGGGTCCTTCAGGTGTTTTTTAAGATTTAAAACAGCATATTGATCAATAAACCTGACTTTTTTCCACTATAATCAGCCGAGTTTTACTGAATTTTAAGTAGTTTTATTAGACAGTAGCTCTGGCATGAGAACAGAATAATCCACCCTTCTTCAAATCCTCTAATGACTAAGTTTTGCACGAACCCTTGCTGCTGCCAGGCTCCTCGATGCTACACACTGCTGCTACCATGTAACCGAATCTCACGCCCAAAATGGTCAGAGAGAGGTACAACAGAGGGCAGGTCACCAAGTTCTTCATGTTCCCCCACAAAACATGAACACAAACTCCGCAGAGACCATCCGTATGTGGCTGAGAACGGGGGTCACAACCAAAAACTCATAGGATTTTAACTTATTAGCACTACGTTTGTTTCATTTAAACCTCAAAAGTTTATGTAAGATTAAAATTCAAGCACTCGATATGTTCTGTAAACCGTCTGGAAGACTGATTCACCCAATTACAGCCCATATTTGTCAGACACAGTAAAATATGCAAGAAATGTAAACATGACTGTCGACTTTTCACCGACAAACACAGAAGCAAGAGCACATAACTCCCATCCTGGCTTCCTTCCACAGGCTACCGGAGTGCTTTAGAGCTGAATAAAAAGTTTTATTGTTTAAATCTTTAAATGGACCTCAGCGATCCTCACTTTAACTCTACATGCTCCTGCTAGATCAGGTCCTTCTTGTTGTTCCCAGAAACGGTTATAAAACATGAAGGAGAATGTTCTGACCTCGTACTTCGGGCTCTCTACTACATTAGATGTCTTTTCTGTCTGCGATGTTCTTTTATCACGGCTTCCTGTTATTTCCATTTTTGTATTTTTACGTGTTTTCTGATATGTACAGTGTCCTTGGGTGTCCTGAAAGGCGCTTTCAAATAAATGTATTATTATTATTATTATTTTTCCATACCGTCCCAGCGTACGGTTCAAGCCGGGATGATTTAAGTTTTAAAAGATGCGTTTAATCCAACAGACTAATGTTACAGAATTGCATTTAAATAATCTGCAATCAGGCTTATAAGTACGTTGTAGAATAAACTCCAAAGCATTTCGAGTTCATGTTACTTCAGCAGCGTTTCAGACGAGACTCCCAGCACGGCGCTACAGTGGTTTGTTTTCCTTGCTTTATCTTGTTCTGGGGGGACTCTCGCAAGTCATCTTTAACCCTCTCCATCCTCCATATTTATCCCTCATATTTTGTGATTTTGTGTTATGGAGTTTGACTGTTTTCCAAACATCATCGCCGTCCTCCTTTATCCATTTCTGATTGAATGCTCCATTCCTGAAGCTGATTAGAGCTGGACTGCTGATCTGATAACATTAGAAAGTAATGTTTTAATTACAATGACAAGGATATCATTAAGTTATGAGCGCTGTTTTCTATAATATTACATTTTAAAGTGAACTGATCCCAACTCCATGCGGTCAGTGGCTCCTGGTGTAATTCAGATCGGATATTTAGGCGCTCTTCTTGGCAGAATTGGTGGAATCTCGATGTCTCATCTAGATCAGAGATCGCACTAGATATTCTTGTTGTCCGTCATTTTGACCGTCTAGATTTTTAAAATCTGATCATAATTTATTTTTACCCATCAATTTTTAAAATAATAATATATTAAATGGTATGTACTATAAAAATGAAGTTAACCCCTTTTTCATGGGGTTTATATGTTTTCTGGAGGCTGAATTTGCCTTCAGCCGTCGCACTGGAGACTGGAATTAAGCGCCACTTCGGACATTTCTCCAATTGAAGTAACAAGAAGTCGAAAAGACTCTGAATGAACCGTTTCCTGACCAGCAAGCCATCTCTTCCGCAGGTGAAAATCCCTGTTTAGCACAACGGCGCGTTCTAGATTATGTGAGGAATTCATAACAGGCGCAAGGAGCAGTTTTCAAGTGAGGAGTTTGTGTCGCGGCTAGAAAAGGAAGGAATATATTAATTACTATTATGCTTTAATGTTGTAAAATCTGCTTCTCCTTTCTCAGTAATATATTAATCAACTCAGCCTCTATTAAATGTCAAGTTTGCAGTAGAAAAATCTAATTTTTCTTGAAAATATGTAACCTGAAATGTATGAATTTTGTTTTTGAAATGTCATAAATATACCCAATTGTCATTGTGGTAATGTATATGATTGATACATGTTATTAATTGGAACCCATGAAGATTATTACCACTGTAATGGAAACTAATTAGTATCCATGAGGATCGTAATTTAATGTGCGCTCAGCACGTCTTCAGCAGGTGTAGACACACTGATTGCGCACCAAGTTATGTGCATCATTAGGGGGAAAACAGTTAAAATATTTACATAATTGTCAGGTTCATGGTCAATAGAGTGTTAATTACTATTAGGTTATATTGTGTGTGAATGAAATTTTTCTTTTGTTAATAATAAACTTATGTTGAAATCAGAACATTAAAAATAGACGATAATATAACCGCCGCGAACATTTCGATGTTTTGTAATCACGCTGCGCTTGGAACGCCTACTTATTTCCCTGCTCTCCTCCGAATATTTTGCGTCTTCTAACAGAAACGCCCATATTGCATATTCAGCATGGGGGAAAGCGCTAAATGGATTGCGTGCGTCTTGTTCTGTGGTTTAACAGGCCCAATGCTCCCTTAAGTCATGTTAGTAAATCAGCTGCTGCCTTTGTTTGCGGCTCTGTGCGGTTTGCACCGGTTTTAACAAGCGTGAACCGTTGATAAATCAGGCCCTCTGTGTGTAAAGTTGATCATGTCTGCACGTTTACACTAAGTGGTCAAAGATGTGACTACTAATCCGTCAAAATGGACGACCTTGAGATTTTTCCATAGCCAGGAAAAATAAATGGTCAACTACGGAAAATATTTGATTACCGCGACCCCTGATCTAGATATTGCTTTGAGGTAAATTCTGAGAACTTTGGGGTAGTACTCCATCATTATCCCATCTACTGTATGCAGCACACCAGAATGACCGCACATCATGATGCTTCCACTACCATGCTTGGTGTTCTGAGGTTGGAAAGTATCATCTTGACTTCACCAAATATTCTGCTTGTCATTTTGGCCAACCTTAATCTTGACCACAAAACTTCTCCAGAAGATGTTGGGCCCATCTGTAAGTTTCGTTCAGGCTTCAAGGTGAAGAATTTGGGTTCCCTCTGAACACCAACGAACCCTCGATTTCTTTGATTGTTTCTCAGCATCCTGTGTTCCTTTCAACTGACGGGGGGATAGTTTGGATCTTTTTACAAACATTAGCAAAGGGTTTACTCCTCTACTGATGTTTGAGCCAATGATCTGAGAATCAACAGTTGGTTCGGAAATGGCTCCAGAAGACTTTAAATTCTCGTGTTAATCCAAAATTTTTCTTGGATCCTCACAAAGTTCCTTGAGTTCATTGTTCCGGGTATTGGTTGAGTTTTAGAGCTTTCAGACCAGGCCCTGATCTTCACGAACTAAGGACCTGAATGAACATGTATTGATCATTGACCCCTTATGGAGAAAATCTATTTTATTTGACAGAGATGCCTAAGGAATAACTGACTGTAACTGTAATGAGAGTTGACTGACAGCACATCAGCATTCCTTCTCTCTGAAGCTTTATGAATACAAAACCTCCAGTTCTCACTTGGTGTCTTTTTGTCTCCGTTTCCCCATAATGACTCCAGTAAGAACAGAAACTCTGTGGCTTATGCTGCTCAGAAGTCCTGGCTGCTTAACGCTACGGTGGAGGACAACATCACCTTCGGTAGTCCCTTCAACAAGCAAAGGTACACAGGAAGCACAGATTATCCAGATGATTTGCACACATCAACAATAACTATACAATTAACTATAATTGTATGCTGTCCATCTTTAGCGTTTTAACGTCTGTAATCAGTCATTTGGCAAGGACTAGTCTTAGGTCTCTATCAAAACATTTAATCCCACAAAGAGAACTGCGTAGATTTGTTCGGGAAAGGGAGAAACAAGTCTCAACCTTTTTGCTTTACTCGCTTCATCTTTTGTGAAACGTTTTTGAGTAGTAATTGGTCATAACTGTGAAATGCAGCAATCAGAGTTAACTCGGTTTAGAGATTCAGAGAGGAACTCATGGAAGAGTCAAGCTAACAGCAACTCAGAGTAGAAACCGTTCAGTGTTCCCCATGTTTCACAAAGTCTGGTGCATGTAATTGGGATTTAATGTGACAGAGATGGAAGGAATGTGATACTGTCCGTCTGTCTGTCTGTCTGTCTGTCTGTCTGTCTGTCTGTCCATCCATCCATCCATTTTCCATCCATTTTCCATTCATGCATTTTCCATCCATTTGTCTATCCGTCCATCCATCTATCTATCCATCCATCCATTTTCCATCCATCCATCATCCATCCATCCATCATCCATCCATCTTCCATTCATGCATTTTCCACACATTTGACTATCCATCTGTCTATCCGTCCGTCCACCTATCCATCCATTCAACTATCCGTCCATCCGTCTATCTAACCATCCATCCATTGTCCATCCATTTTCCATTCATGTATTTTCCATCCATTTGTCTATCCGTCCACCTATCCATCCAGCTATCCGTCCATCCACCTATCCGTCCGTCCACCTATCCATCCATCAAACCATCCATCCATCCAACCATCCATCTATCCGTCCGTCCGCCTATCCATCCAACCATCCATCCGTCCATCTATCCAACCATCCATCCATCCGTCCGTCTACCCATCCATCCATTTTCCATCCATCCATCCATCATCCATCCATCTTCCATTCATGCATTTTCCACCCATTTGACTATCCATCTGTCTATCCGTCCATCCACCTATCCATCCATCCAACCATCCGTCTATCTAACCATCCATCTGTTTTCCATCCATTTTCCATCCATTATTCATCCATTTTCCATTCATGTATTTTCCATTCATTTGCCTATCCGTTCATCTATCCATCCAACCATCCATCTATCCGTCCGTCCACGCATCCGTCCATCCATCCATTTTCCATCCATCCATCTAGCTAACTATTCATTCATCCATCCATCCATTTTTCATCTATCTGTTCATCTGTCAGTCCATCTATCTGTTCATCCGTCTATCCGTCTGTCCATCCGCCCGTCCATCTACCAGTGTGTCCATCAGTCTGTTCATCTGTCCATCCATTTATTAATTCATCTGTCTGTTCTTCCATCCATTATCCATCTATCTACACCGTCTATCCATCTCCTGCAGTCCTTGGTTAAGAGGTGGGGAGTAACCTCGGGAGATCATACATAAAAACTGATCCAAAGATTTTTTGAGGTGTTTGTAGCTGACTGAAAATGTAGCCTGTTTTATTAAACATTCAACTCATTATCAAATCTTTTATTTCGAAAACCAAGCACAGCTTTATGTCTGTTTTGTTATGTAGAAGGCTGTAGCATTACAGAATGGGCAAAAAGGTCAAGGGTCATGAATGTTTGTTCCAGGTTACTGAAGTTTGATCACATTGTGTAGTAGAATATTTTTTCAACCAGAGCTGTGCAGGAAAGATTTCAGGTCCAAAGGGACAATCGTACCTCAGTTTATTAATAGAAGCTGTTTGAGACGACTCTGACTGTTGTGATTAGTGGGTGTGTTTGCTTAATCTGTTATTTAGGTACAAAGCTGTGATCGACGCCTGCTCTCTTCAGCCCGATATCGATCTGCTTCCCTTTGGAGATCAGACCGAGATTGGGGAGAGGGTTAGTAAGGAAATACATATTTACCTTTATACCCTGGAGTGTTCCCACTGCTTCGCTTTGGGAGTCTGATCTGATGTTTTTGTGTTTCAGGGGATCAACCTGAGTGGAGGTCAGAGGCAGAGAATCTGTGTGGGCCGGGCCTTGTACCAGAACACCAATATTGTGTTTTTGGTTAGTTAGCATTTCTTTGTAATACACAAATCACACAACAACAAAAAAACACGAAAACATAACATATGTAGTAAAATTGATTAATCTTATTCCGTCTTTTGTTGGGTTTAATAACATGAAATACCTCAATACATGCTTTTCTCTCCAGTCATTTTAGTCAGTGACCATAACAGCATAGTTTGTTTCTAAAATCAAACCTATCGGTTCATGCTGCGGGATTTCCTACCGCTGAAGCGATAGCTTGCGGCTAAGATAACTTGTTCAGAGAGTCTCCGACTTTCTATCACTTCAACTGGATAAATGTTCCTCGATTTCAAAACTTTGGCTGATGTGGCGCTTAATTCCAGTCTCCAGTGTGGCAGCGTTGCGCTGATTCAGCCTCCAGAATAGCATCTGAACCTTCATGAGAAGTCATGTTTCTGAGGAAAAAGTCCAAAACTTCATGACGATTAACCTCTAGAGCAATCCCACTATTTGATCTTGCACCATCGGAAGAGAATTTCAGTTCCGTACGAGAGATATGTTCAGGCCACAGCAGGTGAACGTTTAATTTCATTTATTATATCTCGTTCTGTTCATCTTGTTCCGATTGAATAGTATTTCATATTAAAAAATTGTTATTTGAACAATTTACAGGTGGAAATAGATTCTGAGAGGATGTTTTTGTTTTTATCCCCATTGGTAAAAAAAAGATATGTTTTTAGCGCCACCTCTGGTTTGGCTCTAAAGCAATCACAAATAGTAGACGGTGTGCACACTGAAGCATGGTGGTGGTAGCATCATGGTTGGGGGGCTATTTTACCTCATCTGAAAATGATGCTTTAGTCGAGGTTTCAGCTTCCAGCCAATGTTTGGACAAAACCTTCAGGCTTCTGCCAAACAGATGATGAAAAAGTGACTTCACCAAAACAAGATTCAAGTTTTAGATCGGTTTAGAACCTGAAACTGCAACCTGACAAAAAAAATTGGATTAGTTTAAAGCTCATTTCAGCTTGAGTTAGACATGTTAAATGTTTTCTCTTCCTCTTATGTTTTACAAACTGCGGTTCCCCTTTGGAGACTCTTAGTTTCCTAAATTGGGCGAACATGAACCAAGCTGGAGCTGAGTCTGTTTCCTGATGCTTTCTGCCAATATGCGTGAAATCTGCTCCTAACTGTTGCTTTCACTCCTTATCAAGCCTATATTCCACATTAACACCCGTCCGTCTTTGTGCTGCACCCTCCCGTCACTTCGTAACGTCTGCAGCGCGCCGTGTTTTCGTTGACATCATCTAAATACGACAGAGAGCATATCTGATTTCACGTCGGGGGCTCTCTGCGTCGTGTGTGTGTGTGAAAACGCAGAGGAACGCTTGGCAGATGCTTTCGGGGTGTGGACGGATTTTTAATTATCCAAACACAGTCGGGCGCCAGACGCGAAATGAAAAGACCTCACGCCCCGTGTAAATATAAACTAAGGGGAAACAGATGTTGGGATATTAGCGCTCTCGGTTGTTAGCAGTTTTCTCAGAGGGCTACTGATATGATCTGGTTCCTGCTTCATTCATGCTTTGTGGATGTATTTTCACATCAAACAGGACGATCCCTTCTCCGCGCTGGACATCCACCTGAGCGACCACCTGATGCAGGAAGGAATCCTCAAGTTCCTGCAAGACGACAAGCGAACCGTGGTCCTCGTCACCCACAAGCTGCAGTATCTCATCCACGCAGACTGGGTAGGACTTTCACTCTAAAATCCACAGCTGTGCCGTTGTGTGACGCAGTCGAGGTAAAATGAAGATATGCCCTCTTTTGGTTCTATAGTCAGGACATCGTGGAAGATTTCTAACCTTTTCGTGAAAAATTAAACACAGAGGTCCTTTTTAATGATTAACTGACCAACAATTCTGGCGCTTTGCTACTCTGGAGCGTAAATAGAGCTAGGATGGAAAGACGTCAGCAATGAACGTATAGAGAAGTTGCTATTACCGTCCACCAATCTGAAAAATGTTATATGGGAAACATCTCTGACGTTGAACAGCCTTCCCGGGAATCTGTCCCTCCAGGAATTCCCGATGTTGCAACTGTTAACACAAACTCCGCCAATCCCCGAGAATCTCTCAACTTTAACGCATCTTTGACCAATTGTGTGTCTCCCTTTCATTATCTTATATCTGACGCTGTTCCGGCGAAGGATTTTTAAAAATCTTCCGTTTAATTGGGGACTTTTAATTTTAGGTTTTCTTACACACTCTGAGCATTTTGGAGCCAGTCTGACCCGTTCAGAATGGCTCCAAACCCGTATTTATATCCACTTGCTCCATCAGCGTACCTCTGTAGAACAGGAGTTGTAGGGGGAGTCCACATTCCGCTTGTAATAAGGTGTAATCTGCACCAAACGCCTTCCTTTTACCATGTTTATTATCCACTTGGATTTACGAACGCCCCGGAAAGTGCTTCTGTGTTTTATTATGGGCCAATTTTGACGTAAAACACAATTACGGTGCAGCAGGACTGCCAGTCAGTGTTTTACCGCGGCAAATTCGCCAGGCTTTACAGCACACTTTCAACACAAGGCAATTGCAATTCCTTTACACGATTAGGTGGTAAAGAAACCAAACATATTATAAAAGGATAGAAAGTAAAAATAGCAAAAGCATATGATGAAATCAGTCGTAAAAGTATGAGAGTTAAAAGCAGCAATTAAGTATAAAACATGAGAATCAATTAAAGAAAATAAAACATTTTGCATTTGATTAGAAAAAAAAAAGAGAAAATTTTAGTTAAAATTTTATAGTAGAAAAAAACTCAAGGCAGCTCAAAACAGTAGAGTTATAATCTATGATATAGAAGAGTATGCAGGAAGTTTGTTCCAGATTTGTGGGGCATAGAAACTGAAAGCTGCTTCTCCATATTTGGTTCTGATTCTAGTCAAATAAAGTTGGAGAACCACATTGGTGGGGGGCAACGGGTCTGCATCATACTTTGGTGCTAAACCATTTAATGATTTATAAACTAGGAGTATTTAGAAGTCTGTTCTCTGAGCTACAGGGAGCCAGTGGAAGGACTTTAGAACTGGGGTGATGTTTTCTATTTTCCTGGTTCTAATGAGGATGCCAGCAGCAGCGTTCTGGATCAGCTGCTGCTGTCTGATTGACTTTTTAGACAGACCTGTGAAGATGCTGTTGCAGTAATCAATCCGACTAAAGATGAACGCATGGAGGACCTTGATATTGCCTTTATGTGACCCTGGAGGTTCAGGTCTGAGTCCATTATTACACCTAGATTACGCGCCTGATTGGTAGTTTCTAGTTGTATTAACTGACTCTGGATCATTGCTCTTTACGTCCAAAAATAATTAGTTCAGTTTCGTTTCTGTTCAGCTAGAGAAACCTTATTGGTTGTTATAATCTGGGTAATTCGGAGCATTTAGATTTTAAATAGAAGAGAACCCCAGGATGGAGCCTTGGGGGACCCCACATGTGATTTCCGTTCGGTTTGATGAAACGTTTCCTACTGAAACAAAGAAATCCCTGTTCTCTAGGTAGGACTCAAACCAGAGAGTCCGACCCAGCTCTCCTGTCGTTCCAGTAGTGTTTTATGATCAACAGTACCTTAGACCTGCACAAGTCCCGTGGCTGTTTCTTTAAATCCATAGCTTTTTCCTTCATTATTCATGTTCATGTCCAGATCATAGCGATGAAGGATGGCTCCGTCCTCAGAGAGGGAACCTTGAAGGACATTCAGACTCACGACACAGAGCTTTACGATCACTGGAAACATCTGATGAACAGGCAGGACCAGGAGCTGGAGAAGGTAGCATCAGCATTTCACTACGTTCCTTTCACACAAACTTTGGTGTGCACGGAGGTTTGGTTTTATCCGTCACTCATGGACCCGCAGGACATTCAGCAGGACAGTCAGACGACGCTGGAGAGGAAGACGCTGAGGAGAGCTTTCTACTCCAGGGAACCTAAAAATCAGATGGATGATGAGGACGAAGGTAAGAAACTGTGGCTGAGAGAGAAACTTTGAGAACTTTTTGATTACTTTCCGTTCTTCCTTTTAATTGTTGTTTGATTTTTTATTTTTACCGAATTTGTACTTATTCTTCTAGAGGAGGAAGAGGAGGAAGAAGACGACGATAATTTTTCAACCACCACCAGCAGACGATCCAAGATCCCCTGGAAGGTAACCATGCCAACATTTTCCAAAACTAACTCATTTTTAAAACAAAAAGACATATTTGGTAGACGGGGTCAACAGCGGCAAAAGCAGCAGAAAAAAACGAGCAACGATAGCAGTAAATATGTTTTTACACCCACCTTCTACAACGCTCCTGCCGTAATTTTATGATTATTTATATGAAAATTATCTCCTCTACGGTCGCCTTCTTTGTTTTTGCTTCAACCCTAAAAAAATCCTTCACTGTATCCGGTCTGAGTCCTGTACTCTGCCCCCTAGTGGAACTCTCCAGTAGTACGTGAAGTGCGCAAGCCGCCTGCTGCGGTTATATTTCCGGCCTTAGTGTTAAAATGCACTTCGAATAACGTCAGTATTGGCAAAACAGGTTCTTATTTTTATTTTGACTTTAACTGATAAAGTAACTTGTAATGTAACTTCGTTACTTTTAAAATAACCAGTAAACTATTTTACTTTTGAAAGAATCAGTAAGTAGTCAGTTATTAGATTATTTTGTGATTTTCTTTTGGTATATGTTTATGGATTTTTTAAATTTAGTTCAAAATTAATAAATGAATATTCAGTAGCGTATAAAATGGGGTGGATAATCTGAAGACGTGGCTGTAAAATCTTTCCTTACAGAGACTGAAAAGCAGAAATTCAACATCATTATAGCATAAATGTCTTTTTTTGTTTTAATGGGATAAATAATGCATTTGATCGATTTTCAAAACAGTATTATAGTAGTTTTTTTGATGGTAAATTGAAAGTAAGATAATAAGATAACTGGTAATAAGTATTATAGGGCCTGAAGATGATTAAATGTCTGTTTAATAATAACCCGTTTACGTTCGGGTTCCTGTCCTTCAGGTGGACCAGATTTTCGAAGATTTCCAGAGAAACGGTTATTTCAGTCGTTAGAAACTTGAGACTTGACTCGGTCTCGTCCCTCAGTTGCATATCTGGGCGTCTTCCTTCAGCGACTCCTCGGTTTTGTTTTCAGATGTGCGGGTGTTACCTCTCCTCCGGTGGCTTCTTCATGGTCTTCCTGATGGTTTCCTCCAAACTCCTGAAACACTCGGTCATCGTTGCCATCGACTACTGCCTGGCTCTCTGGACCTCCACCCCGACCAATCACACGGCATCAGTCGCACTGAATGGGACCAGGCTTACCGGCATCGGCAACTCCACTGACGCTTCTCCTCAACCCGAGGTGAGCTGGTTTGTTTTTTTGTATTTTAATGGCTAAAAATTGCATTAAACTGGCCATTCTAATGGTAGCTTTTACAGAAAATGTTTGGTTTTGCTGTTTGCTTTATTTATTGAATGAAATTTTGATGTTTGTGTGGCTTTGAAGCACGACCTGTACTATCTCCACGTCTTCTTCGTCTTGTGCGCGGCCGGAATCACCTTGTGCCTCATCACCTCCCTCTCTGTGGAGTTTCTGGGTCTTTCTGCAGCCACCAACCTGCACCACAACCTGCTCAACAAGATCATCCACGCTCCCATCAGGTAAACCAGACTCGATCCAAGACCGGTCCTCGAGGGGGTAATAGGTCCAGGAGGGATACCGAGACAGACAATCCGGCTGTTTTTGAGCACCCCAAGGTATTTCCAGGTCAGACTGGATTGGTTCTCGGTTCTGTGGGTTCTTGGTTCACTCCAGGTTCTCTTTCCAGCAACATACAAACAGATCGGATGACAGAACCATATTGGAGGGTTATAAAATAGATGTTGTTTTCTGGGCCGCTTTGTCTTACGTCCTGAATCACACATATGTTGTACTTCGATTTAAATGATAACTAATGATGTACATTTTTAATGTGTTTATCAAGTGGTTTTGGATTTATTTGATTTTAAAAATTCGCATTTAAGTAGCTTACAAGTCAGAAGTCGCATATATGACGTCATTTGGCTAACGGGAGCTAGCACTAGCTATAGCACGTAAAACCTTCACCTAGAGCTTGTAGAACTTCTCCTCCATGCTGGCTCTATCTCCACCGACTGCTTTATCCCCAACATAGCTGCTACTTTCCACATGGTCAGATTTGTAGAGGTTTTCTCCGTTTTTAATGCTCCTTTCTTCATCCAGGAGGCTACGACCATCGCTCTGCTTCTTCTTCTGCAGTTGTAGTTCGCTAAACGTTTTTACGGAAAACCTAAAGTAACTTTTAACCTCCGGTCGAAAATCATCGTTTTCTCTGCATCAAAATTAGTTTTTAAAATTCACAGACATCATATGTTCGATCCACGGCGCATTTCAAACTGGATGAGAAACTGCTGGGGAAAGTTATTAAATATTTATTTAGCCTCTAATTATTAATTTGTTTCATGTTTTAATGATAATAGTCACTGCAGTGTATAAACGTGGTGAAAAT
Source organism: Apricaphanius iberus (assembly GCA_028564705.1). Lineage (NCBI taxonomy): Eukaryota > Metazoa > Chordata > Actinopteri > Cyprinodontiformes > Aphaniidae > Apricaphanius > Apricaphanius iberus. Next base: position 225,345 of record JAPXFQ010002006.1, read on the forward strand.
CGCATCTTTATGAAATAGAAACAAGTTAAAAGCCAAAGGTGTAACTGTTTTCCTTTTCAATTGTTACCAATTGGCTGTTGGATAGGAAGAATGATTAAAATCCACACAGTAGCACAAAGAACAATGTTGGATATAATATGTACTCGCACAAGAAGAATGTGTAACGATAAAACGTGCTCCTTTTGCAGCCCTAACCCCGTTATGTGTGGAGAAACTTAAAATTTAACTTACAGCTGACAGTCCTGCGATAGGGAAGCTACATGTGGGTGATCCGCATAAAGTTGTTTCAGGTGGAAAAAAATAATAATAAATTTCATGACTCCGGGGGGATGTGTATTTAATGCAAGCGGACTGTGAGTGAGACATTATTGTTGTTATGTTTTGTTTAAGACTCCCAAAGAGGAAGATTTTCATATGTTGTTTTGGTGGAGGGAGCAGGAGTGAATTTTTCCTGAAGTTGCGCTAATGACACAGTGCTAATAAGCACCGCAGGGGACATGGAGAAAATGTTTTACGATGAGAAAAAATTAAAATAAATGGATGTTGCGAGATCTTGAGATACTTTCGCGTTATCTTTAGAAAGTTTTGCGTTATCTTGAGAAATGTTTGCGTTATCTTGAAAAACTTTAGCGACATCTTGAGAAATGGTCGTGTTATCTTAAGAAACTTTTGCGATATCTTGAGAAATGTTCGCGTTATCTTAAGAAACTTTTGCGATATCTTTAGAAATGTTTGCGTTATCTTCAGAAACTCTTACGATATCTTGAGAAATGTTTGCGTTATCTTAAGAAACTTTTGTGATATCTTGAGAAATGTTCGCGTTATCTTAAGAAACTTTTGCGATATCTTGAGAGATGTTTGCGTTATCTTAAGAAGCTTTTGCGATATCTTGAGAAATGTTCGCGTTATCTTAAGAGACTTTTGCGAAATCTTGAGAAATGTTTGCGTTATCTTAAGAAACTTTTGCGATATCTTGAGATATGTTTGCGGTATCTTAAGAAATTTTAGTGATATCTTGAGACATGTTTGCCTTATCTTGAGAAACTTTAGCGATATCCTGAGAAATGTTTGCGTTATCTTGAGAAACTTTTTCGATATCTTCAGAAATGTTCGCGTTCTCTTGAGAAATGTTTGCGTTATCTTAAGAAACTTTTGCGATATCTTGAGAAATGTTTACATTATCTTAAGAAACTTTTGCTATATTTTGAGAAATGTTTGCGTTATCTTGAGAAACTTTTGCGATATCTTGAGAAATGTTCGCGTTATCTTAAGAAACTTTTGCGATATCTTGAGAAATGTTTGGGTTATCTTAAGAACCTTTTCAATATCTTGAGAAATGTTTGCGTTATCTTAAGAAACTTTTTGGTTTCTTGAGAAATGTTTGCGTTATCTTGAGAAACTTTTGCGATATCTTGAGAACGTTTCAGAAAGCCATTCCTGCATTTACAGTGTTACCGACTCAGTTTGCTGCAGCCTTGCGCACTGCTACGATGGAAGACACTCACTGACGGGAGAGCTTAATAGAGTTTTATTTTGAGATCGGCCTCAAATATCGGGACATAAAGTCGATGCTTAGCTCTAGACATGGTTTTTATATAAGTGAAAGACATCTGAAAAGGATTTTGCGCACAAAAGGAGTGTTACGTCGTAAACAGTATTCTGAACTAGTGGATCTGATTGAGTTCATTAGCCACCATTTGCAAGTACTCTGGACAGCTGCGTGGCTATCGTTGGATGTGTGCAAAATGCAGAGAAAATGGACTATGTGTGAGAAAACAGGAATTTATGGCTGGTGTTGAAGGAGTTGGATTTTCCCAGGATTACGCAAAACTTTCTCGAGATCTCGCAAACTCCTTTTTTATTTTATTTTTTTATCTTAAAATATTTTCTCCACCATGTCCCCTATGGGGCTGATAATGACTGATAATCTCCCTCGATCTGGGGCTCCACGCAAGATCTCGTCCCGTGGGGTCAAAATGATCATGAGAACGGTGAGCAAAAATCCCAGAACCACACGGGGGGACCTGGTGAATAACCTGCAGAGATCTAGGACCAAAGTAACAAAGATTACCATCAGTAACACACTACAACGACAGGGAATCAAATCCTGCAGTGCCAGACGCGTCCACCTACTTAAGCCAGTGCATGTCCAGGCCCGTCTGAAGTTTGTCAGAGAGCACATGGATGATACAGCAGAGGATTGGGAGAATGTCATGTGGTCAGATGAAACCAAAGTAGAACTTTTTGGTATAAACTCAACTCGTCGTGTTTGGAGGAAGAAGAATACTGAGTTGCATCCCAAGAACACCATACCTATTGTGAAGCATGGGGGTGGAAACATCATGCTTTGGGGCTGTTTTTCTGCTAAGTGGACAGGACGACTGATCCGTGTTAAGCAAAGAATGAATGGGGCCATGTATGGTGAGATTTTGAGCCAAAACCTCCTTCCATCAGTGAGAGCTTTGAAGATGAAACGTGGCTGGGTCTTCCAACATGACAATGATCCCAAACACATCGCCCGGGCAACGAAGGAGTGGCTCCGTAAGAAGCATTTGAAAGTCCTGGAGTGGCCTAGCCAGTCTCCAGACCTCAACCCCATAGAAAATCTGTGGAGGGAGTTGAAAGTCCGTGTTGCTCGGCGACAGCCCCAAAACATCACTGCTCTCGAGAAGATCTGCATGGAGGAATGGGCCAAAATACCAGCTACTGTGTGTGCAAACCTGGTAAAGACCTATAGTAATCGTTTGACCTCTGTTAATGCCAACAAAGGTTATATTACAAAGTATTGAGTTGAATTTTTGTTATTGACCAAATACTTATTTTCCACCATAATTTACAAAAAAATTCTTTAAAAATCCTACAATGTGAATTCCTGGATTTTTTTTTTTACATTCTGTCTCTCACAGTTGAAGTGTACCTACGATGAAAATTACTGACCTCTGTCATCATTTTAAGTGGGACAACTTGCACAATCGGTGGCTGACTAAATACTTTTTTGCCCCACCGTATCTATCAAGCGCTTTCAGCGATTCAGAAATGAGAAATCAAGGTAAATCCAGGAACTGTAGACAGTGTTTGCTTTCTGCACAGTGATTTCTGCACAATATAAATTTCAGCAGCGGTATCCTAATAATAAAAGACTAATGATTCACTGCGCTAAAATTTACTTTCAATAATGGATCAAGTTATTTTCCTTTTTGATTTTTTGCCAACTTTTTTTACAATTATTATGTTTTAAGGCTGTAAATATCACTTTTTGTCGATCAGAGTTTCATTTAAAAAGCAATAAACAGGGTAAAACATCCAAGGGATGAGTACTTTTATGGACACCATTATTGTTTTAATTAATTTTTTTCCCCTGTATTTATTAGGAAACATCTAAATGTTTAAATTCTCAAATAAATTAAAACCGTCTCTAGCTGGTTACAAGTTCAGACCTTGGTGATTTAACCGGTTCGACTGAAAACTTCACCCTCTGCTTTGCTAATGTGTCTGTTGTTACCAACGTTCCCCTTCAGAAGAGTTTGAGAAGTCAGCAAAATTAAATTAATTTAGAATCCCTTTGAATTGTTTACTTTTTCAATGGTTTTTAACACCTTCCTGATGGTTTTTCTCAGGTTTTTCGACGTCACTCCTCTGGGCCAGATCCTCAACAGATTTTCTGCTGATACCAACATCATCGACCAGGTAAGGGAAGAAATAAATAGCTGTAGCTATTAACTGTATATATATTTATATATCTATATCTGGTGTAGATTTACAGCTGTACAGTTGGGTTTTATGTTGCTGTTATTGTCTTGAAGCACATTCCTCCAACGCTGGAGTCTTTGACCAGATCGACGCTCCTCTGTTTGTCAGCCATCGGGGTCATAGCTTCCATCACTCCTTACTTCCTCGTTGGCTTGGTTCCCCTCGCCGTGGCCTTCTACTTCATCCAGAAGTATTTCAGAGTCGCCTCCAAGTGAGTCTGCAAACCAAAGTCGCTCCATTTCAACGTTTAAACTCTTTATTTTGTTACAGCCCAGCTAAAAGCTGCACAAGGTCCTGCACTTACTTCTCTTTAGCAACTTTTTACGTCTTTAATATAGAAACCACTTTTACATCACTTTTTTTTTTTAAGCTGAAAAGTGTTTTATTCTTTCAACTCCCTTTACATATATATATTTTACATTGTTTTTATTGAGCTTTAGAGCACCCAAAATACAGATCACTTGAGTTATATAGCCAATGCCCCATTTTTGGTCTATCCATCTTTTTCCAATGCATCGCACTAAGCCTGCAACATACACTCACCTAAAGGATTATTAGGAACACCTGTTTAATTTCTCCTCAATGCAATTATCTAATCAACTAATCACAAGGTAGTTGCTTCAATGCATTTAGGGATGTTGTCCTGGTCAAGAAAATCTCCCGAACTCCAAACTGAATGTCAGAATGGGAAAGAAAGGTGATTTAAGCAATTTTGAGCGTGGCATGTTTGTTGGTGCCAGACGGGCCGGTCTGAGTATTTTACAATCTGCTCAGTTACTGGGATTTTAACGCACAACCATTTCTAGGGTTTACAAAGAATGGTGTGAAAAGGGAAAAAAACATCCGACACATGCAAAATTTCCTTTTGTAAGTTTTTCCGACGGCAATTTAATGACAAGTCTCAGAACAGAATCATTTTAATGGTAGGTTTTTTAAACAGTGACAGATGGCACATTAAAAGGAAAATAACTTTTTCAATCTTTTATTTAAAGATAGGTCAAACCTTTCTTGTAATTGATGACCAGGTTTTTTGCACATTTTAGGAGGAATTTTGTTCCACTTCTCTTTGCAGATCATCTCTAAATAACTAAGGTTTCCAGGCTGTTTCTGTGGAACTGTGAGCTTCAGCTCCCTTCATAGATTTTATATATTGGATTAAGGTCCAGAGACTATAGGCCACTCCATGACCTTAATGTGCTTCTTCTTGAGCCACTGATTTGTTGCCTTTGCTGTATGTTTTGGGTCATCGTCGTACTGGAACACCCGTCCACGACCCGTTATTTGGATACACGGCTCCCTCCATTTTCCCGTTGATGCTGTGAAGTTGTCCTGTGCCCTTACCAGAACCCCCCCAAATTAAAATGTTTCCACCTCCATGCTTGACGATGTTTTGGGGGTCATAGGGCAGCATTTTTCTTCCTCCAATCACGGCGAGTTGAGTTATTGCCAAAGAACTCAATGTTGGTCTCATCTGACCACAGCACTTTCTCCCAGTCACTCTCTGAATCATTCAGGTGTTCATTGGCAAACTTCAGGCGCGCCTAGACATGTGCCTGCTTGAGCAGGGGGACCTAGCGAGCTCTGCAGGATTTTAATCAATTGCTGTGAAATGTGTTTCCAGTGGTTTTCTTGGTGACTGCGTTGCCAGCTACTTTGAGGTCATTAACTAACTCCTCCTTTTTAGTTCTAGGATTATTTCTCACCTTTCTAAGAATCACTGACACCTCATGAGGTCAGATCTTGCGTGGAACCCCAGGCCGAGGTCGAGTATCTTTAATTTCTAATTAAGTAGGAGTGTCTAACAGCTCTGTGGGAGCCAGAACTGTTAATGGTTGGTAAGGGTTCAAATACTTATTTCACTTAATGAAATGCAAATCAGTTTGTATCTTTTATATAAAGTTATTTTTTCAATTTTCCTTTTGATGTGCTGAAATGATTGTTTATTTTTGGCTCTTGTTATTGTAGCACCGAGGGGGTAGAGGAGCATCTGTCAGCATTCTTCTCGCGGGGATTTGAGATTGCAGACCAATGAAAGTCGCCGTAGAGTCGAAATAACGATAAATTGTTACGGATAACAGGAAGAGCAATTTTCTCTGCCTTAAGTCGATCAGATCCGATTCAGTTTCATTTAATTTCCACTGGGCCGTGCTGAAAGTTATGAGTCCTGAAACACCTGCCAGCTCACGGGACACAGAATAAGTTTGAGTCCCAGCAGCAGGACCCAATTGTAGATCAAGTAGCCGCCCTTTCCGATCAGCAGGAACTCGATCGTTATAAATCCAAATACGCAAACGGGTCTCCACCGTTTCCAGGCGTTGAACGCATAACCAGTCGAGGTCCTCCTCACTTGGCCGTCGGTTTGAGAAGATTAGCTGACGATGTCCATGCTTAAGCTTGCTTCGGATTCAGAAGAAAAGGCAGAGAAATGCTCCAAATAGAGCAGACATCATACGAAGTAGTCGTTTTTCATTTATTTTATGATTGTGCTGCCTTAATGTGAACATCTCTAGATTTATAATTTCATGTTAATTATACACAATCCATCCATCTGCATCCTGTTATTGAGTCAAACGATGTAGACGGCAAATATTTCTTTAAGCATAAGCTAATCTTAAAGGGGAATTAAGTGGTTTTTTTTCCGAGCTTGGACCTTATTTTTAACCGATTTTTATGTTTTTTTTCACTCACTCTGAGAAGTTTGGAGCCAGTTTGAGCCGTTCAGCAGTATTTATACATCCAGTCTTGATCAGCGTACATCCGTAGAACTGGAATGCTTGGGGAAGTCCAAATGCAGCTTTTAATAAGGTTTAATCTGCCCCTAACGCCATAATTTTACCATGTTTATATTCTATTCGGACTTACGAAGGCCTCAGAAGTGCTTCTTGATTGTCTTCTGGGCCGATTTACGGGGCTTAACAATAAAACAATAATAAAAAGCTGACGAATCTGACGACTGGCAGTCCTGCTGCAGTATAAATGTGTATTACGTCCAAATCGGTCCGGAAGACAATACAGAAGCACTTCCTGGGCGTTTAAAGTCTAAGTGGATAATAAACGTGGTAAAATTAAGGCGTTTGGGGTAGATTAAACCTTATTACAAGCAGATTGTGTCCTGCCCTTACCACTCGCGCTCTACGGATGTCCGCTGATGGAAGAAGTGGATATAAATACTGCTGAACGGCTCAGACAGAGTAAGAAAACCTAACATTTGCTAAAAATAAGGTTGGAAAAAAGCAGAATTCCCCTTTAATTGGGCTAGTGAGGCCTTTGGAGCCTTGGGCGTTGTTCTGGACTCTTCTCTGAGCTTCTGAAGGAGTTTTCGATGCCCTCTTGGAGTAATTTTGGTAGACCAACCACTCCTGTGAAGGTTCCCAAAAGCGGAATAAATATATGAGAGAGGTCTGCTTTTCATCCGCTCTGATGCTTGTTTATTACAGGAAATGCATTTTTAGTTCGATGTCTGTCGTCCTCAGGGACCTGCAGGACCTGGACGAGTCCACACAGCTCCCTCTGCTCTGCCACTTCTCTGAGACTGCAGAAGGTCTCACCACCATCAGAGCCTTCAGGTATGCTACCCTGCTGTTAATCACTCCTCTGGAGACGGTTGTCGTCTTCCAGCAGCTTCTCCGCTGCGTTCCCTGTAACGCCGCAGGACCCTCGCAGTGCTTCTGGTCGTATTTCTGTCTTTTGCTTCTTTCCCATCAGTGCGACTATCCAAGTTTAGACATCTCTCACGCTTACAGTCCCGGAGGACTTCCCTTCTCCCTCCCCAGTAACACACTAACGTTCAGCACAAACCCGCGGACTAACACACGAGTAAACATCAGGCAGCACCAGTAAATCAGGGGCTTGTTCCAAGGAACATCTTTTCTGAAAGCTATTGGCTTTGTTTTCTGCTTCCAGTTGATTGTTCAGTTTTCTCTGTGTGTCTCAGACACGAGGCGAGGTTTAAGCAGCGCATGTTGGAGCTGACGGACACCAACAACACGGCCTACCTGTTTCTGTCTGCCGCCAACCGCTGGCTGGAGGTCCGGACGGTGAGGAACGGACTCCCTGCAGCTCCGCAAACCCCCCTAATCAGTTCTGCCACACTGTTAAGACCAGCAAATGGTTTCCCCTCTGCTCTGCGTCTGTCTGCAGGACTACCTCGGAGCGGCGATCGTTCTGACGGTGGCCGTCACCTCCATCTGGTGCGGTCGGCCCGCTGGGGGCGAAGTGGGACTCGGACTCACCTACGCCCTCCTTGTGGGTTTCCCCAGCTCCTCTGTATCGCCTAATCCTGTCTAGAAATTGTTGTTTTTACGACATCACCCCACATTTACTCCAAATTCTAATAGCTAATATAATTTAGATCCTGTATAAACTGAATTATAAATTTTTAATTCCTCTTTCTGTTTTATTTTGATGATTCCGGCTCAAAGTAACCAATACAAAACTATTTTTTTAATGCAGAAACATACGTCTACTTTTCCCGCTACACTTTTTCCTTCCACTCAACTTTCTGTTAAAATGCCTGGCTGCAGCACTTAGTGGCTTTCTAATGCAGTAATGTCCAATCAGGGGTCTGCAACCCTTACAATCCCAAGAGACATTTTAGTCCAACTGAATTAAACACTTTTTTTGTTATCGTGATTATAAGGATATTGCAGCTAAAGTAATGTTAATATAACAAAAAACATGAATAAAATGTATATTCTTGTGTGTTAGGTTTAGTTTAATATCAAAATGATTATGCACGATGATTTAATTTTTCGAGGGAAACTAATTTGGTGTAATTCGGGTAAAATTGGACATTTTCAGCTAAAATGGGACACTGTTGGCCGATGTTAATGGGTATTATTATTAGCCACAAGGATCAGAAATCACATGAAAATTCTTTTTCCTTTTATGCCACATTTTGCGATATTACAAATAGTGTGACAGTTAGGCAAGATAAATTACCAGAGAATATGTTGTATTTTATGCTAATAGCATTAGCTAATTAGCTTGTAACTCCCCATATGTCATGTATTCAGATAAATAATTTATATTTACCTATATTTTGTTGTTTCTGATCGATACAATCTTAATAAATACAGCTTGTAGGCCTCGCTCTACTTCAAAATCGGTTCCTAGTTTCGGGGTAATCAAGTTACTGTGCTGAGGGTGTTTGTTTAATTGATAACTGACTTAATTAACTAAATAATTAATTGATGATTGATAACTGGCTTTATGAGCTAATAAATTGCATTGTTTTTCAACAAACCACATCACTTGTCCCATTTCACCTGAACGACTGTCCCGTTTTACCTGACCTTCTACCCAGATCAGATAGTGGTCACTTGTAGCCTTTAAAAGTTAAAATCTTGTAAACTATTGTTATTGGCAATATATTTTCTGCACTAAAATGTTACCAAGACTCATATTAAGCTATACAATTAATTCATGTCACAAGGTTTAGCATTTTAAATGGTTTACTTGCGATCAACCAAAAAGTGTCCCAATTTACCTGATGTCACCCTAAGCATGACTAAATTAATAGAAAGAGTTGCTGACATAAATTAACTTTTCAATAATTTTTAAATGTATCAAGATGCACTTGTATGTTTTAAAAAATAAACTAATTATATAGAAATCCTTATTATATTCTGTAGGATATTCATATATATAAATATACAAAAAAGTACTGGTTCTTTTAATATCATACAAATTCGGAAATTGTATTGGGCTATACCATGATGAAAAAAACTATTATTAATAATAATAATTATTAAATTATTATTATTAATATTATATATTTATTTAGAAACATTAGCAAACATTTTTAGACAAAGTTAAGAGCCAATTTAGAAGGTCCAAAGATCGGGTTGCAGACCTCTGGCATAGGCCATAAAAAGGTATGAGTTTTACCTTTGAAATCTGAAAATAAACATACTTTTTAAATAATTTTCTAAAGTATTGAGATCTGCTTGTTCTCTAAAGGTAATTGCAGGATGAAAGGAGTAACCAGAGCTGGTTCTCAACGTGACCGAAGCAGAGAGAGATCGAGGTTTTTTGTTCTTTGTTTGCTGTTCTGCAGGTCACCAACTACCTAAACTGGGTTGTGAGGAACTTGGCCGACTTGGAAGTCCAGATGGCGGCTGTAAAGAAGGTCAACAGTTTCCTAAGCACAGAGTCAGAGAACTACGAGGGATCTATGGGTAACTTTGTTTTTATCCGTCCAACTTAAGCATTTTATTCATTAAAAAAACAGATTTATGTGATTAAACTGGCCCAGAGGAGCAGAAAATATATAATAATCTTACTCCTGTAGGACTAATTAAGGCACATTGCATGGCTGCTTCAATTAAACCAATAAATATGTCAACTTTTGGGGTCAAAACCTTTATAATCGACCCGTTTTAAATTTTAAACGTATAAAACAATCACATAAAGGCTTTTTGACTTTGTCGGGACATTCTATTTCAACAAGATAATCTTTCCAGAGGATGCAGATATATCTGGATGTCGTTGGTGCTGAAAGATCCAAGTCCAAAAAATGGTACGGTCTTTTGAAGTTCGGTACCTCATAATGTAGACGGCAGGGCGACTGCTACTAAGGTCATCAAAATTACCTCTGGAAAGTTTTATGAGACCAGAGTCAGTAACATCAATGCATGTTTTGAGCTAATTATGCTATTCTCACTGAAAACAATCATCAGTCCTATGCTGAAAAAAACTCCACGGGAACATGTGGAAAGACATGGATACCTTACCGTTTTGTTTGTTAAGCACATTTACAAACACGGCACAAACACAGAACAAAAAACACCAATACAAAATTCAACATCAATTATACAAACAGGCAGGGTTGGGCGTTATCACACATTACCACTGATGTTGACTAAAAGATGTGTTAAAAACAATGTGGAGCCTAAGTCTCCTCCCCTTCCTGTCCACCCTTATGCGTCCCCAAACGGAAAAAATAATGAATGGAAATCAATGTAGCGATAAATTATTTTCTAGTCCGCTTTGTCTTACGTCCTGAATCACACATATGTTGTACTTCGATCTAAATGATAATTAATGATGTACGTTTGATGTGTTTGTACAGTGATTTGGGATTTATTTGATTGTAAAAATTCGCATTTAAAATGCCTACAAGTCAGAAGTCGCATATATGACGTCATTTGGCTAACGGGAGCTAGCACTAGCTATAGCACGTAAATCACTCACCTAGAGCTTGTAAAGCTTCTCCTCCATGCTGGCTCTCACTCCACCGACTGCTTTACCCCCAACATAGCTGCTACTTTCCATATGGTCAGATTTATAGAGGTTTTCTCCGTGTTTAATGCTCCTTTCTTCCTCCTGGAGGCCACGACCCTCGCTCTCCTTCTTCTTCTGCAGTTGTAGTCCGCTAAACGTTTTCACACAAAACCTAAAGAAACTTTTGCCGCCGGTCGAAAATCAGCGTTTTCTCTGCATCAAAATTAGTTTTTAAAATTCACGGACATCATATGTTCGATCCACGGCGCATTTCAAACCGGATCAGAAAATAACTTTTATTGCTCCATTGACTCTCATTCTTTTTTTGGGGGGCAGTAGGGGACCCATGGACAGGAAGTAGAAGGGCGGGACTTAGGCTCCCCATTGTGTAGAATTCTCACTGAGAAATAAACAACGCTCTCTTTTAATGTCTCTGTCTCTCTGCTGAACAATAGGTGAGGTGATAAATAACACAAAAAAGTTATGATAAATCACAATGTTAAGAGACTGTCATTATACAGTTAACTTGAATACTCACAGAAATAAATAAAACTCTTTAAATGTCTCTCTGCTGAACAATGGGGTGACTACCTAAATGACACAAACAACTAGTATGAGTTGGTAAATGGTACTAACCTAACCCTTAAAATACTTGATTTTAGCTTCCTAAATTAAGTCAAATAATCTGCCAATGAAACAAGACAGATTGCACCTGCTAAAAACTCTAAAAACTAAGGAATACATATTCAAAATAAGATTAATCAACAAACACCTTCTGCTCTTGCTTAGTATATAAGTCTCAAAACAAGATTAAAATACTTTTTAGCTGAAAACAAGATGTTTTGACTTGATTAGTTGGACAGTTTTTTGCGGTGTGCAATAAAAACGGTTTAATGACTTTCCTTAAATATGTCTTCTGAGTTCATGTTGATGTTGCGGCATGTTTTTTATTGCTAACCAACTGTAAAAACGGCAATAGTTTTGTTTCATTGGGGTATAGATAAAAATGTAGCAATCTGAAATAATATCTGACGTCACGGGGAAGTCGATTCCAAAGTTTAGGAGCGCAGACTGAAAAAGCCGATCTAAGAGTCCTCGGGGGGGAGACGTAAGGGTGAAGCAGACATGGCAGATACTGAGGAGCAAGACCATGAAGTGACTTGTACATCAGTAAAAGTATTTTAAAGGGATTATTTCATGCTATTTTACAGCTTTCAACTTCTGGGATAGACATATATATGATAAAATGTTCCGTTGGTGTTATACAGTATTAATTCGTCCTGAAATGTAACTTTTATCTTTGTAGTTACTGTTGGAAAATGAAGTGAAACGGATCGTTTCTCTATAAACCCGCCTTCTGCACCCCAACGCTCCGCTGCGCTGCAGAGCCGGGAGGACATCAAACTGTGCTAACCTTGCTCACAAACAGTATTCTCACAAATAATTTGAAAAGCACAGAGTACCACAATGAAACTCTGCTTTATTAAGAGCTCAGACGTTTGGTTTATTTAATTTTTTTAATAAAAAACAGAGGCAATAAAGCCAATTTGATTTGCTAAATCTCCAGGCTTTAGACAGAGCCCAGACCAACATAGCTGAGTCCACTAAGCAAATCTTTCCAGCCAGTTTATAAAAAAGCCGTAGGTGTTGTTTGCACCCGTTTACTGAACATTCTGAGATGCTACAGATCAATTAATTAACCACACAATGCTGTTATAAGATCACATAAGCAGCTTGATAAATGGCTAACACACATTAGCATTAGCATGTAGTCACTTCTCTGTCCATCAGGCGTCTTTGTTCTTTGGTCCAGCTGCTGTTCTTTAGGAATATAGAATAAAATCCTGTAATCCATGCAGCCAAACACTCGTTTTCACATAGAAAGTAAAAATCCAACAAAAAGTGTTTCAAGCTGCCAAAAACCGAAGCAGCTATGAGCTTTGAGGAGGAGGGTGTGTTTGAGAATCTACCAGTGATAAGCCGCTCTGCCTGCAGGGGGCGGTGCAGACACCTCTAACACTCAACTTTCAACCAGTGATGTCACAAGTTGAACAATCAGTCGATTTCTAGGTGAGGGAGGGGCAGCTGCTCAGAAAGCAGGATTCAGGAGGAATACTCAGGCATGCGGGAATTAAGCCAAAAACCTCTCTGGTGGGGGTTTTATGAGAAAATTGCATTACCAGATGGTTGAAATCTCCAAAAACTTGATTTTGCACGATATAGGTCCTTTAGATTGTATACAGTAGCGCACCGGGAGCCAATGCAGCCGGGCCAACACCGGCGTGATATGCTCCCACCTTCCCGTCCCGGTCAGGAACCGGGGCGGCAGCGTTCTGCACCAGCTGGAGGCGCACGATGGAAGAAGAGGGAGCGCCATACAGGACGGAGTTAGCATAATCCAGCCGTGAAGTCACAAAAGCATGAACCACTGACTGCACGTCCGGCTTCCTCTGAACCGGTTGTAGCTTAGAGAGTCGGCGGAGCTGAAAGACCCAACAACCCAGCTAATATGAAGGTCCATACGGAGCCATTAAAACACCAAGGTTTGAGATGGACGATATAGTCAAAGAAGCGAAGCATTGTGGCGAAGCAGGGGTCACGGCTGTAGGCCAACTCGGAAAAAATAAGATTTAAATGGAGGAAGTTTGCTGAAAGCCAAGCCTTGATTTCACTCAGTAAAATGCTGCAATGAATCCCGAGATTTGAGGGAGACATAGAGTTGACAATCATCAGCATACAAGTGGTAATTTACAGAACGTTGTCGGAAAATTGCAGCTAAAGGTATGGATTAAAAAGAAAGTGGGCGAGGACAGATCCCTGAGGAATACCTGGATACTTTCATTGGTGTTCTTCTTGCTTGAGGGAAGATCCTACAAATGGGCGACTGGTAGGCTATGGGACGCATCGACAGGCAGAAATATTTTCCGGGCAACAATGTAACTTCAGACATTTCAATTAGCATCAACAGTCCTCAGTTTTGACAAAATAGAGACCATAGCGAGATGCGACCAGCTTGGTCCCATCAGGAATCTCTGAGGGAGATGGGTGCAGCTCCCAAATTGACCCATAACACCATAGATGTCATTTTAGTTCATATTGAAATTAAAAAAAGAAATAAAACAAAATGTAAGAGATGTATACCCCTTAGTGATAGTTAGGTAACACAACAACCTTTTAGTTTATTAATATGATTCTCTTGAGGATCTTTTTACCATTTTCTTAAAATTCGAATTGAGGAACAGAGACCCAAACTAAAAGTATAACCAACATTATGATGGATAAGGAAGCCTAACAAGGTGACCAAGAGACACAAATTGGATGATAGCTTATAGTTTTTAGTGTATTTTATAGCCGATTTAATGTGTGGGTCTAAAAAGACCCGTTAATACAAGAGATGATTTGAAACCTTACACAATAGGAATGTTAAATATTCTAAAATTAACAAAATTTTCTTGTTAAAGATGCTGTCATTGATTCCATTGATTAGCTGATTATCATCAGTGTGAGCGCCGCTTTAGAAACAGAGGATTTTGGTCAGTTTGTTTGGTTAAAGGTGATGAAGACTGTTCAAAGCGTTGGCGTAGCCACAAATCGCTTTTCAGGCGGGCCAAATAAATATTAAAACATTATAAAAAAACAAGTATCTTCTGCTGTTTTATGGGTGCTTCAACAGATTTGTGTCTGTATTGATCAGAAACTGCTTAGAACGAAGCATCCAGGCCAAATAAAACCTATTAAATCTGCATTCTAAACTTTTTAGCTGGTAGTTCAGCTTTTTTGGACTTCACTCACTGTTGAGACAATGTGCTGGTTTCATATGCTGATGGAGAAACTCTATAAAGTATAAAAATAACCACTGTCAGATCCCCAATGCTGTAAATAATTATTTTATTCCGTTAATATTAGCTGTAGATAACAATAGGGATTATGGGAAATGTAGTAGCAACATGTTTCAAAGAAAACTTCCTAAACCAAATATAATTTATTTTATTTATTGCGAGATTCAATTGTTTTTAATGCATGGAAATTTACTTTAATGGATTAATCTGGAATGTTGAGCTAGGAAATTTAATATTATGAATAAAAGTTTGAAATGTATAATCTTACACTTGGTTGAGTTCATAAGGCTTGCTATTCAAACAGCCAAAGATAGATTTGTTGCTTTAAAAAATAAAAAGTAAAACAGAGGTTATAGAACGGCCTAGTTAAAGTCCAGATCCAGCTTAACCTCCTGCCTCATATGTGCTCTTCTGACTGTAACGTTTGGTTTTTTTGTTGTTCTCTGGCTGCAGACGCCTCTCAGGTCCCTGAGAACTGGCCTCACGACGGCGAGATAAAGATCCACGACCTGTGCGTGCGCTACGACCCCATGCTCAAACCGGTGCTGAAACACGTCAACGCGTACATCAAGCCGGGCCAGAAGGTAAGTAACGCACCGCTGCGAGTTGGAGCTGTCAGGACCTCTGAGTGACTTTTAATAGACCAACAAATATTTCACCGGCCTGAACGCCTGCAGCAGCTGAGACACGGCAACTCAACGGTTACATATAGGTGTCGGGTTTTCTGCATCTTGCTAACTGGTAATTCACACGTCACTGGCAGAATGCATTGGGCTTCTCATTGCAGAGCAAAAAAAAATATTAGGGGTGTAGCTATACATAATCATTCTTCTATACGTTTTCAGTACTCTTTAATCAAGAAAAATAAATACAAATGTGTGTATATGACTTTTTTATTTTTACTTTGATCAGCATTAAATTAATAAACTCCATTCAGTAACCAAAATTAATTCGATTTTATCAAGCTCTATAACTAAGGAGAACTTGAATGTGTATTTCAAATAAATAAAATAGTAAAAGCACACATAGCCAGAGTAGAAAACAAAAATAAGTAGTACCGTTTTAACCGATGAGCCAATGCCGATACTTCTACTACACAGAAAAATGCAATGAATTGGAAGAAAGGTTTTATTTTATTCTCTGCTTGTTACAACAAATGATGGTGAATTAGATTAAAACATTAAATTTTAATAAAAATGACCACGAACATTTTCTGTGAAATTATTGCAGTTTCCACATTTTAAGTATCGGTTCATGGTATCAACAATATGATTACATCAGACCATCATAAGCGTGATACGAGTAACGTCTCGGTGCATCCTTAGAAATTTTTATTTAATTTTTTTATCTAATTTACAATAATTTGTTGTAACAAGAAAAGAAGAAATTAAAACCCATCTTCCAGTTCATTGGATTTTTTTTTGTGTGGTAGAAGTATCGTTATTAGTACTCGATATCGGCATGTACTCAGATCCAAATATCGGTATTGTATCGGTCAGAAAAAAAAAGTTGCATTATTGCATCGATAGAAAACAGTTGGTCTTTATGTTTAAAAACGCTTGAATAATACTTTTTTGTGAATGAATCAAGCTTAAATCGTTTTGGAGCTGTATGGAGATTTCAAGAGCCTAGTTTTCCAGCTGTGCTTGAATGCATCATGGTCACGCTCTTAGTTCTGGACACAATCTGTAGGTGTCCAGGTAGAAAACAGCTGGATTTGGAGCGTGTACCATTACACCCCTAAAAAATAATGATTGTATAACTTATAAATACTTGTATAACTGGTCTTGATCAGCAGCTTTTCAGGCTTACTAGAGCTTCCTGCTTAAATTTCACTCTTATATTTAAACAAAATGCGTAAATAAATGTTTCCGGAAGGCTGTAGTTGAAAGCAAATGCTTGAATAAACCTATTATTTTACTTTTACTCGTCTAAATGGTTTCACTGGGTTTCCACTAGGGGTGCAACTAACGATTGTTTTCATAATCGATTTATCTGTCGATTATTTCAACGATTGATCGATTAATCACTTTATTAATAATTATATTTGGCTATCACTTTCACCTACATAAATTATTACGAACAAATTTTAATCAAGAACAAAGAAAACAAGAGAATTGTGCAGTTCACTGCAATCTGTTTTATTGGACCTGAATACAGTTAACGGTGCAAGATATTTGTTTTTTAGGCATAAAAATACAAAATGAGGTAGAATTTCATACAAATGAATGAACAGCATATTAACAAAAATATCTCAGCCCATGAAATGAAGGAGGCTGACTTATTTGGGCAGTATTTTGGGGTATAATGGGGGCTCTCAGAATTAATTAACCTACGTTCATTAAACTCAACATTTTCTTTTTAAATTTGGATCTTCTGCTTTAAATTAAATGAACTCAAACATTTCAGATATCAGATTTGTGAGATTACTTGCTTCCACACAGGAAAAATCTACATGTGTGGAGTTAATGGAGGTGGCAGCATCATGCTGTGGGGATACTGGAAATACAACCAGCTGGTCAGGACAAACAGAGCTGCAGATGGAGTAGGTCCAACAGACGATGGATTCAGAAAAAAACTTACATGAAAACCATTATTTAATATTTAAAAAAATGTGTTTTTCTATCAGAGAAATCAACACCAAATAGAAATGGGCTCAAGAAAGTACAAAATATTTCCATAATCAAAGACTCTGCGTGCCAAACATCTGTTAAAATCTCTCAGACGGCAGGTTTGTTCTCCTTTAATTCACAGCCTCGGTAAAGCTGGGTACCGTCCACATGTCCCCCTTACACCCTGATTCTCACTCAGGTGCGTTTTGTCTCGTGGCGGCGTGAAGCCGGCTGAAGCTTATTGGTTCTCGCCTCTCATCCTCTGTCAGGTGGGAATCTGCGGTCGCACCGGCAGCGGGAAGTCCTCTCTGTCTCTGGCCTTTTTCAACATGGTGGACATTTTTGAAGGTGGGTCCGTATCCAAAAGTAATATGTTGACTGTTTTTTTTTTTTATGTGATTGGCGCGACCTCTGTCCAATAAGACGAGGGTAAACTACAATTCTCTCTTCCATTACGTAGAATAAATGTATTTTTTTCCAAAATGTTTGAACAAATATGAGTAAAATTGTGATTAGAAGCTTACGTTTTTTTTAAAGGGCATGGGTTTTGAAGATAAGATTTGTTAAAGTGACAATGTATAGTTTTTGCAGTACATCTTTGAAAATAACCATTTAAATATTATGTAATAATAATTACGTAAAGCACATTAATTGCAAAATATTGGCGATAGTGTAAAATATGACTTTAAAAATCAGTTTTAAAATACATAGGCGCGGGTCCTCTTTTCAGGGGAAAGTCATGTTAGATGACGTCTTTACTTCTACAAGAGCCCGGACGGACAAAGCGCCCGGAACAAGCCCGCTATTAAAACACTGATCTCCCCTCAAAATGCAAAAAAGTTTCTCCATAAATACATTTTTACCTCTTCATTAGTTCCAAGCGATGAAAGAGAGACTGATGTGCTCGTCATGTTGCTGCAAACAGATCATTCTCAGGGAATAAGCGTTTGAAAACAGCACTAGTTGGACCTCCGTTGTTGAGTTTCTTACTCCAAGATACAGATACCGCATGCTTGTGATAATTTAGGTAGTGTTGTTGAATTAAATAATTATCATAAGTAATTCAATGTATGTTCAAGCAGAGACAAAATGGAGCCAATTTCCTTGTTGTTGAATTAAATAATTATCATAAGTAATTCAATGTATGTTCAAGCAGAGACAAAATGGAGCCAATTTCCAGTTTAACATTTATTTTGAACAGATTAACAAATTGCAGTTTACAGAGAAAGTTGCCCTAGTTTCTCTGTGGTCCAGACTTAAAGAAATCTGAACAATTAACTGATCTTTATTTTACAGCTTTATAGACAACCGGGCCTCTAGGCGTTTCTAATCTCTCCAATCAGAACATTTTCATACAGTGTCTTAGCTCTTATTGGCTGTCAGAAAATTATACAGTCATATGGGTGAGACGTTTTTTCTTAAAAGCTCATTCTGAATTTATGGTTTTATGGCAACACCCCAACTCTACAGACATCCTGTTTTTTACAGCTTGCAATAAAAACTCACCCCAGAGTTTTATGACTTAAAAGCTTATCTGCATAAACAATAGTGTCAGACCCATAACCATGCAAACTTTATAAACAGTCTTTTACCTTCTGAATGATAAAAGTTTAAACCTTATGCAGAATTACCACAGTAGGCACTGCCCCCTACTGGCCGAAAATTACACACTGTGCCTTTAAGCAAGGCGGTGGCAGCGTCATGCTGTGTGGGGGAAATTTTTACTGTAAAAGTGAAACGGGTTTCCAAAGTGAATAAATAGATTCCAGTAATCCAGCGAGAAGAGTGGGTGAGATGGACGGCCGTGCTTAACAGCTTCACCACCCAATCCTTGTTTTTGAGGCTTTTTCTTAAATTATAAACTTTCAGAGTAAATTCTGTGAGAATTAGTTTGCAAGCTTTGCTTTTCGGCGTGTTTTCTGAATGATTCACACTCGTGTAACTCGTCCAAAACCTCAAAATGCCGACATTTTTCATTGACGCAGCCATCAAATCTCCTGTTACTTATTAAGGTGATTTCTAACTTTAGCACACCCGTGTGAGGTTATAAGTTTAAGTCAAATAATCTAGTTACTCCCAAATAGTCCTTAAACGACCTAAAAACAATATAAAATATTTCATTCGGAGTTAATAACTGGGTTTTGTGCAGACTAAATCTCTGCTAATCTCAAATAAATCCTGTATTGTTCCATTAAACATGTTTTATCCTCAGTGTCTGCTCATGGCTTCTGTTTATGCGACAGAAACTGTTCCCCTCTGCGGTTCGGCTCTCTATAAACACTCCTGCAGACCCTCGTTTCTGCTCTTTGTGTCTGTTGGGTTTGTGTTTTTTTTTTTTTTTTTTTAAGAGGACCTGAAGTGGAAGATTAGAATAAACACATAAGAGAAACTCTGGGTCATAATTCACGCTAGCCGGCGGTGATAAAGCCCTGAAGCCAGCTGTTTTTTTTTTTTGCTCTGAAGGATGATGGACGCTCCCTGGCAGGTTGCTCAAAGGCTACACAGTCACTTTTTCCATGCGCGCACACAGCTGGGCCGTTATTTAATCACACTGTAAATTAAGAGCTCTGTGTCAGCAGCGCTTCCTTATAAAGCAGTGAAATAAAACCAGAGGCCTGCAGACCGTCTTCGTATTCTTACCCTAGAATAGTTCTGAACCGGAGAAAATACTCCACAGAAATAAAAAGGCTTGTCTCAACATTTTAAGTTTTACTCCTTACTTCTCTGCTTCCATAATAAGAAACACCTCTGTCAATTCTAATAGCTGAAACACCAAATATACATTATTATACATAAATAATGAGTAGAAACCACTTTATAGCTCTATAGTTAATCCCATTAAGCTGAAGAGGAATCTTCTTTGGTTCGCATCCTATTTCTTTCTGTTAATTACGTCCCTAATGTTCCAACAATGTCCACCCTCTAACTCTAACTCCTTCAACCATTTCAATATATGATTACGGAGCTGTCATTTTCCACGAAAGAGAAATTCTCAGGGGCAAGATGCTTTCAGGTATCATTGAGTGTTCCGTTTGTCGTCAAAAACTCTGAAATTCCAACTTCCTAATGGGAAAAATCAACTGGAAACGCACCGTTAGGCTGTTCCCTCTGCTCCCGTATGATCTGCTGCAAGTACTCGGTCTGGAACGCTCCCAGAATTCAGAAAGCCTGAGGTTTTCGTTGCTTTTCGTTCACCTTGGAAGTCGTAACTCAGAGCTCAGAAGTCGGTTTGGCGTCGCACCGAAATAGACGGAGTTTCGTTTATCGTATCATGGCGACGCCCATGTAGCCGTTGTCGGTAGTACCTCGTATAACCGTCATTGTTTTCCAAATACAAGCACCACTTTTATTTTGTTAAGTTTAGATTTGCAGGTTCTACATGTAATATTGATTATAACAACTGACTGTTGTTAACACATTGGGCGGCCATATTGAAAGAAAAAAATTGGAAGTCCAGGGGGGTGGGGGGGTGGTTGCCAGCTGATTTTTTTCCCATTTTTGACTACAAATGTAACGCACCAGTGTCTCAAAATGGCCGCCTTTCGCATCAACAACGGGAAGCCTAAACCCCGCCCTTCTACTTCCTGTCCATGGGCCCCCTACTGCCCAAAAAAAATGAATGAGAGTCAATGGAGCGATAAAAAGTTATTTTCTGATCCCGTTTGAAATGCGCCGTGGATCGAACATACGATGTCCGTGAATTTTAAAAACTAATTTTGACGCAGAGAAAACGCAGATTTTCGACCGCCGGCAAAAGTTACTTTCGGTTTTGTGTGAAAACGTTTAGCGTACTACAACTAAAGAAGAAGAAGGAGAGTGAGGGTCGTAGCCTGCAGGACGAAGAAAGGAGCATTAGACACGGAGAAAACCTCTTTAAATCTGACCATGTGGAAAGTAGCAGCTATGTTGATAAAGCCGTCGGTGGAGTGAGAGCCAGCATGGAGGAGAAGCTCTACAAGCTCTAGGTGTTTTACGTGCTATAGCTAGTGCTAGCTTGCGTTAGCCAAATTACGTCATACATGCGACTTCTGATTTCTAGGCATTTTAAATGCCAAATTTTACAATGAAATAATTTCAAAATCACTTCAAAAACATAGTAGAAATTACATCATTAGTTATCGTTTAAATCGAAGTTCAACGTATGTGTGAAACAGGACGTAAGACAAAGCGGACCAGAAAATAACTTGTATCGCTCCATTCACTCCCATTCATTATTTTTTCGGTTTGGGGACCCACGGGCCGACAGGAAGGGGAGGAGCTTAGGCTCCCCATTGTAGCTGTGGTGGAGACATGTTTATTTTACAAGGCTCACTAATAAGAGGGATAAAAGTAGTGTTTGCATGTAGAAAGTACATCTTAAAACAATGTTACCACCAAAACAATGGCAACACAGGTGTTACTATATTGGGATAAAGACATACGGTTCGTTCTATTTGGTTTTGACGTTGAGTAAAAAAGCATTCCAGTAACATGGTTGGATATGTCGGGATTCCCATGTGGCGACGCCTCGGTAGTAGCCCCTTATAAACATCGTTACAGGCTGTATTTTCAACATGCAAACGCCATTTTTATTTTGTCACGTTTAGAGTTGCAGGCTCTACATGAAACATTGATTTCTCACAAATGCGTGTGGTAAATTAAACATGTTTCCACCACAGCTACTATAGTTGGCACGACGAGCGAAAAGTCGAACTCTGACCAAAAACAAATCTCAGACAGATATCCGACTTCAAGGGTGCGTTAAAGTTTTTTTTCCCACTCGGAATTTTTAAAGTTAATCGGATTGCCCCTGTTTGTAGATTTTTTTTCGTTAGGTATATCTAAAATACTCAAAAGAAAATGGATCTTGTGAAACAATAATACCTTGAAGCAATGCAACTCAAAATGAATATATAAGACTACTTTGTAATCATATTTTCTTTGTTTCCATCTGTTATGATGGAAAGAAAAAACAAAAATCCTTCTCCCATCTGTAAGCTACAAGGCAAGGCAATTTTATTTAAATAGCACACTTTCAACACAAGGCAATTCAAGGTGCTTTACATGATTCAGTGATAATGAAACCACATGATTACAGAAGCATGATTAGAGAAAAACAGAACCATATAGGTTTAACAGATAGACACAATCAATCAATAAGAAAAGATGACGCAAGGAACAAATTTATGCAATTAATATAGATTAAAAACAGATAAAACACAATCGGTTAAAAAGGAAATAAAAAATAAGAATAAAAGTTCAACCACGAGAATCAAAGAGTGGATATCTTTAGCTGATAAAGTCGACGTTTTTGTAGACAACAATGAATTGAACTTTGAGGCTGGCATTTTTCAAAGCAGCCAATCAGTGTTGACTGGCTACACTCTGAATAACCGAGATAAACTGCCTGAACTGCGTATTGATCCATATTAAGCAATATTTGGTGTTTGAGCTAATTAAATATGCGGTTAGAAGTCTTTTACAGTGTGGGATTGACATAGTTCCCACTTTTATCTCAATACGTTATCGACAAAAAGTCTTCTTTCTGTTCAGATTTTCACATTTTTCAGGAAGACTTTGGCAGCTAATCTCTGCATGCCCTGGTCAATATTTAGCTTCAAACGGACGAAGCTTCAAAGCTGGTGAAGAGACTTCCTGGACCATTTGTGTTGGTTTACGCTAAACAGAACCCAGACCTGGCACTGAACTGACGACGTGTTGCCAGCGTTCTCCAGACGTCTCTGGAGGAAACCCAAACCTCCAGTAGGCAGCCATTAAGTCGAAGCCGACCTGTAAACTAAAACAATCAGGGACTTAATCACCTGGATCTGGACCAGTTTTGTCTTACAGCACGCTGATACTTTCCATGATTGTCTCTCTAATGAACTGAGGTTTTCACGTTGGCATGTCTGCAGGGAAAATCGTCATCGATGGGATCGACATCTGTAAGCTTCCTCTGCAGACCCTCAGGTCTCGGCTCTCCATCATCCTGCAGGATCCGGTGTTATTTAGCGGCTCCATAAGGTACACAAACACTCACAGCTTCTGCGTATCCCCTCCGATAACCATCGCTTTCCCAGAGGAGTTGTTATGTCACGGCTGAAGTACATCACCACAACTTCCTGGCCGTGTTTTTGTATTTGTTTTACTTGTCAAAGCAGCGGATCAGGAACTACAAACCGTTCGACGGGGCTCTTTTTGTTTTTAATAATGCAGCAATGAAGGTTGGGAGCATAAAGATAACAGTTGTCATGCAATCTTTCTTAAAAGTAGAATGTTTTCTTTATCATAAAAGCCTTTAAATGATTACAAGTTTAGTATTCTTTGTGAACTAAAAACCAATGAATTAAATGAACACAAGTTTACGTTTTTTCTGTTTATTTCCTGTAACGGTAGGGCTGTGAAAAAGGACAAGAAAAAGATATTATGTTTTTATATAAACGGTCTTAAAAAGGTTAAAAAACGAGATATTAAAAATTGTAATGGTTACAAAATTCGTCGCAAACATGCTGGTGGAATTTTTTTTTGCAGAAATACAACCTGATATGATAGTTTTATCGGGAATTAACTGAACCAACAAGGATCCTTTTCTCTTTGCTGAATGTTTGGCGGCGTTCTAGATGTCGGTTCCAGCTGTGGGGGTGAGCGGTTTGAAACCCAGCGGGAACTCCGGCTCGGACCTAATCCGACTCTAGTCACAGACGTCACAAACGGAGGGGGTGACTGGAAAGACGAAGGAGACCCCCGACCCTCCCCGCGCACACGCTCTCTGTGTGTTTGTGTTGGGAGATAACGACGCAGACTCTGTTTGTTTTAAACGACGGGGAGCGTGCGGGGATTGTTTGGACAGTTACGCTGCTCCGGATAACGCCGTGCGGGGAGGGACGTTACTCGATGTTCGGGCCCAGCCACGGTCCCTCGCCTGCTTGGTGGGAAGTAAAGTAGAATGACTTAAAAAGGTTTACTTCAAGCATCTCTTCACCGGGTCTCTTACAAATTTATAAAATTATGTAAAAGCCAGAACAGATTATCAACTTTTATTTTATTTATTTATTTATTTAACATTTATTTATTGGGAGGATTAACCCCTTGAGATGAGACATCTCGTTTTCGAGGGGGTCCTCCAGTACATCAAAGAAAAGGAATCAAAACAGCAGAGCAAAAATCACAAACAAAGACAGCATACCAACACACACACAACACACAACAACACACACACACCAGCTCATAATGCTCAACCCCACCCAACACAAACCCCACAAATGACATGACAAGACAAAAACAAAAAAGCCCCACATGTCTAGAAGCGAGAACAGTGATGATAAAAATATTAATAGTGAAAAAAAAAACCAACAATAAATGGATAAAATGAATAAAGATAAGGACAGAAGAATGAAGAATAATAAATACATGACCAATGGAATCCAAGGTCAAGCAATACAAAACTAAAAGCAAAGACAAATGTTCCTAAGATGCTCCACAAGAGCCCTTCGGAATGCTGTAAATGAAGATAAGGAACGGATAGATAAAGGCAGATTATTCCAATCATACGGAGCTTTAAAACAAAATGCATGTTTTCCTACCTCTCTTTTAACTCTAGGTACAACAAAAAAGATCTGATCATTGTGACGCAGGCTGTAAAATGAATTATAAAGCATTAAGTATTGCTTGAGATAAGCTGGATAATTAAAATAAAAACTTTTAAAAACAAACTGTAACCAGTGAAACTGTCTCCTGGCAGAAGGAGCAAACCAAATCAACTGTCTGTACAACACACAGCGGTGTGTCCTAAAGGGACAGCGGAGAACAAAACGGCAAAGACTGTTGTAGACCACATCTATAGCATGAAGACAAGAGGCAGTGGTGTTCTGATAAATAATGTCAGCATAGTCCAAAATAGGCAGGAGCAGTTGTTGGACTATTCTTTTCCTGACCAGAAAATTAAAACAATTGACAGATTGATAAAGTATTTTAAGACGATAGTTAAGTTTGTTTGTTATTGCTTGTACATGGGCTTTAAAAGATAAATCAGATTCCAGCCAAACACCAAGGTATTTAAAGGTCTCAGTTGATTCCAGAGGAGAGGAGTCGAGGAAACGAAGAATAAGGTTATTTTCTCCAATATCCAAGGCTTTCCTATGGAACAGTAAAGAGTATGACTTTGATTTATTAAGGAGAAGTTTGTTAACTAATAGCCACTGCTGTATAGAATCGAAGTCGTGCTGTAAAGAGAGATTTATTATCAATTTTATTCAAACATTTACTGCAGACAAATGTCTAAAATGTTTTTTCAGTTTTTTAATCTTCAAACTTTTCAATCAGTTTAATGCTAATCAGACAGCTGACATCTACAACTTTTAGACCATCTCTAAAAATCTAAAAATACATATTTTAATAGTTCAAACTATACTAAAATTATAGATTATAATAGTATTTTATATAGTACATAAAAGTATAGACGTGAATGATTTGATTGGATTATTTCAAGTATATACAATAGTACAAGCACACATAGCCAGAGCAGAAAACAAAATAACCTGGATTGAAATAACGTGGATCCTGGTACCCGGTATTAGGGCCAACAGCGTTCTAATGTACTGTATCAGTATTTGTTACTTACAGAAACCATAAATCGCTACTTAAATTGTGTAAACTCAGCTAATATTTCGCAGAAATCGTTAATTTTTCAATTAAAAGTTTAGTTTTGCTGTCATTTTTCATTTATATTTTATTTTTAGTCCCATCATTCGCTGGAAGAAAAGAAGAAAAACATAACACTTCTTCCAATTCATCGCATTTTTTTTTGTTTACTCTGTATCGACAAGTACTCACATCTACGTACTGGTGTCGTATTGAAAAAAAGTGGTATCGTTGCACTCCCAATTTAAACACCAAATGTATACCTTGGATATATTACTATGGACAGTGAAAACGCTTTTACCCCACAAAAATAAATGGCAGCCAATAGTGCGTCAGGTATGAAGATGTATCAACTTTTAAACATTTTAGATATTGCATCAAAGTTGCATCAAATTTTTATGGAAAACATTTCTTGAACTTCAGGTTTCAACGCTTTTAAGGCTGAGCTCTGATCTGAACCATCCCATAATACCTCTGGCTGCAGGTTAATGGTGGTTTTCCTGCTGGAAGGTGTCAAAATAATCCTTCCACTTTCGCTTTGTTGTGGTCTTAATAAAACGCATCCCTTACTGGTTGGAGATTACTCCAGAGTTTTTTTCATTTTAAACAATTTTTTTTTTGTTGCAGGTTTAATCTGGATCCAGAGCGCAAGTGCACTGACGACCGCCTGTGGGAGGCGCTAGAGATCGCACAGCTCAAGAACATGGTTAAAGCGCTTCCTGGAGGACTTGGTATTTCAACAGTAACTAATGAATCATAATGACACGTTCCGGTGTGGAGATTAACCCAGCCTGTTGTTTAGATGCGACGGTGACAGAAGGCGGGGAGAACTTCAGCGTTGGACAGAGGCAGCTCTTCTGCCTGGCCAGAGCCTTCGTCAGGAAGAGCAGCATCCTCATCATGGATGAAGCCACGGCGTCCATAGACATGGCCACGGTCGGTTCCTCATCCTCCGGCATCATGCTGATATTACATACTACTCCTATTTCCAAATTCATCTGTCTACAGCGCTCAGCATAAGGCAATTCAAGGTGCTGTACATGATTAAAATTGGTACACAGCATTAATCAATTTGATGATTAAAATACAAGAAAGCATTTACAACAAGACAATAATCGAGACAATACAACAATGTAAGGAAGAACAAACACTAACTGATCTCGGTTAGTGTTTGTTCTTCCTTCCACTAATTGATATTGCACAAAACACAAAAAAAGGAAAGCATTTACAGTAATTAAGACAATAATTTGTGTTGCAAGCAAGTAAAAACATTTACTCATAAGCAAGTCTAAATAGGTAAGTTTAATTTTTAGATTTAAAAGAGTTCAGCGTCTCTGCAGCTTTGCGTTCTCCTGGTAGTTTGTTCCAGATATGAGGAGCATAGAAACTAAAAGCTGCTTCTCCATGTTTGGTTCTGGTTCTAGGGACGACCAGTAAACTAGAGCTGGATGACCTGATTGATCTGGATGGTTTGTACCATGATAGCAGATCTCTAATGTACTCTGGTGCTAAACCATTCAATAATTTATAAACTAATAAAAACACTTAGAAGTCTATTCTCTGAGTTACAGGGAGCCAGTGGAAGGACTTTAGAACTGGGGTGATGTGTTCTACTTTCCTGGTTCTAGTGAGAACACGAGCAGCAGCGTTCTGGATCAGCTGCAGTTGTCTGATTGATTTTTTTTAGGTAGACCTGTGAAGATACTGTTACAGTAATCATAAATGCATGGATGAGTTTTTCTAGGTCTCCTTATGTCATCAGTCCTTTATTCCTAGAAATGTTCCTCAGGTGATAGAAAGCTGACCTTGTGACCTTATGTGACCCTGGAGGTTCAGGTCTGAGTCCATTATTACACCTAGATTTCTGGCCTGGTTGGTCGTTTCTAGTTGAACCAACCGAAGCTGATTACCGATATTTAATCGATCTTTTTTGGGTCCAAAGATAAGCACTCCAATCAATCCAGCTGTTAATTTGCTGAATGGATTTATTGAGGATTTGGACGGGTTCATCATCACCTGGTGACATTGAGGTATAAAGCTGAGTGTCATCAGCATAGTTGTGGTAGTTAATAGGGGCCCTGGGATGGAGCCCTGGGGGACCCCATATGTGATTTCTACGTTTTGTGATGAGAACTGGCTAATGGACACAAAGACGTTCCTGTTCTTGAGGTAGGTCTAGTGCTGTATCAGAGAGTCCGACCCAGCTCTCTAGACGTTCTAGTAATATATCATGGTCAACGGTGTCAAACGCCGCACTGAGGTCCAATAGTACCAGTACTGTGGTTTTACCACGGTCAGTATAAATGAGTACACCCAACTACATTTGTCAGAATACCTTTAGTTTCCTTTCAGAATCAACATTTTCTATGAGATCCTACATGACAAAAATTTGGACAAAGATTTTCCTAACAAATTCATGTTGCAAAAATGAGTACGCCCCAATTATTGTCTTAGGAGAAAAAGCCACATTTAAGATGACAAAATTCTAATTAACAGGCATTCAACCACAGGTGAGTCTATCAGCAATGGCTCCGCATTGAAGAGAAAGAAAGTAATCATTTATTTGCACAAAAAAGGTGAAGGCTACAAGATGATCAGCAAAGCTTTACAAATCAGTCAAAATATTGTAGCAAAAGTGATAAAAAAAATGTTGAGAAAGATGGAAGTGCAACCATATTACAGAGACGTCCAGGCCGTCCACGGAAGTTAACGTCTCAACTGGAGTGTCATGAGCTCTATTACTTCACCGCAAGCAGGGTCTGATACTTTAGTGCCGTTTCTATTGTCATTATGCCGTTTTTTTTGCTTTTTTTTTTTATTGTAAATCATCTGAAACACGTTTTGTTTTCTTGCATTAAATGAGTATTTATTTTCTCCTCTCTATGACATTTCAAGTCCTCTTTTGTGTAGTTAAGCCGTCTCAAAGCTTGTACAGTAAATAAATAAAAATAAAAATTGTGTTAAACGGAAATGATCCAGTTTACGTTTAAAAGTGATTTAAAAGCTTTAGTGCCCACATCCCGAACAGGCTTGATTAGCAAGAACCCGACACAGATTGGCATTAGCGTACTTTATGTGTCCGTCAGTGTCCGTCAGAACAACGCCACCATATGGTCACAGCAGGAATTAAGTGAAAATTGTTTTCAGAAGAAGCTAGTGTTTTGAAAATGTAATGAGATTAATTTAACACACAAAACGGGCAAAATAGGATTTTCTTCTAATCTTAAACACATTGGGATTCTTGTAAAAGAAAAAATGTAAAGTAATTGAAACTGGAATATTTTTAGAGCATTGGTGCATCAGATGTGAGTTTTGACCATTATTCGAACCCTGAAAATAACCCGTCACAACCTGGATGCTTCTCCTACAGATAATTCAGATAATTCAACTAATGAGACCATCCAAGTAATATAAATAAACAGCAGGAACAGAAGAAAAATTTAAAATGTTTGTTTATTGTGATTAAAATAGTCAGGTTTGTGGTTAGGGATGCTTTACTGCAACAGGAATGTGTCAGCTCACCATTGAAGAATTAAAGGCATGTTTTTTATTTTTATTTTACAATTCTCTGACTTTACAGTGTCCGAAAAATCTTAGTTTAGATATCAAAAATGTATCATAGAAATTTCTTTCCTTGCAAATTTCTTCTTTTCAACATTATAGAATTATGCATCTTTTCCTAGAAAACAACTTAAATTGATCTCAAAATTTCTGCCTTTTAACTTGTAATCTTACGACTTTTGTGAGACTTTCCCTTTTTTTTTTTTTTTTTCTGGGAAATATGTGCAATTAATCTCAGAAAGTTACGAGTTTTTACTCGTAATTTTGCTTTCCGATTGTTTACCTTTTTTGTTTTTTTTGGAAAATATGTGACTTGAATCTCAAAATTTTTGCCCTTTTTTGGGTGGAATTTTACTCCAAAATATTTTTCTTATTTACAAAGGCCCAAATACTGCTAATACTCGTAATTTTACAACTCCGCTAACGAAAAATGAATCTCTGAAAACTTCTGTTAATGTTTTGTGTGGTTCTATAGAGCTTGTTATTAGGTAATCGTACTGTAGCCATGTTGGCTAGCGATGTATGCTTGTTTGCCGAGGAGGCTTACCTGATATGAAGTGATCGCTGCAGATTGTTGCGTTTTCAGTCACCGCTTTTCTGATCGATTTCAACTAAATACGTCTGCTTCACTTGCTGTTTTGTTGTTATGATAAGAGCTATTTAAGCAAACAATTTCTGATTCTAAATGTATAAAATGTGACGATATTTATTTTCTTTCGAGACATTTTTATTTTTTTTAAGACTGTTAATGTTACAATTGGCAAAAAACACCATTCTTACATACATTAACAGGAAGATTTGTATGTCGGCTATTTATTTTTCTCTCTTTCTCCCGTGTTGATGTTCTTTTCATTTTCATCCCGAGTTGTTCTGGATCTCCTCTTCTGTTTTTATTTTTTTTAATTTTTTATTTTCACTGTTTCTGTGCAGGAAAACATCCTACAGAAAGTCGTGATGACGGCGTTCGCAGACAGAACCGTCGTTACAATCGCAGTGAGTTGTTGCGCCCCTTCATGTTTTGGCTGTAAATGAATCAGAGATGAAGCAAGCTTGCTGAGATAGACACAGATCTGCAGCTTTTTTTTTTCTCTTTAAATTCATTAAATGTCACCGTTTTGCATCTTTTACTCATCTTTTTTCCTTCTTCACACTAAACATATTTTTCTGCTTTTACAGTTTTTAGCAAACGTTGACTAAATTTAATGTAAAGTTCGTCCTTTTCCGCCTTTTTCCCCACTTACCTGCTTTCTATTATGTGTGTCGCCTCGTTGTCTTCCTGTTTTGCACCACCTCCCGCTCCTCCTCCTCTGTCATCTTCATCCTGCCGCCAGCACCGCGTCTCCTCCATCTTGGATGCGGAGCAAGTGCTGGTCTTCTCCTCTGGGATCTTGGTGGAAAGTGACTCAGGTCCCAGCTTACTAGCACAGGAGGAGAGCCTCTTCAGTGTGCTAGTGAGGACTCACAAGTAGACCCGGATCGGCTGAGACCCAACTCTTCCTCCATCCTTTTGTTTGTTTTCCTGCTTCTCCCGGCTGAATCCGAGCTGGAGTCTGAGTCTGGGTCTGCTAAAGCCTTTCTGCTACTGACTGCCTGGTTGGTACCAAACAAACTGCTGGACGTTTCGTGATCCTCCTGCATTTCTTATGACTTCCTTTTAATGTAAAAGTCCATGCATGCTTCAGTTTCCGGAAATGAATTCATTACATTCACCTTTGCTGAATGTCAGAACGATTGCTGAATGATGGATGGTGACATCAGGTTCAGTTCCTCGTTTTCAGTGAAGTTTTACGTGTATAGGTTCAATAGTTAAAACATGCAAATAACTTATTCAGGGTCCTTTACACGTTCATAAGTGAAAACAACAAAAATAATTTAAAACTCAAGTACGTTCAAGATGGGGTTTTTTTCTTAGGAGGCCGAAAGTAGAAGCATGATGGATGGATGGATAAACGGATGGATGGATGAATGGATGGATGGATGAACAGATAGATGGATGGATGAATGGATGAACGGATGGATGGATGGATGAACGGATGGATGGATGGATGGATGAACGGATGGATGGATGGATGGATGGATGGATGAATGATGGATGGATGGATGGATGGATAGGATGGATGATGGACGGATGGATGGATGATGGATGGATGGATGGATGAACAGATGGATGAACAGATGGATGGATGAACAGATGGATGGATGGATGAACGGATGGATTAACAGATGGATGGATGGATGGATGGATGGATGAACAGATGGATGAACAGATGGATGAACAGATGGATGAATGGATGGATGAACAGATGGATGGATGAACGGATGGATGAACAGATGGATGGATGGATGGATGAACAGATGGATGAACAGATGGATGGATGAACAGATGGATGGATGGATGAACGGATGGATGAACAGATGGATGAACAGATGGATGGATGAACGGATGGATGAACAAACAGATGGATGGATGAACGGATGGATGAACGGATGGATGAACGGATGGATGGATGGATGAAAGGATGGATGAACAGATGGATGGATGGATGAATAGATAGATGAACAGATGGATGAACGGATGGATGAACAGATGGATGGATGAACGGATGGATGAACGGATGGATTGACAGATAGATGGATGGATGAACGGATGGATGGATGAACGGATGGATGAACAGATGGATGGATGAACAGATGGATGGATGGATGGATGAACGGATGGATGGATGGATGGATGGATGGATGAATGAACGGATGGATGAACGGATGGATGGATGGATGAACAGATGGATGGATGAACGGATGGATGAACAGATGGATGGATGGATGGATGAACAGATGGATGGATGGATGGATGAACAGATGGATGGATGGATGGATGAACCGATGGATGAACAGATAGATGGATGGATGAACGGATGGATGGATGAACGGATGAATGGATGGATGGATGGATGGATGAACAGATGGATGGATGGATGAACGGATGGATGAACAGATGGATGGATGGATGAACAGATGGATGGATGGATGGATGAACGGATGGATAGATGGATGGATGAAGGGATGGATGGATGAACGGATGGATGGATGGATGGATGGATGGATGAACGGATGGATGAACAGATGGATGGATGGATGGATGGATGAACAGATGGATGGATGGATGGATGAACGGATGGATAGATGGATGGATGAACGGATGGATGGATGAACAGATAGATGGATGGATGAACAGATGGATGGATGGATGGATGGATGGATGAATGGATGGATGGATGGATGAACGGATGAATGGATGGATGGATGAACGGATGGATGGATGGATGGATGGATGGATGAACGGATGGATGAACAGATGGATGGATGGATGAACGGATGAATGGATGGATGGATGAACAGATGGATGGATGGATGGATGGATGGATGAACGGATGGATGAACGGATGAATGGATGGATGGATGAACAGATGGATGGATGGATGGATGAACGGATGGATGAACAGATGGATGGATGGATGAACGGATGAATGGATGGATGGATGGATGAACAGATGGATGGATGGATGGATGGATGAACAGATGGATGGATGGATGGATGAACAGATGGATGGATGGATGAACAGATGGATGGATGGATGGATGGATGGATGAACAGATGGATGAATGGATGAACAGATGGATGGATGATTAACAGATGGATGGATGGATGGATGAACAGATGGATGGATGGATTAAATGGATGGATGGATGGATGGATGATGGATGGCTGGATGAATTGATGGATGGATGAACAGATGGATGGATGATGAACAGATGGATGGATGGATGGATGAACAGATGGATGGATGATGAACAGATGGATGGTGTGAACGGATGGATGAAAGATGGATGATGGATTATGAACGGATGGATGGATGGATGGATGAACAGATGGATGGATGGATGGATGGATGGATGGACGGATGGATGAACAGATAGATGGATGGATGGATGATGGATGGATGGATGGATGGATGATGAATGGATGGATGGATGATGGATAAATGGATGGATGGATGGATGATGGATAAATGGATGGATGGATGATGGAAGGATGGATCATGGAAGGATGGATGGATGATGGATAAATGGATGGATGGATGGATGATGGAAGGATGGATGGATGATGATGGACGGATGGATGGATGGATGATGATGGATGGATGGATTGATGATGGATGGATGGATGGATGATGATGGATTGATGGATGATGATGGATGGATGGATGGATGGATGAGATGGATTGATGGATGAGATGGATGGATGGATGGATGATGATGGATGGTGATGGATTGATGGATGGATGGAGGGATGGATGATAATGGATGGATGGATGATGATGGATGGATGGATGGATGATTGATGGATGGATGGATGATGGATGGATGAACGGATGGATGAACAGATGGATGGATGGATGAATGGATGGATGAGATGGATGAACAGATGGATGGATGATAAGATGGATGGATGGATGGATGAACGGATGGATGAACAGATGGATGGATGGATGAACAGATGGATGGATGGATGGATGAACAGATGGATGGATGGATGGATGAACAGATGGATGAACGGATGGATGGATGAACGGATGGATGGATGAACAGATGGATGGATGGATGAACGGATGGATGGATGGATGGATGAACAGATGGATGGATGGATGGATGAACGGATGGATGAACAGATGGATGGATGGATGGATGGATGGATGAACGGATGGATGAACAGATGGATGGATGGATGAACGGATGGATGTAAAACCAGCCCACCGTCTCTAATTCAGACCATTTTAGCAGAAGAACCGTACCTGAAGGCCTGACGGGTCGGAAACATGAAGCCAACATGTTTTTGTGTCTGCAGCACCGGGTCCACACCATCCTAACAGCCGATCTGGTCATCGTGATGAAGAGAGGCAACATCCTGGAGTACGACACGCCGGGCGCTCTGCTGGAGCAGGAAGACGGGATGTTTGCTTCGTTCGTCAAAGCCGACATGTAGACGCGCCGATCAGTCGGATCTTTAACTCTCAGCTTTTACTTCAAACTAACTAGTGTGCAAAGACAAACAGAAACCACACATCTAAACCAGCAATGCAACAGGAAACTTTGGACAAGCTGAAATAGTCGACTGGTCGTATTTTATCCCACTTACACACATCTTGGATCACCGACATACAAACGATCTGTAGACAAAGTCTCACATTAAACAAAGACGTCGCATAATTTCAGTTATTTTCATACATCAACTCTAAAGCTTTAGTTATCGGATGTTATTTATGTCAGTAATTAAATCTACTAGGTTTTATACAGAGGTTGTATGAATTCTACATCCAAATATGAAGCAAAATTACTGTAAAACCTTCATACTTTAGCCCAAATCTTCAACGTTTGCTCTCATAGTCTTCTGTTTTCATGCATTTACCAGAATTATTTCATTTCAAGTATACGCAAAATTTATCAAGCATTAAATTAAGCCTGAAAGTGTGAATTTTAATTGAATTATAGATTTTTCCCTTACTAACAAGCTTGAAAAGCTACTGCAAACTAAACTTTTGTCCAAACTACTTTAAATACCTGTAGTCGGATTAAGACTCCTAATAAAATGAGAGGGATCCCTTTAAACGTTTGGAAGTTTTAATATGATTTGAATTGATCGTACAGGAGGACAGCAACACATTACAGTAAAATGCAGAATACTGACCTGTCTCAACAAGCTGATATTATTTCTAGTAACCTTATTTGTTGTTTTGGTATAAAAAAAACACAAACAGTTTGGCCTTTTCTGTGACCTTTAATTTATTATAAATATTAAAAATAGCTCCAGATTAGAGAAAAATTTCCCAGATTAAAAACATTTGGTGTTAATAAAATGTGTTTTCTGTTTGTTTGTTTTTTTGTTTTAATAAATTCCACCCATAAAAACCAGATTGAGAATTAATTAATCCTGCTAGAGTAGCACATTTAGCATCCTCTAACTACAAACACGCTCAGGAAGATGTGGGTTAATCCACATTAAATAGTCCCAGTTGAGTTCAGCATTTTATTTTTTCTGTATTAACATGATGATTTTCTTTTAAAGTTTTAAAATCTCTAATGGATTTTCACCGATTTTTGTTTTTTACCTACTTAGAATTTGCTAAAATTAAGGGAAATATAACAACACAAGATCCCGGACAAGCCCCCAATTGTGTTACCTCTCTTTATTCCCTACTAACTTTGTACTAAGCTTTGAGATCATTTTGTAACGGCATAATTTGTAACTGTTTGCACCACTTTTATCGGTTTTGTACAACTGAACACAGATGTTAAGCAATAATAGGTTTTCGGAGGTCCATGAGGTTTTAAATGATGGCCGGTTTTTGGTGCTTAATGCAAAAAAAAAAAAGTTCGGTTTGTATTGAACTCTGTTTGGTTTATTTCAAGGTTCTGCCGCAGACGTACCACTGATAGAAATTAGTCTTCTTGTCCCTCATGAAGAGAAAGATGAAAACGGAGTGACAGATTTACTTTTTTAGGGTTGCATTTGCTTACGTTTGCTTACGGAAGGTGAAACAAGACCAGAAACAAATAGTTTTTTTTCTCCCCACAACGAAAAAAAGGTTGAATCATACCTGAAAATATTCCTGCTAAAAATGTATGATACAGTAAATATGTTTTCCTATTTTAACTATTTTTGGGGGTACTGCTTTTTGATGGGACAATTTAGTTAGTTTTAGTTATTATAAAATCAGCAACGCTGATAACACTCTTTATATTTAAACTCCCAAAACGATGTTTGATCTGCGGCCTGTTTCTGGTCTGCGTTCGCCATCTCTCCGCTCCAGCTATCCGTCGTAAAAATATGTTTAATCTCCATTTAGCTTAGATTCAAAGGCAACATCACTGCTCAGCTCGGAGTTAGAAATAAATTTTAACTTTCTGGTAGGCGGTGTCAAATATTTTCTAGGATTATATAATTAATGTAAACAAATAAAAACAGCAAAAATAGGATTTTCTCTAAGATGATAGTTGTATGCCAATGTGCTCTTTTTTATAGGTTAATCCTCAACTATAGAGCATTTATGTTAAAACAACTAAAGAATTGTTTATAACTTGTCCTTTTTAGGAGACAGTCCTAAAAACTTTGGCTTCAGTTCGTTTATGAAACGTTTTCGAAATAAATTGTTGCTGTCTCCAAGGTCAAATTGACATTTAATAGACATTTTTTCTCCTTTTTTAACAGAATCACTGGGGTTTTCTGTCAGTAATATTGTCCCCTAGTTTTCTTGTTAATTTAACTGTTTTTACTAACATTTTATACGTTGTTTCTTCTCAATTGTACAGAGAAAACGCCAGATGTTTATTTTAAAAGAATTTATTCGGATGTTTCATCTCAAGACGTTTCTGCTTTCTGTCTCGTTATAACCTGCTCCAGTTAGACGTCACGAGGTTTTTAAAATCCACGCCTTTTACAATTCACTTCAACTCTTCCTCTTTGGTTCACACCCTCGTTCTCGCTTCGTTGTTTTATCCATAAGGCAGAGACTAAATCCTGATCAATCTTTTGCATTTTTACCCTGCTGGAAACAGACGTGATGAAACGGATTAATGTGACTTCATTAAAACGGTAACAGCTCTATGCAGAAAGTCTGAATTCACACGACTGTGATATGTAATGCAAGTTTTATACGATTTTTATGAATTCTACGTTTGTGTCAGTTCTGTTTGCATATCTAAGGGTTTTAAGAACATAAAACGATTGACTTTTTTGTGCCTATATCTTTTTTTTTACACATGAAATGACAATAAAACCGTTTTAAATAATTTTCAGACTGTTTGTAACTTGAACTGGAAGGTGGTAGAAATTAATGTGCTGCTAAGTGGCGCCCTCTGCCGCAAAATCAGCAAATTGCTCTAACAGAAATGAGAGTTAAACCTCGTTCTTGGTATTTTTGTCATCACATTAAATTATGATTCATACTATTATTTTTTATTATTATTATTCATTATTTTTTCTTATAAGTTGAAGTTTACCACAGCACAGGCAGCATTTAAGCTTCATTAATCTGCTAATATCTTCCACACCTTTGACTCGAAGTGAGTTTATTGACCACAAACAGGGAGGTTGTTTGTTGTTTTCTGCTATAATGGATGTAAGGAACATTTTTCTACCGATCAGAGCAGATTAAAGGAAAATTGGCTGATTTATTTCATCTCTGGCTGACTAACTGATATAAGGCAACGATTTAAGTTCCTAAATGTGTGTTTAAACCAAAAAGGAAAGCGATTATATCTGAAAAATGCAGCTATCCTGATGTTTCAAATGCAGAGTGTCCGCGGGGTTTTAAAAAGTGATAAATCAAAATTGTCAAATTTAAGACCATTAAAAGTGTTAAATCTGGTCTCCTAGGTATTATTTTTTTTCCAAATTAGGTATTATTTTTTCGGACTATCAGGTGTCCTATTCTGATTAATATTCTATATGCTTCCATATGTTCGTTTAAATATGGGCAAGACAAAAGATTATTAGATTTGGATTAGCATCATTCTTCAAAAAATAAGGCAAGGCAATTTTATTTGTATAGCACACTTTGAACACAAGGCAAGTCAAAGTGCTTTACATGATTACAGAAATGTGAAAATAAAAAACATAGAATCAGTAAAGGAAAGCATAAACGAACATTTATTAAAAAAGCAATAGTTTATTTACTAAGTGAAACAAATATGTTCAATATGTGTCAACGTCAATGAGTCTCTAAATCTATTCTTTTTGAACGTCACATATGTCAAAATATGTGTAAACAATAGTAAGGTCGTTGATTAACACTTGCAATTCAGTGTCGTGATGGTTTTAAAAAAATCTGAAGGTAGTAAAAAATGTATTAAAAAGTAGTAAATGTAACTAGAGGATTGCTGTATATACCCAGAAATGGAAAATA
Source organism: Apricaphanius iberus (assembly GCA_028564705.1). Lineage (NCBI taxonomy): Eukaryota > Metazoa > Chordata > Actinopteri > Cyprinodontiformes > Aphaniidae > Apricaphanius > Apricaphanius iberus. The sequence continues at coordinate 263,913 of JAPXFQ010002006.1, forward strand.
TGGATTCAATGTGGCAAATTTGGGTGAAATCTCCCTTAATAAATTAATTCCCAGCACTCATGAACAGGAGAAAAAGGGTAAACTGATTTCCTGATGTGTCTTAGTGATGCTGACAGGTGTTCAAAGCCCATAAATTAAAAGTATGCATATTACTACGCTGTAAATAGATTTTATAATCCAAACTGTGTCACCATTACGCGTAATTTGTATAATTTCCGACTGTTCTGGTGGAGTCCTTGAAGGCAGCAGCTACCAGTTCGGGACTGGACTCTGGAAGCTGGACGACGTCAAAAGGACAAAGGAGATTGTCCCAGCCCTCAGAGGAGCTTAGCAAAGGCGGCGCGTTGCTCTCACTCCAATTAGACCCCCAAAATAAAGTTGGGAAGTTATAACCGTTTGCGCGTTTTGGACATGTTTCCGCGCGTAAAGACGCACTGAGGGGGGCTTATTTGGGCTTGAGGACGGCGGCAGCAGCAGCTGTTGAAGAAGAGGAGAAGGATGTTGGCCAGGAAAAGCATCATCCCGGAGGAGTTCGGGCTGCCGGGTCTCGCCTCCCGTTTGCCCAGAAAGCCTGTGTTCCGGGACCGGGTGAACAAGGCGCGCTTCATCGCCAAGAACGGCTCCTGCAACTTGGCGCACAAGAACATCCGCGAGCAGGGCCGCTTCCTGCAGGACGTTTTCACCACGCTGGTGGACCTGAAATGGCGCTTTACGCTCGTCATATTCACCACCACCTTCGTGAGCAGCTGGCTGCTGTTCGCCATGAGCTGGTGGCTGGTGGCCTTTGCGCACGGAGACATGGACCCGGAGCGGCAAAACGAGACCCACTGCGTCACCGACGTCAAGTAAGAAACACCTCAAAGAGGCAGAAAGTGATCGAGTTAAACTGATTTCATGGATTCGGCTTTAATTAAACCCGTCTTCCTTCCTTCCACCCTCTCCTTCCTCCTGTTTTCAATCTTAAAACCCTGCCGAGGAACACGAAAAAATAAAGCTATATTCATCAAGTTTGGGAGTTTTGAAACAGAACTTTAGTCTTGTACATACACATTACAATTTTAAACCTTTCAGACTTATCTTACATTTTTTTATTTAGCATAAAAAGTTCCACAACTTGAAGTTTTCTTGATATTCTCCCAAAGAACTTTTGCTGTGGAAGCATCTTTGTGATAGTTGGTCTCTAGATATTATAAATATGTTCATTTAACCCCTCGACCTCGCTGCATTTTTTTCGCTCTAAATGTTTTTAAAAACGCATACCCAAATTAAAGTTAACCCCGTTGTTGAACTATTTTGGGTAGAGAGATGGCTACAGTCTCCCTGGAAACGAAACCCTCCGAGGTTTTGCTCTTAAACAGTGAGAATTTGTCCAAGTTGCCAAGTATAATGATACTGGATACACTGGAGAAGATTAAATATTATGTCCGCCTGTTGATTTTCTAAAAATGCTTGCTTTGAAAGTGGCTTTAGAACTGAGTTATGAACTGAAACACAACGTGGTTACTGCACTGTAAAGAAATAAATCCATCCACACCAACTTTGGAAGGAATTGACCAAACAAAAGAGTATTTTGCACATATTTCTCTGACTAAACGTCAGGGGGTGCAAAAAGTGGACCAGAAAACACGCCCTCTCCTGGATGAATGTATTATACATCCCTGTTCTCCTCTGATTTAAAAAAAATAATAAAGCTCCACGATTTCCTCTATGTTTTTATTTTGTTTTAGAAGTGTATTTGTGCTTAGCTGTGTGTAATACTGCCTGTGAATATTCTCATTCATCCAGGTCATGGTTATCTCAAGGAAATTTCAATCAAACGCAACTGGACTTGGTAATTTGTCTTGGAAGACGTTTCACCTCTTATCCAAGAGGCTTCATCAGTTCATGCTCGCCGCTGACCAGGCTGGGACTGGGACCAGGCTGGGACCAGTTAGTTGAACCAGTCCCAGCCTGGTCAGCGGCGAGCATGAACTGATGAAGCCTCTTGGATAAGAGGTGAAACGTCTTCCAAGACAAATTACCAAGTCCAGTTGCGTTTGATTGAAATTTCCTTGAGATGTGTGTAATACTGTTCTAATTTGCTTGTTTGCCAGGAGCACTCTCTTGATTGGCACACGTCGGTGGAATCACAAGACTCTTAAGGTTTTACAATGATGTAAAAAATATATATATATACATAAAAGTTGTTAAAGAAGGCCAACTTTTATGTAGATAAATTGATTTAAACCTGGAATTAAGCAATATCCTGCCCATAGGAGCGCTAAATGACAAGCTGCTGCAACAAAACGAACATAAAAAATCTATTATAACTCTTTATCTGGATAAATCTCAAAGTTAAATTACGTTTTACTGAATTTTTTTGGAAAAGGTGTAAAGGTGCAGCTTTTTTTCTCAAACAACATGGCTAAAAGTACAAATAAGGAATTAGAGGGAGTATAGGGTTTGATGTAACCTACTCCTGGTTTGACACAGATAATTATACCTGGTGTTATGAGTTAACTTTGGGGGTTTATTTTAACCAGATATTGCCAGGAGAATGCTTGTCTGTAAAGTGGCGTCCCACAGGGATCTGTACTCACTCTATGAATTAACTTACATTTAATTTATACATATAACTTTACTATTAATTGCTTTAAAGGGCTTTCTCCTGTCGTGTGGAACACATAAACTGGGAAACACCTACGCAAACTTTTAAAGTATAATTTGATATTTATTCATCAGCTTCTGATGCAGTGCCATGGTGATCTGGGATTAGCTCGACATTAATAGGCAAAATATCACTTTATGGCGTAAAAAATTAAATGAGTGGCAGTCTAAAACCTTTTCTTAAAACTGGTGGAGGTCCCATCATGCTGTGGGGTAGATTCACTGCTATCTAATGTCTCAAAAAACATTGTATGCAGATCAAATCCACAGGGTTTTGGGATTAAATGTATAAATCAACTTGTATTTTTTTAATTTTCTTAGTTATTTTGGTATAAAATTTTGGTATTTTGGTTTTTAATTGTGTTGTGTTTATAAAATAATAATAATAATAATAATGATAATAGACCCTCCATATAATTCCATTTTTCAATGACTCTGACATTAACACACTGGTGGACGCTAGCTACAATTGTCAGACTGACATAATTAAATATAATCTTATAAACCTGTTTTACTGGGATATATTTTAGCTTAAATGTAAAGTTCCTTGTTTAAAATGTCTGGGTTTCCTTTTCTCTCTCCTCAGGTCGTTTATTTCAGCTTTCCTGTTCTCCATCGAGGTTCAGGTGACCATCGGCTTTGGAGGGCGCATGATAACGGAGCACTGTCCGGCTGCCATCACTGTCCTCATCCTGCAGAACATAGTGGGACTCATCATTAACGCCGTCATGCTGGGTAGAATAAGAATCTTGTGAGGTTTCTTGTGACAAGTTTGTGGGCTTTAAACTGTTCGTTATTTGGTAAATTAATAATTAAACTGCAATGTGCCGATGCAGAGATGACCTTCTTGAAATCTTTGCCGTAATACTTCCAGTCACAACGTTAAAAAAAAAAAAAAATAAGAGACAAAAAGCAAAAATGTGCTCTGAATTCTCGAAAAGCAATTTTTCGTGTTGATGAAAGGACCGACTGGACGTTTTTCTGTTCTCAGGTTGTATCTTTATGAAGACGGCTCAGTCCAACCGCAGGGCAGAGACGTTAATCTTCAGCCGTCACGCCGTTATTGCCGTGAGGAACAACCGTCTGTGCTTCATGATTCGCATTGGAGATCTGAGGAAGAGTATGATCATAGGAGCCACCGTCAGACTACAGGTGTCGGGTTTATTTTGCTGATTTTTCGTAACCCCTGAAGATTCAACTGCTGATTTTCCTCCAAAGCCAAAGAGTACAAGAGCTCTTGCTCATATTCTGATTCTCAGAATATTCCAAGCCAACATTAAAAATGTCACATTGCATTAAAAATTAAAAATTAATTCAGAATTGTAGAAAACAATTGCGAAACGTCAAAGGTTACCTTTTTTTTTAAACAAACAATGATCTTTTCACTTATGATTAAATTCATTCAGAAACTATTAAGTAAAAAATCCTTTATGGTTTCACATAAACTCAGATTTAGCTGGGGATCTCCAGAAAAACTAAAAAAAATTGTTACTGTTAGCAGAGGGCGGTAAATTGTACTCAAGTAAAACTTCAGCATATTTCTTAGTAAGTAAAAGTACAATGAAAAGTACAATGTAGTTATCCAAAAACTAATTATTTGTTAAAAAGGCTATTCAGGTATTGAGTACTCATGTATTTGTTCTGAGATCATAACGTATGATTTAATATTTAAAATTAATGTAACTGGATAAAAATCTGAAGTTATGAGCAAATTTTAAAAACTAAAACGAGAAATACATGACAATTAAAACATAAAAAATTTGGCTTTAAGAAAATTTATTTCTAAATTAGTTTGTTTTTAAGTAAAACTAATTAAAAAATACTTACAGTAGGCTATATAATGTTTGACTAAGGTTTAAATTTGACCTCCAAATGCATCAAGTGTTACAGGGTTTAAGCTTGTATACAAACCAAAGGTCTCAACTCAGTGTAAACTGTCTGTCTCATGTATTTTTGGTTTTAAAAAAAGTACTCGTTTCATTCAGTAAAGTTACTTGCTGCCGATAGAGTAGCCAGAAACTTTACTCAAGTGGGAGTAACAATACAACATAAGAATATTACTCAAATAAAAACTAAGATCTAGTTACTCCAAAAGTGTATTTTTTCCAAAATAAAGTTACTAAGGTAAATATAATTGAGTACTGAGTAAATGTAACTAGTTACTTCCTGCTTCTGTTTTTTTAGCAATAGCTTAAAATGTTCTCTCTGCTTTCGTGTTATTCATCGTATTTTAAATAATTTCCTTTGGGAATAACTCTTAAATGAGATTTCTTTTGTTAAAAAACAAAACTTTTCTGTGGTTAAACAGAAAAGCTCATCAGCACAGCCAAGTAACAAAATGGCTAACTAGCCTAGCTTAGCAGAACAGCTAGGTAGCTTAGTGGCAGGATGCTAGTAATATTTAGCCTATTTACTTTGATATGTTATGCTCAGTTTATTAAACGTTCTCCTTTGTTTAAATAGGCAGAAGGATTAAAACATGTGCACATTTTTGTGGTTTCAGCTTTTTATCCAAAACGTTTCGAAAGTACAACAATCTAAACATAAATTAGCTTTTAGCATTTGAGCAGAGGAAGGGGTAAAGTTTGTCTTCAACTATTTTTCCTGGGACCGTTCATATCCAGGGTCTATTTCAAACGTATTTCAGGTTTTAAAAACGTTAAATGTGTTGTGTTTGCCCTTTATTTTTAACTGCGTGTGGGTAATTTTATAAATGTCAAAGAGGAATGTTTTTGGAAAAGTTACAGCGTTTTAAAGTAGCATTTATTAAAAACTTCCAGGTGGTGAGGAAGACGACCACACCCGAGGGGGAGGTTATCCCCATCCACCAGATCGATGTCCAGACAGAGAGCGCCCAGGCCAGCAACAGTCTGTTCCTCCTCGCGCCGCTCATCATCTGTCACGTCATCGACAAAAACAGGTTTAAATACAACTTTGTGTCTCTGTTTTATAGATTCATCACACAGAGTGGGAAGTGTAATATTGATATTTCTGGCTCACGGAGAACGAAACCCCCAAATCTGTAGGAAGTCTGAATATTAATCTGATGGTTAAAAAGAGTATTTTAAACGGGAATTTCAGGCTTCTGAAAACTAAGTTCATTTCTATTCACTCTGTACTTGGTCTGGGCTCCTTTTTAAAGTGCCTCGAGATGACATTTGTTGTAAAAAGGTGCTCGATAAATAAACTGAATTGAATTGAAATTTTACATGAATTCCTGCATCAGTGGGGCGCGGCATGAAGTATATCAGCCTGTGGTTCTGTTAAGGTTCTGGAAGCCCAGGGGTCCGTTCCAGAAAGCAGGTTATGTGACATAACCGCAAAGGTTCGTGGATAACCTCAACTTTCGGTTCCGAAAGACCGAGGTATCTTTTGAGGTGTGTTAGTAACCATAGCAACTTAACCTCTGAAGTTAACCCGCTCCAGACCAGGTTATGTTCTGGGTACGTTTGTTCCGGAGAGGTTCTGAGCGAGGCGTGAACTTTTAAATGATGATCCTTTGGGCACGGAAGCACAGATTATACTATATTTTGTCAAAATAAGTTTAATTTTGTCAAATTACATATTACAAACAAAAACTATTCCACAAACATACTTGTAAGAGTATTTCAAATAAGATTACAGAACACATTATATGTAGCTAAATAGAATAATCCTGCATTGTGAAATAATGACTAATACCAGGTGCATTAAAATGCCATTAACTGGCAGCAATGATGGTTGTTTAATTGGAATATGTTGGTAAACCTCCATTTAACAAAGTCACTGGAAGAAATATGATTTTTGATGATCTTACCCTTTTGGAAAATCTTTTTGAAGGATAATTATGTTAGAGGTCAATATATGTCTAAGTCAATGTTCAACATTAAAGTAATCTCAACAAATTGGTGGCAAAAGAAAGTAAACTTCGAATAATGCTCCAACGTACCATAAAGTTTGAATTATAGATTATATCCTCCAGCACCACTTCATGTCTAAGGGGTGGGAAAAGAATATATAAAAATGAAGATTGTTGATGTTCAAATTCAAGTGTTGTGTAACGTTTTAACTTAAAGAGGGCGCTTCACTGATGTTATTTTGGAAGAAATTTATTATTTTTTTACTAAAATGTATTTAAAAAATAATAATAATGAAGAGACATGTAGACTATTAGACACTCAATTATACAGTTTATCAGCAAAAAAAATTCATTATCGTTTGAGTTGGACTTTAAACTCACACGCATTTATTTTTTGCCAAACCAATGTTCTTTCTTTAGCTTTATTGCTATTTTTTCATAAAGATTGGCTTGAATTCCTCATAGGTCAGCATCAGTACCTCAGTTTCCTGTGTGACTCGTGAATTCTGTGATCCATTGATAGGGTCTTTATGTTTCAGGGTTTACCAGGTTGATTAACCAGATTCTTATCAGGTGTTCTGGAGCCGACATACTCTGGCTAAGCAGGTTTTTGGGTTGATTAACAAAGACTTCAGCGTTTAACACATGGTAAGTTAGCCAATCTTTCTGGAACAGGCCCCAGGTTGCTTCCAAAGAACCTTCAGGTCAATATGCATCATTGGTTCTGGTGTCTTATCTTCCTCTTGATGGTACACATTCTCTAAGGCTGGGTCAGTTTGCTGGCCAATCGAGCCTCATACCACCATGGTCATTGGACCAGCTTTTGGCAGTATGGATTGGTTCCAAATCCTCCTCAAGAATGAAATCAGCATCTCCATAAAGCTCTAAACTGTCCCAGTAGATGGCACCATTAGGCGTACGACTCGGCTCGGATCGACTCAGCCTCAGTACCTTTTACTCTCCACTGGCAGAAGTCGCGCCGAGCCGATAATATTTTTCGTACCAGCTCAGCTGTGTTTCCATCCGTGCTGAACTGGTACTGAAAAGCAACGTCAGGCGGCTGAAGGTCACTGATGGACAGGTGGGCGGAGTCACTGGAGAGTAACTCGACGGCGTCTTTTAGCAACAAAGCAGCCGTCGTTTTGTAACCTCGCTACAGCGAGTGGAAGCGTTTAGTGTTTGCTGAAGAACAAAGACGACGTTAAAAACCGTCTTTTAAAGTGGGACAACTTTAAAGAAAGGCTGAATAAGTATTCATTTGAACCATATTTATTAATGAGGGACAAAAAACACTGAACCTTTTAACAATATTCCAAAAATTTTGATGTGCCTGCATATCATTTAAGCTTTTTAAGTACTAAAAAAACATGAATGAAATCCATTTAATTATTTTAGAAATGCTTTATTAAAAAAAATTCCACGTTTTCCACTTTGATTTTTTTCCGAATTCTACTTTTTCCATTCTAACCATATTTATTAAACCAAAAAGGGTGCAATTATGGTGACTAAAAAAACAATTTACCACATAAATGACCAAAGAAATCAATTTTTACTGTTATTCACGACTATTGCTAACCCTATTTATTAATGAGGGACAAAAAACAGGGAACGTTTTTACAATATTCTTATTAATATTCAATATTAGTTTGTGCCTAAAATTACTAATATGTGATGTTACTGTTGCTCATATAATTTTACATTTCCTTTACGTTTTTACATTAACAAGAGTTTTCTGTCCCTTTAGTTGGTGGATTTACACTGACTAAATCAATAAACCCATGACTGTAAATCTTCTGTTCCCCTCAGCCCGCTGTACGACCTTTCCGCCATGGAGCTACAGTGCAGCGACTTGGAGGTGATCGTCATCCTGGAGGGGGTTGTGGAGACGACGGGCATCACCACGCAAGCCCGGACCTCGTACGTCTCCGAGGAGATCCAGTGGGGTCACCGGTTCGTCCCCATTGTCACCGAGGAGGAAGGGGTGTACTCTGTGGACTACTCCAAATTTGGCAACACGGTCAAAGTGAGTGCTTTAAAAACCTTCCAGGTTTTCTCAACTCATAAAAAGTCTTCAACTTAGTGGGATTTAAGAGGCAAGTTTTTTTTAAAATATAGATAATAAATTGTATATCTTATATTTGGTCACAAATTTATTTATCAGGTTAATCATTTGTTCCACGATCTGTCAAAAGAAGAGTATCCCTATAGATTCATGCTTCCTTCTGCTTTAAAAAAGTGATTTATAGTGTATATAGACAATTAGAATTAATTGTTGTTTAACCAACCCCCTTCTTCATCAGACAGCGTAAAGTAAAGAAAACTGGGCTGAAAACCTGTCATCAATAATTGTTGTTAAGGTCAAAATAGCTCTAAAATCAGAAAACTACCAAATCATGAAAAACGTGATAAATTATTGACATTCAGAGGGCTTTACCTACCGATCAGAGTATTGACATGTTTATGACATATTTCCTTCATATTGTCCACATTGAGACGAAGTTATGAAATTATTAATGTCACCAACAGTGTGTTTGTCTTCCTTCACAGGAGCACAATACTTATGAAAGCTAGCCTGGCGCCTGATACAGATTACGACCCCCCTCATAAATTAAGTTGCAACCGTGCAATGTATTGACCAAAGACAACCAGCAGAGCGTGCTGTAGGCTATTGGGACATTTGGAGGTGGTACAGAATATACGTTAATGTATGCCAGTGTTTCTCCTGCTCATGCATACGAAACAAGATTAATTAAATAAGTTACAACTACTGCAAATGGTTGCAACTTATTTTATTAACTCAATTGTTACTCAACTTTATTGTTGGTAACAATTAATCCAGACTGCAGTCTGTGTGATGACATGATTATAATCATTTTTGTTAATTCAAATACCTGCCAATTTGCTTTTTTTCAGTGTACATATAAACAGTTTGATTTAGAAGTTTGTAACGTACCGCCAACAACACGTAAAAAATGCTATGGCATAAAAGGAATAGACTGTCTACTGGACCCAGAACGATTTTCCTCTGCTACTTGAAGAAAATAAAAATAATCGGATAAATGCGTTTTTCAGCACATTCATAGACGTTGCAAACCAGTAGGGGGCAGTAGTTCTCCCAAATCTTTAGCACGCAGCAGTCACACAGCTAGCAAAACGCGCTTTAAAGATGGATGATACCAACGCAGATCTGAGGGCATAAATGCTGCTTTTGAGATTAAACGCAAGTCGCAGATGTGATGTTTGAGCATTTTTTGTCGCGGATAGTGACGTTACGGTTCATAAAACTCGGTTTTCGTCCGTCCGCACTCAGATACTGAAAACGGAGAAAAAAACTCAACTCTCCACTTTGGACGAAGTTTTTTAAAAGATTTGTTTTTGGTCCCGAAATACTCCGGTTACGTGTGGATGACAGGCCAAACCGTAGAAAAACATTTTTGTTTTGTGAGATACCTCGGCCTGAATCTGTCTACAAGTAGATCGGACCCTCCGATCTGGGTCCTGCACTGCTAAGTTCAACCTTTCTGCTTCATGACTATCAGTTATCAAGGCAGGCTGTTGTCGTTGAAGGTGACCACGCCAAGCTGCAGTGCTCGGGAGCTGGACGAGAAGCCCTACATCCTGATCCAGACGCTGCAGAAGAGCGAGCTGTCGCACCAGAACTCGCTGAGGAAGCGGAACTCCATGAGACGCAACAACTCCATGAGGAAAGGCGGCGGGAGCAGCGGCAGCCTGCGCAGGAACAACTCCGGCATCGCTTCGCCCAAAGTGCAGTTCTTCACCCCGGCTGACGGAGGCCAGAGCCTGAACGCCGTCACCTGACATGAGGCCCTGCTCCTGCATGCTGCTCTGCTCCTCCTTTTTGGGACGAGAACTGCTGGTGCATCTGTTTCATTCCTTCTTAACTCATGCTTCAGTGTCTTTATTGTTACATTTGGTAGTAGTATTATTATTATCTTCATCAGCAGGTGATTTCCAAGCACTGACACAAACACCCAAGCATTTTGGTTTACAGCTTCATGGGAAGTTTAACACGTATAAGCAACATCGAGCAGCACTTTATGTTCTAATTTGCACAACCATGCTTTAGTAAGTCATTAAAACGCTAAAGTACTGCTAGTTTAGCCTCTAACGGCTTAAGCCTAGTTTATACCTCTCCAACAGCAACTTCGCACCCAGACGTATTGACGGAGATGTTTTTCGTTTATGGTCCACGGTTGATTTTTTCTGTGCTGCAAAGCAATTCCCCAGCAGGACAGTAGGGGGTGCTAACTATCCATGGCGGATCCGCCTGCCGTTGCAGCGTCGCTTCTGGTTAATTGGAGTTTTTTTCTTCGGCTTGTGATCGTATTCCCTCCTCAAGGAGCAATGAGCGACAGAGAGTAAGTTTTAATTGAGGTAGAAAAACTTTTTACTGGAAGTGCAGCTCATAGAATACTCAACGGCTACGTTCACGCTGCAGGTCCTAATGCTCAATTCCGATTTTTTTGATCAAATCCGATTTTTTTGGTATGGTCGTTTACACTACAAATAAAATGCGACAGCAAACGCGTTCCAGTTTGAACGTTTCACTGCTCCAATGCGCCCCGCATGCGCAGAAGAAGATGAGACGTCACGGTAGTACGTCGCACACAACGCGCTCTGTTTACGGAAGTAAAAAAGGCGGCTACAGATGTAAGCGTTTTTTTCAGCAGTCTACCAATTCTTGCATAGTCGGAACTGACGTAATTTTTGACAAATTAATTAAAAACCTCACTTTCTGTCCATTGTCTTGCTCCCTCTCCAGTCTCGGTCGCCATGCTTGTTCGTTTGTTTTCTCCGGCACTGATTATTGACGAAAAAGACGGATTTAAAGCGACATGGCCGCTCAGACCTCAGCCGCTTTCAAAAACATCAGATATGTATCGGATTCAGTACCACATACTGAAGTGACCTGGGTCGGATTTGAAAAAATCGGATTTGCGCCTTTCAGACCGCCAGAAAAAGATCAGATATGGGTCGCTTAGGGCCAAAAAAGTCGGATTTGAAGCGCTTTCACCTGCGGTGTGAGCGTAGCCTAAAAACAAAATAAAGCAGCCTTTTTTGGTTGTTTCTCTACCCCCAATTGTGTTCAAAATCGCCAAAAGAACAGATTAGATAAATGATCCTTCTAATATAAAGCATGCAGTGCCCAAACGCTGCATTAACTACTGATTACAGCGATATAGATAGATAGATAGATATGTTTATTTGCCAGACTCATGTCCAAAAAAAAAAAACCCCACCAGACAGAACAGATAAAAATTACTATCCAATACAAAGGATACAAAATACAAAAGAAAATACAAAGAATAAAGGCTAAAAACTTAAAGAACACACAGACATTTCAGCCAATGTACTCTTAGTCTAGATGTGTACCGACAGCAACTCACTAAGGGGTTAGAGAGTGCCACTATGATACCATTGGTAGACTCATCCAACCGTTGCATAAACTTATACATCAAATTTCTTAAAAGTGCTTTCAGTGTGCTTACTCCTAGAGATACAAACATCTCACTAGCACTTCCTCCTCTGGGAACCTTGAGTAAAATACGCATTGCATCATTATAGGCAACTTGTAATTTCTGCATGCTGGATCTTTTGTAGGCAGACCACAGATAAGCAGTATAAAGTGGTGTGCAGTAAGCTTTGAACAGAGCCACTTTAACTTGCGTAGAACAATAATTAAACTTCCTTGCTATGGTGTTAGCCTGTGCATATAATGTATTACACTGTCTGTATATGTCATCATCATCATTCATATCATCTGTAATCCAATGACCAAGGTATTTAATCTTTTTGCAGACTTTAAGACAGTTATTGGCCAGGTGGAACACAGGGAATTTAAGCAATCTATCTTGTTTTGTTCTGCATATTAAAACAACACTTTTGCTCGAATTATATTTTATATCAAATTCCACACCATAGTCAGAGCAGATATGCAAAAGCTCCTGCATCCCAGCACTACTTGGACTAAAAGTAACAAGGTCATCAGCATACATAAAATGATTCACCAGAGTGCCACCAATCATGCAGCCAGTGTTGCAACCATTCAGTCTCCTAGACAGGTCATCCATGTATAAATTAAATAAGACAGGGGACAAAATTCCTCCCTGCCTGACACCATTGGACACTCTAAAGGGTGCAGATATACTACCTCCCCATTTGATGTGCATGTTCTGGTGGGCATACCAATAGGCAAGAATCCTCACAATATACCCAGGCACTCCCCTTTTCTTTAGCTTCATAAAGAGCTGCCTGTGATTCACTCGATCAAATGCTTTGGAGGCATCAATAAAACACAAGAGGATAGTGGAATTTTTGTCCTTATACAAATTGACAATTTCTTGGAGTGCATAAATACACATATCTGTGCCATGTTTTGGCTTGAAACCGAACTGATTATCCAGAGACGCAATATACCCTCTCACTCTATCAAGGAGAATTCTTTCCATTACCTTGGACAAAATACTGGCCAATGCTATAGGTCTATAGTTATCCAGGCAACCAACCTTTCCTGCTTTGTCCTTGATAACTGGGACAAGCAGAATAGACAACATTGAATCCGGTAGTATGCCATGGATCATCAACCCAGTAAAGTTGATTGCTAGAAGGGGCGCAAGCTTATAACTGGCATTTTTCAGATGCTCTGCAGTTATTGAGTCCATACCAGATGATTTGTATATAGAGCTCCGTTCTGATGAAACTGAGGTTGCTGCTGAACTGACCAATCACAGGCAGACGCTCTACGTTGACGGAGACGGGTAGTTAGAAAAATGGAGCTCGACTCCTTGCGTTCTTGCGTAAGTGACCAGGAGCCCATGCGTCGACGGATAACGCGGCTGCGTCAAATTGTCTCCGTCAAAACGCGGAAGTGTAAACTAGGCTTTAGGATTTACAGGCAGAAACGCAAGGCATCTTTCCAGATAAATACTGTTTTCTGAACTTATTCACAAGTAAACATCTGCTCTCAATGCTAATTCTCTGCTTGGATGTGCAGATATGAAGGTACATTATCATTCTTCAACAGTAATCACAAGGAGCCAAGCACTGATGTTCAGTTTTTGTGTTGTTTGACAATAAATGCACCAAATTGTTACAAAAATGGCTTCAGATGATCAGATCTGAACTCCTTCAGAAGTTTCTGAAAATGAAAACTGTTTCCAAATGAGAACTTTATAGAATTTATGAAAGCTTGGGCTGGGTGACTAATCGATTAAATCGATTAAATCAAAAAAATAGAATTTTCTGTTTATGTAGATTACTTTTTTTTTTACTTCAGTATATATTTTTCTTTAATCACATTGCTAATGAAAACCTTGAGCACTAATTAAGTTCTTTTCATTGTTTTATGGGATGAAAACAAAATGTTACAACTTTGATTTAAAAAACATTGCTTCCTCTTTTACTGTTGCTGCTAAATTAATATTTCTATAATATAGTTATGATAATTTAGTATTCGTGTAAAGTTATTTTAATTGCAAGATGAGGGTATAAAAGAGCTGAATGAATTTGATAATAATTTTAGATATAACAATAATTTAAATAGATTACTAAATAAAATGTAGCACACATTTTATAGAGAGCATACATTTGTACACGTTATTATCTTTTAATCCTTTCTGTTTTTTTGTCAAGCCTCAAGCATTCGTGCTCATATTTTTGTGTCTACGCTAGGTTGTCATTGAACCTTCAAAAAAAGCAGATATTTAAACTTTATTTTTCCACAAGTTTTGTACAAACTGAGGCAGAACATAGATATTTAAAGTCAGGCTTTTTTTCAGTCAAACAGCTCGTTATTAATATCAATATTTTTACTGTGGCTTTTCATATTTTTGCCATATTTATCGGTTTGTTTGGACATTTTAAAGGGGGAGGTTGTAAATGTAGCAATTAAAAAATGATTTTTAACTGTTTCCCTGAATGAACTGTTAAGTGAGGAGGATAACTTGCACTGCTCTGCTGCTTCACAACTTTTCTCACAAAAGAAAATTTTAGCTGTTTTGCAACAATCAGTATTGTTTTATAAATGCTGAAAGCAGAATTTAGATGCAGGCCGATACTTCAAAAGTCCCCTAAACAACCCCAAAATAAATTAAACTGCAATTTAATTAAATACGTTCAGGATTAACGGCTCTCGTTTTTGGTTTCCACTAAAACTCTCCTTAGCACGGAGGCGTCTTCATTGCCACACCGATGTCGAAGCAGTTTTTAGTTGCTGGCCTTTACTTCAACTGCAGAGTTTAAGATTCTTGTGCAGATAAATGAAAAGCTTTAACTTAAAAACCGGAAAAGCAAATGTAGTTTAAATTTGACTTATTGAAGACAAGTTTTACATGTGAAGAACTCAGCAAAATAAAATTCACTTGATCTGGTCTCTAATAATTAAATATATCATATTTTACCAGGTAATAAATGTGTAGTATTTGTTTTTAATCTTATTTAGAAAATGAAGTTCAAACGTTAAATGGATGTAGGGTCACCGGACCCTCCGACCACCACCAGGTAAGGCAGGTGAAAGGTTTGGCCTAAGGACACAACAACCAAGTGAGATGGAGCAGGGGTTTGAACCGTCAACCCAACATTTACTGTACAAACTCTCACCATCATTTAGCAACACAAAACATATTTTATGTATCTATATTGTGGCAAAACAATGATAGAGATGATAAAGGTTAAAATATTACAGATTGGTTTAGAGAGCAGACTCAAGACTCACCTTTTTAGCCCATTTTTTAACTGATTCTTGTTTATTATAGTCTGTTTAATTGCTTATCATATCTTTATATTTTAGTAGGATTGGAATGTGGTTCATGTGGGATAATTTTAATCTGTAAAGCGCTTTAGAAACGTTTAATTTTGTATGTAATTAAAATAACTCAGATAGCTAAGATTTTATTTTTGACAAGTGGTGAATTTTACCAGAGATTTTCTTTTTAAATTAAAAAATATGAAATCAATGGCAAATGAACACACGGACGTTTTCTTATGTGACATTGTCTAAACTAGTTAAAATCAATGAAACAATAACCACGATAAAACCAAAGATTTATTCAAGCCGATACGTTTTAATTCAGTTAATTCGAAAATGCATTACTCAGTTATAAGTTACATTTACACCTGGCCAAAGTCTCTTCTCCAAGCAGAATCACAGTTTTGCCACAATTATCAATTACCTCCATCTTAATAAAAATTAATTAAAAAAGGGCTGCACGGTGGCACAGTGGTTAGCGCTGTTGCCTTGCAGCAAGAAGGTCGTGGGTTCGTATCCCGGCCCAGGGTCTTTCTGCATGGAGTTTGCATGTTCTCCCCGTGTATGCGTGGGTTCTCTCCGGGTACTCCGGCTTCCTCCCACAGTCCAAAAACATGCATGATAGGTGAATTGATCACTCTAAATTGTCCTAGGAATGAATGTGAGTGTGAATGGTTGTCTGTCTCTCTGTGTTGGCCCTGCAACAGACTGGCGTCCTGTTCAGGGTGTACCCTGCCTAACGCCTGATAATTGCTGGGATAGGCTCCAGCTGCCCCGTGACCCTGAATTGGATAAGCGGTTAAGAAGATGGATGGATGGGTGGATGGATGAAAGAGTGAATTATTGTTTAATCTACTGCTATGCCTTTATAATAAAATAAAACATATCGAAATTACTGTTGTGGTAAACGTTACATTCAATTCAAAAATAAGAGTTTTTTCCCGAAAGGGAGTTTTAAGGTTGTTGCAACTCATATCCAAGTGTCTTCAAAGATTCAAAGAGCAGGAAGGATCATATAAGGATCATAGCTCAATATATGGGCAGAAGAGATGATATTCCTGTAACTGGTTCCTAGATGACACCAACTAATTTGCTTTTGCCGCTCTCATTCACATCTAGCACACGTGCACAGGGGAAAACATGCAAACTCGGTGCAGAAAGACGCCTGGTGGGCATTCAAACCTTGCAGCAAAACAGGCTTTTACAATGCTTACATTTTCTTTCTAAATTATATCATAAAGCTAATCAAGCTTCCAACTAATAATGATTAAAACAATAATAGTATATAGTATTCATATTTTTTTTTAAATAGATTTTCTGCTGAGATATGAACAGGTATGCCTATATCTATGAGGTCTAACAGCTCCGCTAATGGATTGGAGCTTGTTCTTGTGATATTACAGCTTATTTTTTGCTTGGTGTTAATTCAGTTCATTCAGTATATTTATATTCCACCAATTCGCAACAGATGCCAAGTCGATCTGAAGAGTAGTAGAAGGGAAAAGTAGCAGAGTGAAGAGAAGTTGTGAGTCTCTCCTCCAACAAGCTAACTGTATAGAGCTTCAAACTATCAGAGCATAGCCGCCATGCTGGCAGGAATGAACGTCGCCGGCTGGGATTTGGAGTAAACTCCATGGGAATGGGAAATAAACTCCTCTGGAAGATATTATTTTATATTCCAGGAAATTAAATAAAAATCTACTCTACTCCGGAGCATCGCTTAAAGCAGATAAAAGCCTGGAGGGATTAAAAATGGAAGCAATCGGGGTTTGTTATCGAGATCCAGATCCTACCAACGATTGTACAACGGGGGGGGTAGGTGGAGCAACAGGCAGCTAAGTTATGTCTGTGTGCTTTTATATGTGTCAATAGCTGATCATTAATCAATCATTGCTTCAAAAAATAAGAAACACACCTTCGTCTGTTCCTCGCTGTTATCACAAAACATGTACAAAACCGGCAAAGATTATGATTCTGCAAATGTTTGTGTGATATTTCCTTGCTGCCATGTGAGCAACGAGACAGAAAAAATCCAGGCCAAATTAACTGTAGGAAGTCCGCTAAGAATCTTAATAAAAGTAAAATACTAGGTTAGCTTTCTGTTGAACTGCCACAGATAACTTCTCGCCATTATTCTTAAAACTGTGGACACATTCTGATTGTAAAAGTTAACTTTAAATTATGTGTTCGGGTGAAATTAGCTGAAATTAAATGGTCACTACACAAGCTAAATCCATTGAGACGGGTTCCCTTGCTCGTTTTTCTCCATCACGCTCCTCATTTTATAGCAAAAATCAATCTTTCCCTCCAAGCTGGATGTTTTGGGATGCGACAAAGGCCTCTGTCTTTAACTTGGCCTCGGTGGTTTGTGCGGCCAGGGGCACAACACGAGTCAACCGCTTTTGTGAAGCTTGAATACTGTTGAATAGCTGGATAGCTACTGTAGCTTGTTTCCAGTTTTTTCCTGCCAGTGTGGCATCCAGGGGTGTATTCTGTAATTATGGGACGTCAGCTCTATAATGACCTTATCATTATTTAACATTAAATTATATAGAAATGTGAGATCTGATGCAAGAATTGACAGTAAGGGTCTGGTGAATGATACAAAACCACAAACAAAGGAAAACTAAAGCCTAGTTTATGCTTCTCCGACTGCAAATTTGCACTCAGACGCAGACGTATTGACGGAGACGTTTTCCGTTTATAGTACTCCGCTCTTCCTCTCCATTCTCTATTGTTTTCTCAGCGTTTCTTGACCAGTACAGCAGGGGGCGCTAAGTTTTCATGGCATCTCTGCCTACTTTAACAGCATCGTTTCAGGTTTTTTCTAGGCTTGAGAACGCATTTCCTCCTCAAGGAGCAATGAGCGACAGAAAGTATGTTCTGATTAAGTTGTAAAGCTTTTTACTAGAAGTGCAGATTATAGAATACTATAGAAACACATGGAAACAAAACACAGCAGCCTTTTTTTGTTGTTTTCCTACACGTCCTTGTGTTCAAAATAGCCAAAGAAACAGTTTAGATAAATTATCCTTTCAGTATAAAGCATATAGTGGCCAAATGTTGCATTAAATACTGATTACAGCGACTATAGAGCCCCGTTCTGGTGAAGCAATCTCTGGCTGTTACAGAAACTGACCAATCAGATGCATACGCTATCCGTCGACCGAGATGGGTAGTTAAAATGTTGGCCTCTACTCCGTGCGTCCTTGCGTAGGTGACGGAGAGCCCTTGCGTTGACGGATAATGGCG
This sequence comes from Apricaphanius iberus, assembly GCA_028564705.1. Lineage (NCBI taxonomy): Eukaryota > Metazoa > Chordata > Actinopteri > Cyprinodontiformes > Aphaniidae > Apricaphanius > Apricaphanius iberus. The sequence continues at coordinate 282,416 of JAPXFQ010002006.1, forward strand.
TTGCGTCAATCCATCTTCTTCAAAATGCAGAAGCTAAACTAGGCTTTAGGGTTAGATGTTTAAAAGAACTGTAGGTATAATTTGGTCTGGGATTAATTGGTAAATCTGAATGAAAAATGGTTGCAACTCCTTTCCTTTGTACTTCTGGGAATGTGGAAATTTAAATAATTGCAAGGACTTGACTCGATACTGACATAATCCTCCTGCTGCAGCCAGGTTTCTGAGAGACAAACAAAATCTATTTTATTATCACAAATCATGTTCTGTCACAGTTACGATTATCTTCATGAGATTTCCAGGATTTTCTCCTGTTAGTTTAACTTTTAATCCATTTGATTTTGGCCATAAGCCAGACACTTTCTCAGTGCAGTACAGAATCTGCAGAGGTGGGTTAAACTACGACTCTGCTTCCTGGTGTGGACCCTGGTTTGTCAGTGTTTTGAAGGACTAATACATTTCTCCAGATTTCTAGAAATAAGAGCTGCTCCATCCAAAGTGGGATGGATGCCGTCTCTCCGGATCAGACCAGGTTTCCCCCAAAAAGTTTTCCAATTATCAATGTAGCCCACGTTGTTTGCTGGACACCACTCAGACAACAACCGATGAAATGACCGCATGCGGCTAAACGTGTCGTCAGTGGTCCGATCCTAATGCCACGTTTCTGACTATGGAACTGCCAATGACCAGAGTCTGTTTCTCAGCAGGTGTGTCAGTTTCAGGAGCTTCTTCATCACGTTTCTCCACCCCAACGCTGATTTTCTGAGCTGCGATCTTTACTGGAACTCCGCTCCAGGTGCTGACGTATGGAAACAACCTGTCGGTGAAGGTGTGTCTGAAGGTGTGTATGTGTGCACCGCTTTCTGCGTCTGAAAACGTCAGGCGTCCTGCATCGCAGTCCAGGAGAACCCGGATCGTTTTGGGGTTTCCCGTCACAGAAATGTCGGATCCTGTGTCTGACGGTGAAAGAGTTTTGTATTCTCCGTTGCAGAACATGAGCCTCCAGAGCGAGGGCCATATCACTCCTTTCCTCACGTCCGACCCGGCTAAAACACCCAGCACGTACGTGTCGTTGTCTCCCACCTCCACCTCCCAGCTGTGGCATCCTGCGCTGAAACTCTCTGAGCCGACAACAGAAACGAAGTGGTCGATCCTCTCTGGATTGACGGGAAGCTCCTGTTTTCCCTGGTCCTGCCTCAGACTGGTCAGATCCTCAGACAGGGTGAGGTCTGGATGCGCCGAGTTTGGATCCAGGATTACAGGAGTGTAGGAGACCGTTTCCTTCATCTTGTTCCAGACATTGAAGCACAGGTTTCCCAGATGTTTGGCCTCGTCTATCAGAGCTCCTGAGACGAGCTCTGGAACATCAGGAAGAGGCTGCTGCTGGATTATCTCCATAGTTTCCTTGTAGTTCATCAAGAAGCAAACATTTTGTGTCTGCAGCTCCTTCTCTGTGGTTCTAATTACTTCAGACAAATCTGAGATCTGTTTGCTCAGAGCTCTGATCTTCTCCTTGATCATTTCACTCTTCTGCGCCTCCTCCTCCCTCAGAGCACTCAGCCTGGCCTCTTCTTCCTCTTCCAGAAACTGGTGGAGCTGGTGTTTTCAGCCTGAACTTTGATGTGACCTGTAATTTGATCACAGCCTCCTTTTACTTCACGGACGAGTCTCATCCTCTTTTTTTAGGGAGTCCGCCAGTGTTTTCTTAGACTCCTGTCCTGCTTCTTCAGCGCGCTGGAACCTGTGCTCGCTGTGCGTCTCTGAATCCCTGCAGACGCTGCAGAGCAGCTGCTGCTCATCCAGACAGAAGAAGCTCAGTTTCTCTGCATAAAGACTGCACACCGGCTCAGGTCTTAACGTTCTAATCTGGTCACATTCCATCTTTAATGCAAAACTGACTGGAAGAAAGGTCTTTGAAGACCTTCTCTGTCAAACTGGACAGTCAGTAGTTTCTGTCACTCTCCAGTTTTTCTTTAAACAGTTGATACAGAAGCTGTGTTCACAAGTCAGGGTAACTGGGTTTTCAAAGATTTCCTGACAAATTGGGCACAGAAGATCTTCCCTTTTCCTTGTTGCCATGTCTCTGAGCGTCACACCGAACTACAAGCCTAGTTTCCCTTTTGGGTAAATCTTTTCGTTCTTGTTTACCATCAGCCGACCTGCAGAATTCCTGGTGTTCCTCCAAGCATTTCAGCCTTCGTCTGCAAATGTTATTCTTGTATTTATTCTGAAAGTCAGGGGTTTTGTCTTTCGTTGTCTTATCCCAAGGTCTCCCTGAATGAAAGCAACAGGTGCACTTCCTGACTTACCTGACAGAAAGGGCGGGGCCTGGTAGGAGTCAGCTTTTCAAAAAGAGCCGTCAGAATGCATGATGAGTAAATCAGCTGGAATGAGAGAGACCACGCGTTTTTTTTTTTTAAATATGAAAGAAAATCAAACGCAACTTAAATATCTGCTCAACTTTTTAGCAAATGTTTAATAAAATTATTTATGGTTTCTTATGATAAAATGTGCGGAGGACCATCTCTGCCAAAATTGACATTAAATAAATAAACGTGGAAATTAATAAACAAATAAAAAATGTGTCAAATACAATTGAAAATAAATAAATCAGGAAATACACACAAAAAAATTATTTCACATTTATTTATTTACAATTATCTTTAGTTATCTCCACATTTGTTTAGTTTTTTATTTTTTCCCACATTTCTTTATTTTCAAATTGATTTCTTTTTTTTATATTTATTTATTTACAAATTAATTTCCCCATTTGTTAATTAATTTATTTATTTATATCTAGATTTATTTATTGTCAATTTTGGCAGAGACGGTCCTCCATAAAATTTGGCTACTATGCACAGAGGTATAGGTGAAAAATCTGTTTCTAGATCATCACTCAACTTATTTTCTTTGTTCTCTCAGGTTGAATCATAGGGTTGATTTTTTCAACTCAATTCTATCTTTTATACATTGCAAGAATACAACTATATTACAAGTGGGAACTTATTAGCAAGGGAACTTATTAGCTTAATAGAAAAGAAGGATGGGCACTGAAAACAAACAAAAAAGGGGAAAAACTGACAGAACAAATTATATGAACATTTGGAATACATGAAGTATACATCTTAGGGTTTTATACGTCCACTGGTTGAATGGTTCACCCAGAGAAATAGAGAAATTCTAATAAAGAGAGAACTCCCATTCTCGAGATACTTCCGGGTTCTAAACTGGTTGCAGTTCCACTCTGGTTCCAAAGAGGGCGCTCTCATGACGACTGCAGAATGAATGGAGGTCTATGAAGCAATATCCCTCAAAATCCACTTTACTCAGGATACAATTTTTTTGTCTAGTAATTTGAATATTTTTTTCGAAAGGAGATGCAAAGAAATCACACACTGCTTGGCGTCAGATTTTGTAGAATCACTTATTTGCTTTAAAAAAGTATTTTAAAAATGTTCGTTGGAATTTCACACTACATACATGAGCATAAGCAGATAACAGAGCTAGGAACCAAAAAAAGTTGGTAGGTTAAAAAAAAAAACCTGGACGAAAAAGTCCGCCATAACATTCTGGTACCGCTTCTGATGCTACGATGCCGTTTTCAGTCCTTCACTGACCAATCAGCGGTCACTAGCAAAATGCTAGCGAGTTATGGGCAACAATAACTCAATCTGTAAGTAAACGAAAGGACATAAGTAATTGTTAGTTCAACTTTTGCTGTATAATAAATGTTGAACTTGCAAAATCTACAAATAAATCGTAGATTTTTCAACAGCAATCGGGTGAAAGAGACACATTCAGCCGTGGGACGGCTCTTCTAGAACGGCTCTGGCTGAACTCAGCACGACGCCGACGGCGCTGGGAACGTTTTCACGCTGCGTGATACGTCATTGCCGACGTAGAAGCCAGAAGTACGTTAGAAAGGTGAAACATGATGGCTTGCAGTGTTCTGCGCAGAGGCGTTTCTGTATTTCAGCTCAGCAGGAGAGCACCGCTGCTGTCCACGCCTCGGTGTTACTCCCAGTCGGAACCAGAACCGCTGACGCTGAGGGAACAGAACCACGGAATCAGGTGCTGCCGTTAAGAAACACGTCGCTTCGCCAACACGAACTCTCATGTAGAAACAGAGCATTTAAGAAGGGAATCAATATTCTGCGAAGACAGCTGGTTCCCGCTGTCCGTAACCAGAACCAGAACATCTAAATGAGTCTCAATGGAGATTCGGCTGCGATATTATTGATGTCAACATCCCCCTGTCGTGCTAAATCAGGACATCTTGCGTTAATATTGGTCTAAACAGATGGCTTTGTCCAGTAACAGTGAACAAGTTTACTCGTACAAAGTCCAGGTTCGCACTTTTTATTTATTGCTCAGTACAACCTTAAAATACAGAATTATTTTGGAGACATTTCCACCCTGAAAACCTGAAAAATTCATAGATTAAAGTCATATATATATATATATTTAAAAAAAACTCTGTCACAAAAGTCGTAAAATTACAAGTTAAAAGACAGACTAATTTCTGATATTTTCTCGTTAAAAAAACACCTAATTCTCTGATGTAGAAAAGTAGAAACTTTGCGCGAAAAAATCTAAGAAATGTTTACGATTAAAGGCATATGTTTTTATTTTACAATTTTCTGACTTTACAATGTCAGAAATATCTTAGTTTAGGTATCGAAAATGTATGCCTTTAATTATAGAAATTTCGTAGTTTTTTCTCGCAAATTTTATTTTTTTTTCTACATCAGAGAATTACGCTTTTTATATCCGAGTGTTTTCTGGTAAATAATTGACTTTTTTGGGTGGAAATTTTGTCATATATATATATATATATATATATATATATTTTTTTTACAATGGCCCTAGTACTCCATCGTACGACGGAGTACTAGGGCCATTATTTAAACAAAAGAAAAATATGTTTGGAGTAAATTTCTGGCCAAAAAACTCTTGAGATTAAAGTCGCATATTTCCAGAATAAAAACTAGGAAATTCTCTGTCAAAAAGTAGTAAAGTTATGAGTAAAAACTCAAAATTTCTGAGATTACTTTAAAATATTTTCTTGGAAAAAAGCGTTGTAGAAAAATTGTGAGAAAAAAAATTACAATTATATCTTTTATCTTACTATTTTCTGACTTTATAATGTCAGAAGTGTTGTAGTTTAGCTACCGAAAAGGTATGCCTTTAATCATAGAAATTTATTTTCTGGCAACTGTTCTACTTTTCTACATCAGAGAATTACGCCTCTTTTCCTAGAAACTATCGGAAATGAATCTCAACTTGTAATATTACGACTTCTGTGACAGAGAATTTCCGACTTTTTTTCCTGAAAAATATGTGCAAAAAATCTAAAACATTCTGAGTTTTTACTCGTAATTTTACAACGTTTTGACATATGACAATTTCCTAGTTTTTTTTTGGAAAATATGTGAATTTAATCTCAGAATTTCTGGGAGTTTTTGGGCAGAAATTTCCTCCAAATTTATTTTTCTGCTGCTTACAATGACCCTAATACTGTCGTATTAAAGTCCCCAATCACTGTAGTTTATTTGTGTAAAACGTTATTTCTGTTTCAAGTTTTAGTTTTAACTCAGGAGTCTCAGACAAAATTAAGATGACATAGTAAAATTAAAATGGACTATATAAGTATTTTAACTTGAATAAACAGAGTTAGAACATTTAAAATGCTACAATATCCTAATTAAGTATCTGCAGGTCAGTTTGTCATCATTATTGCTCCTGAAATTAAATTCATACCAATAAAACCGATCAGATAGAGGAGTTCGACTCTATGACCAACAGTACAGTGTCATAAATGTGATTACAGGAAACTATTATTCTCATCACAATGCCAGCTGATTATGAATTTATCACTGATGCAGTTGAAAAAAGAGACATGAATCCGACAGATTTTTAAATTTTTTACATGTAACTATAGAACATTTGTAGCATAAATGCACTAAAAGAAGAGTAATTGTATTCATGTAATGATAAAATAAAGTAGAAAAAATGCTCACTAAACCCATAAATTTTTAGGTCAAGGTTAAATTTATTTACAAATAACATTTAAAAACAACATTGGTTGATCAAATAGCTTCACAAAAATAACGATAATTGGGAAAATAGGAAATCAAGAGAAAATAGTATTAAAACTAATAAAATAAACAATACACAGGATTACGATGACTGAGAACGAGAAGATGATTTCTCAATCAGTCATAAACTAAAGAACTCAAATGTGTTTTAATCTAAAATAAACCAAACAGTTAAAATGTTGGAGGTAAAATGCTCTGAAATAATTTTAGTTTGACCCTATATTAGGATTTGAGATTTCTGATTACGGTAAAACCTTTTTCATTTGACTCAAGTTGTTTTTATCAAAATAATATATTTTTAATTAGACTATCCATATTTTCTTGTCTATTAGGATAGCTTTAATCTAAAAATGTTATTCCTAACATTCAGAAACATTATGAAACCAACATTATCAAATAAATGTTCCAAACTCTCAACATGAGATCATGCGGAAACCTTCAGTGGGAGAGAATATATTTGGGGGAGGCACCGTATTTATTTCTATGAATGCTCGTCGTCTTTCTAAAGGATGTAGGGACCAGGGGAGAGAACATTTAAATTGTCTGAGTTTTTACTGAGACGCAAAACAGAAAAAACTATTTTTTTTGGTTTGACATTGTGAACGAAGGTAAGTATAATTTCTAAATGAGTCCAATAAATATAAATAAAGGCGAAGAAAATATTTTATGAAACGGCACAGATTTTTTTTTGTGCTTGTAAAACATTTTTTTTTTTAAAAGTTAAATTTACATTGATAGTGTTGTTTGCCCTCCATGTCGTCAGGATCCAACTCGTACGTCGGCCATGTTTTCAGGTTCAGCCTCTGAAACGATCTGAGTCAACAACGTCACCAAATTAAAAATTAAATTAAAAATCCCAAAAGAAAACCAAATATTGTATTAATACTTTTATATTTCTGTTAACGCTTTTCAGGTTTGATTGTAAATAAGGTATGCTCTTACTTTAATTTAGTAAAATATCCAAGATTTGTTGATTTTTTTTTTTTTTTTTTTTTTTTTTTTTTTTTTTGTTGAAAGTCTTACCAATTATTTGTGGGATATTGGAGTGTTTGCACTTATTTAGGTTTGAATAAATGTACATATGGAGGTGTATGTACAGAAAAAAATCTTATAAAGTATCAGTTTAAGAGACATTCTCTAAAATATCTACTAATCTATTAAATATACATCATTATAATTTCTTCCAGGAGGATAATTTTAAACAACCCAAAGAAAAGGAACGCCCTGTCCTTGTCCATGCTGGAAACCCTCAGAGAGAACATCCTGACTGACGTCGACAGTGAAGATCTCAGAGTCATAATCATATCAGGTCCTTTTTTTCGAAACATCATTTATACATGAAGAGACGGGAAGGAAGCTGGTGGTTCTACGTTTGTGCTGCTTGTGTTTCAGCCAGAGGGCCGGTGTTCTCGTCAGGACACGACCTGAAGGAGCTGACGTCCGCTCGGGGCCAGGAGTTTCACACCAAGGTGTTTCAGACCTGCTCAGAGGTTAGTTTGGGTCTGCTTTGGGCACCAGAATCACCATAATATGGCAGATGTTGGTCCTGCTGGACCCAGGATACCTGGCTGCCGCTTCCTTCTCGCTAGCTATGGCTCCTGCAGCGCCACCTGGAGCATTCAAACTGTAGAAATCCAGGTGTTTGACTACAATGCTTTGGAAAGGAAAAGCGTTTTTATTGGCCACCAGTTGATCTCAATCCAACCGATAATGATACGCACAGAACAGGAAGAAAGTTGTATAAATACTGATGGATTTTAGCCGGTTTTTTGGCTTCCTGCTCCTCTTTGCAGATCATATTTATCACCTTTTCAGAGTTTCTGAGGGTCATTAAAAAGAATTGAGTCATTAAATGGATTTTGCCAAAATTAAGACCATAAATAGCATTAAAAAGCATTAAATCTGATCCACAGAAGCAGTAAAATTCTGTCGGTAGTTTAAGAAAAATACTTGAAAAATAATATATTTTCTGTGCTAAGTTTAATTACTTTTCCAATAAACTGTCCCATTTCGTGTGCTGCTACATTACATCTGCTGGAAAAGTGTAACAACTTAACAGGAGAAAAATTGCAGAAAAAATATCTTAAGGTTTTTGTTGCTTTTTGTAAAAGTAGACATCAAAAGGTCTAAATGCAACATCTGCGAGATTTGTCCCGCAAAAAACGGTACTGGCAGCAATTTAACAAATCACCTCGTCATGTATGGCGTAGCCTAGGGAGCACAGAAAAAGCACACTTAAGTCCGCAATCTTCCTCCTCGGCATTAGCAACATAAACGCTGGAGATGACTGAGGAAGAAAGGTTTTAAAAGCATAAATATACCAAAAAACAAACTTCCTTCCCCTTCGTTTATCTAGTTTTAGAAAATGCAGTTTATCTGCTAAGTATTGACATTAAGTGAAGCATTAGTATTACTGAAAGTTTGTTTTTATTTTTAAAATATTAAATTTTTTTGCCTTTAATGTTTGGTGTGTTAAAAAATAGAAATAAAAAATAATTACATTTAATAAAATAGAATAATAATAATATTTGTTATTCCCTCTTAAAATTAGATTTTAAATGTAGTTATTAAAAAAAAGTATCGTTAAGGTACGGCATCATTAAAGTAGCACTAGGATTGAACAACATCTAAGATTAGTTAATTTTTTGTAACCAACAGCGTGGATTTATACGTATGTGTGGATCCTCTTGGCTATTGCCAACATGTTGTGTGACTTTTATTCTGATAGTCCCGTTACAAACATGTTAACCGATTCGTTTAATACTTATTTTAGCTGCTTTTATTCTGTTGTTATTGGCGTTTAGAACGTATTTGGCCTCAGTCTGATGATTGCGTCACCAACTGTCGCGTTTCAGGTGATGACTCTGATCCAAGACATACCCGTTCCGGTGATCGCCATGGTGAACGGCGTCGCCACGGCAGCCGGCTGCCAGCTGGTCGCCAGCTGCGACATCGCGGTCGCGACGGAGAAGTCCACCTTTGCCACGCCGGGCGTAAACGTGGGCCTCTTCTGCTCCACGCCGGCGGTGGCCATCGGCAGAGCGGTGCCAAGAAAGGTACGGGGGGACACTTTTCACACCTTTACGGTTCAACCTGAAGGGTTAGGGATTGATCCCTAGTCTACGACTATTCAACTATTTTTGTCATTGCTGGTCTGTGCTTCACTATGATGCGTTCACGCTTTGGTAGCCTCAAACAAAGCGACTGTTTTGACGCATGTTAATCTTTAGGCTGAATCTTGCAAAGTGCGTGGGTGGGTCTATCTTTGTCGGGTGTTTTAAAACACTAGTGGATCGTGGTTGGCTACTCCCTGAAAAAAATTGTTAAAATCAACCCAACTTGGGTAACTATTGGACCAAACCAGCAGTAGTTAATTTGACCCAACGAAATGGGTTAGACATTTAATTTAAATGCTCACCTCGAACCGCCAACCTCCCGAACACAAACCGAACACTCATCTCCAGCTATATTTATCTATCATGCGAATATGGACCTTTCGTTAACTCGTAAAGATGGACAGCATGCGTACATGTTTCAATGATTTATTTATATAGCACTCTTTCAACACAAGGCTGAAAACAACAACATAAAGATACTATTTTAATATGTAATGCGAGAGAGGCGGTGTGAATTATAAGCGTATATATTGTGTGCACAAATTATTGACTTGGCTCGACACTGGATGATCCGTTTGGAAAACGGGATAAGTCGACGTGATGAAAACCCTAATTTATTCTTTTTTTTGTATAACAAATATTGTAGTTCAATAAAGTTTTTTTTGTTTTTTTTTAATAAAGAACCCAGGTCCTGAATCAACTGATGTTTGTTGGTTGATAGATTTTAACCATAGACTGTATTTAACACAATGCATGGAACCAAATAATGAACCACATTTCATGGGTTACACATTTCATAACCCGGCAGTTGGTTTGATTAAATAACCCGCCATTTTTTGTGTGTGTAGAGAATGTGAGAACAGTGAGAAGCTCTGATTGGCCAAAAGTCCAGCTAGCTAAACTTCGGTGTTGCTGGCTTTTCGGCGCTTTGAAGCTTAAAACGCAGATAAAATATTTCTAGCCTGACGCAGTTAATGCGGACAAAGCGTCGCAGAGACTCTAATGCTCCTCTTACGGCCTCAGCCATAGACTTTACATGTAATCTTGCCGCTGCTGAGGTTTGGGGTGCTGTGAACGCACCATTAGGCCTTTAAAGAAGATGGTCCTGTGTTTGTTTTGTTGGGATTCAGTCCTTCAGGAGATGTTTAGAGCCATTGGCAATCAGTATACATCCATATAATGGACATTATGGACAAATAAGACATTATCTTTCACAAAACTCCTTCTTTCCCCCTAGGTGACTTACAGACATTTATTAAAACTTAAACCAACCAGAGATTACAATGACGTCACTGCCTTCATTCATCGGTAGAACATGTACAGGTTTAGGTTTACAGTCAGCAACCAATCAGAATGGGAACCAAAATACGTAATTTCTGACATCCGTCTAAAAAAAAACATTCAGAAATATTGATTTTATGCCTAAACCTAAAATTACAGAAATATTGTTGGGATTTTCGAATGTTGCCCTTATGGTTAAACAATGTTAATCTATTATAAATTATTAAAATGTTTTTGAAGTCGGCTTTCCAATTTATAGACCAAAACCCTCCTTTTATCTGCTGGATTAAATAGTTTTCCCCCCAAAAACATTTTGGAGCCACTTGGAGTCCTTCAGGAGAAGTTTATATCCAGTCTGATCAGCGTATGTCCATATAATAGGATTCAATCAGGGCAGGAGATTCGCTGCATGTAATAGGGCATTTATCTGCCCTAAAGCTCCTTCATTTAACCATGTTTTGTTATTAATCATTACCACTACTCCCCTCGGAGTTCAGAACGTCTCGGAAGTGCTTATTAGTTGTGTCCCAGGTTGATTTAGAGGCTATAATCCAATTACATTATTGTGTGATTACAATAACATCCCAGCTGTAGTCTGATCAGGACTTTCATTCTGTGCTCTATGGCGGTCGGTTAGACAGAACTACTGCAAACATAAACGTTCATGTAGGGCTGGGCGGTATAGCAAAATTTTCACATCACAGTATTTTTAAATAACATAACCGTATTACTGTATTTAACTGTATTTTTTTCCATACAAGACCGTTCATATCCACATTATCTTATAAGAAGGAAAAATATAAAAATGTGCTTTAAATAGAACATTTTACTGCCATATGGACTGCATCATATTGTTTTTTTCCAGACACATGTGAATGATATGAAAATAATTAAAATGATCATGATTCTGGTAGACATTCTTGATGCTCTAAGGCTGAAAGTATAAATTTTTCGTTGGCGCAAGCAGCAAATTGCATGTTGTACTGGCTTTGCATGTAGTACTGAAGAATCCCACAAGGGGGCAGAGTATAGACTCAGACTGGATTTTGCCATATAAGTAAAATAAACATGGCGACCGTATGAGATTAGCTGGTTAATATTCAGATAACAGAATAATAGAAGTATCGTAGATGGTATGTAAAACATATTTACCGCTATTTTTGATTTCTTTCCTACTGGTTTTCCCGCCGTTGACCGCGTTTACCTACAGACGGTCAAATAGCGCTCAACACTCCCCCCTACTGGTTACTCTCAATAGAGCTTATAAAAGGTATGCCGTTCGGTTCTCGTCTGACATTTTAAAGCCGATCAACTTTTTAATTATAGACGAGGCTCCTTTTTTTTGGAATTTATTCATCAGAATTGTGTACTTTGCTCCTGCTAGCAGCTGTACTTTGTAGAAAATAACGTTTTTAACTTTGTGTTAAAAGGCGCGTAGCAGTGAAATCGGTCCTGGCTGAAACATTTCCCCTCATTAAACGTTCCGGAAGTTGTCCTAGCTATTCACCGCTATAGGGGTATATTAAAAATTCATATCATAACGAAAATAAACACCAGTTTTCGGTATGAACCGATGTACCGCCCAGGCCTAGGTTCATGTTTGCATGTTTCCAAATTGCACTAACTTAATGACCAGTTGGACAAAGTTCAGCTTCTACAGGCTCCCTTTATGTAACCAACGCAGACCACAGCTGTAATGGAGCAACGTGATTGAAATCCCAGGTTGGTGTAAGTTGAAATCAGTTGTATTAATGCTGCATTCAAGTTAACCTTTCCAAGTCGGAAAGTCGGAAATCTCTCAGTTGTCTCGCGTCATTTCACATTGACACGCCCTCTTTAGGTCGGAATATACGAGCTCCAATTCGGAGCTCTGAGAGTAGACAAAGTAGGAAGTACTGATCGGAGAACACAGATGGCTGCGCCCGTAGTTGAGATATATTTTCTCTTTATTCGCACTGTTGGTCATTTTAATGTCATTTTTAAATGCTCTTGCACACTTGACTACATTTCTGCTTAAATCTGTTCACCAATTTATACATTACACGGCTTTGCTGTGTGTGCAATACAATGTACAGCTTTGTTTTTCATGCTGGTCTGCTGAAGATGCTACGCCGCTTACGATAGCGATAACTAGCCCGCTGTTGTAGTGTAGCGAGACAAACTGGAACGCTTTTAAGTCGGGAATGACGTCACGTTCTCGTGTACAGCAACTCGGACGCCCAAGTTTCCGAGACAAATGGAATGCAGCATAAAAGCCTGTTAAACACCAGGAAGCTATTACCTTTGTGCAGCGCTCAGGGTAGTTTTACCAACTATTTATAACAAAACATCGTTAAATGAAGGAATTTTAGGGCAGATAATGCCTTATTTAGAGGCGGCAAATCTCTTGCCCTGATTGACTCCCGTTGTATGGATATACGCTGGATATAAACTTCTCCTGAATGACTTTAAGTGGCACCAAACTTGTCTGGGTGAGTAATTGAACGGAATAAATGCTTAAAATAAGGTTACCTTTACGAACTTTCCCAGAAGGTTATATATCAAACTCTGGTATCTTTTTGCCTTTTTTGTACGTAAACAGGTTGCCATGGAGATGCTACTGACGGGGTCTCCTCTCTCGGCCCACGATGCTTTGCTGCATGGCCTGATTAGTAAGGTGGTGCCAGAGGAGCGATTGGAGGAGGAGACGTTAGCCATCGCCCAGCGGGTGTGTCAGTCCAGCCGACCTGTTGTGGCTCTCGGCAAGGCCACTTTCCAGAGGTAAGCTGTTCTTGTCAGGTCGCAGTCAACACCCAGCACAAAAAAAACCTGCACTTAGTTCTTTCCTGTCATTTTTTATCCACAGACAAATGGCTCAAGGCAGAGATGCAGCATACGCCACAGCCTCCAAGGTGATGGTGGACAACCTGGCTCTTAGAGATGGGCAGGAGGGGATCCAGGCCTTCCTAGAGAAGCGCAAGCCTGTGTGGAGCCATAAAGCTGAAAAGGCTCACGACTGAACCAAACTTAGCGAAGCAATGCCTTTTATAAATGAGTGACAGGAACAAAATCCTTTGTCGCGAGCTGAGCTGAACTCTGCTGCTACTAAAGTAATTTTGCAGCATGACAAAGACCCACGGTCAAAATAATGAGGTTTATTAAATTCACCCAAAAATGAACCCTCTGTTTTACAGAGACTGAATTATGGGATCACTCTGTGCCTTTGGAGCTGCAGTAACGACCAACTGTGGGTGATTATACAGTAGGCCTGTGTTAATCCAACTCTTTAAAAAAAACCCACTACAGTTCATCTTGATTTGATGGTTCGTGGACGGTAATATTAAAGTTGTTCAATTTAGGAGTAAATTGAATAAAAACAGCAGAACAATCAATAAGGGACTTTTCTAATCGCATACGCCCTAAACAACTACGACCGCGTATAATATTAGGAATGTTTTAATGTACAATATAATGTTGGGACGGATTTGCACCAGCAGGTTGCAGACTGGTAATCCTGTCACATAAAATCTATATGCAGAAAATATGCTTGACAATACTGTTTACACCAGCATTTTAATTCAGTAAATCTGAAGGAAATTAGCTGTTACAGTCACTAAATATCAGCGTTTCTTTAAGGATATTGGCAGGAAGGAGTTGTAAAACTTCCAAAGTTCTGCAGCGGAGCAAACTGGAGCTCTTTCTTGATGAGCTATGATGTCTAAACTTTTATTCTTTTCAGATCTTTTTCTCTTTTCTGAAGCACAAGTAATAATAGGACAATACCCAATAAAATCCTGACGCTGGTAAATGGTGTGGCATAATCAGAAAAATACTTGATTTCATTTATTTGTAGAATGATTATGCTTTAATATTTTTTGCTATCAGTATACAATGCCTGTTCAACTTTTTAAAGCAGTGCCTGTAAGTATTGTAAATTATACTGTAATTCTGAATAAAGGTTTTTGCAAAGTGTACCTTTGGATTCATTTTATTTTATGCAATTATAATAATTAGTAAAAGATAAAAAATTGCCCCATTTTCTCATATTCCAACACAGCAAATTTAGGCACGGCCACGACTTCACTACTACTGCAGTACATGTCTCTGGTGAGTTTTTTTGACAATAAAACTACAGTTTGTGCTAGAAATGTGTATATATATATATATATATATATATATATACAGCCTTGCCTTGACGATCTGCGAACAGGACGTGCGCCAGCTATTTCAGAGACAGAAAATTAAAAAGGCTCAGGGACCAGACGGAGTGTCCCCAGCCTCTCTGAAATTCTGTGCTGACCAGCTGGCTCCCATCTTCACCCAGATCTTCAATAACTCCCTGGAGCTGTGTGAGGTCCCCTCCTGCCTCAAACGCTCCACCATCATACCGGTTCCCAAGAAGTCCCCAGTCACTGGATTAAATGACTACAGACCAGTTGCCCTAACATCTGTGGTCATGAAATCCTTTGAGCGTCTGGTACTGACCCACCTGAAGGACATCACAGATCCCCTGCTAGACCCCCTGCAGTTCGCCTACAGATCAAACAGGTCAGTGGATGATGCCGTCAACATGGCTCTACACTACATCCTGCACCATCTAGACTCTGCAGGTACCTACGCTCGGGTCCTGTTTGTGGACTTCAGCTCTGCGTTTAACACCATTGTCCCAGAGCTCCTCCACCAAAAACTGTCCCAGCTCACCGTGCCTCCATCCACCTGTCAGTGGATTACCAGTTTCCTGACTGACAGGAGGCAGCAGGTGAAACTGGGTAAGTTCACATCCAGCTCCCGTTCCCTCAGCATCGGCGCCCCCCAGGGATGTGTTCTCTCCCCACTGCTCTTCTCCCTTTACACCACTGACTGCACGTCGAGGGACCCTTCTGTGAAACTCCTGAAGTTTGCAGATGACACCACCGTCATTGGACTCATCCGCGACGGCGACGAGTCTGTGTACAGAAAGGAAGTGGAACAGCTGGTTCTCTGGTGCAGTCAGAACCACCTGGAGCTAAACCCGCTCAAAACTGTGGAGATGACAGTGGACTTCAGGAAGAGACCACCATCAACATCTCCTCTCATGATCCTCAACAAGCCAGTCCCCACAGTGGAGTCTTTCAGGTTCCTAGGATCCACCATCACACGGGACCTGAAGTGGACCTCACACATCAACATAATAAGGAAAAAGGCCCAGCAAAGGCTGTACTTTCTGCGTCAGCTCAGGAAGTTCAACCTGCCCCAGGAGCTGCTGATCATCTTCTACACAGCAATAGTCCAGTCTGTCCTGACCTCATCCATCTCTGTCTGGTTCGGATCCGCCACCAGGCAAGACAAGGACAGACTGCAGAGAACAGTCAGGACTGCAGAGAGGATCATAGGAACCGATCTTCCCTCCATTCAGGACCTATTCCGGGCCAGGGTCAGGAAGCGGGCCAGGAAAATCACCACTGACCCCTCACACCCTGGCCACAATCTGTTTAGGCTCCTCCCCTCAGGTCGGCGTTACAGAGCGTTGTACGCCAAAACCACCCGACACAAAAACAGTTTTTTCCCCCAGGCTGTCGCTCTGACGAACTCTGTCTAGACACAGTGTGTGAGTGCACTCACATAACAATAAACTATAACTCTGCACTTCTGTACATACTCACTGTAAAATAACCCCGGCTTGGTGTATATATTATCCTTTATTATTTACGATCTGATATTTATTTGTATTTTTACTTATTTTTGTTCTTATTTTTCTTTTTTTTCTTTTTTTATTTCACTTATTCAAGTTCTGTACTGGAGAAAAAAGTTTGCCGGAGTCAAATTCCTTGTATGTGACATACTTGGCCAATAAACTGATTCTGATTCTGATTCTGATTCTGATATATATATATATATATATATATATGTTAAGGTGTTTCAGCTTAATCTAAATAAAAATTTAAGTATGTGTTAATTTGATATATTCTTGGTTTAGGTGTACAGATGAATCGGCACCACCTATAGTTGTGGTATATGATAGCTGCAAAATGTCTTTCCTTTTGCCTTTGGCTGTATTTTCATCTGCGTAGACCTGAAAAAATATTCAAACCAGACGCAAAGATCCCTATAGTTGCTCAACTTTAAATTATGATTTAAAATTTTTACTCAGAAGTGAAAAGTCTGTGGTAAAACCTCTCCTAAAACATTTTTTTCTTTGCAAAATGTTGCTTCTGCAGACATGTAACCAATTAAATTTAGGTTCTACCGAAGTTTGGAAATGAGTAAATAATATTAAACTTACTTAGACGGAGTGGAAATGAATAGAGATAAACAAGAAATTGATCATGTTATATAAATATATATATATAAACGTACCAAAAAAAAAAAAAAAAAAAAAAAAAAGGTCGTTTGGAAAAAAGGGACAAAAAATACAAGTAGTTTGTAATGTCACTTCCGGTCGCCATCTTTATTCGGACGGAAAAGTTAGCACTGAACGGAATATATAAATTTTTTAAGCACATAAAAAAAACCTTTTCGTTTAAATTAATCAATTTACTAATATATTACAGGTTGGTAAGTGTTACACCAATTTGCCTTTTAAATGTTTAAAGTCTGGAGTTTAAAAACCGACGTGAGAGCATTTTGTTTGAGCTAGCGTTTTTTCACTGTTAGCATCCATGCTAGGTTGTCCGCTAGTTCTAACTTTTCAATATTTAACAGCTTATGCGGGTTATTTTTTCTCTAGCATAGCTTTTAGGGTGTTATGGGGTTAACTGTGATAAAGTTGTGTTTTTGGATGTGTCTGAAATCAGCATATAATTCGGTTCTGCACGTAAGGGCTTTTCTGCTCCTTTTACCAACTTTAAACAGCTTTGGAAACCTTCCAGTTAAACATCTAACACACCGAAAATGCTAAAACTACAGCCGGATTGTTTTACAGAAAAATTCTAGTACACAGATATATGAATTTAGAAATCCTTTTTTTGTGAAAACGCAAAAAGATTGATTTTATTTATTTTTTTGTTGAGTTTACTGAATAAGTTAATTTTGTCTTTGTTGTAAATTATTTGGTTGTTTTTTTTTGGTAAGACAACATTATCTATTTTTCAACACAATAACTTTATTTTTTTATTACCAGATTAACCACATCATGAACTGGGACAAAAATCATTACAGAAACCAATGAACTCCAACAAAATCTGGAAGCCAGCAGGCAACACCATCAACTGGGAGGCGAAGTATTCTCCATCCCACAGGTATGTGGTTTGACGTCGTTCCCAGACCAGTCCGTTGATAAATGACACGGCAGCAAAAAGTCAGATGACGCTCCGAGGAAGACTGCAGAGTACAGTCGAAACTGTCAGCAGGTATGAAAAACCTATATTTAAAACAAAAGAAAACGATAAAGAAAAAAAAAATAAGTATCAGAACACCTCTCCTTTAAATCAGGATGGGGATATTCTAGTCTGTTGACACATTATAAAAACCCATAGATATTTTTTAATATTCCATTTGTGAAAACACAAAACATCATCTTAGGACTCATTAGGGTTTTAGATCTCATTTTATGAGCCCCTGCTTAAAACAAGACAACTAAAACTAGAACCAAGTTATTGTTATCTAATGACGAGATAGTTTAAAGAAAAGTCCTTTTCTATTGGTTGAAGCTTAAAGGGAGGGTTCAGTTTTTTTTAAACCTGGACCTTATTTTTTAGCAAATATTACGTTCATTTACTCACCCAGACAAGTTTGGAGCTACTTGAAGCCGTTCAGCAGGAGTTTATATGGAGTCGCGAGTAGTGTATATCCAAATCATGGGAGACGATCAGGGCAGGTGTTCACTGCTTGTAATAAGGCATTATCTGGCACAAAACTCTTTTATTTAACCATGTTTTGTTATGAATAGTTGGTGATATTCTCCTGTGAGTTCAGAACGTCTCAGAGGTGCTGAGTTATAATGTTGCGTTCACACCGCCCCAAACGCCAAACAATCAAAAACTGACATTTTAGTAACATGTAAGAGTATTTCAAATAAGATTACACAACACATTATATGCAACTAAATAAAATAATCCTGCTTTGTGAAATAATGACTACTGCTAAGTGCATTCAAATTCCATTAACCAGCAGCAATGATAGTTTTTTTATTGGAATATGTTAGTATATGTTGTGAACTACCATTTAACAAAGTCACAGGAAAAAGATGATGTAGTGCCTCCAGCAGAGCCATGAACGACTGGTCAGCTTTTACAGAGCCAACTCATCAGCTGGGTGAGGGGAGATGGTGGAGGCCCCCCCATCAGTTAGATAGATGGTCTTTGGTTTTCAATCGATCAGATTGATGTAGCAGTCACTCCACGTACTAATGTTAGGAGGATCTTTGTACCAAACTTTGTAGCAGCTAGCGCATCAGACCCGTCAATACAACGGTCGCCGTTGCATGACAAACAGTACGCGAAGCGAAAATGTAAAAAGGTTCGGAAAACGTATTTTTTGAGAATCGATTCTCAAACATTTCGGATCGATTCTGAATCTTGTTAAATAGTAATCGAGATTCAGACGTGAATCGATTTTTTTTTCCTCAGACCCCTAGGTGGCACCATAAGCTAGTTTGTGTGTATGTATATATATATATATATATATATATATATTTGGGCTGCAGCTATCGATTCTTTTTGTAATCGATTAATCTAGCACTTTATAGATTCGATTACTCGATTAATCTAGTAATTTCTTTACGTTTTAAAAGAACCAAAACAAATCATGCATAACGAAAAGTTTTGTGGCTGTAAAATGATCAAGCATGTTCCATTTATCTCTCGAAAAAATAGAGAACTCCAACTCTAATATTTGGCTCCAAAACTAAGCCCATTTACAGTATTCATTTATTTATTTACTTGACAAAATAACAGTCAACAGCAATAATGTAAGTTAATAAACTAAATGGTCCATCCACTTTTTTGTGAAAAAGCTTTTGTGAAAAGTTGCAATGTTTTTGTGATTTTCTTCTTCGCCAATCACTTATATAGTTTGAAAAGCAAGCAGTTTGAGACGATATTGTCACATAAACCTTAGCAAAAAAAAAACCCCGACTAAATGTCCTTTTAACATTTGAAAACTCTAAAATGTGACCAGGTCAGATTGGGTCCCCACTAGAAGAACATCTCTGCTTTTACTTTGATGTTAGAGTCCCAGACCCACCCTGGGCCCCTTTAGCCCCACTTTATTAACCTCCTGGTTACGCCCCTGCTCAGCAGCACTGAAACGTTTAGGAATAATCACTTAATAATTCTAAAAACTCACAGGAGTCTCTGTGTCAGGAGAGAGTAAGAAAATAGAACATTTTTTCTTACTTTGGTTGCAGCGCAGCATGAAGTTTGGTGATTTTTGATGCTGTAACTTTCATGTTGGAGCATTTTTTTGTCGCAGATAGAGACGTTACGGTTCTTAAAACTCTGTTTTCATTCGTCCATTAGCAGATACTGAAAATAGAGAAAGCGCAGATCTCCACTTTGGCCAGATTTTTTTTTTTTTAGATCCGTTTTTTTTTTTTGCCGAAACTCTGCGTTTACGCGTGGATGACGGGCCAAACCGTAGAAAAATATCTCCGTTTTGTTTACGCGTGGACAAGACTCTCTTGCGATGGAGCGTGAATAAGTTTACTACTTAAATATATGAAAGCTAAACATCCTATCTAGTCAAACAGCATCATGTACAGTATTAAAATTGGTGAACATCAACGTATACAGGTTTAGGTTACGTTACCTTTACACTGTACTTTGTTCTCTTCTTTGTTTAGAATGTAGCGATCCCAAACTTTACACATTTTCTGCCGGTTATGGGCATCTTTACTCCCATCGCAACAACTAAATTCAAACTGTGTCACGCGAGAACAACGGTCCGTGTGGAACAATCAGATCTCTGCGCGTCATAGAATTTTAACGAGGCCTAATTTTTGGAATAGAGTAACTCGAGTTACAGAGTGATCCCAGTATGATCCAGAACCTCTACAGACAGCTCAGTGTTTCCTCCTCTACAGTAGCGGTCTGTTCTAGAGAAACTGATGAAGCCTCTGACTGAAATCATTCTGTTGTCGTAGGATAGTCCTAATAAGACGATGATCAGGGTTTTCAATCAGTAATAAGAAACAGTCAGCTTTACATACAGAAAATCTTAGCCAGTTAGTTTGTGTTAGCAACTGGTTAAAAGATCAATAGTTTAAAAAAAAAATTCTATTAAGCTCTATTTTATGAAAAAAGAGCTACACTAAAATTTTTTGTTTTTTTTTTGGTCATATTTAGGAATGTTAATTAGTCTGGATTAATTCACAGCTACCCTGTAATTAATTAAGTTAAAAAAAATGTATCTATGACAACCCTAATATCTAGCCATCATCATGAACGATGAATAAAGTTCAGAAATTATGTTTTTTTTTAATTCCCTTTAAAAAAATTAACTTCTTAATACTCAAAAATCTGTATTTTCTAATATAAAGTAAACTTGGTAATTAAGATAAATGAATTTAAATATTTTTTGCAGACATTTGAGCAAAACTTCCTAAAATGTTCAGTCTGGAACAGAACAGAAATATAATTTATTGTCTCACATTGGTTCCTAAAAAAGAAAAGTTTATTAAAATACCAATGTATTCTAAATTAAGATGTAAGTCAGTATGCTGTGTTTCCCTACCATGTGGACTAACTCGCTGTCTCAGCCTCTGTCCTGTTGCCCCGTCTTTCTCTTTCTCCCTCCTCATCTCGGTGATTCTCTCCCTCCTTCGCCTCCTCTCCGATGATCCGTTCTAGCATCCTCTCCTGTCCCTGATCTCATCCTTCCCCATCATCGCTTTTCTGTCGCTCCTCTCTCTCTTCTTCCACATCGTCTCCTCCGTCCACTTTACTCACCAGGTAACTCTCCGTTTTTCTCACCTTTGTCTTTGGTGAGGAAAAACTAGAGATGCTTCGTTGTCGCTTCATTTCTGTAGAATTTAAATTAATTTCACCTTTTTTTCTGGACAAACGTAAAGATTTCACCTTCTCTGACTTAGTTTACATGTTGCAAAATTTATGATTTTCAATTTCCATTGCCTCAAACAGTTTCAAAACAATCAGCATTGAGCTAGAAATTATATTCTATTTTGTAAGATGGCATAGTTACATCTTCCCTGGTGTGCTCCTGCCTTCTGTGCGCAGGTCGGCCTCTCTCTCACTACCCGACTCTCAGAAGCATCTGGAGTTGGTGTCCGGTTACGTCGTGATGCATTCAGTGTTGTCTGAAAAAGGAGCTTCATGCGCTTAACGTACGATTTTTACAAAACTATTTATTGATTTCATAGCCGCTGGCTGGCAGCTGGTGTGGCAAGGCTTTCTTTCAGGGTGGCAACTAAGGGGGAAAGGGGGATTCTCCAAGGAGTGTTAGCCAGCAGGCTAACAAAGGATCGCTAATCTGGCTAGCAGCGCTGGGAAGCTCCTTGCTTTGGTTTCCTCCTGCCTGGCTATGTGGCGATTGGCATCCACCTTTTAACCGTACCTTTTTTTCCGTCGGTGTTGCTCGAATGAGTTCCTCCTCGAACTCAGATGTGTCTCCTTCGCCTGCGAAGCACGGCTCTTTGAGTCTTGCCTGCGTCGCCGACGGCCGGAGGCTATTTGGCCAAGAGCGAGCAGCTGGGTGAGCACCCCTGTTTAGCAGAGTAGCGCCACCTGACGGCTGTGTGTGCCCCAGCAAAGTATTGAAATAATTAAATTTATGGCTATCTGCTTGTATAAGCACACATAATTAAAGCAAGTGGAACTTTTTAGTTTTACTGTTCACTATTAAAATGTCCACAGCAGATTTTAGAGTCAGGTTAAATTGTAAAAAATATCTGCCACTTATCACAGTAAGAACTATGAGTGTGTGTTTTGTAGACTGTCGACGATATTTAGAGGTCAAAAAACATTTAAAGATAGTGGCCAGCACAACAAAAAATGTCTAATTTCTTTATTAAAAGTATTGTGATCTAAAAAAAAAAAAATGTTATAACCAATTCCCAGCCAGTGAATGGGAAAATTACTGCATGCAAAGTATTGGAGTTGCAGACAAAATAAATCTGTAAAAAAAGCCACATAATTCAAGTGGTAATCAAAATATTATGACACATAAAAAAATCTAAATAATTAGGCTAACTTCTAGTAATAAACGGTATTCGTGTCGAGTTGATACTGGTTGGATTTAAGGGCATATTCACAAACGCTACTAGGGTTGTTACTAGGGAGCCTCTGGGTACCTGATACGATTTGCGATAAAAGGCTCACGATAAAGATTATTTCACGATATAACGATACAGTGATAATCGATATATTTGACAGGAAATGGAGAGAAAAAAAGACACTTCTAAAGGAAAAAACAATGTTTATTTTCACTTATACTGACAAACTGTCTTCCTAACACCGACAATATTCCAGTGCAACATTTCTGTGAACAAATTAAGTGTCTTAACATCAAGCGATACTACACTGAAATAAGAGAAAGAAAAAAATTGCTCTACTTTGTTACAGGCAATTAAAGTTTTTTTTTTTTTTTTTACTTGAAAACTTGAACTTAAAGTATCTTGGATAAATTTTAATAAATTAAAGCAATTTATTCATTTATTTATTCGGACTAAAGGAGACCCTCCCCTCTCTCTACGACTATCGATCGAAGCGAAAAGTCATCCGCGGACTTCGTAAAGAATCTGTTCCTTAGTTCTGAGGCTGTGCTGCATACGCTTTCAACTTTCCTCCTCACAATCCCTGAGTTTGATTGACGATCGAACTCTGCTTTTCCTCCGCCTGCGCCTTTTTTCTCTCCCTGTTTCGTGTTGCCTTGTTTTCTTTCTGCCCTAAGAAGAGTTTTACGTTGCCTCAACCAACAACTGGACAGACTCAAGTAAGACAATCTAATATCATTTAACTCTGGGTGGAGCCAACTAGATATTCCTTGTATTATTCTTAATATGTTGCATATATGCATGTTTTTGTAAACGTTTCATCATATGTTCTGTGTTCAGACTATTTGTGTTTTCTTTTTATGATTAAACTGAGTTTTGATTGTACGATTGTGTTGTTATAGTTATTAATTAGTAGACAAGCAGTGTTTGGTTTGATTGCATGTTACTGTCACTCGACTGTTGCTTTTAACAGCTGATCGTAGCGCTTCCTGAGTGGCAAGTAAATATCGAAAACAGTTTCTTTTTGCTAAACCTTTTCAGGCTTCTTCGTTAGCCGAAGGCTAGCTCTGTGGCTAAGCGCCACGTGGTCTCTTTGTTCAAAGAAACCACGAGGCTTCTTGCTCGGATCATAAAATAAGTCATGAAACTTAAACCCCTATTTTCGGCGTTTACTTGCCTGCAGACGTATCTCGCATCTATGAATGCGTGCTTGATCCGACTAACGTACGTAGGAAACTTCCCGTGACGTGTTCTCTCTCACGTGCCCTTTGTCCGCCATCTTTGTTTACGTACCGTTAACCCTTAGTCAGCCGAACCAGACTAGTCGGTTCGTGTAAGTAGTATAGGATGTTTTATTTTTGGTGTGGTATTTAGTTAATGAATGTTTACTTAGTAATTAGTTTCTTTTATTCTGAGTGTGTGTGAATTATCGCAAACAATTAATTTCCTTCAGACAAGGTATTTTGGTAAAATCACTGATAATCACTAATTATTAGTCTAAATTAATTAATAAGACCGTTGTTGATAACGAACTATCGATCGGATATATACATTTTTTTCAGTTTTTGGTGGAAAAACTGAATGGCGCCTCGTTAATAATTTTAAGAGATAATTAAATTAATAATTTATGAACTATTAATTAAATATTCCTGGAATAACCAAATAGACCATAACCTTTATCAAGTTTTAATTGATAAATCCCCTACATTGTACATATATTTGTATATTAGTATATATTATTGCAAAGTTCTTGTAAACAATTTTTTCATCAGAGACACTACTGTATTGAAACATTTCAGTTGCAATCTATTACGTCGACAGGTAAAATACGTTGCACGTCGACGCATCATCACTTTCAGAACAAACATGTTTGTGTCGGCATGAGTGAGTCAGTTGACTTAAAAATACCTCCATCCGAACTCGCAGTTCAAAGGTATGAAACTATTTTAAAATAAAAGCGATTCTGTCGCTGGCTTTGCAAAAATGGAAAGGGCTTATAAAAGCACGACGGCCATGCACCGGCACCTCAAACAGCGGCGTCCGGGAGCAGTTCTAGCAAATCATAAAACACCGTAAGTTTTCAACTTTTTCACCAACGCTATGTTTTTACCCTATATATGACCCAACACCCCCACATAGAAGGCATATACACAAGCAGACACACAGGCACTCATATACAAAAAATTAACACTCAACCTCTTTAAAAGCAAAACTTATTTAAGCTTCTTAGCTGCGTCTGCTGTATGTTACAGCTATCTGTTTTGTTTTTTTTTATTTGTGTGCCGTGTTGGCAGAATGAGTCGTAATGCGCACAGACTGATTATGAGCAAAAGCCCAAGATGTGAGATTAAACATGTTTGTTAACAAAAGTAATGCACTACCTGCTAAACGTAGCCGTCGTGGACATTAATACAACGTTGTTTAAGTGCTTGCAAAAACAAACCGACAACGAATTCCTGATTGTCACGTTTAATAACGCCTCATCCTGTTTGAATACTTTTTTTTTTTTTTTTTTAATGCTCCTCCAGTTTGTTGGATTCAAAGTTGCCATCTAATAACTAGAAAAATGTGCAGAATTTTATTGGAATGAACAGCGCCTCTCTCCTTGTTTATCTCTTTTTTTTTTTGTGTGCAAATCTTATGTCGGAACCAAAAGAAAATGCAGCAAATTAAATGTTTTTTTTTGTGAATGAGGAGCATTAAGTGAATGTTAAATTTTGTTTTATATATTTTTTTTATTTTCTTTCCTTTATTCATATGATTTGGTTGCACATTTAACTTGTTAAATGTAACCTGTCAACAGGAGATTGTGCTAATACTACTTCATTTGGGATTTTATTTTACAATTAAAATGTGTTTATTTCATTGAAATACATATATTAATAAATGTCAAATTTCTATACAAATGAATTAATGGGTAAATTATTGATAATCAAATCGAAAAATTAATCATTAGATTAATCAATGCATCGGAAAAAAATGATCGCTAGATTAGTCGATTACAAAAATGATCGTTTTGCCCAGCCCTATTTTCAACAGACCGTAGAACTTAAACGTTGAAGGCAAAGCCTGCTCTGCATAGCTTATTCACTCTCTGCACCTAGACGTGTCCGTGTCTAACAGACTTGAATCTCGGATCAAGGGTTGATGAGATGTAGAGAAGGTCTTTTTCCTGCGCAGACTGATCTCTCTTGGAGAGATCCTCATGAGTGGCACCCTTGATTTCTCGAACTAGAGGTGATTCTTCAACCGTGCTGAGAGCATCGCTCCGCTTGAAGTGGGGCAATGGTAGAAATGGTGATGTTTGTTGCTGCAAGCGTTGGTTTGAGCGCTTTCACAGTCAGTTACATTCTTCCGCACCTTACAAACAGCAGAATAAAATAAAATAAAAAAATTAGCTTTTGACTTCCAGTTGTTAAATTCTTAGTGTTAAAGCATAGACAGAGTTTTTTCTGGCTCAAATTGAGGCAGAGGTGGTTCCATCCTGACCATGCGCCAACACATGCATGAATTCTGTGCATTCAACTGACCCACTTTTTTTTAAAGGTAACATATTTTTTAGTTAAGTGTTCTAATAAGAATATTCCTTATGTATTTTATTAAAACAATATACATACAAAAATAAGGAGCCAACTTTAAACTAAAAGTGCATTAAGTTGTAGGGATTTATCCACACATCTGGCAGCCAGACATTAACTATCATTATTAACTTTAATTATTTACTATTCATAGGCTATTATTATTTTGTTCCACGTTTCATCATGATAAGCACTTAAGGTATAAAGTGGTGTTGAAAAACGCATCTTTATTCAATTAATAACAGTTGAAAAATGAAGGATTACGTGTTTTGTTTCACAAGGATGGCAGATTTATTTGTATCCGTCCCAGATTAATTTCCAGCCCTATAAACAATACGAAATTGGCATACAATAGGTTTGATATTTCGATAAGCATGTTGATGAACCAATCTACCCGCGAAATTTAGAGCAACGAGCTGCAGCCGGTTTAGGTACCAAACACGAAAAATGAGGTATATAGAGGAATTCAACAGATACAAACAGCCAAGGGTGTTATATAAATACCGTACACTAGGGGTGTCACGATACGATACTCGATTAAATTTTTTAAATGTATTTTTTTATTTTTTGCGGTACAGAGCCCTACGCCGTTTTTAGACTAGTCTAGTCTACGGTCATTTGTATCATTCATTAAATTTTGTACTGTAAATCTTATTTCATTTTACATATAAGAGATGCAATTTCTGTTCTTTATAATGTATAACATTAGGCATTAAGTGGTCAAATTGAATTAAATTATTTACATTATTGCATTTACGATAAATTATTACTTATAAGTGTAAAAATCTTGTTTTAATAAATAACATAATTAGTAACAGAGGGTGGCTGCCACCTAGTGACTCTTTTTAGTCACTGCAGCTTTACTTCTCTAAGCTCTGTCCGCCTCAGAGAAACCAGCTAACGTGGAGCTAACAGTTGTTGGCTAATTGAGAATGTTGACTTGAAATATCGAACGTGAAAACAAAATTTCCTCACCCATGATTTGAGAGTAGAAGGAGCGGATTTTTTTCGGATTTCTTTCTTTCTAGCCATGTTTTAACTGTAGCTTAGCTAATATCTACTTGCTAGCGTTAGCTAATATGCTCTGTAGCGGTGTTCTGTGTTCACGGGGATGTTATTATTGTCATATAGCAGTAAATAATGTTACCAGGTGTTGTGAGTTGGATGAGAAATAGTGAGAGTTACTTATTAGTGAAAATGCGAAGTTTGGTTCTTTGCGATGAGGAAATCTGAGTAAATAGACGGTTAGCTGCTACGGCGCTACCATATGTGAACGGAGGGAGGGGTGATCCCGGTCATCTTTAGATTTCTATGCACGTAATTTCGAACGATTTCGATAAATAAAAAAAAAACATACACGCAAAACAAAATTACGTATATAAATTGTTTTGACAGCCTTTTTCCTAATAACATGATATTGATTTAAGTATAGTTAAACGTATCGTCTTTTGTTTGTTTTTTCTAAAATATAAACAGAAAAAAACATTTTTACGTCATGGGAAGATCTGACAAAATGCGGTAAATAACAACCTGCCAAACTCTTTCGCATTTTCTTAATGTTCCCACGGGAGCTATTTTTAACATTTGCCTCTTTTAAATGTTACCATAAAGTGCTAGCAATGTAGTTTGTTTGAGTTGAGTTACCATAGTGTGACTTTTCTTTTATTTATCTGCAAAATTGAGTTGTATAATTACAGTTTTGCTTTTGCACAATTAATGTTCTCAAAGTTTTCTGTTAAGATCTGTAGCTGAATCAAAGGTCGCGCTACAATCTTTTGTTTTTGCTCTTATTCAACAAAAAAATCATTTTTTTTAATTCAGTAGTTCATTTTAATTCATTTTAGTGTATATCAAATCCAAACAGACTAATAAGAGAATCCACATTGTGCAGATTATTATTAATGGAGGCTGAAGAACCTCTTGAGTCAAACTTCTTCTGCTGTTTATGCGTGTGCAGTAGAGGACAATGTCGCCCCCTTCTGGTCAGGTGTTCCGGAGCGCCGCGCCCCATGTGCGTTCTAGAGTGTAAAAACTCTTTTTAGGGTTGAGGGTTTGCTTCTTTTTTCTACTTCTTGTTTAATCTGTCGTTTAACTCTTTCTTGTTCTGTTATGGTTTTTAAATTGTCCGAGTCCGTTATGTAGTTTTCTCTTTAACGGCGATCTGTTGTGGCCAATTTCTTGATAGTATTGTCCGCTTCGTGTTTTTGCTGGTTGTGTGTTTTTTCCTGATCTCTTTTCTACATCCTTTTTAATGTTACATCTTCATTGTTTGGAATTGTCGCCCTTTTTCTCCAATAGACGTCTTTTTACAGATTTTAAATGGGATCTCGCATATAATGCCACATTTTTGATCTTGTGGTTTCTTGTT
Source organism: Apricaphanius iberus (assembly GCA_028564705.1). Taxonomy (NCBI): domain Eukaryota; kingdom Metazoa; phylum Chordata; class Actinopteri; order Cyprinodontiformes; family Aphaniidae; genus Apricaphanius; species Apricaphanius iberus. Next base: position 310,981 of record JAPXFQ010002006.1, read on the forward strand.
TTTGGGGTGTACCAGTGTTTTCTGAACTGTATGGTTTTGTAGGTGTATTTATATTTGGCTTCTTCATTGATTTTGTTTTTCTGTATTTTGTTTTTTGTTATTCCTTTAATATATCGTACGTAGGGATGTTACAATCTCGATTTTCTTTAAAATTTTAATTTTTTAGCGAAATTGATCGAAATTGCGTCACGACCTCGCGCATCGTAATCTAAAAGACGATCGCCTCCTCCCATGTTTACATACTGCAGCGTCACTAGCGTCCCACTCAGACTCCGTAGTAGGGCTGAAACGATTCGACGACTTACTCGATTCCAAAAATTGCTCTAGGCAAAAACTCAAAGCCTCGTTAAATTCCTATGACGCGCAGAGATCCGATTGTTCCACACGGACGGTGGCGGAACACAACAGCAGCGTGTGATACAGTTCTGATTTAGTTTAGTGGAGAATAAAGATGGCCATAAACGGCAGAAAATTTGTAAAGTTTGGGATCGTTACATTCTAAAAGAAGAAGAGAACAAAGTAGTTTTGTTATTAAACGTTCAGAAAATCTCGGAAGTGCTTCTTTGTTCAGTTTCGGGGTGATTTAGAGGTAAAAATACAACTACACTATTATCTTTAAATGAACAGAGAACTCCAACTCCACCATTTGGCTCCAAAACTATGCCCATTTACAGTATTTATTTATTTATGTGACAAAATAAACAGTGAACTGTAATAATATAAGTTGATAAACTAAACGGTCCATCCACTTTTTTGTGAAAAGTTGCAACGTTTTAGTGATTTAAATTTTTCGCCGAATCACTTAAATAGTTTGAAAAGCTATCAGAGTTTGAGACGACATTGTCACCAAAACCTTAGCAAAATAAATTAAGTTTAAATGTCCTTTTAACAGTTTAAAACCCTAAAATGTGACCAGCTCAGATCGGGTCCCCACTAGAAGAACGCCTCTGCTTTTATTTTGGTGCTACAGTCCCAGACGTTACTGTTCTCATCCATCCACACAGAGAAACGGAGAAAACGCAGATCTCCACTTCGGCCAGAGTTTTTTAAGATTTGCTTTTTTTCTTTTTTTTTAAATCTCCGTTTACGTGTGGAAGACAGGCCAAACCGTAGAAAAATATCTCTGATTTGTGAGATACCCGGCTACGTGTGGACAAAGGCTGTCTTGTAATTGAACGGGAATATCGAACGTGAAACATCGTATTTAGTAGGGGTGTGAGTAAAAATCGATTCACGTCTGAATCTCGATTCCTCGATTCTCAAAAAATGTTTTCTGAACCTTTTTACATTTTCGCTTCGCGTAGTGTTTGTCATGCAACGGCCACCGTTGCATTGACAGGTCTGATGCGCCGTTTGCTAGCTAGCGCTAGCTGTAGCCGCTAGGCTAAAGCTTCTGCATGAAAGACGAAAGAGAAATCCAGCCCGCCCCGTCTTTGCTGAAGGTAAATGTTTGGGCCGTCTAAAAGGTCTTCTCCATGCTAATGACACCCTTGGCTAAAGTTTTTTTTTTTTTATTTATAAATCTGCAAGTATATAAGAGCGATCTTTCTTTATAAGCTACACATAAACATCCAGCAGCGCTGCACACCTGTGGCGCTTTCAAGGAAGTCCGAAATATATGCTGAGTTCAATAACGTTAGGACTTTTAAAGTTTCTAACAAAAACAATGAAAATAATAACATAAGCCATAAATTTCTGTTTAATGATGGTTTATAAGCAACATTCGTTGCATACTAAATATTTTCAATGCATTTTCTACTACGTACCAAAGAACAAACAAAATACATATTATTATTTTTTTCTTCTTAAAATATATCAGCATTTTTTTCCTCAAGACTAGAAATTTTGTTTAAAATTTCTTGGATGTCCAGATGCAATTTCATGTCTTGTTACTTTTGAACCAGTTCCCTTCTCTCAACATAGATTGTAAAATCAATTTTGTGTTGATGCCCTGTTACATTCATGGCTCACTTCATCACAGGCAGATCAAGTTGTGTGTATTACAAACACAAATGATGAATGAAAGAGTATTGATTAAGAAAAAAAATTGATTTGAATCGAGAATCGCTTCTGAATCGAATCGTCACCCCAAGAATCGGAATCGAATTGATTCGTGAGATGATGTAAGATTCCCATCCCTAGTATTTAGTCAAACAGCATCATGGCATCGCTACAAATACAGTATTAAAATTAGCGAACATCAATGTATACAGGCTTTAGGTTACGTTGTTTCAGTGATGCTTGGTGAAAAATCATGATGTTTTCTGATGCTGGATCATTGAGCTCGTACTGCTGTGGTACACCAGCTCTACTTTGCAGTAAATACACTGTACTTTCTTCTCTTTTTCAGAATGTAACAGTCCCAAACTTTAAACATTTTCCGCCGTTTATGGGCGTCTTTATTCTCCGCCATCGTGCCAACTAAATTCAAACTGTCATAGGAATTTAATGATGCATTGAGGCAGACTTTTTGCCTCGAGCAATTTTTGGAATCAAGTTACTCGCCGAACCGCTGCAGCCCTACGCTGTGCTCTACGGCGGTCGGTTAGACAGAACTTTATCGGGCAGACATCAACACGGTTCACATTTACAGAATGACCAATTGTACTAAGTTCAGCTTCTACAGACTCCCTTTCTGCAACCTAGGCAGACTCCTAAGTTGGAATCGGTTACATTAAAAGTCTGTAAAAAAAACAAAGAGTGAATGGATGGCAGCCACCCTCTGTTACTAATAATTTCTTTTATTTATTTTAACAAGATTATTACACTTATAAGTGTAACAATTTATTGTAAATACAATGTTATTGCAAATAATTTCAAGTTGACCATTAATACCTAATGTGATACATTACACAAGAAAAATTTAAAATGTATCACTTATATGTATTTTTAAATAAGATTTACTGTACAAAATGTAATGAATAAAACCAATTATCTTAGATTACAGTTGTCTAGAAATGGCATAGGGCTCTGCGCTGTAAGGAAAGAAAATTGAGAAGCGAAGATTTGGAAAACCGTGACACCCTTATTGTTTATTCCCTTTGTTATGGACTGGGGTAACCGCAGGTTTTTAGTGCTCCTTTAATGTCTTTTTTTGTGGTTCTTTTTGTCTTCATTTTTGTCAGTTTGTCAGCAACGAGTTAAAAACTCCTTATAACAACAAGAACCTTTGAGCTAAAAGAAAAATCAACAGAAAGTGCAGGAACAAACTCTTTCAAGGAGCCGTTTTCACCCACCTGGTTTTATTAAAAGTGTGAGACGGAGGTGCAAGTTTGGCTGTTTGAAGAAATGCTTAACACTTAAGAGATTTAAACAGCATTTTAATGCCTTTGGAAAACAGCTAAACCAGAGTATGAACAATAAAAAAAATGAATGTGGACAGTTAATTGTTGAAATGAACGACTTCCATGGTACATGATGTAGTGTGTGTGTTCCAGATCAGGGACAGTACAAAAGGTCCAGTAGTCAAACAGTAGCTGATGTGAACAAAAATGATTCTGGAACAACTTCACGTCCAAATGAAGATACAGTCGCTGCTACAGCATCTAAAACGTATCACTACGTGTTGCAAAGCACTTTGTTTATTATAAGATAGCCCTCACGTAATTTTGTATTTATGGTTCTAGTGTAAAAATAGCTACTCTGGTCCTGATGATGAAAGAAACGTGTTACAAAAATTAGGAATGAAAATTACCACTGAACTGTAACAAAAACTCAGTAAAAACCAAACGCCACCTGCTGTTTCCTCCGTGTAATTAGTCGATTGGAATGAATATTTATATGAATTCCTTCAGTTCTGCTCTCATTAAAAAAAATATAGTTCTGAAGCATATAGGGAATCCTTAATGTGCGCCTGCTTTCCACAAGATGCGATGCAGCAGGAATCGGACGTGTCGCAGAAACGTTTCGTGGTTTCATGAATTTATGCGACAGTAGTGCTGTGTTGGAAAAAGACCTGAAAGCTTTAAAACGGTTTACCCCCAGTAAACGGCTTGGCGATCCGATTTTTTTTTTTTTTCATACCGAATCCGAAAAAAAAAAAAAAAGGTTTTCTTAAGAAGGAAATCAGGAAGGGTAACAGTGAAAAGTATCCAGAAATTTTCAATATAAGACGTCCATTTTCTGATTAATTGCCTATAAAAAAATAAACAGTTTTCTACCGGGGACATCAGGGTTGAAATCCGTCAAACTGCGAGTCTAATTTGTTGTTTTTTTTATCGCGAACAAGCAGAAGTTAATCCTTGAAGTGAAAAATCACCGGGTTTATATTAAACCAGGGATAATTTTTACAAGTACAGCATGAAATATACCTTTAAGTCATACAAGCGCAAGTCTCCTGTGAGTTTGGCATCTTTTAGAAACAACGCACCATGTGGGAACGGACGTGCTGCATAAAAAACGCGTCTATTACGTCACGGGTCCGGTGGAAAGCAGGCGTTAAGAAATTTTTAAAACTGTTTAAAATGGATGAATTAATCAGTTAACTTTCTCAGGAGACCCCACCTCTCTCTCCATATTGCTGCTAACGTTAGATTAAAATATATAGATGTATATATACTGTAACCTGTTAATGATTCACATCCAGAGTTTCATCTCATGATCTGTGGTGGCGCCGTTGCTGAGCTGTGCTTCCTAAAGCCTAGTTTATGCTTCTCCGACCGCAAATTTGCACTCAGATGCAGACGTATTGACGCAGACGTTTTTTATTTATAGTACTCCGGCTTGTCCTCTCCACTCTATTATTTTCCGCGTGGGAACTTCCAGTACAGCTGAATGTAAACAAACAGGGAGGAGCAGCGGACCGTAGTGATTTTAGGATTGAGCTGTTGTGTTTGGCAGTTGAATACTGCTGCAGTAACTCAGGATGGACATAGAATGAGGCAGATGAGTTTGGAGAAGGTTGTTTATACCAGACGTATAGTGTGCTATTAGTAGCACCACCTAAATACAACTTCACAGCACAGATGTCCTTATCAGTGTTGGGTGTAACGCGTTACTACGTCGAACACTATAATGATATTACATTTACTTTTGGAAATATGATGTCGTTACTTATTTGACTGATCTATTCTGCGCGGAACCTAAACAAGCATTTCCTGCATGACATAATCAGCGCGTCCCGAATCACGTACAAATTTGGCCACTACTTTGAATTTGTTTTCCTGTGAGTTTGGGATCTTTTAGAAACAACGCACCAGGTGGGAACGGACGTGCTGCATAAAAAACGCGTCTATTACGTTACGGGTCCGGTGGAAAGCAGGCGTTAAGAAATTTTAAAAATTGTTTAAAATGGATGAATTAATCAGTTAACTTTCTCAGGAGACCCCCACCTCTCTCTCCATATTGCTGCTAACGTTAGATTAAAAGATATAGATGTATATATACTGTAACCTCTGTTAATGATTCACATCCAAAAATAAAATCCAATCTTCAGTCAGTTTGTTATAATCAGTAGAACCCCCCCCCGTGTGTCTTAATTCACATGTGGAGAACGAGAGCGGGAACTTTTCCGGGTTCCTGGTCCGCTTGTCTCCACCACAGTGTCGGTGACTACGCCTCGGCGTCATCCGGGCATCACAGCAGCATGGACTCCTGCATGGCGAAGGCCTCCGGCGCGTGTCTGTAGTGTGGTCCACCGAACAGCTGGGGGAGCTGTTGCCGTACGACCGGCTGCTGCTCCTGGAACGGCGTCCTGTAGTCAGGCAGAACGTCTGGGTCACTGGTGAACGTGAACTGGTGAACCGGGGACATTTGGGCCTGCTGGAAGCTTGGCGACCGCTGCATCCCGCCGGGGGACTGAGGGGGGCGTTCGCCCTCTGGGTCCCACTGGGGGACATCTACGATTGGCTGAGGCCTGGTTCCCGGCTGGAAGGGGGGATTTACCTCAAACCTGTAGTCCAGGGGGGTCTGGATGTGTGTGGTTGACGTTAGCTGCTGCAGGTCTTTGGGTCGGTTAGAGGCGGGTGGCGGCTGCCGGCGGTAAGTGGCAAAGGAATTATTTACAACCGTTTTCTCTGGGGAAAAGTTGTTGGGCCGCCGGTGGGTGGTTGCGTACGGCGGTTCCCTGTAGGGGGAGTTAAACCTGGCGGCTCCATAAAATGTGTCCTCCAGGCTGACGCTGTAGCCTGGGTGGAGGATGGGAACCTCGGTTGTAGTTCTACCTGGAGAGTGCTGCCGGGGCGGACTGTTATACCGACCCCCAGTGTAGCCGGTGGGTCCCTCTGGTGGGCCGCTGTGGGGGAACTGAAGATGCTTGGCTGTCCTGGGACCGGTTGAGACGGCTGGGCTCGGTCCACGGGCAGGGCTAGCCGAGCTAAAGGGTGTCCTCATTCTGGACGGGGGCTTCTCCAGCTCCAGAATCTCAAAGTCCTGCTCCGGCAGTCCCGGTACGTTGTCGTACTGGGAGGCGTTGGAGCCTCGATCGGAACCGGGGACGAAACCCTTGGACCGCGCCCGGCGTTGAGCGTGGATACCGTCGTTCGGGCTGGAGGGAGCCGTTGGCGTGTTCCGTGCCGCGGCTGCCTTGGCGGCTTCTAGCTTCGTCTCGGAGGGTTTGACCCAGCGGGGACCGATGATCTGGCGCGAGCCCGTGGCTGCGTTGAAGTTGTGGTGATTCTGAGGCCTCTGGCCGTCCCCCGCAGGAATCTGGGAGGTCGTGGTGGCGGCTGACGAAGGATTCGCTCCTCTCTCTGGCGTGGTGGAGGCGGACTGCTTCTGTTGCTCGTCTTGCGTCTCGTTGGAGCGTGTGTCCCACTTCTCCACCCGTTGGCGGCGGGCTGGTCTGTCCACCGAGTCCCGGCGAGCACTGCTTGAGGGCTGGCTATCCGCCTGGCGAGCCAGTACAGGACTCTTGTCTCTCGGAGGCTCGGCCGGCTCGGTGTGGCTTTGACCGTTGCCCACATGGTTCTGGGGCGGCACTGCGACCTCTGGAGGAAGCTGCCCCAACGGCTTCTTAGGAAACTCTTCCTCCTGACCTGCAACATAAGAATAACAGCCGGAGATTATTTTTCCATCAGGAGACGAAACGATCAGTGATGGTTGAAGACACGACAGGGTCATGAGTTCATGCAACAACACTGCCATAGCGGTAAAAATGGAGGAGAGTTAAAGATGACGCACAAAATTCACAGCAGAAGACAAAAATAAAAACATCAGAAATCATTTTCATTGATATCCGTAAAGGGGTAGTCAGATGGGGAGAGTACCACGAAGGTTTTGCCTCGCAGACGGAGACGTCTTCCTTTTACACCGGTTGCGCTGTCCCAGAAATGTCTCGTGCGCACCTAAAGATAGTGATGCGCTTCCAAAACGCGGCATGCTCCAACAGGTCACAGGGCTAAACAGGAAAACACTGATTGCATCACTGTAAGCAGCCGGTAAATTTTCTAAATAAAAGGTTTGATTTATGTAATGAAGATTTGCTTCGAGCCTCGTACACACGGCAGGAATTATAGGTCGATTTTTGACCTGATGTTCACCTTAAGACAATCTCCGATTATCATGGTTGCTCTTAAGGCTGTATTCACAACTTATAGTCGATTGGGGACCAAAATTGCTACTTTGCTGCTGTTTTTAGCTGGTGTGGTTCGCATTCATGCTGGCTTTAAAGTCCAGAGTTTCATCTCATGATCTGTGGTGGCGCCGTTGCTGATCTGTGCTTCCTAAAGCCTAGTTTATGCTTCTCCGACCGCAAATTTGCACTCAGATGCAGACATATTGACGCAGACGTTTTTTATTTATAGTACTCCGCTTGTCCTCTCCACTCTATTATTTTCCGCGTGGGTGAACTTCCAGTACAGCTGAATGTAAACAAACAGGGAGGAGCAGCGGACCGTAGTGATTTTAGGATTGAGCTGTTGTGTTTGGCAGTTGAATACTGCTGCAGTAACTCAGGATGGACATAGAATGAGACAGATGAGTTTGGAGAAGGTTGTTTATACCAGACGTATAGTGTGCTATTAGTAGCACCACCTAAATACAACTTCACAGCACAGATGTCCTTATCAGTGTTGGGTGTAACGCGTTACTACGTCGAACACTATAATGATATTACATTTACTTTTGGAAATATGATGTCGTTACTTATTTGACTGATGATCTATTCTGTGCGGAACCTAAACAAGCATTTCCTGCATGACATAAAATTCTTCCAACTTTAGAGTTTGGTCTTATTGGATGGTTCTGGTAGCCATGGTGACGTCAGCTGACGTAGTGGTCTCACTGTTGACCCCATGAAAGGTTAAGGATTAGTTGCCAGTGTTAATGCTTAGAGGCTAACATTTAGTGTTTTCGGATGCAGCCCTTTTCTGGTTTGTTCTGGTGTCAATGTTTAAAGTTTCCCTGCGGAAACATTGCCCTCTGCACATAAAAAAAAACCTGCGAAACGTCCGGATTTGTCCTTTTGAATGTGTTCGTTTAGAGGTGTAGAACATCTTAGAACTGAGAGACAGCAGTGAGGTGTCCGGTAGCAGTGACAGAGGAGATGGAGGTACACTCTGGAAAATAAGTCTCAGCAAGACGGAATACGTGAGCGGACAAATGGAACGGTGAAGTTACAGTGAGTAGAAGAAAGGTAAGGTGTAAAAAGACGGTAGTGAGACCAAACCAAAGATGGGAGGTGGGAACTGGAGGATGCAGAGCTCCAGATGTTTCTCTTTGAGACTGGCGAGGACAGGTGGCACAAGGAATGAGGACATCAGAGGGACAGCTCACGGTAAAGTCTGATTACAGATTATTTGCTTTGGCGACGCCTGAAAGATGAATCTTGTTTCGCTAGAATTGGTGATTCATTAAAGTTGTAAATATACATTTTATTATTTCATTAAATTTAGCTGCACTTTTGGCTAAAATGTGGCGTCTTCAGGGTGAGATTACGTCCTCACTGCGGTACAAAAAAAACTATTGTTGAAAGGCAGTACAACTGTTACCAGGAAGTTAACATTTCAAACTAAAAAACAAATTGTAAAAAAAAACGTATACTTTGCATATTTGCAGCAGATTTTTTAAAGCAACATGTTTGCTGTTAAGGAATGATGCGCTGGCACTTTAATGTCTGTTGAGACATAAGTGAACACCATAGTTCTGATAACGCTTTAAACTACGTTAAGCGCTTTGTGGATGTACTTTAGACGCACGATGTAAAAGTGAATTCGGTTTCTGTCGCTTTTTTTTGTTCTCAATACCTCTGTTTATCCACCAGAGGGAGACATTACCAACAGTTTTGTAGTTTCTACCACTTGAGCGACAATACGGCAGTGAAGGGGACAGAAACCAGGGAGCGTCGACATGTAGAAAATCACAATGTTGAAGGGATAAAGGTTTGTGTTGGTGGACAGACAGGAGACAGACAGGACGAACTGACGGATAGAGACATAGACAAAAGAAGACCAGTCAGGATAGCCCACCGGTTACAGTTGTAGGAGGGAATGTGGCCGCCACTCACAGCCACACTTTTGTTGTTGTTGGCTAACATTGTTTAGGAGGAGAGGAAGAGAAGGCGGATTAATGAGGAGACTGGAAGAAACAACTGCTACTCATAGACAGCCGGAAGGAGCCATCGACCGTCTGTTGTCTCCGTACCTGGCGCTGGCAGCTCCAGCTTCGCCCTCCGCAGCTCCGTCATGGACGCCTGAAGCTGCTCGATCACGAAGTCGTCCTCGTAGAAGAAATCTTTGGCTAAAGTGACCTGCAGGAACTCCACCAGCTCCTCCATGGACAGCTTCATCAGGTGCTCTGCGGGCCAAACAAAAAAACGTCCACTTTAGCGTCTTCCAACATCATCGGCTGCAAAGCGGCCGTCGTCGGGCGACTCACTCTTGTGCAGTTTGAGGATGGTGTAGGACATGGCAGGCAGCACTCGTTCCCCCTCGAATATGTAGATGTCCCAGATCCTGAGGGTGAGGGTGAAGGGGGTCTGAAGACGGACGGAAGCAGATATTAGAGCTGCTAAAAAAACTCCTCAGTGTGACTGACTCGGGATTTTATTATAAAGCTCACTTTTGTTTCAAGCATCATTTTTGCTCTAAATCGAAAATCGTTTTATTCTGACGCTGCAGACGATGATCATACTGGTTGTAATATTGCTGATAATTAAGAGAAATAAATATGACGATTAATTGCCCCTCTGTTGCTGATTTAGTACTGATTTAATTATAGGCAATCTTTTTAGCAGAACACCAATCATAAATGTGTTATAAATATATATATATATATATATATATATATATGAATAAAATATAGTGAAGGAAACGATATCACTTTTTTACAGACACGCAGAGGAAAGAACCGCCCTTTTCATTAGCATAATGAGGCAGAAACAGGAGACGAGGGTATGTAAAAGCAAGGAATGCACATATATGGAAAAGCAAAATATAATTAAAAATAAAAGCAGAAATATATATGTCAGTTTTGGTCCTCCATAGAAAACAGCCATTTTGGACAAAATTCAATTCAAATTCGTAAAAAAAAAGAAATATATATCAATAATTTTATTTTGAATATCGTGGCGTAAAATATTGCGATTTTCAAAAACATTCCATACATTTGAAGAAAATTGTGTCATTTTCTTCTTTCCTTGTTACAACAAATCATAGTGAATTAGATTTTTAAAATGGTTATATATTACTGAAAATAATCACGAAAATGATTTTTTTTTTTTTAGGAAAAGAAACATTTTCAGTGACATTACTTCAGCGTTTTAAACATTTTCCATTGTGAAAAAAAATCTACATCAATGAAAGACAAACACACCATGTATATAAAACTTAAAGCTCATTTGCATGTCATTTTCTTTACAAATTGACATAATATAAAATAGGGTTGCAAGAAAATATCGATACGCAGATGAATCTTGATATTTTATGTAACGATATTGTATCAATATTTAAAAGCAGTGTCTTTTTCTTTTTTTCTTTTTTTACAATTGGAAATTAAAGTTTTACAATTGGAAATGAACCATTAATGTTGACAGTTATTTTTGTTGGGAAATTAAAAGTGACTGCTAGTTGGTGGCTGTCTTGTTTCCAGTGGAGAAACTAGATCTGGATGTGTTATTGCTGAAATGCGTTGGAGTTTCTGGAATGCTGGGACACATTTTCTATAGTAGTAGAGTTACGAAACTAAAATTTCATTTAATAAAAACTATTCAATACTGAAAAAAACACGCAAAAAACTATACTAAATATTGACACTGAGGTGATTTAAAAAAACTGATTTATTGAACAAGTAGATGCAACCAATACCAATCCTTTTTATCCAGCTACCTTAATTCATACTACAAATAACACCAAAATATTGATACCACGGGAACAGAATATCTAATTTAGATACCAGTTTTAGTATCTATTCATTTCTAGGTAGTACGGCAATATATCTTATTATATAATAAATCAGATTCTTGCCAGTGCACATCCCCAATATATAACACTATTTAACTCTAAATTTTATTTCTTAATGTGACTTTTGAGTTATCTGATGGAATAACACCATTATTAAATACAAATTATTGTTATCTACAAACTATCTTTCATAGTAAACATCGCCAGAGTCCGCCCAATTCTCTCTCTGGCCAATACAGAGACGCTAACGCATAGGGATGTGTATTGGCAAGAATCTGGTGATACGATATTTCTTTTGGTTACAAAGAAGACGGCTGGCTGTTTGGAAAGTCATGGAAGCGATGTTCGCTACTGTTAACTCTTTAGGCGCCAGAGTTTTTTTCATATACAAAATATTTAATTTTGATATCTCCAGTTCAAAATGTTGTCACTTTAATCTGATTATAGATAAAGGTACACTGTAAATTAGGAAAAATCTTCAGTATGATCAAAAGTTTGTGATAGGAGCAAAATCACACATCTAATTTGCATATTATGACGTCATCAGGCACTGGCAATATTGGATTGCATGACTTTTACAAATTTGTGCTTTTTTAATTGTTTATTTTATTTAGATTTTTCTATAGATGCATCTTTTGGCTTCTTTTAAGAACAGGTGGACATATCTCTTTATGAGGCTCAGTTACTCTATTCACTATATAAAATAAATAGAAAGTAAATCATTGGGCACAGAATTTTACAGATCCGTCCCAAAAATAACTAAGAGGCTCTTGAGATTGTCTGATCCACTGGTGATCCTACTCTTCCTCATCTATGAAGCAAACCTCGCCATCATCCTTATTTGCAGCGGGACAGAGAACTTTACTGCTGTTTACTAGCTTATTAGCTGTCTTTTTTCTCTCCTGTTTTCCATCACATCTGCTACTATTTCCACGGATTTCTACACCCCTTCTACCTCAGTCATGATTAGCTTTATTATGACCGCCTTGCTACCCGATCACATACCTTGCGCCCACCGGGAGAACGCGATAAACGGCTTCGGAGCTGGAATGTTGCTGCTTGTGGAGCGTCATTGTGAAGCGGGACTGGCTGTTGCTGCGGGACATTTTAATTTCACTTTCTTTCTCCAGAGACAACTAAACATCTTGATCAGAGGTAAATATTTCTCTTCAGAATCTGAATAAGCCAATACTTCCCGGTGGGGAACTCAGACGTCTCGACATTATTAGTTTTATCTTTCTAAAATCCACTCTCTCTGTGTTGTGACTGCAGCAGCTGCACGTCGTATCCCCCGCTCGCGGCGCCGACTAAAAAGCTGATTTACTCCAAAAGTTTCCATGGTAACACACCCAAAAATGTGTCTCGGGTTAAAAGGTACAGATGTCGGCCATCTTCTGGTGTAAAGTAGTAACAAAATTAGTGTCCCTATCTCCAGCTGTGGCTTGTTAAAGTCAGCAATGTTGCTTGTCGCAATATTGCGAATTTGGAGCCAGAGGGTTAATAGACTGACTAAATACTCATATAAAAATATTATTTTAATGAGCATTAAAGGAAAAGTTTGTGGGTTTTTTGCAACCTGGACGTTATTTTTACCATGCATTGCATTCATTTTTTCACCCAGACAAGTTTGGAGCCACTTGGAGTCCTTTGGGAAAAGTTTATATCCACCCTCGATGAGCGTATATCCTTACATATCCTTCACATGGCCCCAAACGGCAGCGTCAGTTGCGGCAAGATTACATGTAAAGTCTACAGTCGAGTCCGCCTGAGTCTCTGCGCTGCGTTGGCTTCGTCAACCTTTAGCAAACGCAAGCAATGCAGAAGTTCAGCTAGATGAAGTTTTGACGGACTTGACGCCGTGCGTCAACCAATCGGAGCATCTCACTGTAGTGACAAACTGTGAGGTGTGAACGCTGCATTATAATGGGAGTCCAATGGGACTCTGCCTCTAAATAAGGAATTATCTGCCCCATAACTCCTTCATTTAACCATCTTTTGTTATGAATCGTGATATTCCCCTGTGAGTTTGAAACGTCTGGGAGGTGCTAAGCTATTAGCATCTGGGTGTGTTTGGTCATTCGGTTAGTGCGATTTGGAAACGCGTAAGCGTAAACCATGTTAATGTCTGCAGTAGTTCTGTCTAACCGCCCGCCATAGAGCGCAGAGAGAAAGTCCTACTCAGACTACAGCTGGGATGGAGCACGACAGTGACATAATTGCGTGATAGTGTATCTGTATTTTTGCCTCTAAATCACCCTGGAACAGAACTAATAAACACCTCTGATACTTTCTGAAATCACGGGGGAATATTGCTAACGATTAAAAAAAAACATGGTTAAATGAAGAAGTTTTGGGGCATAATGCCTTATTACAGGTGGTAAATCTCCTGCCCTGATTGACTCCAAATCCTCGGTTCTCAAATTATTTTTTTTCTTCTTAGGGCGCTTTCACATGGTACGGGAGTCCGTACTCGGGTACGGTATTTGGTCAAAATCCACTTATTTCGTACCATGTGAACACAGACTGTACCGTGCCAGAATACGGCCAGAGAGACCTGCCTTGGAGGTAGTATCCGAGTCCAGGTACGAGCGGCCACGTACCATGTGAACACAACCCGTACTCTGGCCGTACTCAAGACAATAGACGCGCTCCACGCGGAAATGACGACACCGCCGGCCGAAATTACAGAATCACCTCGCGACCATACAAATACCAAAACAACGCGATTCAAGCATCCCACAGCAACACAGCAGGTTACAAAACGGCGGGTTTACTACAACACTCACCCTGTAGATGGCTTCAGGTAGCAGCTGACCAGTAGACCAGTTTGTTTACATTCTAGGCTGTCGCTCGTTTTATGACGTCGGTACTTCTCACTCCCTTGTTTGTTGGAGAACTAAGACTTATTTGTATACCGCCACCTGCTGTTTATTTGTAGTAAAAGACTGGATCCCAATACGGTCGGAGATCCGTGACATGTGAACAGAAAAAATTAGCATTTTCTCTGGCCGTTTTCTGGTACGGCCACACATGTGAAAACGGCCTTAGAGTACAGAGCCCTATGCCATTTTTAGACTAGTCTAGTCTATGATCATTGGTTTATTTCATTACATTCTGTAAAGTACATTTTATTTAATTTTACAAATAAGTGATGCAATTTCCATTAGGGATTAATGGTCAAATTAACCTGCTTCTTTCTTCCTAGCCATGGTTTAACTGTAGCTTAGCTACTAGCTAGCGTCAGCTAATATGCTCTGTAGAGGTGTGCTGTTTTCACGGTGATGTTCTTATTGTCATATAGCTGTTAATAATGTTACCAGGTGTTGTTTTGAGTTGAATGAGAACTGATGAGTTACTTGTTAGTGAAAATGCGATGTTTGGTTCCGTATGATGAGGAAATCTGAGTAAACAGATGGTTGGCTGCTAACTGTTGCTATGGAGTCCGAGTGGGACGCTAGTGATGCTACAGTATGTAAACATCGGAGGAGGTGATCGTCTTTTAGATTTCGATGCGCAAGGTCGTTACGTAATTTAAATCGATTTAAAAAAAAAAACTTTTTATCGAGATCGTGACACCCTTAATAAACGCTGATCGCGACTGGATATAAACTTTTCCTGAAGGACTCAAAGTGGCCACAAACTTGTCTGGTTGAGTAACTTAACGTAAGAAATGCTAAAAAATAAGGTCCAGGGTGAAAAAGGAACAAACTTCCCCTTTAAAGACGCATCAAAATAATTTGTCCTTTTGGAGCCAAAGCTTAAAGAGTCTAAAAAGCTCCATATTAGAGTGTTTTATCTAGGTCACCACCCTGAGGTATAAGAGTCCTTTGTTCATTATGAGCATCATAAAAAGGCTCTGTAACAAGATAATATCCATCATTTCTGTGTCTTTTATAGAAAAGATGTCAGCCTAATTATTAATCTGTTAAAGAAAAATAAAAGGAATGAGATTTGGTTTTCTGTTCAGTGTATAAGCTAGACTTTGGTTACTTTTTTACAGATGTTCCCAGCTGAATTTACTTTTAGCAGTTAAATAAACGTATATTAGCCAGCAGCAAACCATGAATGTCCAAGGTTGTCTTTCTGGTAAACAATACAAATGATAGGTGAGTGTGGACCTACTATACAAGGGAGGTTTTATTTTCAGTGAGCACAGGAATAATGTATTTCCCTTTTTTTAATAAAAAATGTCAGTGAAATAGGTCATGTTATAAAAGGTCTTTATTATCAGAGGATATTAGTGTAAATTAACCCCACCGCCAAGCGACCACTGTATTTCTTTGAAGTTCTGCATCAAAACAGAATATTTAGCAAAGTTATCTAAACTCTTTTTTTAAAATAAAAATTTGCTTACATTTTTTTTGGCGGACAACATCTCGGAAATTATGTTTAAACTTTTTTCAGTTCGTTTTTAGTAGTCTCCTTGTATTCCTAACAAAAAAAAACATGTTTTCTTTTATTACTTAAGCTCATAGTTTTCAAATAAGATTGCATTTTCTTGTGATATTAGAGGGAAAACATTTTGTTTTTTAACCAAAACTATTCATATTCCTGTCAGGTTTAGTTTGTAGAAAAACAAATGTGAAAACCGAAATTATTTCTTTTAAAGTACCTTAAAGGATTTATTTATGTCTCAAAGTTTTATATGTCCTTAAAATAATGGTGGTTCAGTTGCTCCACAACATTTGTTATTTTGAAGTTCCTCCAATAGAAGAAGAGTTTCCACCGCTCCGTCTCTTCCTGTTTAGTGGAGTAGATCTTTTCAATTCTACAACTTTGGTCAGCTATTGGCTCAAGTTAGTTATGAGTCATAAGCTAAGCCTTTGGGCATTTGTGATTAAAAAACATTAAGAAATTAGTTGAATTTTCAGACAACTGATTGTGTCCTTTTTTGACATATGGTTAAAAAAACAATACTATTAGGTTTCCAATGATATAAATTCATGGAAATTATAAATCAAAATATCACGGATTAAAAAGTAAAAATGGTGGATGGGCCCGCCGGCGGGCTGTCGAAACGTTAAGGGGTTTAATTGTAGCGTCTCGGCAAGAGAAGTCTGTAAGAGTTTGGTGCATTTCTACTCGCATTTCAGCACAGAAGTTGTTGCTGTTTTAGCAGTTGCAACCGAGCGTATGGTAAGGGTGATCCGCGGAGTTATAAAAGCTTAATGAGAAGAAAGGACGACCGCCGTGAACTCCAGAGGCGCTTTATTTTTCTCGCTCACATACATCAGCTTCCGCTCTTCACAATAAAAGCGTTAGGCAACACATCCTTGCCGACTGCACTAATTAAAATAAAAGTGGCTTTACACTAAGCTATGATTACGTTATCATGTATTTGGTTATGATGGTGGAGAACATGTTTAGATCTATTGTGCTACTTTGATAAAGTAAAGCGATTTAGAACTATTTTTTATTCTTATGATATTTTAAAGTATCTATTTTAACAACTGTAGGACATATGAGGTGAGAGCATGTTGTGATGTTGTGTTTTTAAAAGCTCATGTCACTTTTAAGCAACAAAAATACCTCTTTTTATGCGGCTTATTTGTCCGTACAGCCCTTTGATGAATAAACTTTTGATGCATAGCCATTTAAAACTATTTTGATTTATTGTTCAATATTTCAACAGCTGTAAAACATTTGAGGTGATAGCTTGTTCTTCTGCGAGCTATTGAACTGTTTTCTAATGATATTCAGTTGTTAAAGTGAAGGAAGGAGAGAAAAAACGTTTCCATAGCACTTTTAAAAATTTGTCCCTCTAATCCGATTAATTAATTATCCAAATAAGCGTTTCTTGCAACCCTAAACCACACTTAGAGCCATAAAATATCTTTTCCCGGTATCAGAATCACTGTTTTAATAACTAGTTTTCTTATTAAACTCCTGAAAGAACTTAAATGCAGCTCAGAATCCGATTTCATGCTTTTTAATTTAATTTAAAAGGCCTTAATTTTTGCAAAAATCTTTTTAATGCACAGCTGAAACTCTGTAGTGTAGATGTTATTCATAAAAAAAAAGGAGCTTTTGTGTAACCTTTCAGAAGCTGGAATAAATAAACTCCTGAAAATGTTACATAAAATTCACAAAGCAAGCGAGCAGCTTTGTCTGCAACTTTCAAGTGTTTAGTTTTTCATTCCAGCCAAATGCAGCATTTATAAGGAATTCTGGAGGAGGATGTGTGAAATTTAAATTGCACACACACCTCAGATTTACTGCTGGTTAACATGAATATATTTTTAATGTACTCACTCGGTCCAGGAAGCACTGGAAGAACCACTTCATGGTGTACAGGCTGGTAAAAACCTCCTGGTTGTCCTGCAGCAGCAATAAACACATTGCTAAGAGCCCTGCTGGGTGAAACATCCCTCCCAGTTGCCACCAGTTGCGTCTCACCAAATGTTGCTTCAGTTTGGGCATCGTCTTCTTGAGGATCCGGTCGTGGTGTTCCTGGAATCGCATCAACTTCGGGAAACCGGGGATGAAAAACCCTGAAAGTGGAGAAAGTTGAAGAAAATCAGACTAAAGTTAATGTGGAGGTAGGTGTGTGAGTTTGTGAACTCTCTGCTATCTGAAGATACAACCTCGGAGAGGATCAGAGGAGGGATGGGAACAAGGGCCTCTGTCAGCATTATCGTTAAGGTGAGCTCGAGATTTCTGACCTTCAAAGGCCAATATGACAGTAATTGTTTTGGGTTCAGGCCAGAGATTAGATTTGCCTGGTTTAAAGTGAAAGTTTAGTTCTTTTTTACCTGGACCTTATTTTGAGCATTTATTACGTTCATTCACTCACCCAGACAAGTTTGGAGCCACTTGGAATCCTTCAGGAGAAGGTTATATCCATATATGGGGAATATCACCAACTATTCATATTAAAACATGGCTAAATTAAGAAGTTTTGGGGAAAATATTGCCTTACAACAAGCGGCAAATCTCCTGCCCTTATTGACTCCCATTATTTGGATAGACACGCACAACTGGATATAAACCTCTCCTGAAGGACTCCAAACTTGTCTGGGTGACTGAATGAATGTAATAAATGCTAAAAATAAGGTCCAGGTAGAAGATGGAAAAAAACTAACTTTCCCCTTTAAGCCTCTCAGTCTTGTGATTTTCTTTCAGGTTGGATTCTTCTTCATGTACGACTTTCGCCAGCTTCCTAGTCAACGCATCCAACCGAGTGATCTAAGCACAGTAAAAAATTACCACGAATCCAATTATACAAATGTCTTCTACGTCCTCAACGGACAGCAGCGACGGATACGTGACCTTCCACCTCCCCCAGGAATCCAGCTGGGTGCATCGAGCCAGGACAGGAGGGTTCCCCTAGATCTACGGTTGAATTTTAGAGGATAAAGCTGCAGGGGTGAGGAGGTTCATACCAAAAACCGCTTTGGGGAGCCTAAGCACCGCCCTTCCACTTCCGGTCAATGGAGCGATAAAAGTTATTTTGAAATGCGCCGTGGATCAAACATATGATGTCTGTGAATTTTAAATACAAATTTTGACGCAGAGAAAAAAAACGCTGATTTTCGACCAGAGGCAAAAGTTACTTTAGGTTTTGTGTGAAACGTTTAGCGGACTACAACTGCAGAAGAAGAAGTAGAGCGAGGGTCTTAGCTTCCAGGATGAAGAAAGGAGCATTAAAAACGGAGAAAACCTCTATAAATCTGACCTTGTGGAAAGTAGCAGCTATGTCGGGGATAAAACAGTCGGTGGAGTGAGAGCCAGCATGGAGGAGAAGCTCTACAAGCTCTAGGTGAAGGTTTTACGTGCTATAGCTAGTGCTAGCTCCCGTTAGCCAAATGAAGTCAATATATGCGACTTCTGATTTGTAGGCATTTTAAATGAGAATTTTTACAATCAAATAAATCCCAAATCACTGGACAATAACATTAGAAACGTACATCATTAGTTACAACATATGTGTGATTCAGGACGTGAGACAAAGCGGACCAGAAAATAACTTTTATCGCTCCATTGACTTCCATTCATTATTTTTTCGGTTTGGGGGCCCATGGGCCGACAGGAAGGGGAGGAGTCTTAGGCTCCCCATTGCGAGTAACCAGTAGTGGGGCGCTATTCGACCGTCTCAAGGTAAACGCGGTAGACGGCTGGAAAACCAGCAGGAAAGAAATAAAAAATAGCGTTAAATATGTTTTACACACCGTCTACGATAGTTCTGCCGTCTCCCCCCCCCCCCCTCGATATCTGAGTCTGTACTCTGCCCCCTAGTGGGATTCTTCAGTAGTACATGCAAAGCCAGTACAAGATGCAATTTGCTGATTGCGTCAACGTGAGGTTAAAAAACAAGTTAACTTTGAGCCTTAGAACATCAAGAATGTTTATTAGAATCATTCACCTGTGTCTGGAAAAAAAACAACAATCCTTAAATACCGTAATATTGATATGTTTTAAAAAATACCATGATAAAAATTTTTTGCCATACCACCCTGCCCTAATCTGTCCTAATCAGCTTTTTGTGCCTCCAATCCGATCTTTTAATCTCAAATCCTAATCGATTTTCTTGCCTTTAGTATTCAAATTTATAACACAAATATATTTTTGCAGGTAACTCAACTTTTTAATTAGACTAATTTCATTAATGAGCATTAACATTGTTCTAAATCCGATGAAATCAAAATCTTAAGTTACATTTTTCCAACTAAAGTAAAAAGCAAAACATTTACTTGGTACAATATTATAAAGAAAAGTATTTCTGGCTATACGCTGGCGTGCAAAGCTGCCAAACACTCTATACTTTTGAGTAAATACAATTTTTTTTAAGTTGCAGTATTATTATTACTGTTTTCACTCTGAGCTCCTGAATTTAGCATATATTTCCAACGCCATTTGAATGCACCACAGGTGTAAATGCATTGTAAATGAGTTTCTATGCCTTCATCGTATTGTTGGTTATTGTTAGTCCTTGTTCGCATCGCTACGTAGCTTTGAGTTATTGTGCAATCACAGCCAAACGTCACTCTGAGGTAATTTCGCAAAAAACGGCTCGACACGTCAACTAATATAGGTTAGCCGATCTCAGATTACTGAAAAATGTGAAAATATCATCCCGATCTCAAGATTGGGACATTCCTCGTCGCCACCTAGCTTTATAGAGTCCAACTGAGTCGGCGTTTTGAGATTTCTCCACGCTTGAACCCAATTCAAAAGTGATTGTTTTCTGTGTCCTGAAACGGCGCCTCCTCGCGGGCGAGAGACACCTATAGGATTTAGTGTCTTCGCTCCTACGTCTTCCTCAGCTGCCACCGACCCAACAGGAGTTTTGTGCATTTATTTAAAGTTACAGTTTAATTGGTTCCATGAATCTCTCTTAAGCATGTTGATTCGTAGCAGTTGCTCAAACATGAACAACTTGTGTGGGGTTTTTACCGTGCATGGCGTGCTTCTGACCCGACAGCAGCTTAACCAGAGCCCAGAAAGCGTCCTCCTCGTTCATGTAGATCAGCAGCAGAGCTGTGATCTGACTCATTCCCTGGCAGTACCCGACCTCCTGCAAAGCAACGTTAAATGTTTCATTAAAGGGGGACTCCGCGGAAATAGAAGGCATGGATTGATAATGCTGAGATGCTGACTCACCGTGTTGTACATTGAGTAAGCTGTGAGGACATGAAAGAGCGCCTGCTGCCTGAAAACCCAAACAGAGCCTCGTAAATACAGACAAATCGTCATCTACCTTTGTCCTTTGGGTTTTAATGCTTCACATAAATTGTCTTTTTAAAAGTATTATTTCCAAATTCAGGCCTGATAGCAGTCCGGCGTACTGAAGTGTTTGAGAATCAGGTTCGCGCGATCTGAAAAGCGCTTTCTCACTCTAACGGTGCGTACACACCGAACGCGATAGACGCGACCAGAGAGTCCGGTTTACGTGTAAAGTCAATGGAGGAGCGCGAACAATCGCGAATGGGGAACCCGCAACACGTCACAAGCAGATTTGCGTCGCGAAAAAGCTTTGCTGCACGATTTACGTGACCAAGTAGTGCGGCTGATACATTTCAGGCGCGACCCAAAATACGCGCTGCATTTTACGTCTGCCGCAGAAGTCGGAGAAATCTCAACTACAGCTTCAAGTCGCGCCACAACAACCAATCAGCTGACGGGTGTCAGTGATGCTGGGACTGAATGGAGTCACAGCATCGGCAGGGCGTGTAAACTGATAAACACCGTGGCTATTCACCCCGAGCTACATGACACCAGCTGTTTTCTATACAGAGACAGAAATAAACATTATAAAGAGGCTAAACTATTTAGACAGAAATGCTCTTCAGAGGTTTGTGGGTGGCTCTTAATAGAGCCGTTGTGGCCGCAAAACAGCTGCCTGATCCAAAATGTCTCCACCAAAGCAAATCACATATATACTTTTACTAACAGCAGACAGATGGACAGTGAGTTACTGCTGCGTTTAAAATATAAAATTAATCAGTTGAAGCGATATTTTCGGACTTAAATTGGTGCTAACTATTAGCGGAAGTAGCTGGGTACATCTTCACAATAAGAGCGTTTATTTCCTGTTGTGATGAACCAGGGTTTTATCTGCTCAGTTTATTCATGGGAAAATGGGAAATTGTGACATATTACATTTGCTTTATGTCTGCTGATATCCAAATATTAACTTTATTCATATGTTTTGGTTAGTTCTACCTCTATTTATTATATATATTTTTAGTGATGTTGATTGGCAAAGATCTGGGGATATGTATCGGGATACAGAGGGAACGATACGATATATCACAATATACCGTGATTAGTAATACTATATATTTCGATTTCAAACACAGAATTTAACTGTAGAAAACCAGTTACAGCATCCTAAACTCTTCAACCCATTTCATCCACAACACATCCAGTTTTATCACTAGTTCCAGTTGATCCACTCGAACGGAGGAGGTAAAAAAGCCAACAACTACCAGTCTTACTTTTTGCCAAAATGATTGTGGCGCGTATGAATTTCATTGAATTTTTTAAAAATATCGATGATTTGCCCTATTGCGACATAAAGTATCGAAGTATATTGGCATATCCAATTTTTCTTACATCTCTAATGTTTTTTGTGAATGTGATTGTGGAGTTTAACCATAAATTCAATTGATTTATCCTACATTTAATGAAAAAAAACGGCATATTGATTTTTTTCCTCCATTTACACTGAAAATTTTAGGGTTTTTTTGTCATATTTAGGAATGGTGAAATATTTCACAGCTACCCTGTGATTGATTAGATCAAAATTAACAGTTTTACTAAAAATACAAAAATAAGCTGGTTTGTAGACAAAGTTTGTATGTTTAAGCATCGGCACTGTTTCAAAAGTACGTGTATTGGATGAAACGATACCCATTCCTAGTAGGAACCTACTAAATATTCGGGATTAGTTTCATCGTTACATGTTTTCTGATGCTTTAAACAGCTCATATATAACAGAACAGCCAAAAAAATTTACTTTTTCGTCATTTATGACAGACAGGCACCTGAGGAAGAAAGAAAACATAAAATTTGGAATTTAAAGTGTAAAAGATCAAATCAAGACTTTTCTGCAGGAAAACTCAAAGGCACCTACTTGACATCATAGCGATGCATGAACATGATGTGGTCCCTGTAGGTTCTGTTCACATCCAGGTCAATCTGCCGGATGTCGGGGGACAGAGCTCTGGCCCGGGTTTTCAGCTTCTGCACAGCAGAGGAACAAACCTGCAGGTTAAACTCTCATTAACGGCGGACTGTCTGGATTAAAGCTGAACAGGCCTCCCGCCTCCGTTTCGTTAAGTAGGAACCAAGCCGACAGCTGAAGTGGACCCTCAGCTGTTACCATAGGAGCAGAATCGGCTCTTATTAGAGGCCGTTTCTCTTTCATGCCCTGAAAGACGAGCTTTGTGTCTCCCACAGTGAGACATAAGGAGTTCATTACTCGGTCTGAGATCAGGAACGGGAGGAAGAGCTTCATGAAACCGAAGCAGATTACAGAAAAAGGAACAGACCCGTTGGAGTCGGCGGCACCCGTTTCTGTTGATACGTTGTTTTCTTTATGAAAAGTGTGGCTTGAATTTCATTTAAAACCTTCCTCTGCTCAGTCAGAATGTATGGAAAACATCTATAAACGGCAGTTTTTGAAACCACAGATTCGATCCGAAAACGCCTCTGGTTGGACGTTTAGAACACCTGCCATACTTATTAAAAAGTTTGTAAAATTTTAGGCATTCTTTAATTAACTATTCAGATTTTCAACAATAAAGAAAAAAACATTAATATGAGCCATTACCTGAACTGTATGAATTTACACCATTTGTGTTGAATTCGACATATTACGATTGCATAGTAGAGCTTAAGCCACATAAAACTGAAACGGTAAAAGTTTATTCTTTTCACTGTGAAACCCACAAACATGTATGACAAATTATTTTTTATCATTTAGACGGTATGTTCTGTACTTTTCTAAAAAAAAAAACCCCCACAGTTATATAAGGTTATTGGTAGGAAAATGAAATAAACTCTTAATTTGTTTGAGTACAAATATTTACAAAGTAAATATGCTAAAAACATATATAATTGTTCCAAGTGGTATTGAACAACCAAATCATCTGTGCCATTTTAATCCATCCAGCACTAAACAGAGGAGCTCACACAGGATGAGAACTTAAAAAAAATAAAACAGTAATATTTATAATTCTGAAAATAATATTAAAGTCTCTTCTTCTAATATTCTGCAACAAGAATATCATGTCCCCAGTGGTGCTAAATACTTGCCAAAAATAAAAGTATGCATGTAAGGCGACTTCTATGTGCGTTTCTAGTGGTGATTATTTCACTGTTTTAGTGGCAAAAAAAACCATAACTGTGCACCGCTTTGGCCCTCTGCCATGTTGCTGTTTTTACATGAAGTCAAAGTACAATCTTTACGTACGAACCGCGTAAAATAGAAAGTCTGGCTGCAACAAACGAGTGGCGGCGGCCATCTTTCCCATAGCTGGCATGTGTTTCTGTGCGCGACAAAAAGCAGCAGTTTTTAACACCTTTTTGAGACTGCCACTTTTTACTTTTATCAAAACAATTATCAGAATATTTCAGATTTTTGTTTCATTTTTGTAAAATTAAAAAGTAAACTATCATTGGTACTGATAAAATTTCTAATTCAGGAGAGTAATTATGTCTTTTTTGTACTCCTGAAAACTTTTAGAAGTTTGTTACTTAACTATTCTAACCACTTCAAAATTATAAAAAATAAAAAGTCCACTGAAAAAGCCACGTGTCATTTAAAAAATCCAGATATGGTCATCATAAATTAAAAATCTTTTTTGCAAATCATGTTTTTTTAAAGGCAATGTTCTGGAAATATAATTAAAATTACACTTTGGTTTTAGCTCTGTTCAATTTTGGCCAAGAAGATATATATATATTTATATATATATATATACATACACATTTTTATTTTATTTTACTACTTTTCTGAATTGATTTGCATTTAACGCCATTTTTTCTCAAATATTAAAAGACCTTAAAATAACATATTCACGCCTTGACGTTTGTTTAAAATTATCGTGCTTTCATGGGCAAAAATTTTTGTACTCTTACAACTCGATTAATAGAGATTAATTACAAAGCCTCTGATTAATTAGATTAATATGTTTTTTTACTTGGCCGATTAACACAATTTAAAAACTGTTGTGTGCATCCTCACGAATCAGACGCAGTGAGAAGACGTATATATTTGTCCATGGACCTCAGATGGTTAAGAAACCCAGGTTACGTCAGTAAATACAAAGAAAAACAGTTGTTAATCATTGTTTTTATAAATGTTAGAAAATCAAATATAAATAACACAAAGCCTGGGTCTGTGTTTGATTGGTTGGGAGAAAGTACTGACTGTAGTATTAAGCTACCTGATATATTAAGCTATAATGAAATTTTTTTTTTAATTAAACCATTAGTCGGCCTATTTTTATAAATTCTATCACACTACACGTCTATCGCTTGCTGTACATTATTAAATTATTTAACAGCCTTACTCCACATTCTTTTCTGCTTTTATCTACTACAACACAAAACTTGCTGCAGACCGCAAGAGATATCGGTAATTTTCCATTATTGGACCGAATTCATCTCGTCTCCATCCCTTCAGCGAAGTATCGGTCTCTCTAAACTTTGTAATGAGCTCATTTTTTAGAACAGAACCAATAAAGGTGAGCAGCCTCCAACGCAAAGAAGATGCCGTACCTCATAGAAGTCTTTCTTATCCTCCTTTATCTTTGGGATGTCCAGCAGCAAGCACCAGACCTCCCCTCGGAGCTGCAGAGGGACGCCCTTATAGATCCTCCGGACCAGCTGGAAGGAGAAACCAGAACCTGCTGTCAGGAAGCTCAGAGATTTCATACGTATAAATAAATCCGTCATACAGCTGTAATAAACCCACTCTTTTCAGACCAGCTCATCTTCACAGCTTTCTTTTATTCGTTTTTATGTATTTTTCTCTTCAAAAAATCTTCTTTGTTCTTTAAGTCAAATATTAAACAGGTTTGCAAGATTTCTTTCCTTCACCTCCGGAATATTGCTAAAATTAGAAACTTTCTGTCCAGGAGTGATGCAGAGAAACTAGTTCATGCATTTGTTAATTCAAGGCTGGACTACTGTAATTCCTTATTATCAGGAAGTCCAAAACATGCAATTAAAAGCCTTCAGTTGATGAACCACGGAAAGAAGTAAAACCTGCAGGATAGCGGCCCTCGAAGAATAACTTTGGGCATAGTCTCCAGAAGCTGATCAGAGAAAATAATGAATGAAGCCGTAAAACCATTGCGAACTGACCAGTAAAGGCAGATTCAATCTACTTTCTGGTCTGAGGATATATGAAAACGCTACAGCTGCAGGGTTACATTCTGAACCGTGCGGAGAGCTGATTTACAGAGACGCTGTGAGGAGGAGAGAAAGGTTAATGAGTCATAAATCAGGCCTGGAACCTCTCCTCCATCAGAGCCGTTCGCCTGTTTTCGTGCTAAAAAGGGCAGAAGATGTAGCGCATCGTGTGAGGAGCGTCTTACTCTCCATCA
Source organism: Apricaphanius iberus (assembly GCA_028564705.1). Classification (NCBI taxonomy): domain Eukaryota; kingdom Metazoa; phylum Chordata; class Actinopteri; order Cyprinodontiformes; family Aphaniidae; genus Apricaphanius; species Apricaphanius iberus. The sequence continues at coordinate 337,373 of JAPXFQ010002006.1, forward strand.
GACTCACTTGTTGCCGCTTGTAATTAGGTCCCGATAAGCGAGCCTAACATCCTTCGTCAGCGTTAACATCACAACATTGTTTGGAAAGATATGGCTCCTCCATCGTTTCATTGCCTTTAAAATATTCTCTCGTCTACGGCAGACGGCCCCCGGATCGGCACAGGTTGTATTCTTCTACACAGAAAGGAATAAATAATTTACAGTATTTCCATTTTGTTTATTATCAGAGTCTAAAAAATGGTTTAGTTTCTTAAAAAATGTCCAGTTTCTCCAAGTTACATCCGGCCATAACTTTTAACGCATGTTGACACTCTTTTCTTTGTCATGCGTCACCTAACCTTATATATAACATAATGTAACATAACATACATAACCTTATGTCTCACACAGGTGTGGGGATTCAGGCGTCTGTAGATCAATTCTTTACCTGAGTTTGCCATAGAAACATCTTGTAGTTATAAGTACTATGAGTTTTTCATTGACACTTTTGTCGTATTTATCTAACAAATATGTGATTTGCGGTTATCAGTCATTGTTTTTGTTTTTTTTCTCTCTCTGCCATCCTGCAGGTGTAGCAGCAGACTAGGATGTTGTCTCCCTTTCCTTTCCATCTTGAACTAATCTTCCCTTTTCCCTCCGTTAGGGGAAACAAACCCAACATCAGTCTCTAATTAACGATCCTTGCGCCTCATTCACCACTCTCTCCAGGATTTCGTGATTTTGCGGTCGCAACTATTTACGCAAATTTAGCCAATCCCCGCAATTTCTGCGCACCATGCAATTTTATCCAATTAACTTTAGCGCACCTTTTTAACAATTGTGACTCCCTTTCTATTATCTTATATCTGATAGCTAAGGAAGGTCCTATGGGGTACAGTTTCCTCATTCCAGACGTAAGAATCCAAAATAGGTCACCTACACAGTTCGTGTAAGTCCGATGAGAAAATAATCAGCTGTTACCAGTGATGCATAGACAGCAGCAAGCGGCAAGTTTTCATTAGAGCATTCTTTATGTGGCTGACACAAGCTGTATTTTCAATTACTTTTTAAATCCACTCAGTTAAGGATTAAGAAGACCTAAAGTCTAGTTTCTTTTCTTCTTGGCTGTATTACATTAACTTCAGCAGCGGATAAAGGTGCTTTTTGGTCTTTTTGTTGAATTTATTTTTCACACCTTAAAAGGTCGACCAAGGTGAATATTGTCTGATATATAAAAAAAGAATTGGAGTGGGAAAAAAAGCATTATTTGCTTCTACGCTTACTCAAGAAGCCTGTTTTTACATCTTAAAAAAGCTTGAGAAATGATTCCGTTTGAGGTTCTGAATTGAAGGATGCAAAAGCCTTGTTTCGACGGTGGAACCACGCATGAGTAGAACCTGACCAGATCACCTTGTCACTGTTCTTGTATTTGTCCCAGCTCTTCAGCATCTTCAGCCACTTTCCGGTCCTCTCCACCTCCAGGTGTTTTTGCTGTGGAAAACAGGTGAGATGAGAAGATGGTCAGTTTTCTTACAAAAAAAAAAAAAAATATCTAAAATATCGATATAAGGTAGGACTAATGTTTCGATTCTCCTGGAATCGTAAAATGTTTTATAATTCCAATTCCTAGTTTCTATACCCTGTCCGCCGATGAGAAGAAGAACCCGCCGCATACCAACGAAGAAGAGTTAGCGTTAGTGTGTGGAGGCGCTCCAAGATGTGAGCTAGCTAACCTGTGGTTGGAAGAAGAATCAAATTCAAACGATGCCCAACCCTACTTTTAGTTGACCTTTTGGGAACTAGTAATCTTTATATTGTTTTTTTCCCCAAATGAGAAATTCGAGAGTCAGTTGTTGCTTTCGTGTATAAAGCATCAGATTGAGGTCCACTCAATCTACGAAACCAGTGTTTCCCGTTCAGATTTGTCGTTATTAAGTCACTGTTGTGTTCCAGGAGCTACAGGGAGGCTAGAAACTAGGGATGGGAATCTTACAACATCTCACAATTCAATTCGATTCCGATTCTTGGGGTGACGATTCGATTCATAAACGATTCTAGATTCAAATCATTTTTTTTTTTCTTAATCAATACTCTTTCATTCATCATTTGTGTTTGTAATACACACAGTACAAGTTTCTGTGATGAAGTGAGCCATGAATGTAATTAGGGTATCAACACAAAATGGATTTTACAATCTATGTTGAGAGAAGGGAACTGGTTCAAAAGTAACATATTTTTTCAGAATCGATTCTCAAACATTTCGGATCGATTCTGAATCTTGTTTAATAGGAATCGAGATTCAGACGTGAATCGATTTTTCCTCACCCCCCTAGTAGAAACGTTGTAAAACTGCTGGATGTTTTTAAACAAATTGTTGTGGTTTTACAGTTAGAAGGTGGCAGGTTGAATATTTAATCTGTTTAACAGCTGAAGTGTGAAGAACCGTGAAAAAGATGAAGCAGGGGGAAAGCGCCACCAACCTTCTCCTCCAATGAGTCGTATGATGGGAGTTCGTTTTCACTGTGGAGACAGGAAACAGAAATTAATAACCGGCAGGTTTCTTGCTGGTATCATCATAACTTTAAGTTTATTCAAAGTTCTATCATAGAAACCTTCACTTTGACACCAGTGAGAGAAAATAACAGATTGGACCTTCAACAAATTTTCACATGATTAATGAAGAGTCTTTTTAAAGAGCTGCTCCGATTATCTTTTGAGCTACTTTAAATCGTTCTTTGAATTAGGGTTATGCCTTTATTTTTCAGCCAAATTGACCAAACCTGTGCCGATCTCTGAGACGTAGATTCTGCAAAGCAGCAGTAGCTCTAAGTTTACGCTAGCTTTAAAGGAAAAGTTCAGTGTTTTACACTCTTTTCAGACTTTTTATGATGAAATAGAACGGTTTTGATAGAAAGACGCGAAACTCACCGAGTGGTCAGGGGTTTTCACTGATATGATCACCAAAAAGTCCTCGCAAAAGATGTTTTCCCAACAGATTTTATCCTAGTTTTTGTGCAAATCCATTGAATTGTATTACAAGGACTGTGCAGTGGTATCACTCCGCGGGCGGAAACGGGAATGGTTTTGTTTGTGGTCTTACACAGTCGCGGGGTCGAATCATTATACAAAATCCAAACATTTTCAAAAGGTAATTTATCCATCTTATCTATCCGTCTTAGAAGCCCTCTTCGCTGTTTATTTCAAATGTTTTCCAGACTATCAATCAAGCTATCATCAGAAGAATGTACGGGTGTGAGGCGTTCGGAAAAATAAGTCAACAGCTATCAAAGAATGCTAAAACACCTGCTGGAAAGCATCTTTTTTGTGAGCATATTAGTGAACACACCTGAACACTCTTTGAGCTTCACGTCTTTGTAAACGAAAGTTTAGTGCGTTTTAGGAAGGAATGTTTCTGAGCACCTACACTCCCATTAAGCAGGTGGTTAGCAAAGAAATTTAAACTTACAGCAGCATTTGCCCAAATTTCTATCAAAACCGTTCCATTTCATCCTAAAATGTCTGAAAACAGGGGCTTTAAGTGTGAAATACCGAACTTTTCCTTTAAGACCCTCAAACCTGTCGTGGGAAAAAAATGCGTCTGAGAAGCCGTCTTCATCCAGGTTCATTAAATGTAGCATGGAGAGATCCCAGAGAGCTCCTTCCTTTCACTCTGGGGCTCTTAGCTTCAGCACAGATAGATGAGTATATACAGTGATCAACCACATCCTATGGGCTCAGCTTCATCAATCAGCTCTGAGAGAACAAACGTCATACATGGTTGTAAAAATGAAATTGCTGAGAGAAAGAACGCTCAGTTGTAGCAGTCAAACAGGATGTGACTTCGGTAAGCGTTATTTCAGATTTTTTGAAGTCATCACTACAGTGAGACGCTGCGATTGGTTGCCGCACTGCGTTAACTGCGTCGGGTCCGTCAAAAGTTCAGCTTGCTGAACTCCTGCGTTGCCCTATCAAACGCATGGAAAGTTGATGGAGCCAATGTACACAACGCACCAAAGAGCCTTTGTCGGAGCTTTGTCGTACTCTACCGTAAACTTTACATGTAATCTCGCCGCAACTCACGCTGAAGTATGGGGCGGTGTGAGCGCTGCTTCATCCAGCCGTACAGTTCTGAGCGGGATGCCGGCTCGGGCAAGGAACACAAAGACGCATCATAAATTTCAGATGTTTTATTTTCGCTGTTTGTTTGCTTTTTTATGGGCTTTATCATTGTCATGGACAAACTACTTCATTGGAAGACTTTAATTGGACCCTTATGGAAGTAGAAAGAGTTTTTGTTCAAAATATATATTTTTTTCACATTTATCGGACTACGAAGGGGTAAGTTGCACATTTTATCTACTTTATTTTATCTACTGTGTGTCTTTGTTGGTAAAAGCCCTCAATGTGTCGATAGTTATATATAAAAAAGGAGAAGTTACAATACGGCTGCCACTAACAATTTCCTCAAAGATGTTCCTGATGCACTTTTTCCTTCCACTTCCCTTCCTGTGAATAAGCTTCGACCCAAACTACTTCTTTAGCGATCACTTTTTATTTATGGATTACCCTTTCTTCGTTTCAAACCAATCACGTTGTCAGACTGAGGCCATTTACAGGTTCAGGGAACCTCTGCGGGTGTTAGGGTGATTTGTTCATGTTCATTTACATTTATTTATCTGTCAATTCCAGTTTTATTTCATACAATTAGAGGAAAGTTGGTGAAAAATGCATTTTTTACTCTCTTTTAAAGCATAAAGACCATCTTTTAGAGCCTTAACCTCAACAACAACCACAGTTATTTGCCACCAGCCTTCCCACTCCGGAGCTGTCCTTTATGTCCTCCTAGCCCACCAGCTTTCTCCACCTCAGGACACTTCTGTCCCTGTCTGCAGCCGTCATACAACCCAGAGGTCCGTGTCCATCTTCCACCGCCTACAGTCGGTTCTGGATCGCAGCTCTCTGTCCTAACACTGATGCACTGTGATTATGGCTAACCAGAATGTTTCCTGCCAGCATGGGCCAGTCTATATATATATATATATATATATATATATATATATATATATATATATATAAACACACCAGCTCTGTGCTGTTTATGAAGAGCAGAAGCCACAGACACTTTCTCCGTTTCTCTGTGGGAACTTACTGGACAAATCCAAAGCGGTCGATGACTTTGTACAGGTGGAAGTTGGTGTCCTCCCAGGGCTCCACCGTGGCCTCTTTTCCCTGAAAAAAAAAAAACAGAGACAGAAAAACAAACATCAGAAAACAAATTTTGGACCGTTGAGATTAAATCTCTTCAGTGGATTATGTAAAACTTCCAGAATTAACTTTAATCTTTTGTTTTCAACCTTCAGGACATTTTAGATTGCGTCAATTATAATAGTGTTGCTAAATTAGGTAAGTTTTTATGGTTCTTATCATGACAATGGCAAAAAAGGTAGACAGAAAATCCCTAAATAAATACATAATAGGCTTAAGTAAAGTTATAAAATAATCGTACAAGAGTAATATCAGGTGTTAACCTAAAAAAAATGAACAATCTTTGTCGAACAGAGAAGAAGAAAAACATTAAAATACGTCATAGACATCCCTCAAGTAGAAAACAGAAAATAAAAGTAAAACCAAATAAATCGCAAAAGTAGCTCTACGCAATTAATCAAATTTTTACTTTTAACTTTTAAAGTTACATGGAGTTACGTATTGTCACTGTATTACGTTGGGTCACGGGTTTTGATTCAACGGTCCGGATTGGGAGGAATCGGTGTTAGATATGCGATGGTAGGAAATTTCCCATCAGGTTTTAAAAACACAACAGCTTCGGAAAACTTTGGCTAAAAATAACCTACCAAATTTATTTTTTCTTTTCAATGGCAAATTCATTTTTTAGAAGGGGTTTTATTTTTTTACTTGAAAAACTACTTTGAATTTTTAATGATAGAATGAGACTAAAATAAAAGTAACCATTTTTACACCAATTTGTATTTTTACATAATTTTGCCACAAATGTTCAAAACTCCTAGATGAAAATGAATCCATCCACTCTTTGCTAACGTTTTATGGTTTTAATTCTTTTAAAACGTAAAAACATAAAAAAAATGGTGGCTCTTTGTGAATTACGACACATTTTACTCTAGTAGATTGTTATAAAAAAATTTTAAAAGGTTTTTTAAAGCTCAGGTAACGTTTGTGCAAACAGCTCTTTGGATGGTAAAGGTTGCAAACCCCTGGTATAGAATGTCAGTAAACTGAGATATCGTGATATTTAATGTTGCGGTACGTATCAATATTCAAAAGAAAGTATCAACATGGTTTTTTTTAATGGAAACATTAATGATGACAATTTTTTGTAGTACAACTAAAAGTATGACTAGTAGTTTGTGGCAGTTTTCACCTTCATTCCAGTTGATCAACTAGATCTGGTTATGATGAAAGTTATGTTGTAGTAGTTTTAATTTTTGTCATAGCCAACCTCCTATGTGTTATGATAAATGCCAGTATATTATGCGAGATCATGAATCATTGATATACTACAGTAGGCATCATGTTGAACTCTAAAATATGTCATAATGAATGTTATACGAATGATTTTCAGCAGGTACTATAAATCTCATCAGATGCAGGTTTAGCACCAAGAAAAACTGGCGTCTGAGCAGCTCTAAATTAAATGCCGCCCATGTTCCTCTGGGCCAGAGAGCCATGCTTTGATTGACTCAGGGCAGTCTGGATTGTGACCTTGAGGAAAACGTGTCGCCATTAATGTGTGTAGAGATGCAGAGAGGCTGTGTGAGGGTGAAGCTTAACAGGTGTGAAATGAAACATCCAGACGCTGAAAAACAGGCACTGAGGTTAACAACCCATCAGAAAACCCGGAGGTAAATTGTTTGGTAGAGCAGATGATTATGGAGGATCATAGAGATTGAAGAAACAACACTGTGAATCTGCAAACTACATTCATACCCGATTGATTCAAGTCTATACAGGCCTAAAAGTATGAAAATATTGGAGGAAATCAGTGGGTTAGTAGTCAGGATTGTTCAAATACACACTGTGGATGACTGACGATGCCTTCGTCAAACTCTGATACTCGATCTGATTCTGAATTCACTCTCACCCAAAGGTGCCATGAAATACAAATACTTCAATACCTTAAGTAGAAATTCTGGGTATTTGTACATCACTAAAAGTCTACTTTTTACTTGTACTCCACACATTTTCACAGAATTATCTGAAGTTCTACTCCTTACATTTGTAAAAATAGCCTTGTTAATTCCTTTTCACTTGTGTTTTTTTCTAAAATAAACGCAAAAAACGATCTTTAAAAAAAATGCACTAACTGGATAGAATTTCCATGCGTTTTGTTTGATAATCATTTTAAACTTCGACCATTGTGACAGCTTGGATCAATCGTATACTATGCACACTGTGGTCACGTTAACCTTTTATTTTTCCGTATTTGTCCGGTTATTCAGGACTTTGGATACTGATCAATCTCGATTCGATATTTCCGTTATAATGAGATACACTATAATCGATAAACTACTATTATGTACTCTGATACAGAGTACCAATGCCAATACTTCAACCACACAAAGATATTCTAAGAATTGGAAGAATTGGAAGATTTTTTTTTCTTCTCTGCTTGTTGCAACAAATAATGGTGAATTAAACTTTTTTTAAAACATATGAATAAAAATAACCACAAAATGTAGCTTTTAGGTTTAAAGAAATCTGAAATTATTGCAGAGTTTCCATATTTCAAGTATCTGTTTATGGTATCTGTTAGCTAACCGATACGAGTACCGGTGCATCCTTAAATTTAGTCATCTTAAGCTTTAGAGTTAATAGCGTTAAAAAAAAGATATTTCTTTTACTTTTATACCTCAAGTAATTTTGAATCCAGTACTTTTGTACTTTTACTTGAGTAAAACACTTGATTCGATACTTTAACTTCTACAGAAGAGAAAAGAGGTCTCCTTGAAGAAGCAATCCACTGCTATGAAAAAGGGAGTGTCAACATGCCGAGAAAAAATGCCGAAAAACTCGACTCCAGGTTCATAATGAGATATAGAGAGAGACTGAACATATATCATTTAACCTTAAAATATGCAAGGGAATCATTTTTCTCTGAGATTATCCACAGAAAAATCAATAATGGAAGGACATTATTTGCTACAGTGGAGAGATTAATGTGACATCCTGTGACGGTACCCCTGAACTAAGCTGCACAAGGATCTGAAACAAAATTGCCATATTCTTCACTGAAAAGATCTCAAACAGCAGAAAGTCAATCAGTATATCAGTCTCAACCCCAATACCAACGTTGAGCCCAGTTAACACCCATGCAGAGAAAATGACTGATTTCCAAACAATAAATCAATCAAGCTTTGATTAAATTATTGACAAACTAAGCTCTGCCAGCTGCTGTTTGGATATCTTACCAACACGTTTTCTAAAAAATGTCCTCCCAGCCACCAGAGAAGATCTGATCCAAATAATTAACTCATCCCTCCTATCGGGTGTTTTCCCCAAAGCCTTAAAAACAGCAGTTATCAAACCAATACTAAAGAAGAAGAACCTAGAGAGCATGTTGATGTAAAACTACAGACCAATCTCTAATCTCCCATTTATCGGGAAAATTATTGAAAAAGTTGTGTTCCAACAGTTAAACAGCTTCCTAACAATGAACAACCGCTTTGATATTTATCAGTCTGGTTTTCGTAGGTACCACAGCATTGGACCTCAGTGCGGCGTTTGACACCGTTGATCATGAGATATTACTGGGACGTGTAGAGAACTGGGTCGGACTCTGGTACGGGACTCAACTGGTTCAAATCGTACCTCAAGAACAGGACTTTCTTAGTGTCGATTAGCCAGCTCTCATCACAAAACACAGAAATCACATGTGGGGTCCCCCAGGGCTCCATCCTAGGGCCCCTCCTATTTAGCATCTACATGCTCCCACTAAGACAGATTATAACAACAAATAATATGAACTATCACAACTATGCTCATGACACTCAGCTTCATATCTCAATGTCACCAGGTGATGATGAACCCGTCCAAACCCTCAATAAATCCATTGAGCAAATTAACAGCTGGATGTCCCATAATTTCTTCCAACTGAACAAAAACAAAACTGAAGTGCTTATCTTCGGACCCAAAAAAGATCGATTAAATATCAGTAATCAGCTTCAGTTGGTTCAACTAGAAACTACCAACCAGGCCAGAAATCTAGGTGTAATCGTGGACTCAGACCTGAACCTCCAGGGTCACATAAAGGCAATAACAAGGTCAGCTTTCTATCAGCTGAGGAACATTTCTAGGATTGAAATACTGATGACATAAGGAGACCTAGAAAAACTCATCCATGCATTTATCTCTAGTTGTCTTGATTACTGTAACAGTATCTTCACAGGTCTACCTAAAAAAAAAAAATCAATCAGACAGCTGCAGCTGATCCAGAACGCTGCTGCTCGTGTTCTCACTAGAACCAAGAAATTTGAACACATCACCCCAGCTCTAAAGTCCACTGGCTCCTTGTAGCTCAGAGAATAGACTTCAAAGTGCTTTTATTAGTTTATAAATCATTGAACGGTTTAGCACCAGAGTACATTAGAGATCTGCTATCATGGTACAAACCATCCGGATCACTCAGGTCCTCCATCTCTAGTTCACTGATCGTCCCTAGAACCAGAACCAAACATGGAGAAGCAGCTTTTAGTTTCTATGCTCCTCATATCTGGAACAAACTGCTGTACGACTGCAAAGCTGCAGAGACACTGAACTCTTTTAAATGTAAAATAAAAACATACCTATTTAAACTTGCTTATGAGTAACTGATACTATTATTTCAAATTCTATTATTACATGTTTTTATCCTAAATTGTTGTTTTTAATCAAATGCTATTGTTTTATTATATGTCAGTTTATGCTTTCTCTTATTTATTCGATGTATTAATTGTCACATTTCTGTAATCGTGTAGAGCACCTTGAATTGCCTTGTGTTGAAAGTGTGCTATATAAATAATATATAAATAAACAAAATAATTATAATATATAATAATAAAATTGTCTTGCCTCCAGAAGTCTTTTTAATCCCTAGTATCTAAACTCGGGTATAGAATGTGAATCTTTCTGACACCTCAGCTCTGAGCTGAAAGGTTTGTTCCCTGTAAGCTGTGTTCTTTGGCTCACAAAAATAGAGAGAGGAGGAAAATAAAATTTCCATTTAAGCCGACTCTGCTTGGGGAGAAACTATGAATATTGGTATCTTTCAGATCAGTAAACCACAAAAATGGTCAAACAAAACTAACAAGTGCTTAGGCTTTGTTATAACTTTGGTTGAGTGCTGTTCTTTGTTTTTGTGTTATCTTTGAGTCGCTTATTTTAGATAACACCTTATGACATTAAGTTAAAGACAGCACTTTAAGTTTTTTCTGTAAACTTGTTAGAATGGAGGAACAAAAGAGTTTAATCAAAAATAAAATGGAGGAACAAAAGAGTTTAATCAAAAAAGAGCAAAACATGTGCCTACAGGGTACATTTTGTTGCATCCCCTGAACCCTAGCTCAGCCAGGTTGTACCAATTGTAATTTTTGAATTGCTCATTTCCAATGCCCACTACTTTAATATGAAACCTTTCTGAAGGGAACATTTATTTCAAAAGTCTGACAACCAGATGTTGAGCTCAAATATCTAAAAATTCACTTTTTCTCAGTTCTCCAAACCGACATTTCCACTGCTACCTCAGCAGACACTCAGCTTTTTAAAAAACAATTTACCGGTTTTTTGGGCCAGACTGGCCTTTATGGCTGGTCCATGAATGGCGATAGTGCATGCATGCATGTTGGGTCACTTTATAGCTTGAGTACATTTCATAGTAAGGTACCGCTGCGTTAAAAATGCGCATTATTCAGTTTAAGTTATGTTTTCGGACTTAAATTAGTGCTAATCATTAGATAAAGTAGCTGAGTAGACACCGCTACTTCACAATAAGAGCATGTATTCCTAATGTTTAGATTTATGAATTAGATGGTTGTCTACTGAGTGTTTACGCTTTGGACATTTCCAAACTGTTGACATTTGATTAAGTGATCCCAGTCTGAACCAGAACCTCTATAGGTAGCTCAGTGTTTACTCCTCTACAGTAGCAGTCTGTTCTACCAAAATTGTTGAAGCCTCTGCACACTACTCCACGTGACCCACTGTAGCGGATTTTGTGAACCTCCCGCTGTTATTATCGTGTTTTTTACGGGCAATAAGGCAGAGATTTATGGAGGCACCAACCACAGGGTTGTGGAAACCGGCAGGAGGAGCATAGCACAGGGAAGCTGACTGAGTTTAGCTCATACCTTGTCATACTTGGCGACGATATCGGCCCGCTCCTGGTCTAGTTTCACCGCCGGATTCTGCTCGGTATCAGAAGCTGTAGATGAAAAGAGGAAACCAATAAGAAAAGATCAAATACAGGCTGCAGAAACAGAGTTCATACCTTATGAAAACTAAAACCCAAACTGCCAAAGGTACCAGAAGCTGGTCCGACAACCATGGATAGAACTGGGCTTCATTCACTTCAGAGAAACCAGAACTACTAAATGCTGCTATCAAATCAACCTTGGCTTCCAGAACCTGGTCAGAACCAACGTCCATTCTGTGCTACTTGTATTCTATTTTGTTGTATTCTGCCTCAAAACCGCTAGATAAATGTGGATTTATCCAGACTTTCTATAAGTCACTGGAATTTTGGCGGATAAATTACAATAAATAATGTAATATATAGTGTGTCGAAATTACTGTGAACTTTGCAAGGTAATAAAATCCTCATCTGAAAGGATCTGTTCAAGGAAAAGAATATGTACTGCTTGTGAAAATAAGTTCGATGATCATCTTACTCACTATTTGTCTCTTCTGGAATAAACATTTGGATTCTGAGGGGGGAAAAAATCACTGCTTTTTCTAGTTTTGACTTCCTTTTTTATAAACAATCAGATAGTTTTAGACTGAATTAAAATTGAAGAATTAAGAGTACCATTTCAACCAAGACAAGCTCAGCTTAGTCGTGTGCTGTCCCAACATTTTTGTTTTTATTAAAAAAATGAAGCAAAAACTACGCCTGGAAAAAACAAGTTTAGGGTCATCCCCTAGACAATTTGGGGGCTCGTCCGGGATAAAACTGAGATAATCATAGAAATATATAAGCCTGTATAATCCTTTTAGTATTTGATATTTTATTTTACTTTGCTGCACCACATAATAAATTTATTTTAATATATCACCTGCCTACCAGAGTCAGAGGGTTAGGTTTAGGCCCATCAAGAAAGGAGAATTGTTCTAGTCTCAAGTGTAATCATGGTGGTCCCCGATGCGTAGCAATTACCTGAAGTTACTAAGGAGCTGGAGAACTATATTTTCAACCTGGCTGGATAATTAGAAGCAGGAGATGCTCAAACCAGATTATTTGACTATAAGAATTGGAGGAAATTCTCTTGGAGACATTTACGCTCCTTTTGACCAAGATGTTGAGCCACATATGGTAACGCAACAACTGAACAACACGCAAACGGACCAGGGCGGCGGCATTCTGACATCGATGTCTCTGTGAAGTTTAACCAATCCGACATCCAGACATGTTCAAGACTCAAAATGTCAGTTTCAATTATTCATTTCTGACAAGCCATATCACCAGGAACCAAAAAACTATTCAACACTGACATCATGATTTATTCTTCTCACATGTAGCTTTATATCTTAAAACCAACATGTTTGCCATTTTTTATTTAATTATGTATTAAATTAATCCCACGCTTAATTTATCTTAAATTGTATTTATTTATAGTGCATTTTTTAAATTTTATTAATTGTATAATACAGTAATTGTTTCATAAGTATTTACTTATTGTAACTTTGCACTCCTTTCTCTCCATAATGCAATAAAACATTTTCATTAGCCAAAGCTTTGGAAATTAGCAAAAAACAATAATTTTACAGGTATAAAATAGATTTTTAGAGAGATATGACATAAAAAGAACCGTGAAGTATAGCAGATAATGTACTTCTGTTCTAGTCAGCAAGTATAAAGACTTGAAGAATTAGAAGTAAAGCTTCAGTTTCTCCATGTTCCTGCCTCAGATTCCTGTAAGCCTCGACACATCAGACAGTTTTTCTGTCTTTCACAGGCTTGCTGTGTTGTTCCAGGCAGGAACACACACTTGTTCTCCAGTCAGGGAGAAAGGAGCCAGAGTCACGCTGACCTCCGCCTGGTAGAGGAGGAGCTCCCTTAAACATCCACAGCCCCCCCAGCTTCTCTGAGCTGGAAATCAGAGGTTTAAACACTTACTGGTGCAGCGAGCAACAAGGAGCTTCAAAACTCAGATGTTGTTAAGTTGGTTCGTGTTGTGTTTATGTTGATCCGTGCAATAACGGAGGCGGTTGATAAATCACACCTTCCTGCAGCGAGACGGCTGCAACCAAAAGCCTTCAGAAGATTCACGGTTTTATCTTCCTCAGATCTTTAAATAAAGCTGCGATGTGTAGAAGCAAAGCAGACTGACTGGTTTTATCACCATGATGAGAGACATAATCAGTGATAGTGAGTCCTTTTGTTGTAAAACTATGTATTTTTGAGCTTTACTGATAAAAAAGGAATTTCCCCAAACGAGACGGATTTTGGCTTATGGTTAAAGCGAACATGTTGATCTTCAGATCCACGGCCGCTTCTCCAATTTAGTATAATTCAAACATTAATATTTGAAGTTATTTATTTCAAAAGATGAATCTCATATCATCCATGAGTTCATTCTGATGTTTCAAGGGTTTATTTTTTTAATTAATTTTAATGAGTGCTGTTTACAGGGAAAAAAGTCAGATTTTCTGAAAGTATGATGATAATATTTGTATCAAAATATTTTGACTGTCTGGAAACCATTTTCATTAGCTCTACAGAGGACACTTGGTTAAGACTCCTGTGGGATTAATCAGGTGGAGCTGGAGGGAGGACACTGTCCCTCTCTGAGAGGATGGTTAGTTGGACAAACTGTTGGATGGTTGGTTGGAAGGAAAGAAGGAAGGACAGGACAGACAGACTGTTGGTTGGATGGATGGATGGTTAGTTGGATGGACGGACAGTTGATCGGTCGGATTGACAGACAGACGGGTGGTTGATTGGAGGAATGGATGGTTGGTTGGATGGATAGACAGTGGGTCAAATGGACAGAGACTGTTGGTTGTATGGTTGGTTTATTAGATGGATGGTTCGACAAACGGTTGGTTGATTGGATTGATGGTTGAACGGTTGGTTGGACGGACAGTTGGTTGGATGGACATTCAGTTGGATGGACAGACAGTTGGCTGATTGGTTGGCTGATTGGATGGATGGACGGACATTTGTTCGGTCGGATTGACAGACGGATAGTTGGTTGCATGGACGGTTTATTAGATGGATTGTTGGACGAACAGTTGGTTGGTTGGTTGATTGGATTGATGGTTGAACGGTTGGTTGGACGGACTTTCGTCGGGTGGATAGACAGCCTGTTGGTTGAATGGAAAGACAGACTGTGGTTTGGATGATTGGTTTATTAGACACATAATTGGATGGACAGTTGGTTGGTTGGTTGCTTGGATTGATGGTTTGATGGACAGACAGACAGTTGGTTGGATGGTTGGATGAACAGTTGGTTGGTTGATTGGATTGATGGTTGGATGTATGGACAGCTGGTTGTTTGGGCAAACGGACAGAAGATTGGTGTGACTGGGTGGTTGAACATACGGAGGGTCGGTTGGATGTAGGACAGTCGGTTGGATGGACAGAGACTATTGGTTGGATGGTTGGTTGGACAGACAGTTGGTTGGATGGACATTTGTATTGATGGACAGACAGACTGTGTTGGATGATTGGTTTATTAGATAGATGGACGGGCGGACGGTTGGATGGATAGGTGGATCTCTCTATCCACCATCTAAATCTTATTAATCTCAAGAACATCATGGATTTTTCACTGGGTTCCAACTTCTGGATCTGGTTCTGTGATGTTTCTGGACCACTACACCCAGCAGAACCCAGTGGAACCCACTGGTTCCCATAACTGGACCGCCTGAAACACTCCCTGCCTGATATGAAACAAACTGGAAATATTCCGCTGATATGAACAACCTTAATCCTAAACTCTCCTCCTCCTTCCCCACTGTCGGGTAACGGTTCTGATTCTTCTCCTTCGGCCCGTTTTCCAGCCTTCTATTTTGCTCCATTAGTTCTCCGGCTTCCTCTCCGGGTCTCTGGGGTTCAGCGGGAGGAAGGACCCAACTCGCATTCCCGAAACGCTCCGAACAAACATGCTCCTTATTGAGCTGCCTGGCATTTTTACAACGGTACGGTGTGTGTTAGTGTGTATGGTGTGTGTTAGTGTATATGTGTGTGTTAGTGTGTTGTGCGTGTTTGTGTTAGTGTGTTTGTGTTAGTGTGTGTATGGGCTGCCGACAGCACACAGCGGGAGAAAAATGGTCGGGGGCCAAACAAACAAATACAGTTTTATCCGTCGTCTCCTGGGAGTTTCCAGCCGTGTAGTTCCTGGTTGGTTCCCATGGTGAGGAGAGACGATCAGAGTTCCCGTCAGTCGCCTATAGAGACCGGATCAGAACCGCCCATCATGAAGATCACAGTATTAGCCTTCGAGTTTCTGTGGACTACTGCAATGTTTAAATAAGTACTCAGGCGGTTTGATCCAAAGATGAATGTTTTAGACTTACATTTGAGGGTAGCAGGTGAATATTGAACAAGACTAAAGTGGCTAATAACCACCAACGCTTTGATTATTTAGTAGAACCAGAACAGAAACCCCGGACTAATCAGTTATGTTCAATAATAAAGCCCTGGAGGTGATAAATATAAATAAGATATAATAATAACCCACCTGCATGAGACTGCAACTACTAAACTAATCATTTGCTACAGTGAAGCATGGTGGTGGCAGCATCATGCTACGGGGCAGTTTTCCTTCAGGAAAAGCCGGGGAATCATCACACTCAAGATGTGAAGAAACTTTTTTTTTAAGAACCACAACACATACGTTTCTTAAAGTTTTATTAATTTGTCCTTAATGTTTAATGTAATACATTTAAAAAAAAATACATTTAAATAAATGTAATTAATTTATTTAATAATAAATACTAATATTTAATAAAATAACTTAAATACGAAGCATTCTAATTAATGTATATCGACTAAATTAAAGTTAGTTCTGGTAGGACCGAATCTGGACCCAGAAGAACATCTCTGGGGTTTATCTGAGGAAGAAACATGCTGACGGACCTCAGCTTATGCAGAGGTCATAGGTCGCTTTACTCGGCTGTAGCCGAAACATCAGGCGGGAGGATCCAGAAGTTCTGTTGCAGTTCTGACACGTCAGTCGGGTTCCTGCTTCCTCCCGAAGGTCAACCGCCAACACGAAGTTCTCCGTTTCAAAAACTTCCCCAAGAAACATCGGCAGGTAAACAAGAGGAGCGGCTCGGTTCTTCAGAACCCCCGCCCAGCGGTCCATCTCCATGACCCCATCCGGGTCAGAACCTTCAGTGAATCAAAGTAAAACTGGACCCGTTCCAACTGGTTCCAACCTGTGAACCGAAGCGTTTCGGTTCCCCTTCTGTGACATTTCAAATGAAGACCAAAGCACGTTTTTTTTTCACCGGACCTTCTAACAGAACCTTTAGGACGTTCTAACGGAGCTACAGTTACTTCACTGAACTTTTTATCCATAAATAATTAGTTTAACAATAAAAGCTGGAAGATGCTGATGTTTATTTTTTATGTATTGGAACAAAAATCTGATTCCTGGATGCTTAAAATCTTGACTGGGGCAAAGAAAGAGGAAAAACTGAATAATACTTAGATTTTTCATCTCTAATCTCTGCAAATGTTTTAATGTTGTTATAGAGCAACAGGTTTGACTTTTAAAAACCTTTTAAGGAGAGACGGAGAAACCAGAATGCCAGAGATAACTTGGATTATTAGTAACCCACCATTTCCTGGTTCCTTCTTTAAAAACTCGCAGGCATGGACGCAGAAAATGCAACCAAGCGCCGTGTTCAAGCTTTGCTTCTGGGATTTTCTGCAAAAATTGATGTCGCAAGGACGGTATTTATGCATCTCTGCAGAGAAGGTATTTTAAAAAAGCAAAGATGTATGCAATGGCATCAGAAATAACAGTAAAAAAAATAATAATACGTGAACGAAGAATCTTTATTTCTGCTTTCAGGGGCAAAATAATCCAGTTCGGACTTTCAGAAAATTATAATTTAAATCCAAAAAATTCTCAATCCTGGTAAACCCACTGCAGCGCAAACCAATAGGACTAAAACATTTCACATTAAAAATATAAAAAATACAAAAATAACTTTATGATCAGCCAGTGAGGCAACTTTATTCTACTTTGTGATTCTCTACATACAGACTACAGACTTTTTATTTACTCTCTTTTTCCTGAGATTTCTTAAACAAGTTTCCAAAGATGTAGAGCCAAAATGTTTTACAGGAGATAAGCTTTTTATATTCATAATAAATGCCGCCAAAATAAACAGGATTCCCACCATTATCAGAGCAGATCAACTCTTTTATATAAAGATAAAAATGAGTATTTATGGCTCAGAACCAGGATTACACCCGATCCAGAAATGGTCCTGGTTAAAGTTTTCCATGGTGAGATGATGATCTCGTCATCTACATTCTGTCACCACAGCTTTACATTTGAAGGTGAAGTGTCATTTTGGAGTCTCTCAGAGACTAAAAACATGCAGAAGTTGGGATGTTTGCAGAGATTTGGCAGGAACCTGAGGTCAGTTTCAGGAACAAACCGCTTAAAGAAAAAAAGGTCCTTTAATTCAATTTTAAAGTTAAAACCTGCAGTTAAATCTCAAAGCTGCACAATGAGCCTCATTTAAAAGCAGATCAAGCAACACATTAGACACAGACGACCTTTAACCCCGCAGGAATGCCAACTGGCCGGCCTTTACCTCTTTTAAAGTTATCCGGCGGCTCCTCCAGTCGAGCCTTGGTCCGCATCGGTTCCGCCTGATCCGAAACGCCGCGAACGCAGAAGGACCGAGCCGCCACCTCACGCCATCACGGCTATGCGCCGCACGCAGGAGGAAGCAGGAGCGCGGCGCAGAGAGAAGTGAGATCAGAGGCGTCACAATGCTGCCGTTTGTGGCAGGAATCAGACGCTCCCTCCCACAGCATTCCCCCAACACCACAACAGGCCGCATTCAGCACCTCTGAACACAACAAACATGCAGAAACTTTTATATTCTGGGTTTTTTTCTTTCTGCTGTTGACAGCTCCTTGATAAAGAGCTTCCCGTTAAAACCTCATCAAGAAACAGACGTGGTGAGGCGTTTCAAAGACGAGCGGGTGTGGGCAGACTGAGTCGAGCAACTGGAGATTAGCTCCATCTGTTGCATCAGGGCAGGAAATCTCCCTCAAGAGCTCCAGGATCACAGAGACAACAGATATTTACGTTCCTCTTACTATCAACTGGTCAGTTCTCTGAGGAACCGGCTTCAAAACTTTTTCACTGCAGAAATAAAAGCCGTCAATCCTCTTGGAGACGGGATCGACCTGACCCAGAATGCTCGGTTTCGTGGCGCCGTTTGTAAAGTTACAGTCAACAACTGACAGCAAAAAGTTGGACCAATAAGACTTTCAAAAGAGACAAAATGGGGGTTTTATTCGTCATATTTGTGTCCATTTTGTTTATACATTTAAAAAAAAAAGCCACTTTCAAAGCTAAATACATAGCTAGCAAGCGAAGAGAAGTATCAAAATAAAAGCTAGCTCGTGTGATAATTTAGGTTATTTTAGCTTGTCATAAGGGACAAAAAATTGGGGTTTATTTTTGAAAGTCATATTTTTGCCCATCTTGTTTATTCCTTTGTAAAAATCTGTTTCAAACTAAATAGCTAGCAAGCAAGCTAAACTGGTTAGAAAAATGTTTAGCTTGTTAATATTTACTTAAGCAAATGTTTTTAAAAATATATAGCTTCAGACTTAATACTCAATTCAAAGCTAAACATTTAGCTAGCAAATTAAACTAACGAAAATGTTTTAGCTTGTTAACCAAATGTTTAGTTAAGATCAAAGTTTTGTTTGCAAACTAAATCTGTAGCGTGGTTGTTAAATATTTGGCTTCAAGCTAAATGTTTAGCCATATTTAGCTAATATAGCTAAATATTTACTCAGAAAGCTAATAAGTAAAGTCACTCAAAATGAAAGCTAGGTCCTGCCATAATTTGGGTTATTTATTTAACCTGTCATAAGGGACAAATATGCGGGTTTATTCTTTCGATGTCATATTTGTCTAAATATTGTTTATGCCTTTCAGTTTCATTTATAAATATCAGTTTCAAACTACTTAGCCAGCAAGCAAGCTAATCTGGTAAGAAAAACATTTAGCTTGTTAACTAGATATTTAGTTCAGCAAAAAACTTTGTAAACTAAATATGTAGCTTCAAACTAAATACAGAGTTCAAGGCTAAACATTTAGCTAGCAAGCTAGAATGACTAGACAATGTTTTAGCTTGTTTACTAAATTTTAGTTAAGCTATAAATGTTGTTTGCAAACTAAATATGTAGCTTGGTAGCTAGATATCTAGCTTTAAGCTAAATGTTTAGCTATATTTAGCTAAACATAGTTAAACATTTAGCACCATAAATATAAAAGCTATGTGATGTGATTATTTGGGTTATTTAGCTTAACATAAGAGACAAAAATAGAGGTCTATTTTTCAAAGTTACATTTTTGTCGATGTTTATTAATTTTTAAATGTTAGTTTCATTTATAAATGTCAATTGCAAACTAAATATTTAGCAAGCAAGTTAAACTGGCTAGAAAATATTTAGCTTCTTTACTATATTGTGTGAAACTTAGTTTATGTTTAAGTTTATGGCTGTTAACTTATGACAGTGTAACTTTACAAAGAGCATCGCATATTTGGCCCTCTTTGGCTTTAGGTCATTTTACTCATTTTACTTAAGGTTAGGCTTAAAGTAAAAAAAAATAGAGTGAAATATTGAAAGGAATCTTGTACATTATAAACAGGTGTTTCAAATCTAAATATCAAAGCTCGACTATTTTTCATTTTTTGTTCAGAATTATCCAACAATGCAAAAATTGATAATTTCATATTTCCTTCCACCCCTTTTAGATTCTAAAGTCACATCATGATACAGGTTTTTAAAAGTAGCTAAGCTAAAGATGGGAGGAGAAGATTAGCGGGGAACAAATAGATCAACGGTTAGCCTGTTGATAATGCGCCACACGTGAAAAATGGATGAAATAACCGCCGTCTGTGGCGAATTCAGCAGCATTTAGCAAACAGCTGATTTATCCCCTAAATCACCAGATTTAATAGTTGGTAGAGGTTAACAGTAACGCACAATGCTGCTTGTAGGAGTCAGTAAACAAGTCCAGGTTTTACTGCTGCTGTCGCATTAAGCTGAGAAGCAAAGTATCGACGTAGGCTGTGTGTAATGCTTGATGATCTGCAGTCATTTGATACATAATTTAGTAAGTCGTGGTCAATAGAAATACAAAATTACTCCTTGGCGAGTGAAGAGCAGTTCAGCCTAGAGGATAAACGGACAATCGCAGCAGTTTCCCCCTCCGACTGATGAGAAATCATCCAAAAATAAAATAAAATATTGGTTCAGGACGAGGATTTTGGTCTCCCAGAAACGAATCGCTGTTTTTCTTCAATTAGCTTCTCGTTTTCAGCAAGCAGCTTTTTTGTGGGTTAACTGCAAATAACCAGTTTTGTCCAAAAAGTATGACACAATGAAGTTATGAAGAAGAGTCCAGGGTCACGGAATATTTCAGGGTCATGAATAGTGTGTTAGAATCCAGATCAGAGCGTCTTTACAGTGAAAGAGAGACCGTACTGGCTGCTGCAGCTCCCGCTTGGTTTGGATTGTGTGATATGTTCTGCTGGCTGAGCTTAGACATCCTATGAGAGGAAGGAGGGTTTGAGAAAAGCAGCTGAAACACTACGTATTAAATGTTTGGATGTACAAAACAAAAAAAAGTCATGTTTAAACACAGGAAGGCAAATTTTTCTCCAAGTTTTCTCTGTAATTAATTAACGGGACATTTTAGACTTCATTTATCAAATTATCTGCTAAAACTACAATCAAACAGTCATAATGTTATCTTTAACATTTATTCATCTTTATCTTGATTTTGATCTAGAGACTCCAGTAAAAAAAGAAATTAAATATCGAGTAAAAATTAATTTTGAGTTCCCTGTAGGGCCAAAAACAAAATAAAACATTTTTCCTGAATTCCTTCCTTTCATTTCCTGAAGTCAATTTGACTTTTATTATATTGTATAACTTAGGAAAGTTGATACTATGGAACTGACTGGAGATTTGATTACATTATTATTTTTTAAATTAATAAAACGGTACAAGCGGACATAGCCAGAGTAAAAAATAACAAAACCACTTCAGAAGAGTCAGTATCAATGTTCAGATATGTTAAGATAATACTTAAAATCAGGAGTCTGGTCTGATTTGATGACGACATCAGCTAGTTTTTCTCCACTATCAGCGATGTTTCCATTCAGGTGAGTCATCCAGCACAGAGGGTGTTATTGACCTTATTACAGTTGAAAGATGTGTTCCCTGACAAGGTTCTGGTTCGGCCCATCTTTCTTTTTCTACAGCAGCTGCATGAGAAACCATTAATGTTCCCAAATAGTTTAGTGATAGCTGGTTGTCCTTTCAGGTTTGCTTTGGTGTCAATTTTTAAAGTTTTCCTTTTCAAGCAGAAAACGGCTGGATTCCAAGAAATATGAATACATCCACCATTATTCATATTTTTTAAAGCACAGGAACAATCCTTTGTTTTGAAAGCTACAGCTACAAGCTATTTGGTACAGAAAGATATTGGTTATTGGGTCCAAAGCATTGCTTGTTAGTGAGTTATTCTGGACAGACTAAAAATTCTAATGTATAAATAATTTATTTTGGTCTAATGTAATTTTACTGTGGTTAACTCTCGCTGATTGGTTGAAATTCTGATGGAAAATAGACGTCGCCAAACAATCGACACAACTAGGGATGACCTGATACTAATGTACCCATACAATGAACTGATATGGAAACTCTCAATAATTTCACACACAAAAAAAAAGATAATTTTTTGTCTTGATATTTTAGTTTTGTGGTCATTTTTATTCATGTCTATTTTCACTGCGTTTTATTCGTGTCGTAGAGCGTAGTAAACTCCTATGATTGAAGTAGAAATAAAAAGATTGGGATTGTAATTTTCTGGTAGAATTTAATTTGATATAATGTATTTATGGGGGTAGTAGCTAATTAGTCATACTTCCTTCTAGTCCTTTTCAAGTTTATATAAGATGCGTATTAATTTAGTCAACAAAATTCTATGGGCTTTTTTCCCTTTAAATATATATATATATATATATATATATATATATATATATATATGAGTTTACAGGTGGTTGACATTTTCTGACATTGTGCGTTTTCTTTATTTTAATGACTACATTGTAGATTCTCAATAAAGGGAATTAAAACTATGAATGAACACATAATGTATGAATTACTGTATGTACTTAAACAAAAATGGTGAGATAACTGAATACATGTTGCTTAGTACTTGTTGGACCTTTTTCCTTCACTCTGTGGTTCAGCTCACCCCAAATCATCTCCATTGGGTTCAGGTCCGGTTACTTTGGAGGCCAGATGTGTTCATTCATAGTTTTGATGCCTTCAGTGTATGGGCTCATAACGATATCACCTTCAGATGAAACTGAAAATAAATATTGGCATTGAACAATATAAATGTAACTGAAAATCTTAATTTTGAATCTGAAATAAATGTGAAAATGTTTTTGCTTATTGAAAGTGAAATAAAAATTAAGAGTGGAAAAAAAAGGTAAATTAAACTCAAAGTAAATGCCTTTATATACATTTTTAATTATAAAACTGTCCACATGTTACAACAAAATCCACTGCTATAGCTTCTGTAATGTTTATGTTGATATAACTTTTAACTCACTTTTAAATGAGAAGGTGTTGGAAGCATTTATGATGCATGATTTAATTTAAAACTCGAAATACAATTATTTCAATTCAATTACTCCAAGTAACGGTATGAAAAACTAAAGTTGGCATTGTTGCATCTCTAGACACAACAGCAACAATTGCTGCTTCTTCCAGTCTATCTCTTGTTTTATCTTGTTGCTGAGGCACCTTTTTCGCGCAGATAAATGGACGCGACTCACTTCTGAGAAAGTTCGTGATATGTCGACGTCTCAGCAGATTGCATAAAGGACCACTTTTGTTTGCAAAGGAGCGGGCTAACAATTTTACCCAATCAGATGAAAGATCCTGTAACATTTCCCTTATATGGCACTGACATAATTAAAGCTTCCTGAAGTAGTAAAGTTTATAACTATTTAATCTTCTCGCTTTAAGACCATTTGATTTTTAAAATCCGTCTTCTCAGAAACCAAAATCTGCAGACCAAAAATTCAGCGCTTTCTAACAAACAGCTGAGCGTGGGCCTTGTGGCCTGATCCTCTGATCCTAAGTCCAGGTTGAGTTAATGACTGCTTATCCCCACTAAGAAGCAGTAAGCCAACAACCGGTATTTGGAGAGACGAGGCTTCAATACTGACCCAAAACCCTTGAAGAAAGTTGTTAAATCTTTTATTAAATAATAAGACACATTAAGGAAGTAGCTAAGTATCTCAGAAAATTAAAATATTGTGAAAATTTTCAATATTGAAGACACTCTAAAAGGGATGGGTATCGATATCCAGTGCCTTTCTGACAAACGGTAGTAACCAGACCGGAAAGCAGCGCACATTTCGGTGCCTTATTTCGGTTCTTTTTTTCCGGAGACGTCAAACACTGTGGATTCTGGGCCTAACCATCAGCCAAGAGCGATTCCCTACATCACGAGAAAAGGTAAACATGTCTATCTTTGTGCGAAAAACAGCTAAAAGTTACCGCTGTCGAAATTAACGCACAAACGCAGGTCGAAAACCGAAAATTAACTTTTTTTTTACACAACGCATACACAGAACACCGCCCTGTTTATAATATCAGCCCGTAACACATCAGCTCTCCTTCCTAACCAGCCAAACCACGGATTGTTGTGCAGCAGGATGTGATCCTAAGTGACATGTGACGATATTATTGGCGTAGTGGCTTTGTGCTGGTATGAGTTTTCCGTCCTCTTCGGATGTAAGCTCGTTGTGTGCGGTGCAGAGTTTAAATGCTCTGTATTCATGTTGATTTATGCCTGTTGGTTCACTATATATCTTCATTACATTTAATAGTGAGTTACCGCTGCGTTAAAATAATGAAATTATTCAGTTAAACTGATATTGTCTGAGTTAAATTAGTGCTAACTATTAGCGGAAGTAGCTGAGTACGTCTTCACAATAAAAGCGTTCATTTCCTGTTGTGATGAACCGGGGTTTAATCTTCTATGTTTACTTAAGGGAAAATGGTAAATTGAAACATTAGATTACTAAATCTATATTACATTTGATTTATGTGATGTTTAATACAGACTGGTGATATCCAAATTTTAAGTTTATTCATATATTTTGGTTAGTTTCACTGTATTTGTTGTTATTTTTCATATGAGACCACACATACATTATGAATGTGATTGTGGACTCCAAAACAAAAATTCAATTGTTTTCTTCCATATTTAATTAAAAAAAAGAACATCTTTATCTAGATTTTTCCTTTATTTACACTGAAATTTTTACTGTTTTTTTGTCATATTTTTTGTCAGCAATGGTGATTAATTCACAGCTACCCTTTAATTAATCAGATCAAAATTTTAAATAGTTTAATAGCGCTACAAACATGAAAAATAAAAGGGTGTTTGGACGAAGTTTGGACGTTTTCCATTCTTTAAGCACCGTTTCGAGCACCGTTTAAGCACCGGCACCGTTTCAAAAGTACCGGTTTGGCACCAGTATCGGATAAAACCTAAACGATACTCATCCCCACACTCTGATCAGCTAATATGGTCTCTCAGTCTAGTTCTGTAGGCTACACTATCATAGGGAAGACTGCTGACTTGACAGTTGTCCAAAAGTGGACCATAGACACCTTGCACAAGGAGTGGGAGACGAAAAGGGTCCTTGCTAAAGAGGCTGGCTGTTCACAGAGCTCTGTGTCAAAACAAATTAATAGATAATGTGGTAGAAGCAGTAGGGATAACTGCACCCTGGAGAGGATTGTAAAAGAAAAAACACAAATAAAATTTGGGGGAGATTCACAAAAAGTCGGCTGCAGCTGAAATCAGTGCTTCAAGAACCACCACACACAGACATCTGCAAAACATGGGGTTCAGCTAGTAGCGTGCAATATAAAAAAGTAGAAATGATATAATTTGAGCCAAAAGAAGTGATCACAGAAACATCTAGGAAAAAATACATATTTCAAATATTAAAATATTTGATCAAATATTTTTAATATTTGAAATTATTTCATGCTAGCTCGTTAGCATTTTACCTCATTTTAGCGGATTCCTCTTATGTAAAAATGTTTGCTAGCAGTAGCATGCTAGCTGATGTTAGCATTTTATTTTTTTATTTTTATTTTGGTTAACTTTTTGCACCGATTCATTTGAGTCTAATGCTAACATGTAAGCTAGCATGGAAATGCAAGTAAGTACTAGAATCCTCGATAGCCTTAGTTTATAACTACTTCATTGATCTTTTAGCTATTTAAGCTTCGATTCCCATTCCATCAATTTTGCTGGGCCTAACGTGGCAAAAGAACCTCTAAATAATTGTTAATAATTATAAATAATTGTTGTGTTACTTAGTAGAGTTCACTTCTCTAAAACCAAACCTTAATCAAAACCACCGCCTTCAGGAGCATACGTTCGGAGGCGATGTATCGACACTTATCAGCGCAGCAGCGTGGAGCGCAGGCATTGGAAATTAGGGGTGAAACGTTGGAGCGGGTCTCCGCTTTAAGAAAACTATGTCCATCGAAAATACAACTTAAAACTAAGTTCACCGCGGTAACGCTAACGCTGTTGCAACGGTGGGCAAAGTAATTAATTAGATTACTCCGCTACCCAAGAACCCGATTAGTACCGCCGTTATACTTAAACACAGTTACTCCCAAAACGGATTGTGATATTCATTGCTAAAAAAAAAAAGTGGTTTGAGTTTACAAAATGTGGTTTTTTAATTTTTTTTTAGCAAAAATAAATAATTCCACTATGAGGTCTGGATAGCGATTCTATAAAAAATTAGAGGTGTCAAATTAGCGTGTTAACTGCGATTATTTAATTACAAACATTTTAGCACGCAATTTTATTTATTTATTGTGTTAATCTATTTTTTAATCTTTAATTTTGTTTCCGTTTGCTAGTTGCCTTTAAATGAGGTCTGTTTTTATCTTAACCAAACTCCGAAACGGAGACCGAAGCCGAAGGTTTCAGTCGCTGTTTGGGCCTAGTCACAAAACCGAAAGAATGTAAACGCTGGGACTGCGTCACTTTAAATCCATTAAATACAACAGATTACTACATAAAACCTTATATATATATATATATATATAAAACTTTTGTTCAACCACCCTAGAGTAATGAATTTAAATGAAAATACTTGAAGATGAGGGGTTTTCTCAGCAATTATTAGGGATTAAAACTGAGAATAGAGTAATTAATAACAGATCATAATTAATCTCAAAGGCTTTTTTTTAATTTCTTGACACTAAAAAAAACTTAATATACCAACAGAATTGATTAGATATGACCAGTAGAGCATCAAGCATCATCATATATTTATTCCAAAGTATTTTAAAACACCAGAAAAATGGTCTAAAATTTCAAGAAATTTGCTGACTTCGCATTTTAAATAGTCCAACAGCACACTGTATGCTTCCGATGCCGAAACCAATCAAAATCTTTGAAATACTTTTTTGGTGCAGGCAGCCAATCAATGATTATCTCTAATCTATTATTGATCATCAATGGAAAATCAGCAATTTGTGGACTTCAATAATTATCTAAATGGCAAAATACAGAAACTGGTTGGTCAACATGAACGTGTTTTCACGAACACCAAAAATATTAATGATAATAATAAAAATAATCAGTCTCCAAACTCTGACGTCAATCCTGATTGTTGTCCAAAGTCAGGTTTGTACCAGAAAATATTTACTAGCATTTAACATAGCATATGCAAGTTGTGCATCAAACTTATATTTTAAAAGTATTAAAAGCTTCTTGCTCTAGACTCAAATTGTAGATATAGATTGAGATTTGAACCTTAATGTAAAATCCAAGCTGAAGATTGATGGACAAAGGCATCTGAGCAGTTTTGTGAAAAGATTCTTGGACAAAACCTTATTTACATGAAAAATTATTTATTAATTCAGTATTTAGCCAATTTAAAATAGGAGTAAAATTCAACTAGCCGGAGTAATCGAAAACTGTAAGGATTGACCTAACTAGCACCTAACACTCCAGTCTTTTGTCCAACCCAACTGCTACATGCTGGAAGATTTTCACCACCCACGGACTCGAAACAAGACAGATTTATGTCAACTTCTATTAAATCTGAAGCATCCTTGGGTAGACAAACAGGCCAGACCAGATTGGATATTGACTATTTTAGCAGCAACAAAATCTCTCTGTGGAAAGATCATCAAACTGCAGACTAAACATATGAAACTGTAAAAAAAAAAAAAAAAAACCCACATAGATTAATTCCGGTTTCGCTTTTTTTGTCCACTTTTCAGATCACCAACCTGCTGTTAATGAAAAATAACTTTCTTAAGAATGCTACATAAATCACCTCTAGAGCCTAAAATATCTCGAACAGCAACAGATCACGAGATCACGACCCGAATAGGAAGAATTTCAAGATCAGAAACAAAGACGCCAATGAGTCTGGAAAGAGTTCCAGAACCATCTGCAACATTTTCTTTTCATACCAAATCCGGTTTTAATCGGGGTTTTTTTTTTTTTTGTCTTTTAGCTGTGTTTTCTTAAAAAGAAATCGCATGTGATGAAAAATACTTTCAGAGCTGACCTGAATTCAAAGTCCAACTAAAAACAAGCTGTAAATTATCCTGGTAAAAAAAGATGGTAGGTCCTGGGCATATTGACATCACTCCGACCTCTGGAAGTGTAACTACTGAATTGTTATAAAAAGAAAATGCAGTAACCGATCGTGTCGATTAATCGCGCCATTAAGACTTAATAGACTTTACTCAGAACGTGAAGGAACCCACACACTCGGGTCAGCACACTTCAGACCATCTACTGACGTCAAATTAGTGTATTGATATAAAAGAATAACCTCGATTTTTCACATATTAAATCTACATTAACAGAAAATTTTATTAATCAATACAATCGATACTTCAATACAATTGATGAATCAATAGAATCGATTAATCACCCAGCCCTAATTAGACTTAATGGGCTTTACTCAGAAAGTGAAGGGACCTACACGCTCCGGTCAGCACACATTGGACCTTATACTGACGTCAAAGTTGTGCATTGGTATAAAAGAATCTCGATTTCCCACAAATCAAATATTCATAAACTGAAAATTCGATTAATCGATATAATCAATTAATCAATACAATTAATTAATCACCCAGCCCTGATTCATAGGTAATTGGACTGAATTTATAAAATTGGGTGGATCTTTCTGGAAGGTTCGGTTCACCTTCCATCACTGAGTAGAACTACTAGCATTTTAGATAGCTGCAGCCAAACATGGTGGTGGCAGAGTGGTGATCTGGGGCTGATTTTAGGGTTCAGGACCTGAACAACCTTCTGTTACTGATGGAACTGGATGATCATAAAGCCTCCGATGCATCATTTTAAATGACAATAAAAATGTCGTGAACATGCGAAACCGGCAGCAGAACTCTTCCCTCAACATTTCTACATTAAGCCCATCGTCCTATAAACTGGTTCTAAAGGAATCAGAGTCTGAGAAGTGATGAGCCGAGTGGACACACCTCCAAAGCGGGCTGCAGCGCGGTGCCTGGATGGAGACACCAGCTCCCTGACGATCTGGAGGACCTGCATGCTCAACAGGAGCCGGTGGAAGGCGCCAGGAGCCGCCGGCGCCTCGGCTCCACCTCAGGATTCATCACCTAATCCACAACATGGCTCAGATGCCGCGTTCAGGTTGAAAAGGCAAAGATCTGGTCCTGGTTGCTGGTTCGGCGTCTGCGGCTGCAGGAGTTCAATATTTCATCCAGATTTGAGGGTAAATAGTTCCTAGAGAGGCTGCAGCGCCGGCAGCCGAAAGAACACAACCAGGCTGTCATGTAGATTCAGCTGCCTTAACAGACTACATGAAGCGGCGCAGCAGCCTCAACTCCACTTCTGACATCCACCTCGGTCCGTCCTCTGTGGAACCAGAACACAGAACCCCAACTGGTCGCTGCAGATCAACAGGAGCTCGGTGGTGAAAGTCTCATCTCCACACTTCCAGCTGCAGCTGGCTTCCTCGCTCCTCTCCTCACATCCTCCAGATTGTAATTAACGAGCGCTTCCCACAGCATCTCCATCCCTCCCCCCATCTCATTGTACCACTCTGTTCCCCCTTTCACTCCTCCAGTTTCTCATGTACATCCACTGTGAAGCTGAAACGCCAGCAGAATGTAGAGGGCTCGGCGTGCAGCGATGATTTGCACCACCCAGCTTCACTAATTCAGAGGTAACGCCTTCCCGCTCCCTCAGCTGCTGCCTCATCGTCTCCGCTCTAAAACATTTTCATCCAGCAACCAGGAACAGCAAACTGTTTATTTTATTTATTAGATTTGGTGTTATTATTTGTTATATATATATATATATATATATATATACACTACCGTTCAAAGGTTTGGGGTCACATTGAAATGTCCTTATTTTTGAAGGAAAAGCACTGTACATTTTAATGAAGATAACTTTAAACTAGTCTTAACTTTAAAGAAACACACGCTATACATTGCTAATGTGGTAAATGACTTTTCAACAATTAATCAATACACTCGATTAATCACCCAGCACTACTTAGACTCAATTGGCTAAGTAGGGTATTGGGTATTTTTTTCTCCTTTTATGTTTTTACTTATTTTTCTTCATCTTTAAATTTTTAAAAAAATGTATTGTTGGTTATTCATTTTTATTTTTAAATTGTGGTATTTTTTTTAACTTTTTTATTTTTTTAATTAAGCAAAAAAAAATCATTGGTTATTTTTATTACTTAATTTTTTTTGTATTTTTAAACTTTTTCTTGTGCTCTTTATCTTTGTTCTTTTTGCTAGATATTTATAAGTAAAAAAAATATGAAAAAAGCAGCTTATTTGCTGGAATGGGCCTTGTTAAACGCTGCCAGTTCTCAATTTTCTTAGTTGTAGAAATCAGAGCTTTTCTCTCATAATTCCTGCAAAAATTATTTTAAAAAAAGATGCATCCTTATAAATTAATTAATTATAATTGATTCTCATACAGCTAAAATTACCTTCTAGCATAAAAAAATACTTTTACTCATGATCTGGCATTAAATTAGTCTAAATGTTTCATGTTTTTTAGGTCTAAAATTATTTACTAAACATCAGAACAAAAAGTTTTCTTAAGTATACTCAGATTAGTATGACTTTAAACAGAAGGACGTGAAGGTTCAATGGAGGTACAGATGGTTAAAATTAAAAAGCTTCATAAAGGACAAGATAATGATTGCACAAATAGAAGAATTACATTTTTCATGTGTAGCACATAGAAAAATAATAAAAACATCAATAAGATTTGGAGCCGAAACACAGAGATTCTGCAGAAAGCAAAAGCAGCCACCATTTATGATTCTAATAGTCACTATAAAGCGACATTCAGATGATCCAAACATGAAAAACGGACTCACTTACAGTGCGACCGACCACAAACACACACTGCAGCACATGAAGCCCTGTGATAAAGTGACTGGATATTTGTTTCCTCAGGCAGTGCAACAGAAAGCCCAATTACTGCATTGCTGGACTCACTCTGCAGCTGCTGTTGCTATGGTTCCGACCCGGTGTTGCGAGGCTGTGACCCCACTCAGCGAGTTGAAGATTTTTAAAAGCACGACAGCTTTTAGTGTCATTTATAAATGCATTATCTAAATAACCACAAATATCTGCTCCACTTTTGTTTTCAGTTTGCTTCCAAAATATAAAATTCATGCTTTTAAAAAAAAAAACACAACCTGGGTTGGAGCTTTACAGACCAAAACTACAGCGATGAAACGTGGTTACAACTGTTTGTTCCAACAGGACAATGGTCTCCAAAACTAAGGAGTTACCCTTTTTATATTTTCCACACGATAATTTTTTCTTTGGAAACTTGTGAACACCTGCATATTTAAGCAGGTCCAACCCAGAAGGCACCAGGAGAAATTCTGTTGGTTGCCTACAGGAAACATAACGTGTTTGAGGAACAACCTTGTTTTTAAACAAAACGAAAAACAAATATCTTCTTTTCGACTTGAATGTAAACAAAATATCTGAAACCGACCAACCCAACCACCTACCAACTGAACTAACCCAACCAACACACCGCCCTACCTACCAAACCAACCAACCCGCCCATTTACCCAACAACCAAGCAAATAAACACAACAACCTGCCCACCAACTCACCCAGCCACCTAAATAACCAACCAAACAACCCCTCATGTACCCACCAACCTACCCAACAACCAAGCAACCAATAAAAAAACCCACACACCAACCAACCTCCCACCTAAACCAAAGCAATCAACCAAGCACCCCCCTCAACCATCCCACCCTCATACCAACAAACTAATCCAACCAAACAAGATGCCATCCTACCCACCCATGTACCTACCAACCTACACAACCACCAAGCAACCTATAAATAAAACCCAACCACAAGGCAAAAAAACAAACAAACAACCAACTAAACACACCCACCTGCCAACTAACCACACCTCAACCAACCTCCAAACTAAACTAATACAATCCACCAAGCCAACCCCTAAACTACCCCAACTGCATAGTAACCCAACCACCACCAACCATCCAACAAACCAACCAACCACCCTAAAAACCAACCAACTAAACAAACAAACCTAACTACTTACCAATAAACACCCCAACCATAACAACCAACCATCCCACCTGCATACCAACTAAACCAACCAAACTAAACCAACCCATCTGCCAAGCAACTAACCCACCTAATTAACCAACCAAACCAACCAGCAAAGATGCCAACCAACAAATCAAACTAAAAAAACCAACCAACTAAACACACCCACCTGCCAACCAACCACACACCACCCAACCTCCAAACTAAACCAATGCAATCCACCAAGCAAACCCCTCAACTACTCCACCTGCATTCCAACCCAACCACCACCAAGCATCCAACAAACCAACCACCCTAAAAATCAAACAACTAAACAAACCTAACAACTTACCAACCACACACCAACCAACCTCCAAACTAAACCAATACAATGCACCAAGCCAACCGCTCAACTACCCCAACTGCATAGTAACCCAACCACCACCAACCATCCAACGAACCAACCAATCACCCTAAAAACCAACCAACTAAACAAACCTAACTACTTACCAATAAACACCCCAACCATAACAACCAACCATCCCACCTGCATACCAACTAAACCAACCAAACTAAACCCACCCATCTGCCAAGCAACTAACCCACCTAATTAACCAACCAAAGCAACAAGTAAAGATGTCAACCAACAAACCAAACCACCCAAGCTAAACAACCAACTAAATTAAAAAACAAACTTACCCATCCTGGTCATGTGAAATGTTGATCATCCACGTCTTTTATTTAAAATCATCTTGCTTTTAATTCGTTCAATTCAGTTAATTTATATAGCGCCAATTCACAACAAATGTCATCTCAAGGCACTTTACAAGAAAAGTCATGTCAATACAATTATACAATCATTTTAATCAGGTAAACTTTTTCTTTTTGGCTCATTATCAACTGCTTCAGTTTTTGCTGCCATCATTAGGAGAAATTTGATTTTTGTAATTAAACCTTTTGAAAGATTTTAGGTATTTAGGTGTGAGCATAAAATAATACTTTGTCCCCAACAGTGTTCAGTTGAGGACCCAGAGCTCCAGGAGCTGAACAGAAAGTCTCGATTTTTAAGCCACTACTATTTTATCCTCCCTTTTCAAATTTTAACAAGACCAAAACCTTTCACAGAATCAATACGCCACAATCTACTTTTCAAGAGAATCTGCTGAAGATCTCCTCGGAGCTGAGACAAACGAAAGCAGAGCCACCTGAGGTGAGATGGATTGGGCAGCTTTTACTGGGAGGAAAAAGGAAGCAGTGAGTGTTACCGAAGGAGCCGTTCAAAAATCGGCAGATCAATAAGCTTTCATTAGATTTTCCTCAACATTTGCCTGATTGAAAACGGGGAGAAGCTGCCCGTCTCTGACACCTCTTTGCTTCAATCTAGGGGCCAACTGGGAACCAGGAGGAGGAGGATGATGGAGGGAGAAGGTTTAATGGAATAAAAACACAAGCATAGCAACGACATTAAGACTAGGGACAATGCCAAACACACAAGGGAAACTATTTTTTACATTACGAAGAGTTTTTTTAATATATATAATTGTCTAAAATACAGTTTTTGACGGGGCACTTCTAGATTAAACTTACAAACTTCTAGTTCCATCTCTCTTTATTTTAAACATAATATAAATATTCATTTTTTACCCCAATAATTTATTTAGTAAATGTAGTTTCGTTCCTAACATGTCAGGGTCATCTTAAAAGGATAGTTAGCCTCAGCAGTCAGTTTGCTTTAGCTTCGCATAAACAATGGAAGTGAATGGTAACAGCTAGCATTTCATGTCCGAAAGTCATTAAAATTCCTCAATAAAGATGCGGACTATTCCTGGTGAAATCAATTAAAATATTGCAAATGAAAATAAGTACATGAAGGACTTAAAGGAGCCAATTTAGACTTTGGACTACTGATATGGGATATTTCCAC
The DNA here is from genome assembly GCA_028564705.1 of Apricaphanius iberus. Classification (NCBI taxonomy): domain Eukaryota; kingdom Metazoa; phylum Chordata; class Actinopteri; order Cyprinodontiformes; family Aphaniidae; genus Apricaphanius; species Apricaphanius iberus. The sequence goes on from JAPXFQ010002006.1 coordinate 371,410, forward strand.
AGAGATGGGGATAAGGATAAGGATGATTAATCTCCGTTGGAGTTTTAAACATATTTATTAGGACCTGAACAGAAACCCATCTCTTAATTTCTCTCTTCCCATCTAGACATGAGTATATCTCCCTCTCTGCAAGCTTGTTGAACCTATATCAGAGTGAGCTACTCTACAGACATAACAATGATAGCAGTGTCCTTCAGCTACATCAGTGTAGGTCAAATGACCATGGCAATGACCGTGACTCCAGCATTCTGGAATATTGTAGAAAAATGGTAGAAAGCTGAATAAAAAAGGAAGTTTCCTTACTTTTTCATCATAGCCAACCAGGCAGCTTATTACTGTGATCATTACTTGCTCGAAACCAGTCACAAAGTCAGACCCAGGCAGCGCCGTCACTGATCCCTCGCTCCTCTCAAACCACTAAAAAGGACAAATAACTTGAACCGCAAAAGATGTGGCAGCAAGAAGTGTTGCAGAAAAGTGTCCCAAAAGTGCTTTACAGAATAAAAATTAAGGCATAAACCAAAAAGGACATCAGGATGAAGCCAAGTTAGTTAGTTATGGTAACGTTTTCGATAGTAATATCATATCCAAATAATGACTTTTCTTTTCGTCTTTAAAAAAAATAAAATAATCCAGCCCCAAAGCGTCGGCATGTGCAATCAACAGAGGTTTCACGTGATCATCTCCTCCCACGTTTACATACTGTAGCGTCATTAGCATCCCAATCGGGACTCCGTAGCAACAGTTAGCAGGCAATCGTCTATTTACTCAGATTTCCATATCACAACACAAATTGTATTTTCCCTCACCAAATCTCACACAACTCACACCACTTGCTAACATTATTAACCACTATAACAGCATAACCAGAGCTTTCCTGTGAACAGAGAACACCTCTACGGAGCATATTAGCAAGTAGCTATTAGCTAAGCTACAGTTAAACCACGGCTAGAAAGAAAGAAGCAGCGGGACCGAAGCTAAAGCCGCTCCTTCTACTCTTAAATCACCAGTGAGGAAATGTTGAGTTCCCCGTGAGTTAAGTCGACATTCTCGTTGTAAAGAAGAGAACAACTATTAGCTGCACGTTAGCTTCTTTCTCTGAGCCAGGCGGAGCTGAAAGTTGTTTCGCTGCAGTGACTAAAAAGAGTCACTAGATGGCAGCCACCCTCTGTTACTAATCATGCTACCTTCTTCAAACCTCAGACGGTCTCGACAGATGACCGCTTATGCTGAGCCTGGTTCTGCTGGAGGTTTCTTCCTGTTAAAAGGGAGTTTTTCCTCTCCACTGTCGCTTCATGCTTGCTCAGTGTGACGGATTGCTGAGAATTACACGACGCAATCTTCTGTGGTTCTCTAATTCCTAAATTAAACATTGTATTGTAATAACTCTTCTTGTAAAATGCCTTGAGATGACATTTGTTGTGAAACAGCGCTATATAAATAAACTCATTTAAATTTAATTTTTGTTATTTATTTAATAAGATTTTTACACTTAAACGCGTTAATATTGTAAATAAATTATTTCAATACGACTATTTATGCCTAATGTGATACATTACACAAGAATAATGGAAATTGCATCACTTATGTCTTTGGAAATAAGATTTATTGTACAAAACTTAATGAATAAAACCAATGATGATAGACTACAACTTTATTTGGGATTTCTTTTACAATCAAAATGTGTTCAAATGAAGAAATGTGTTTATTTAATTGGAAAACATAAATTAATAAATGTCAAATTTCTATACAATCAGATAATGGGTAAATAATCAATATTAGAATCAAAATCGAATCCTTAGATTAATCGGTTACAAAAATAATCATTTTGCTCAGCCCTAGTCACGGCATCCAGGATCCACGGAGGAATACGGACAAACTCATCAGCCAGCAGTCCTCCTGGGTTTTCACTCGATGGGAACCACCTGGCAGCAGCCATTTATCCGCTCTCCCTTCACAGAACCTTGCAAAATTTATTTAAATGACTTCTTTTTGATTGAACACCACAGTGAGGCATATATTTGGGAAGGTTTCCATTAGCTTCGCCCAACATTCCAGCCCTCCTCCATGGAGGCCGGAAGCGCAGAGTCAGCATTCTCCTGCTCGCTCCAACTTCCCCGCTTCCTTTCCTTCCCGTTTTCCTCTCTGCGCCTCCGTTACTCTGCCTCGCACTCTTCCTGTTTGCCTGCCCCCGATGTCACTTCCTGCTCTCAAAGCATGCAGCTTTCCCACCAATCAGCGTCCAGCCACGGTTCCAGAGTCCTTCTTTAAACGCTTCTGTCAGCAGTCGACGGAAGACGTAAAACATTAAATACAACTATTACAAAACGAGTATTTTTCACTACCTTTTAACACCATGTTTGCACAGTGTGCAGGAATATTTACAATTATTCCAAGGCCAATATTTTCAAGTTGAGAAAAACTTTGCCGGCTAATTGTGGAGCCAATGCAGAAGTACTAGGGACTGGCTGCAGAAAGGAGCAGTTTCATTTGGGTTTGTTTTCAATAATAACTATGTTTTAATAATAAATGTTTCCAATAATAAAATACATCTCAGACATTTGTTTTTGGTATTTATCAAGCATTTCTCTGATCAAAATTACTTTTAAAAGCATGGAGTCTTTGAGGATTTTTTTTTTTTTTTATCTTTCAACAATTTAATATTTTCTGGTTTTATGTGTAATGGTGTTCTTGTATTCTGATTCAATGATAGTTGACAGATGGGAGAAAACGAGTCAGATGAAGACGTTTTTATCTCGGTATTTCTCCAAAAATCTACAGTAAATATTTACAATATTGATGGATATTGGCTATTATAGGTGTCCCTTAAATGAGACAGGAGTTTTTATACGTTACTATTGTTGCTTAAGAAAAAAAGCATAAAGTTAAAGATATAATTGATTATGGTGGGATTCTGCCGCGCGGTAAACATGTTTACAGCCTGGTTCAAGAAACCATTTCATGGTTAATATGTCAGGTTTACAGTCATAACAAATCTCAGGGGGGAGATTATTTCTTTAACTCATCCGTTTAGATTTAAGCTTGAAGTTATGGAGGTTAAAAGGCATTTGCTTTTGTTTGAAAGGCGTCAGATGAGCCGTTAGCTCTGGTGGCTAACGGTTAGCTCCCCCACTTCTTGCTCCAGGGAAGGCCGCAGCCTCCGAGTAACGTTAAAAGTCTCGGGTGTTTTGTTTATCCTTACCTGATCGGTCGCTTCCACGATGTTTATTTGTATTCAGATGTTAATCGTGAACTTATACATATTGATTTTTTAATTTTTTATTAATTAAACGTATATTGTTTTAGTGAGAGTTATGGACAAACAGCAGACTTACTCCACCAAAGTTTTCTAGCTAAAAGCGCCCGCTAACCTCCGTTAGCTTCGATGAGCTCAGTTAACTCTTAGATACAATCAGTGTTGCCAACTGTCTCTGACAGAAAGCTGAAGTTGCTCCAGAAAGTCGCTAGATGGCGCCAGATGACATCACATGCTAATTTGCATATCGACTACGTCATCGCGTCCCACTGGCGTGATGAAATTGTTGGGTCACACACAGCCATCAGGTGGCGCTAACCTGCCCTATAAATACAGCCCGCTTCCCCCGGCTCGGCCTCTTTCACGACGGGCCCCGGCCAGCTCGTCCAGAGGAGACCCTCTACAACCATCGTTTCTGACAGAAACTTTCTCCAAATGCACCCAGAGACCACTCCAGGTGAATCTTAAACACTGATAAACAAAGACATTGTTTATCCCCAGAGCCGGACGAAAACCCCTCTATGTTTCAGACTGCCGGAAGGGCTGCAAGACTGCATGAGTGGAAGCCATATGTGCCACAGGTCCAGACCCAGAAGAAGTCGCATTTCATTCGCCGCCGCAGAGTCGATAAGAATTGCCACGTTGGAAGGCTGCCAGAAAGGTACTGTAAAAGTGGATGTCGGGGGCCGATTGCAACGCAGCTAGACGGAGCAGCAAGCCAGGGACTGACTGCATCTAACCGGATCGGAGCTATTGTTAGCCACTAGGCTAACGTCGCCTCACCCCCCTTTCCCCTCATCGGCGCGGAGCAACTCTGAGGACATTAAACGTTCATAAAATCTGTTTGGGAAGAGGCAAATTTGCTAAATTTAAAGGTTTTCCCTTTTTGTGTTTAATGTTGAATAAATGTGTCTGATTCACTCTAAGTGCCCCATGTGCGTAGCAGAGGGCTACCTGAAAGCAGATAAGCTCACGTGTTCGTCGATAACAAAGGTTGCTAATAACTGTTCAAACAGAATTCGATTTAAATAGATTAAGAACAGTAGTGTTTCTCTTATTACTAGTTTGAGTGTTTAAATGTTTTTCTTTGGTGTAAATAAATCTTCTACTTGTAAAAAGAAACAGTTCTAATTTCTTGTTCAACACACACATATTGCAAGGTTTATGACCAATATACGTTAAGAATTCATTCCTTCAGAATTATGAGACTGATATATAAATTTGGCTGTTAAAATAGTTCCTGGTAGAACCAGGTGGTGCCCCGTATAATAATATTTTCAATAAATTATTAACTTTATTGACTGCCATAAGCAGTCTTTGACTATAAATAGCCAAATATTATATTTCAATTTAAAATCCCGTACAACATCATCACTCATTTTGAAGGTTTCTTGAAGGCACCACAGGTGCAAATGCAGCATACAGACAATTTCTCCCTTTTTCTACCTTTGTAAGGAGAATTTTGAAAGATGAAGTTAAAGAATTATGTATGTGTGGCTTAAAAAAAAAAAAAAAATCCATATTATATACATGCACATTCCTTTTTTTAAACTTTTCAATTCATGTTGAAGAAACAACATCTTCAGTGATCGGGTGAGATCAGCTCCATCTCTCTGACGCTGGGTGAAATGAACCAAGAGGTTTATGACGTTTGAGAACAGAGCAGAGTCTGTAATCTGCAGGGAATAACAGGGACACAGAAAGTAGCTCAGGGTCGTCAGAAATGCCGCTGGATTTGTCGTTAGGCGCTTTTTGGAAAGAATGTATTTAACGGGGTCTGAAAAGTCGTTAGAAATAGCGGAAAAGTCGCTAAGTTGGCAACACTGGATACAACGGCTCAGAGTGTCAACCCTATACACCCCCCCCCCCCCCCCCCCCCAGCCACCCTCACAGTTCCACATTTAGCTACACCTCTTTGCCCAATTTTTAATTTTCTGGGGTGGCCAGATGAATGACGCAGCCAAGATGGCGGTGGTGGGAACCGACCAGTTGGCTTCAACTCGGCTCTTTAGAAACGTACAGGTGACGTCACAGAGGCTCCGCCCATCTAGCAGTCTGTGCCCTAACAAACACCAACAAGCGTCATCCATCTCTCTTTTCAAGACATCTAGCGCATTAACTCAAAAAGTGGAATTAATAACGCACGTTGGAGGAATAACGCCCCAAAATCCGAAAAGAACAGTAGTAGCTATGAGTAACAAAACTTTGGTTAAATGAAGGAGTTTTGATGCAGATAATGCCTTATTTAGACGATGCACTTTATTGACCGTATTGACTCCCATTATAGAGATACACGCTGATCGCGACTGGATATTAAGGCTACGCTCACACTGCAGGTGAAAGCGCATCAAATCCGACTTTTTTGCCCCTATGCAACCCATATCTGATCTTTTTCTGGCGGTCTGAACGGCACAAATCCGATTTTTTTCAATGGACAGAAATTGAGGTTTTTATCAATTAATTTGTCAAAATTCCGTCGGTTCCGACTATGCAAGAATTGATAGAATGCTGAAAAAACGCTTACATCTGTAGCCGCCATTTTTACTTCCGTAAACTGCGCGTTGTGTGTGACGTACTATGGTGACGTCTCATCTTCTTTCGTGAAACGTTCACACTGGAGCGCGTTTGCTGTCGCATTTTATCTGTAGTGTAAACGACCATACAAAAAAAATAGGATTCGATCAAAAAATAGGAATCGAGCATTAAGACCTGCAGTGTGAACGTAGCCTAAGTTCTCCCGAAGGACTCCAAGTGGCTCCAAACTTGTCTGGGTGAGCAAATGTATGCTATGAATGTACAGGCTTCAGGAGAACATTTAAATGTTTTTTGCAACATATTTAAGAGCTTTAATCCTAAAAACAAAAACATCCTGTTCGAAAAACAAAAGATTTACCATATATTTTACATTTAAAATAGTAAAATCTTCTTTTCATAAAACTAAAATCCTTTACAGGTTTTTGTGCTTTATTTTTTTTTTCCCACCAAACTTTCCACAATGTGGTTAGGAATGTGGTACCACTGGATTACCAGAAAGAGAGGCATTAATTGCCTGTCCATGCAATAAAATTAATTCAACTCAGAATAAATTATTAGGGATTAATTAAAGCTCGGTTTGGGTCTGTGCAGCGTCCATCAGGTCTCACAGCTGCTCAGAATCAAACTGGAACCGTCGATTTATCAGCTAACGATAACCTGAGGGAGTCCAACACGCCTGATGGGAAGGAAAGCAGTTGAATCCCGTCAGATGATGGGGCGTCGTGACAATCCTCTCTAAAGATCCTCCAGAGTCTTCAGCTCCACTGATTTCCATGAATGAAAACTGATTCTGTGTCCAGAATCACAATGAGGCAGTTTTTTTCCTTCCACCAAACTTTCCATTAACAAGTTTAGATACACCACTCTGTTAGCTACAAGTTTCTTTGATGTCTAGGCCACAAAAATCCCACATAGAGAGCTTTTCTGAATTGGTTTGACGTAAATTCAAGAAAAAACTGCTCTAAAATTGAGCGTCTGTGTGATGAATTCATACCAGTTCATTCCTTAAATTAAATGACTGAATGAAATCAACTTTGTGATCATAAATCTCACTATTAAGATACCGATTCAGAATGTTTCGTTCTTGTTTCTTCCTAAATGTAAATATTATTACCTAAAATGTTGTTTTGTCTTGTGTAATCACAGCCCACTTATAAGTGGAGCACCTCAGGGCTGTGAGCTTGGTCCCTTAAATAATCCTTTTCATTAAGATGCACTACAATTTCCTTGTAGATTTATTGTCTTAAAATTAGGCAAATTATCATCTCCATCTTGTTTTGAGCAATAAAAGCTAGCTCCCATTTTCATGTTTTAGATGATTACCGGTAGTCTTGTTTCAAGTAAATGTTATTTTTTTTTTCTTATTTAGTCTGTATATCTAAAATTTAACCATTTTGCATTTATTTCAAGCAAATTTTCGGGACGTCATTTAAAACAAAATTTATTTTCTCAAAATAAGAAACATTCACTCATTTTCACTTATTTTTAGCCTGATTTAGGTCTAGAAATTATCCTTATTTTAAGAGATCTTAGCAAGAAAAATTGACTTACCGCATGAACAGATAATTTCAATTGTTTGTTGTAAATTTTCACTAAATACAAGTTTATTTATCTAGTATTAAGGAGGTGGTTTTTTGCAGTGTGGGTCTGTTTTCCAACGATTTTGCTGAGATTTCTTTAGACGTATGAAACCAGAATGAATTCCTTCCTGCCTCGCTGCGTTTTCAGGGTCGTCATTTTGCTCTTAAGCCAAGTTTACGCTTCTCCGGCACTCAGACGTTTTTCTTTTATGGTTCTCCGTTCTTTTCAGCAGGGGGCGCTAACTTTTCATGACGTCTCTGTCTACTATCACAGCGTCCTTTCAGTTTTTTTCTAGGCTTGTGAACGGCATTTCTTCCGCAAGGAGCAATAGACGAAAGAAAGTAAGTTTTGATTAAAGCTGTAAAGCTTAAACAAAGACACCAGTCTGTTTCCTTTTTTTTTTCTACACCTTCTTGTGTTTAAAATCGCCAAAGGAACAGATTAGATAAATCATCCTTTCAATATAAAGCATATAGTGGCCAAACGCTGCATTAACTACTGATTACAGCGACTATAGAGCTCCGTTCTGGTGAAACAATCTCTGGCTGTGACAAATCACATGCAAACGCTCTCCGGTGTAGGATAGTTAAAAAATGGGGCTCTACTCCGTGCGTCATTGCGTAGGTGACGGAGAGCCGTTGCGTCGACGGATAATGGCGCTGCGTCAAAACGCGCTAAAAGGATGCAGCTCGTCTCCACGTCGAGGACCAAACTTTCAGAGCGATGGGAAGACGGCTGCTAAAAAGCCGGCACTGCCACTCGCCTCACCATGGCGACTAAATATAGCGAAACCATAAAAGGCGGGGAAACATGTTCTGTTTTTGTGAAGGGAAAAGGGGAACAGGCTGCAGCTCTAATCTGAGCTCTCATCGTGTTATTTAATATTTTTAGCAGTCTCTCTAAACTTCAGCTTTTCTTCAAATACTTGCAGAAAAAAAATTACCTTCGGTTTAGTTTGGATCACAAACTACGAACAGCGCGAAGGTTTTATTTCCAACCGCAGCGACTAAATCTGACTTTCAGCTCCATATGCCCTTCATAAAAGCTTAATCTTAACATTTTATGCGTTTATTCTGTGCACTGAAATTGAGACTTAAGGACTAAAAATGTGGAACACACTTTCTTTCCGGTTCTTTTTCAAAAACTGCATCAAGTAGTGACAAAAAATTTAATAATAAACAGATGCTTACAAAAATAGATAAATCATTTCAGTTAAACATCCTCTGTTTTAATCCTGCGGCAAAATGAAAAAGCTTCCAGATCCTCTTTAAAAATCAAACTAAGCAATAAAAAATGATAAATTGTGATGCTATTTTATATTAGAATGTTTAAGGAGGTGAAACCAGCTGCTTTTGTAATTATTATACCTCCATTTAATTGTTTTCTTTATCATTTTTATGTTCTGAACAAATAGGCCTAGTTTATGGATCAGAAGCTGAAAAGAAGAAGCTGTTTGCTAAATTATCTGAGAACAAACGGGATCTTAATGCACCACCGGGTCGGAGATTAATCAAAACCAGTTGATTGAATTAAATTAGATGCGAGGCGTCAGATCATCACGCCACATTTCAGAGAAACGCCGAATACGACCCGACGAACACGACTCCCACAGTTGAGCACGGAGGTGGAGGTATGATGCGTCCTCCTCTTAAGGAGCGCACTGGAAAGAGGTTGTGAAATCAAACAAAGGAGACCGTCGAGGCACCGAAAGAGGCAGCTGAACAAGCTTTGTAGCTCTGGTGATGCCCAGGTAGGAGGCTGATTGGACCGGTTGGTTTCCTTCTGTTGCCCTGATAACAGCACCTGACATCCGAACACCACTCATCAACACAAGAACAGAACAGGAAACCCAGCGAAGAAGGGTGGAAAAAACTCATTACTGCTAAACTGGCATCACTGCAGCTTCCAGCCATTAAAAAAAAAAAAAAATCACAAAACCCCCCAGATGTTCAGATCACCGTAAGAGAAATATTAAACACTTCCTCCTCTTTTTGCATTTTTCTGTTGAATGTTTCTGTTTAAACAAATTATATTGTTGACCAAAGACGATCCGAGTTAATGCAAGCGATCACGTTTCCTAAAAATCGAATAACAGGACCATAAAAGTTAGGCGCGCCAACTCGGACATTTTTGGGGGACGGACAGGCGGATGTTTTGGTACGCATGTGTATCGAAGGAATCCGTCCGTTTTCTGAGAACAAACTAGCCCTAAAATGAGTAAGAAAAGGAGCTAAAGTCCGAATTAAAACCCTGAAAGATTTTCAGGAAGTCTGAAGAAATGTGTAACTATTTTTCATTTTAAAAGTCAAGCGAAAAACCATAATAATAGCGGCGGCAGCAACATGCTTTATTTCACAGTGTGGACAGATCGATGGAGCTAAATCCAGGACAGAAAACCTGATAAAGGCTGCAGAAGACTGGATTCTGGGTTAAAGGTTCACCTTCCAGGAGGACAATAACCTGAACACAAAGCCAGATATACTTTCTCATTATTTTTGTTTAAATCCAAATGAGAATCCAGTGGAAGTGTTTGCTTTTCACCCAATATGTCTGAGTTGAAAGATTGTGCAGAAATTTCAGTCCGTTTTTGGGGTGTAACGTTTGTTCGATTTAGATTTATCGTGACGGCCCCGTCGCTTTGGTGCCGAATGAATCCAGCCTATTGCAACGTTTCCGCAGGGAAACTTTAAAAAGTGACACCAAATCAAACCAGAAAAGGACTCCCAGTTATCACTAAACTCGGCTATTTGGTGATATTAATGGGTTCACCTGCAGCTGCAGGAAAAAAAAAAAAACCTGGACGACTAGAACTTTGTCAGCGAACGCATCTTTCAATAGCAATAAGGTCCGTAACACGCTCTGCTCAGGAAACATCACTGATACTGGAGAAAAAACAGCTGGCGTCACTATGGCTACCAGTAGCATCCAATAAGACCAAACTACATATTCTGGATAAACACAAGCCTGAGGAGAAGGGATGTCCTGACATATGTCCACGCTGCGTTTAAGTACAGCTGGGAGACTACGCTGTCAACATATCACAGCAACTCCCAACTGATTTAAGTTTTGTTCTCAAACATGAGCAAAGTGTTGTTTAAACATTTTTAAACATTAATACGATTTTCAGCTGGTTCCATTGTTTTGTTCTCTGGCTATGTCCGCTTGTACTATAGGCATTTAAAAAATGTAAATCCAACTTTTTTTAAGTTTTAGAAAATAAATCAATTTCAGGAATTTAAACGTAGGAATACAAGAAGAAACGTACTTTGTTTATCGTCGATCAAGGTAAAAAAAAAATAAAAAATCATGTGTATTTTATCTTCTCGATTTTTGTGCACCTTTTGAATCCCTAGTTTCAGCCATGTAGCACGGAATTTACTTGAATCACAATGATGAAATTATGATTTCATTTATTAGGGAATAAAACTAACCAAACCACCCTATCATTTTGGGAAAGTATCCCCCCCCCCCCCCCGGGCCTAGTAACTGGTTGCTCCTCCCACGTTTGCAACAGCTGCTATCAGACATAAAAGCTCTAAAACAAGCAGCAGTTTTCCCTCCTTTCAGGTTCGCTGCCATTTGAAGTCATGTCAGAACGGGAGGAAACGCTCCAAGAAGAGATAATCAGTCTGATGGTTAAATGAATTTCATCTCGACGTTCTTCTGCTTCACTGGAATCTGTGTCACGCTGATAAAACAGCCGGCAAAACAAGCCGTTTTTGTGGAAGCGTTGACCACAACACGGCGTTATAAAACCCTCTAAGGTTCCTGCTGGGAGCTTCGACGTGTCATATGCCTGGAAAGCCGCACTAACCTTCAACGCTAATCCAGGTTCAAGTTCACATCGGCAGCAGGGAATGCTGGAGGGGGGTAAATCCTGGAGGGGAACTGGAGGGAGCGGATATACCCGCCCGACCTGCGCAGCAGCCCTCTTTCCTCCCAGCAAGCCTTGAGTCATTCTGTGGGATGTGTTGAGGCACGGCAGAGACATCGTGTCATCAGCAGCGCGACAGACGAGGCCTTTAAGTGCAACGGAGCAAACAACAACAGAGCAGAAATAGCTGGAAACTCCAGGGAGCAATCTGGGAATGAAGAGGCGACCAAAAACAACCACTGGTGCCCCGTTTGCACTTTTGAACGAAACTTTCTTACTTAACTCACTGCGATGAAATGTGGGGAAATTACTTTAAAACACCATTAAAATCACTGTTTTTCTTACAGAAACAGACTGTAGTAATAATATTACACAAGGTTAGGTACTATTTTACCAAATTTACCCCTTTTTGGGACAATTAAAGGGTTATTCTGTTCTATGAGCACATAAATTCCCTTTTTCTTAAATGAAAGATATTAAAAATCTATGATCTTGTTAAATTATGTTCATGTTTAAATATTCACCAAATCTGTCTTTAAAAATATGTTTGGTTAAAGTGCAAAAATTGTGAGGATTAAACCTCCAGAATGTATTGATTGTTAATTGTAGTAAAAAATTATTGTTTAGTATGTGTGTATATTAATGGTTGTTAAAATGCAGTAGGTTGAAAAAACAATTATTAATCATCTATTTTACTTGGATGTATTTATTTCGGATAAACGGGGGTGAGGTTTAATACGTTTTTTTTCTTTTTCACACTCCATTCCGAGCACCAATGTTTAATGATTTATTTTTATATTTTTTTGCTATTTTGCCACATTATTTGGTTATAACCGTTAAACTTGATTTGCCCAAAATAATTTTAATGAAAACGAACAAAAACTAGAAGAAAAAAAAAATAATTTTATTCACCGAATTAAAAATAAAAGCGAGAATTTCGCAACAAAACGAAAACTGAAACTGTAATGAGTAATCCCAAAACTAAAAAAGGGAACTTCATTTATTGAGAAGATTAGCTTAAAGTTGATGGAAACAAACAAAAAAAACCCCAAAAAATTAAAAACTATCAGAAGAAGTGATTGGAACGCTGATTAACCATGCAACAGTTGGCAGCGATGACTTCATATCAGGTAAGCTTTGGCTAACAAACAAGCTAACATCGCTAATCAACACAGCAAGATACCTGCAAATAATAATAATAATAATAGACTTTAGGAACCTTTTGTAGTTTTTTTTCCGCACATTTGGACATATAAGAACTAGGAACCACAGCCCTCAATTCCTAGAACCATTTTACTCTGTTTTCTGCTTCTTAAGATCGTACCATTTAAAGATAAAATCTAATTAGAAAAAAATTTAAATCTTTTTTTAAAACAGGCGGTTTCGTCACATCGTTCTTTATCAAGTTCCCTCACTCCCGTGTGAATTGTGGTTCCAATAAATTAATTATAAGAGGATGGTTAGCAGCAAATGGGAGCTATAGCTGCGTAAAGGACTGGTGTAGTTTCTGGTTGTTTTTTACTTGCTGTATTGGCAGATGCGTAAAAATAAAACAGAATCTTAAGTCAAAACTAAATGAAAACTAAAATTTAAAATGTATTAAAAACTTGCTGTGCGACATTTTTGACATCTACGACACATTATCTGGGTTGGGGATGAAACGATGCCACTTTTTTCAAACCGATACTTGGCTTGGAGTACTTGCTGATACCAACTACCAATAACAATAGTTCTACCACACAAAAAATGTGATTACTTGGAAGACGGGTTTCAGTTTCTCCTCTGCTTGTTACAACAACTGATTGTGCAACAGATTAAAAACGACCCCAAAAATTCAATTTCAAGTGAGAAAATAATCATTTTTCTGTGAGATTTTTGCCACACTAATACATATCTAACTCTATTTCCCAATAGAAAGTATTACTGGTTCAGTGATTTGTCTGTTTCACAGAATATTTCCTGGAAGAAGCAACTAACAGAGCTAGTTCACTTTCTGCACTCTTTGCCCCAGGTTTAAGCTTTCGCCCTTTCTTCCTGGTCTAGTGCTGTTTTTAGTTTTGGTTATTTCCTGGACAGATTAATTGCCTTAACTTAAAAGCTAGGAAGAGATAGAAAGAGGTAGAGTAGCTAGGTAGAGATAGATTAATGTAAGCCAGGTAGAGAGTGTTAGTAGCTAGGTCTCCTAGTAGCGAGGAGACAGGTTAATGTTAGTAGCTATGCTGCTTTAGGCTGTTGGAGGACATTATTAGGGTCTGTTCCTACTTTCTCTCCTACTTCTCTCCAACTGCATGATGTGCTGTCAATTCAAGCGCTAACCTGTTTTCTATTATAGTAGGTGCTCCGGATTAGCCCTGCTTGACGACCCTGACTAAGATGGCATTGCAGTGACGGAAAATTCTCCACGTCCTGCAACAAACTTCTGCATCAGTTCTATTGCTCTTTCTGTGTCTCTGTTATGTATTCTCCAAACCACAGACGGTCTCGGCAGATAACCGCTTGTGCTGAGCCTGGTTCTGCCGGAGGTTTCTTCCTGTTAAAAGGGAGTTTTTCCTCTCCACTGTCGCTTCGTGCTTGCTCAGTGTGAGGGATTGCTGAGAATTACACGACGCAATCTTCTGTGGTTCTCTAATTCCTAAATTAAACGTTGTATTGTAATAACTCTTCTTGTAAAGTGCCTTGAGATGACATCTGTTATAAATAAACTGAATTGAAATTGAATCGAACTTTACGGTTTCCCATGATTTCCCATAGAAAGATCCCCTGACTCAGTTCCTGCGTTCAGCTAAGACTCGGTTCCTGGGTTCTGACCCAGGTACAGCTTTTTCCACCAGTAACTGAGCATTTTCTCTGGGTTTCCTTTCCTGTACAAAGTACTTTGGTCTCAGTGGTTCTGCTCTCTAACATCTACAAACCAAGTCGGTTTTTAACAGAAAGTACTCCTACCTCAGTAGTTAGCTCTACCCCCCAGGAATGTAGTCCTGGTCCAGTGGTCTATTTCACGGACGGAGCCGCTAACGAAGCTACGAACCGTTTTTTTTTTTTTTCCCCCAGAAGTACTCCTGGCTCAATACCCCAGCATTCAGCTCAGTCTCTTTTCTGTGCAAATAGTTTTTTCCTCATAGAAAGTGCTCCTTGAAATGCATAAACATATTTAAAAAATGTCCAGCGTAAATTTTATGTGAACATTTACCAATCAACCTTGTACAGAGGTTAAAGATAAAACAATATTTGTACTTAAGTGGCAATAACTATCCAGTTATAATAAACTATATATACTTCACCTTACGGATTTTTTTTTTTTTTACTGGACACCAATAAAACGTTTCATGTTGCGTCTCTTCCTCATTTCTCAGGAAAATGAGGAAGAGGTAAACCTGCAAGACACGTTTGGTTCGTTCTGAACCCTGTAGATAATAACCAACAGCTAAAATGGAGAGTTTAAAAATTACAGTACCAGTTTGGAGAAAAAAGGACCAGACAACTGAATCAGACGGAGCGGGGATTTGAACCGGAAACCCATCAGTTTACAGGACAAGCCACACCCCACACCTAAAGTGAGGTTAGGTTCACCTCTAACTTCCCAAAACTACAACAAATAATCTTTAACGCTACACTTATATACCTATTTATACTAGTTTCCCTGTTGGGGTTCCTCAGGGCTCCGTATTCACACAACTTTCATTTAACATCTACAGCTCAGTTTATCAATAGTAAGTTTCAGTCTTGAGCTGAAATCAGAGAAAAATCATTAACCAACTAAACCCATTAAATAACCAGATATTTGTTTACCGGGAATTTCCATAACCACGTCTCTATACCGTCTAGTTGATTCTCGCAGAGCTAGTGGTTGGTACCTGGGGGCCCGTGGGCCAAAGTTGTTCCCCCATGAATCTACTTTCATCAGACATTAACTTCATTTACATAATTATTATATATCAGGCTTATTTAAATCAGATTTAAAATTGAAATACAAGCAACTACAAAGAACACGTAGAGTAGATTTGTGCACATCTTTACATTTTCATACGAATAGTCATATTTCATTCAATCTACGAACTTTTTGTTGACTTTGCTGCTGCACCAGACCGGATCAAACCACACGTACATTTATAGCTCATCACTACGCTGCCTGATAGCTTAAACAGCCGTTATCAACATGGAGAAAGATATTTTTAAAAATGCTGGGAAGGATTTTTTTTTCATCAATACTAAATCAATCAAATACTTAAGTTTAGATACGTTTTAAATTGCTATATGATACTCATTTGTCAATTTGTTAATGCTATTTATACAGAAATGAAGGTTAAGTAACTATTTAATGAAAGTAATTTACTTTACTATTAGTATTTGTATTTTTTTTTCTTCTTTAATAAATCCAGAACTAGACACAGTTTTTTTAAAGTTGAATAGACCCCAGAAAAATCAGATTCTAAGATGGACCTCTAATCTGCCGTTTCTCCTTTTTCCTCCTCATAAAAACATGGAAGCATCGACCGTCCAGGAGGGAGTCATCCGTCCTCGTTAAGAGGCTCGTTAAAAGCAGAGCAAGCCGCTCTTTGTGTGTTGCAGGGGGGTAATTAGGCTAATTAGCTCAGGGTATCAACATCGTCAACCATCTCCAGGCGAGGGAGTGAATCTATCAAAGGTTGGGATAAATAATGGAGGACATGAAAGACCTTTTTCACAGAGCTCCCGCTGCTTAACCGGCGCGTTCAGGTCACATTAAAGCTACAAAAACAAAACAGCTTTCCTGATCCACCCGTCTATACTTTTAGATAATAATAAAAGACTCATTTGTGTCCGATTTCACCAGGAAATCCGACCCCGGCTGCTCCGCTGCTCACAAGCAGACTGAAAGATTTCACCTGGATTTTTACCACGACACCCCAAAACAAAACCTATATTAGATTTCTAACCTTAGAGGAGTTGCAGCCCCTGGCGGCACGAGAAAGTTGTTACACCAGAGGTCGAGCTACATATGATTTTTGTCCGTCATTTTGGCCGAAAGGGTCGAAAAAATCCCATCTGAATCTATGTTCAACCGTCAATTTTTAAATCCTGTGCATGGAGTTAATCAAGTTACACAGCGAGATTTTGGATTTTTGCCTCAGACAGATTGATTCTCATGGGGGTTTAGGCTGAATCCGCGCTCCGCTGCCACACCGGAGACCGGAATCAAGCGCCATTTCTGCCAGTCGTCTAAAATGAAGGAACATTTCTCCAACAGAAGCGAAAGACTCTCCCTTAGGGGGACGTTCCCTGATCCGTCGCAGCAGCACAAATCGGTCTCGTTTGAGCGTCTAACCAGCCGCACCGGCCACGGTTGCGCTCCACGGACTCAGAAACATTTCAACGTGC
Organism: Apricaphanius iberus; assembly: GCA_028564705.1. Taxonomy (NCBI): domain Eukaryota; kingdom Metazoa; phylum Chordata; class Actinopteri; order Cyprinodontiformes; family Aphaniidae; genus Apricaphanius; species Apricaphanius iberus. Next base: position 388,014 of record JAPXFQ010002006.1, read on the forward strand.
AGTCGGTTCCCGCTCAGCGAGATGCATTTCTCTTTAATCGATTTATTTATCTGAACTCTGAGTGTAAAGTTGAAAATATCTGCACATTTTCTGAGATCTGTGAAAACTAATCTATAAAAAATGACGGGAAAAAATGCGGAAAATAGTCGGTAACTAAGACCCCTGTACTACACACAAGTAAAAGTGTAGACAGGAAAATGTTTGAACAGAACCAGTTTTTAATTATTTTTTTTTTTTTTTACATAGATACTCCTCTGTCGAGTGACTTTAATGCACAAAATTTCACTTTTAATTTATCTATGAAACTTGGCTAACACAAATGTTTTCAAAGAAAGAGTAAACCAAATCCTGGTCTTAGTGCTGACATTGAACTCACTTGTTGAGCCTAAAATGTTTCCATAAAACACACAAAAAATCCTTTAAAATTCTGAATCTGCAATAATTTACACATTTTATCACTAAACACAACATTACTGACCATTTGTTTTATTTTATTGTACTGGAGGTTCACAGTCCAGCAGGACAACCACCCTGAACATCCAGCCAGAGACGCTAGAGCTGGTTTAGATCACGAGGTAGAACGGCCTAGTCGAAGTCAAGGCCAACTGAAACGTTCCGAGCCGTTTAGCAGAGAAGAATGAGCAAAAAAAGGTGGCGAAGACAAAACAGAGCCTGCAGAACTTGGTTTGCAGAACTACAATAAACGTATTTTACGTTTGTACTTAACAGTTATGGATAACACTGTGTTGGTGGTTCAAATGAAATCCTAATAAACTAAGTTTGTAGTTGCAATGTGGAGAAATCCTCGCGTAGGCAACATTTACGTTCAATAACAAAGAATCGTGCAGGGATAATCCGCGATCAACATCTGCTTTCCGTCTTTCACTCCATGTGAATTTATTCCGCCGCTGCTGCATTGATCACGTCTGACCGCACTCCCATCAGGCTTTGCGGCGTGATCGATGAGGGATGAGGCGATGCAGAGCTACAGAAGTCTTTAACCACATGTTCCTACCGTCCAGCGGGACGGGATGCGCTACAGCACCACCAGAACCGGCTCACCGCTGGAGGAAAAACTTCACTTTACTACATCCAGACCAACCAACAACCAACCAACAGAACTAGTTGGTTTAAGTAACGAGGGAAAAAACGAAGAAAACAGCGTCATCTGGTGGGTTTGTAAAGAGGAGCTGTGCAGCATTCTGAGATGAACCGGATCAGAACCAGTTCCTAGTCTGATTTAAAGAGAACCTCCATGATTTAAAGGAGACAAAAATCACTTTTCCTGGGATTTGGGCTGTTATTGTGCGTCTCTGGTGCCCATACATCCAAACATGCTGTTTTGAGTGAGATGGGAGTTTTCTTAATTCATCCTGCATTCAGTCTCTCATTGAGCTGTTAAAAATCTGTCAGCCTTTCTACTTCACAATCCGGAATATTGGAATATCCGTACATTTCATACATAGTGGTATCATGTGTGAGTGGTGGGCGTGGCCAAGTTAACAGCAGCAAATTAATATGTATTGAGTTGAAGAAAACAAAATAAATCTGCAAAGGGGCTTAAAACAGACGGTAATAAATGTCAGTAACAATCGTTTCCTATAAGCCATTTACAGCAAACTACTTCAGAAACACGTTTTCATGAACAAAATAGTCATAATATGTCTTCTTTAACACTCAGGTATCAACAACAACCGGATGGATGGATGGATGGATGAACAGACAGATGGATGGATGGATGGATGAACAGACGGATGGATGAATGAACAGATGGATGGATGGATGAATTGATGAACAGATAGATAGATGGATGGATGAATGAACAGATAGATGGATGGATGGATAAATGGATGGATGCACAGATGGATGGATGGATGAATGGATGAACAGATGGATGGATGAATGAACAGATGAACAGATGGATGGATGAATGAACAGATAGATGGATGGATGAATGAACAGATGGATGGATGGATGAATGAACAGATGGATGGATGGATGAATGAACAGATGGATGGATGGATGGATGAATGAACAGATGGATGGATGGATGAATGAATGGATGGATGGATGAATGAACAGATAGATGGATGGATGGATGGATGGATGGATGAACAGATAGATGGATGGATGAATGGATGAACAGATGGATGGATGGATGAACAGATGGATGGATGGATGAATGAACAGATGGATGGATGGATGAATGAACAGATGAACAGATGGATGAATGAACAGATGGATGGATGGATGAATGAACAGATGGATGGATGGATGAATGAACAGATGGATGGATGAATGAACAGATGGATGGATGGATGAATGAACAGATGAATGGATGGATGGATGAATGAACAGATAGATGGATGGATGGATGGATGGATGGATGAACAAATAGATGGATGGATGAATGGATGAACAGATGGATGGATGAATGAACAGATGGATGGATGGATGAATGAACAGATGGATGGATGGATGAATGAACAGATGAACAGATGGATGAATGAACAGATGGATGGATGGATGAATGAACAGATGGATGGATGGATGAATGAACAGATGGATGGATGGATGAATGAACAGATAGAGGAATGGATGAAGCTTCATTTACACTCAGAGAACCACATCATCAGATCCTGGATCTTCTAGTAAAACATTCAGCTTCTCAACCTTTTTCAACCAGTCAGTTATTCAGCAAAAACAGCAAAGAGAGTCTGAACAGAACTGAACAGAACAGAACTGAACAGAATAGAACAGAACAAGATAGAATAGAACTGAATAATTGTCCATATTTGTGCAAACATTTGCTAACTTTTCTGATTCGCTATCTTTAACCATCGGTGCTGGACGAGAGAAGCTGCTCTCTACTTACTCATGGTGGGAGCGTGGGAGTCGGGGGCGTCGCCTGGTGGGGGCGGGGCTTTGGACAGGCGAGGTTAATCTCCGCTGGGTCTCTCTGGGCGGCACTCATGACCTGCAAACGAAGCAGAACGACGACACTTTGATTCCTGCCGACATTTATGATCAGAAGAAAGGCGCATTTCATGACATGTCGCCTGCAGCTGTAAAAACAGAATTAATCATCTTTTATCTGGATTTTTACAGATAAAATCATGAGTTTAATGGGTAAAGATATAAACAGAAACACGGATTTAATAAATTCACAATGTGGCTGATAATGATGGGACATGAATGGTAGCGGGTAAATTACCAGCCCGTCCACGCCGAGCCGATACGGCAGAGCCAAATTACAGTAATCTGATGACAGAATGTGGCGATGGTGGTAATTTAAACCGACGACAGGATCTGGAGGGAGGGAACGAGGCGGGGGGGCAAAGGATGCATGTGTGGAGGGTTTAACATCCTGCAGGGCGGGTCTGATACGCTAAAAAAATACATATTAGAACGTTATTTTATTTGTGATTAAGGGAAAACATTTCAGCTTCTGTTCCTAAACTTTAACGGTGAAGGCTGAATCCAAATATTAATGGGAAGTTAAGTGGAAGGAAAAACAACTCCAAAGCTGGGGAGGATTGAGATGATTTAGGAGATCCATAAGGTGTGGAGCAGCTTTTTAAGTAAAGCAAAAGGAGCCCTGACCGAGGATGAACTTCACGCTCCCACTGCTGAGTGCTTAATGAAACAGTTTCCCTGTTAGAACAAAGTTCCTGAACTTTTCTAGAAGTTATCAGGGCTGCAGCTGGACTTTCCTCACTTCCTCTCACCCTTCGGCGTTTTCTCCAAATGTCAGCTCTCACTTCTTTTTTTTCTCTCTTCTTTTTTCAAACGAGCAGCAACGTTCCCAACCCGCTAAAAAAAAAAAAAAAAAAACACTCAACCCGCTTGTTTGAATCTGAATTCTGAGCCGGGTTGCTCTCAGTTTTAGCCGTCCGTTCCCTGCAGAGGAAGCGAGAGGTTCCCTGGTTGACGACCGGAGACCCGATGCAGCGTGACGTTCTCCTCCCATCCGCGTTCGGACACCAGATCCGTTTAAAACGCCCAAATCGGAGGTCGGCACGTCAGCTGACGGCATCATTTCAAAGCTACTGACGCTTAAAGCGGAACAAAGCTCATTTCCGATCTGCTTCCAATCCAAACTTCTTCCCATAGGATCCCTGCTTCACAACAGACGGATTTTCACATCCAGCTTCTGGTATTAAGTCACTTTACGTCATTTTGGATTGAAGGGAAAAAGACACAGGATCTCAGATTTAAAAGAAATGATGCATTAAATCAACCAGTCGATGGAAACCCCTCAGCAGAACCATTTTCAGATCCAACAGCTTAAAGAGTAACTCACCCCCCCGCCCACATTTATTTTTGAAAAACGGCTCAAAAAGGAGGCGTTGCCTGGCAGACCAGGAAAAACGCAGGTAGGCCATTAATCTAATAATTCATTTTTCGATTCGATTTTTATTCGATTTGGCTATCGATTATTTACCCATTATTTGATATGTATAGAAATTTTACATTTATTAATTTATGCAATTTCCATGAAATAAACAAATTTCGTCATTTGAACACATTTTAATTGTAAAAAAACAAACAAATAAAGTCGTAGTATTAGTACAATCGAATGTAACAAGAAGTTAAATGTTGTGCAAAGAATGAGAATTAAATGCGATATTTAATGATTTATGGATCAGAGTCGAGAAACTTCAAGAACAAAGTCCAGAATCTATTTTTTTTTTACCAAAATAGAGAAACTAGAGCGGGTTGAATGTTTAAGTGATTTTCCTACTTCGTGTTCAAGACGTCTTCAAGCTGTTTAAGAAAAGAAAACCACTACTAGCCCAATCTGCCTCTGCTTGAAATGAAGGAAGGAAACGGCATCGATGTGATTTACAGTGGGGCTGAAATGTGGTCCAAACCTGCAGAAACAGAACTGTGAGGGAAGCGGAACTACCGTTCTCACCGTTTATAGACTAACCGAGCCGGTTGGACCGCTCTGATGTTGCTTAACTACCCACCGACATTAAAACCGCTCCAAAGGTGACGTGTGGGATCAGAAGCACTTGCTGGCTGCAGTTCCACTCACGATCAGCCAGCGTCCAGCAGCCAATGGAGATGTTCCGCCAAGGCCTGGCCGGCGCCTCTGGTATGTTGGTGAAAATCTGGGTTTTAATCCCAGCAGCTGCTCACCTTCACAGGGAAACACGCCGTTCTGTCCGACACACGTCTCCAGGTTCAGTCCATAAACAGATTTATTATCAGCTTGTTTTTAGTTGGACAATAAATTCAAGTCAGCTCTAGGACAGGATGGTTGCAATAAAAGCAGGTTTTTGAAAATATTTTTCAATTTCTTTTTGCGGGGAAAAAAAAAAATCAGGTAGGAAAAAAACTGATTAAAATCTGAAATCAGATTCGGTGCAAAGAAATAATCAGAGATTAAATTTTTAAGCCATATCACCCAGCCCTAAATATTAAACCCTCTATTCTGAACCTTTGATCCTGTAAAATAAGAAGAGTTTGGACCTTAGTTTAATAATGTTAACCAGAGGAATCATATTTTGACACAAAGATAAATAGTAGAAATAGTGCATTGAAAAATCTCGAAAATTAAAAGTACTGCCCTGCCATTAAAATTGTGTTTTTGGTTTCATTTATTGAAATACAAAACCTGAAACAATTTTAAAATAAAAAAGTAAATAACTTTTTTTTTTTTTTTATCTAGAAAAAGTATTTTTTCTGAAACCAGGAAGAATATCTGTGAACCTACTGTGTGTATATATATATATATATATATACCCACAAGATCCCCACATTGTTTAAAACTTATATAATTCGCGACTCACACTGGTTTCTTTATAGTTTTAGGCTGCTTGCAGTTAACTGCTGTGTTCTGCTTATTTGAAACTTTAAACAATAGCTTACTGACAAACGACTCCAGACCAATCAGCTGCTACCGCTGCTGCGTAGGAGTTAGAGGGATATCATGTTACCGGGCGTTTTCGGGTCGCTTTGAACCAAGGCAGAGGTAGTCCGAAAAAAGGGATCGGTTCGGACCGGACGCAGGTAATGGAAACACGCCAAAGCGTCCCGTACCGTACCGGCACCAGTGGAAATGGGGCATAAAATAATCAAGATTCCCTAACATCAAAAACATAACATGTGCAACTATTCCATGAAGCAAGCTAAAATAAATAAATAAAATCAAGCTGCACAGAAAAGCTCCTGCATTTTGTTATAATGTGAATTAGGTGATTTTGCTACACGGACGGTTTAGAGTGTGACGCAGTGAGCGCTGGGAATAAAATGAATCATATTACGTCGTTGGTTAGGGCAAGATAATCTAAAGTCTTTTATAATATATTAAACAAAAATATAAAAACAGAAAATAGATCATCATGATGTCAAAATATTTAACAACTAAATAAAAACAGTTTCAAGTCACTAAAATGTAAAGTTACATCAAAAGTGTTTTTGCTGCCAAGTTGCTGCCGTTTTTGCCACGACAGCATGATGATTTTTTGGCTCCGTCTTATTAAATAGACTAATGTTCGTCAAAATGGTAAAGGATAAAACCTACATTAAAGAGTTTTGGCGCCAATAAATCGTGGGTGTGGCGAGCGCCGCAGTGTGGCATCACACGACCACGCTAAAATGAGCCTCTCACCTAGAGCGCGTGTTGCCATGGTGAATGGGCGGGGCTTTAGGTTAGCCTCGTAACCTCGTCAGCAGAACCGAATCTGGGGAAATTGAGCCAGGATCGTTAAAATGAGCCTGCCATTTGGAATGGGCTTGTTTCGTGGAAAACCCAGGTGGGTGTAGGATAAAACAACACTCTTACTTAAAGCACGGTGGATAGTCAGTGATGCTGTGGGCTTCATTGCCTGCCAAGGGACCTTTCTACACCGCATGAGGTCATGAACTGCCTGGAATTCCAGGACTTTACAAACGAATACTTTAAAATGGTTGTTGCTGGGTATTTCTCCAGAAGAATGACCCAAAACATCTGGTAACCTCTGACCTCTGGACCCACAACCAATGAAATTAAGTTAGAGAGGCGTGCCAAACTGGCAGAAAAGAACCAAACAAGAAGCTAAAGAAGAGACTAGATCCGACCCTGAGGGGGGTCTGGACCTCTCCTACCCTTAGAACCAGTCGGCCAAGCCGTGTGATATAGACAGGAAGATGCTTGAGTCTCGTGGAAAAGTATTCAGCCCCCTAAACCTTATTAGGGTCATAAAACTGATAGTTCCAAAGATTTTTAAACGTAGAATGGGAGGCAAATCTTTTAGTTATCAGGCTCCTCTCCTGTGGAACCAGCTCCCAGTTTTAGTGCGGGAGGCAGATACTTAAAACCTTTATGATAACGTTTATAGTTTGAACGGTTTAGGTTATCCTGAGCTGTCTCTGTAGTTACGCCACTTTAGGCTGTTCGTTTTATCCGCCGTCTCAAAAGGCTGCTTCATGCCACACAGTGCGACCTCCACCGCCCTCCGTTGATTTTTCTGTGTGGCAAAGCAATTGCCCCACCGGGACAGCACGGGGTGCTAACTATTCATGGCGGATCTGCCTACCGTTGCAGCGTCGTTTCATTTCTTCAGCCTGTGAACACATTTTCCCCCTCAAGGAGCGATGGACGACAGAAAGTACGTTTTGAATAATCTGTAAAGCTCTTTACTAGCAGTGCAGCTCATGGAATCCTCTAAAAATGGAATGGAAATTAAAATGTTTTGTTGTTTTCCTACACCTTCTTGTGTTCAGAATGACCAAAATACCAGATTAGATTAATTATCCTTTCAATATAAAGCATGTAGTGGCCAAACGCTGCATTAACTACTGATTTCAGCAAATATAGAGCCCCGTTCTGATGACGATCTCTGGCTGTTGTTGAACTGACCAATCACAGACATACGCTCTCTGTTGACGGATAGTTAGAAAATGGAGCTCTACTCCATCCGTCATCGCGTAGCTGACAGAGAGCCCTTGCGTTCCCGGATTACAGCGCTGCGTCAATCCTTCTCGACGTAGACGGAGAAGTATAAACGGGGGCTTTATGCTGCGTTGCATTTGTCTCGGATACTCGGGCGTCCGAGTCGCTGTAAACGATAACGTGACGTCATCCACGACTTAAAGCGTTCCCGTTTCACCCCAATTCGGAAAAAAGATGGGACGCTTTGAGGGCAGCAGCTGTCGAGGGGCGGGCTAGTCATTATTATTCTATTGAATATAATAACGTGATTAAAAATATCTGATCCACGTAGTCAAGAAATCCATTTCAAAACTTAAAATTTTATTTACTCATTGAACCACTTCATTCAAACGAGATTCAATTCCAATGTTGAAAAATGTTACTTAAGCAAACAAGAGGACGAATCAACTAAACAATAAATGTGGTAACATGATGGATCTCTGGAAATCACTTCAGGAGTGGCTTAACTCTAAAAATATATTAAAAAAGTATTTGTTATTGTTGTTAGCGACGTAGCATCTTCAGCAGACCAGCATGAAAAACAAAGCCGTACATTGTTTCGCACGCACAAGCAATGCTTTGCAACGTATAAACTGGTGACCGGATTAAAGCAGAAATGTAGTTAGATGTGTAAAAATGACACTGAAATGACCAACATAGTACAAATACAAAGAAAATACATCTCAACTACAGATGGAGATGGTTCTGGAAACCTTCCCAGACCGATAGGCGTCTTTGTTTCTCATCTGTTCTTAAAGTGCTTTAGATCAGGAGGTGATCTGCAGCCCTCGTTTTAACACACTTGTTAATCACAGATAAATCCGGATTTAACTAGCGTGCTACATTTAAAAGTTGTTGTTTTTTCCAGCTACAAACAATAATTCATCCCAGTTTCTTTATGTTCTTCTTCCTGCCGTTACTAATGTTGATAAGAATGTCTCATGATCACGAGTCGACTGTTTCACATCTAAAAACTTGATCCAAACGTCGTCTTATCTCCAGAACATGAGAGGAGGGCAGCGCGGGGAGGAGGATGTTTAGTTGTGGCTTCAGAGATAAAGAGTCTGTGATGATCTGTAGCAGGAATGTAGATAACGATGAGGGACGGTGAATAAAACCTTTTCAGATCCAATCTGCAGCCAACAGGAACATCCTAACTTCTGGTTCTGCTTTCCACAGAAGTTTGCCGACTTTTTGGGCTCACATTTCAGTCCGCTACACCGCTCCCAGCAGAACGCACAGCTACATGTATTATTGGATGGTTCAGCTCAAAGCTGACTCATTGGGTAGAATGGCCTAGTCAAAGTTCAGCCCTAAACGCTGCTGAGAATCAGTTTCAAAATGTAGAAATTAAAGAATTGCACATGTTCGTCCAGCGTAACTGAACTTGGGCTTCGTTTCTCATGGCATCAAATCCAACGTTTTTTAGCACAAATTCGATCCATTTCTGGTTGCGTTACGACTAATTTATGCTGAACTAATCCTGAACATACCAGATGTTTTTGAAATCGACTTCACTCCGAGCGATCGCATTAAATCCATCTTGTACGTCACGGACAAGAGAAGGAATAGTAATGGATAATATAAAAGCTAAATAAAAGCTACTAAACTGCGTTTTTAAAATGTTGATTATGTCTTTTCATAAAGCTGTGCTTACATACTTCGAACCAGTTACACACGGATACTTATTTTTAGTGTTTTTCTTCACACAAAACAGAAATTAACGCTCGCGAGCAAATTTTCCGTTTGCTGGGTAAAAATCGGACTAAATGTTTGCACCAAATTAGTAGTTATGTACATAAACACTCATTTCCGAGGATTTCTGTGACGCTCCTCTGCTGTCCGCGTGCGACTTACTCAACGTGAAACGTCGCACAAAACGTCATTTTCAAGATTTCACGGACGGCGAAAACAAGAAGTCTGACTAGATTTTATTCAGTGTTGATTAAAAAATATCTCTAAACAATTTTTAAAAAAGTCAGAACTAACCAAAACTTTGTTTTTCTTATTAACTATTTTTAAAGTTGTAACTCCTTTCTGTTTGGCACCAACATAATATCATATAACAGAATAATCTGTTTTAGTATATCTGTGTAAAAGAATTTCAGCCGGTAAGTCAAACATGTAATTTCGGAACCCAAAATATTGAAAACGTACATTTCGTTGTTCAAGAAACCTGTTAAACTTCAGCCTTTAACAGGTTTATTTTTGTTTGATATTAATTAAATTTTTACTTTCATAATATTTAGCTTTTATTTTATTCAAAAATATCTTCATCTTTATATTGTGAGAATTTTATTGTTGCTTTATTTTATTTTAAATGCATTTTGCTATAAAAAAAAAAGTTATTTTTCACATTATTCTGCTGAAATTTGCCTGGAAAGTGAGAATTTTCATAAGCAGTCATTCATTCTGACAGATATATATATAAAAAAAAAGAATATACGGTAATGTAGATCATTATCGGACATACTTACGATTATATCGCAATATAGATTTGCCAAACTGGTGCACAGCCATTAACACTTGTAGCCACCATTTTGATTTCCGTAAACAGAGTGTGTTGTGTGTCGTATTTCAGTTTTAGTGTGAATCAAATCGAAATCGAGCATTGAGACCTGCGGTGTGAACGTAGCCTTATTAGAGCTCGTTTAGAGTCTAACGTTTAAAGCTGTAGGAGACAAATCCCGAAAAAGAGGAACGATCAAGAGTCAGCGAACAGCTTCAGTTAATCCGGCTAGAAACTACCAACCAGGCCAAAAATCTAGGTGTAATAATGGACTCAGACCTGAACCTACAAGGTCACAAAAAGGCAGCTTTCTATCACCTGAAGAACATTTCTAGGATTAATGAAAATGTCACAAAAGGACCGTGGAAAAACTCCTAAATGTCAGATTTATTATTGCAACAGCGTCCTCACAGGTCTACCTAAAAAAAGTCAATCAGACAGCTGCTGCTGCTGCTAACTGATTAATATTAGTAGAACTTCATATTTTATTAGGTCATTAATGTTGCTTTTATGCTTTTATTGTTGCTTTTATGTTTTGTTTTATCCGATAATGACGTAAAGCACCTTGAATCGCTTCTACGGGCTTCTGCGTTGCAGAGGGCAACAACGTAAAAGTGCAGGGACTCCCAAGTATGATGTAATTATCTACATGCTAGAGGTCTAAGAATATGAATGCGGTGAAAATACAGTTAGCTATAATTAGCGGGGGGGGGGGGGGGGGGGGGGGGGAGTTACATGCAGCTGGACTCTGAAATGCCACATTGTGTAAGAGGCAGCTGGATTTCTTTGTGGAAAGGTCAGATCAGACCAGGAGTCGGAGCAGTCAGGGGTTTAAGGACGGGTCAACATCCACTGGAGTGTATTTCCTCCTCCTTATCAGCTGCATTGCTGTCTGTTTACAATAAAGGCACAACCCTGGCATGCTTAACCCCACCGGAACGCCTTCAGGCTTACTTCTTCCCGCAACCTGAGCAGATTCCTGGAAAAGAAATGATAATTTCGCTCATTCCTCTGGATCAGGGGGTCTCAAACCCTGGTCCTGGAGAGCCAATGTCCTGCAGGTTTTAGGTGCATCCCCGCTCCAACACAGCTGAATCCAATCAATTGTTCATTAGCAGGCCCTTTTCAAACTTGGTGGCATGCTGCAGAAGTGATTCTATTATTTGATTCAGCTGTTTTGGAGCAGGGTTGCTTCTAAAACCTTCTGGACAGTAGCTCTTTAGCACCAGGGTTGGAGACCCCTGTTCTAGATGCTCCAGGACTGAGAAGTTTCAAATGAAGCCTGGCGGTAGTTTAGGAAACGTTCAGGCAGGAAAACTCTCCTAAATCTATCCACTCTGCTGGTTTCCCCCCCACCTGACTTGACTTTCCCTGGAATGTTGCTCCAACTGTCAAGCATTTCATCTCCATGTTAAATCAGAGCCGGTCGATCCCTGGAAGAAATGAAAGCTGATAAAGCAGAAAGTCTGACCCTGACATCCATGCGTGTGGTGTGCTGATTTCTGACTCAGCCTGAAGAAGAAAACAACCCGAGGAGGGCAAAGAAACCCTCCTTCCAGGTGCTTCCGGGAGATGATTTACCTTTTATCCAACTGCTCAGCAAACTGAAAGCCATCTTATTAAAGCTGTTTGGGCCAAGCTGCAACACACACCTTGTGTTTTCAAATTGTAAATCTGCCTAAAGCCGCATTATCCTGAAGTAGGATAGGACAGTGTCCTACCAGCAGCGCTCAAGTCGTTTTTCTTTCCGCAGTTTCCAAAATAAAAATATCCTCAAAACCAATCAATTATCTGCTTTAAATCATATCTAATAATACCAGACTAACTATATTACTTTACTGTTTATTAGTTTCTAACATAACATGTATAATTTGCTTGAATTAAACCATACTTATCAAAAACAGACACGCCTCTGGGTCTTATTCTGACAGAGCACCGAGCGACATCAGCGAGAATTTCCGGTGACTTCACCTACCTTTCACGCGAAGGTAAATTATCCTTTTTCGTGAGGCAAAACGCATCCCATAATGTCCAACTTTACACAACGGAGTCCCATTGAAAGCCCCGCCCGGTAACAGCGGTTTATAGCTGCATAAATTTCGGCTTCAAACCAAAAAAACAACTGCGGTCCTCGTTACATTAAAAAAGCTGAAAAGCAGAAGCGGCTCCGAGCTCATCCGGTTGAGTGGCAGGCAGCGCAGCCAATCAGAAGCCGAAGGGCATCCCAACGGAAGCTATCCGGGGCGCTGATTGGTCGAGCGATTCCCATGGTGTCCACTGCAGGAGGCATAGTGAAGTTAGCCAAACCAGGGCCGGAAGTTATTTTTTATATTAAAATTCACTCCTGGACTCCTGATAGTAATATATTTTTAAATTTTTATTTGAGGTGTTAAATATTAAAACGTAATTTCATTATATTTTTTAACAAATAAATAGGAAAATCCTCAACTGATACATCTGATTTTCTCCAAAACTTTTAATTACCTACTTAGATTTGTTATTTGCACATTATTCCTATTTATTAATGACTTTTTGAAACAGTTTTCACTTTTCAGAGTTAATTCAGTTTCCGGAGTCTCCAAACCCGCGCTATTTTTTCTTTTTTGAGTCTCAAACTGCAATAGAATAGAATCATCCTTTTATTGTCCGCTGTAATAAAAAAAAAAAAGAAAGAATGATTATTTACTGCAGTTTCAGTTAGGATAAAGTGTTGCTCTTAGATTAAAAAATATATGTGATGTTAGTTTTGAGTTTTTATTGTATAGTTGGGTGTACAAACGCCAGAAGAAAAATAATTTCTGCCTTTTAGCCTAATCAACAGCCAATAACCAATCTGGGAGGGCGATATGAGCGAGGTTTTATTTTGTAGGTCATAACCGGAAGTGGGTTTGCTTAATTCCGTTAGCTGGACAGTAGCATCGGAACGGGACGGGGTAGGTTTGGCTTAGTAGGCCTCGTTGAATACAAATAAGTGCAAAGTTTAAATAATTACACATAAAGAACATTTCCCACACTTTAAACAAGTTAAATAAATTCAGCCAGACGGCCGGCAGAGAGCAGAAAAGCCCCGGCTTCGCCTTCATCCAGCCCCGCAGCAGAGCCACCGTCTCCCCGCTGACTGGCTGACTCACAGCCGCGTTTCGTTTCAGAGAACCGGATAAGTTTCCCCCATCACGTCCCGCCGCATCCACCGAAGCTCCTCACCTTGCTCTCCGCTCGAAGGGCTCCGCTTCCTTTCACATCGCCCCCGGCGGGAGAAATCCCCTTTTGTCCCCGGAGTGTCAGCGGCTAGGATCCATGGTCCCGTACCAGGAAGTCCGGAGCACTTTTCAAACTGTGTGTGGAGGGGGGAGATCCCAGCCAGGTAGCAGAATGCGCCGCCCGCCGGGCTGCTTGATCCCACACCTGCAGAACACATCCAGCATCTGTTCACCCGTTCAACACTCCGAATAAAACCCGGTTCAAGTCCGATTATCCCAACCAAACTCCAATGGAATCACTACAATAAAGAAGCAAACAAATATTATATATTTATATATAATGGAACAATGCAAACCAATGTTTAAATGTTTCATTTTTGTTTGTGAAATATTAAATGATCAACGATGAAAACCACAAACAATACATGCAACAAACATAAGAATTAATACAGAAAGACATAATAATCTTAAATGTGTTATAAATGGACCAAAGAAAACAAACATCTGATTGGTAGTTATTGAGCCAAATACTAAATGATATAAAGATTGATATAAAACTGATATAAAGATTATACACTTTGCTGCACTCTGTTTTAAGAAAAATCTGATAAATGTAGCAGGAAATGAGATAATTCTGTAGTTCCTTTACTTCATCTAATCTTGAATGTAATCTGTACATTTAAAGAGAAATACCAGTGACTTAAAAATGTCCAATCAGTCAGACAAGTTGAGAACAAAACTCTTGAACCGGGATCAATCTTTTACTTTAAATTCAACACTTTCCATCCTTTTAGAGGTAAAAACGAGGATGAAGCTGCTGATTGTAGCTTCCTGTGAGCCGTGAAGCCTCCAGGTGAACTACTTCTTATCTCTGCATCCCTCAGGGCCGCCGGGGTTGTTCTGATGAACGCACGCTGTTTATACATCAACACTGACCAACATCTGATACATCCACACTCTAGTTTCACCGACTGTGTTCAGCCCAGGCGTTAAAATGTGTCCAACACAACAGGACTGGAGGAAATATTCAAAAAAAGGAACAGGTTTCGAGTTTTTATTTTGGACAATCAAGCAGAACACAAAAGAAGGCATCAAAAAAATAAAAACTTCCCAGGAGTGAAAACGCAAAAGCTTATCCTGTCCCTAACTTTGCAAACACAAATTTTAATTGAGTTTATTGGTTTATTTGAACACTAAAAATGAAAAAAAAAGTGATATGCACACATAAAAGTACACTTAATTTATTCACAACTCACCACACTAGCAAAAGAAGACTCAGAGCTTATTTTAATTCTACTCCTCTTTACAGCATTCATACACATTATCCCCAGACTAAGACAATAACGGCATAACAAATACATTAAAGAATGAAATAATTATTACAAATATTGTTTGTGAATTTTTTTGCACACGATAATATAAATAAGGCAAATATGAGTATAAAGACAACGAAGCACTGCAGTCCAAAATATGTTTTGTTTTTCCATAAATGCAATGTTCGTGGAGATTTTTGATGATAAATAGGCCACATGAGGTTTCCAGCAGATTTAAAGATTTATGTTCTGTCTATGCAAGTCTGATCAATAACTACTGTAGTTGAGAATTGGATGAAATCTTTTGATTTCCAACTTTAAATTTAAAGAGTTTGTTTCTGTCAAACCAAAGTTTTAATTTTTGCATTTCTGATATGATTTTATCAAAAATCTGCTCCGTACTTCTGCCTGTACGCTTTATCATCTGCAAACAAAACCAAGTTTTAAATCTTGCGAAGTATTACATAAATAATTTACATA
Source organism: Apricaphanius iberus (assembly GCA_028564705.1). Taxonomy (NCBI): domain Eukaryota; kingdom Metazoa; phylum Chordata; class Actinopteri; order Cyprinodontiformes; family Aphaniidae; genus Apricaphanius; species Apricaphanius iberus. Next base: position 403,437 of record JAPXFQ010002006.1, read on the forward strand.
GATAATAAAAAATATTGGTCCTGAAAAAAGAGCCTTGTGGTACCCCACGCTTTATTTCCATAAATGATGACTTAATATCTTCCATTTGTACAAACTGACTTCTATATTGTAAATAGCTTTTTACCAAATCACATTCAATATCTCTTATTCCTTATTCCTACTAAAATGTTGTGGTCTAAATACACCAGCGGCACATTGTTAATAATCTATGCATTTTTTAATTTCTTAATTTAATTCCAAAACCGCGAAAGAAATTGATCTTTCAGATAGAAAACCATACTGGCTTTTACTTCATATTTTTAGCTGTAATATTAATTAGTTATACATTTATGAAGTGATTACACATACATTCACCATGCATACACCAACATTTTCTTTTTGTAGATATGCGTATGCATACCTACATTAATTTGCAGAAAAAGTAGCTTTAGTATATTTGGCCAACATCTGCTGCATCAGCCCTCCAGTTTCACCGTGTTAAATGTGTCGGATTAAACCGGATTGGAGGGAATATTAAAAAAAGGAACGGGTTTTAATGTGTAGCGTGGGTAGAAAAGGTGTACACACCCCCAGGTGTCTGTGAGGTTCTGCAGGACTTACCAGGACTGGACTGCAAACAAGGACGCCTCTTCATGCCGTTCAGAACAACCTACGGGAGGAAAAGGTGAACGGTGAGGCCTGTGTACGCCGTTACATCTCCTCCAACGCACTCGACTCTCTTTTAGAAGAATGGGCTGTAAACATCATCCAGGAGGAATCTGGTAGAACCACAGCGACTGGAGAGCTTGGTCTGACTCTCTGGTACGGCACTTCGCTGGCTTGATTCTTGCCGCAAGAACAGGAAATTCTTTGCGTAAATCGGTCTTTGTCAGACACCTAGCAACCACTACCTCCTGGCTCCATTTTGAGTGTCAGCGTGTCTCGTTGCTAGGGGGAAGCCGCAGTAGATCAATGGTGAGCCTAAGCTCCGCCCTTCTACTTCCTGTCCATGGGTCCCCTAATGCCAAAAAAATTTTATGAGAGTCAGTGGAGCGATAAAAAGTTATTTTCTGATCCAGTTTGAAATGCGCCGTGGATCGAACAAATGATGTCCGTGAATTTTTAAAACTAGTTTTGATGCAGAAAAAACGTAGATTGTCGACAGGAGGCTAGATTTACTTTAGGTTTTGTGTGAAAACGTTTAGCGGACTACAACTGCAGAAGAAGAAGCAGAGCGAGGGTCGTGGCCTCCAGGATGAAGAAAGGAGCTCTATAAATCTGACCATGTGGAAAGTAGCAGCTATGTCGGGGATAAAGCAGTCGGTGGAGTGAGAGCCAGCATGGAGGAGAAGCTCTACAAGCTCTAGGTGAAGGTTTTACGGGTTATAGCTAGTGCTAGCTCCCGTTAGCCAAATGACGTCATATATGCGACTTCTGACTTGTAGGTATTTTAAATGTGAATTTTTACAATCAAATAAATCCCAAACCACTGGACAAACACATTAGAAATGTACATTATTAGTTATCATTTAAATTGAAGTACAGCATATGTGGGATTCAGGACGTAAGACAAAGCGGACCAGAAAATAACTTTTATCGCTCCATTGACTTCCATTCATTATTTTTTCGGTTTGGGGGCCCATAAAGGCCGGCTGGAAGGGGAGGAGACTTAGGCTCCCCATTGAAGAAGCTGAAGAAGCAAACTCGAGTCCCAAGCATGCATAAGAAGCATAAGAAGAAGAAGGACTAACGCATCCCTTACAGGGATAAACATGCAGACCCATACGAACTCAAAGGAAACGAATGGAGCTCGGACGTTTCCTTACTACCTCCAACTACAGCATTGGACATAAACTATCTTGGGTTTGGGATCAGCGCATACACATGTCAACAGTTTAAACATTACAAATCACTTCACACACGGCTGGTTACAAGACCGGCTCCTGTTATGACGGCAGGAACGTTTTTGTAGTTGATTTTGAATGATTTGCGCTACTTCTTCAGCCATGGCATGAGCAAGCAAAATGCATCAAATTATTGGGTTAAAAAAATGATTTTTTTTTTTATCATCAGCAAAAACGAAATTAGCATCAAGAATCAGGTATGACTTCATCAACCTTTTACTCAGGTCTAAAGACGTTAAAGTGGAAAATTTTTTATTTAAAATGAAAGCTGTTGGGTTTTTTTTGTACCAACCTGACGAAATAATGCATTAAGAAGATTAAATTTAGTTTATAGTGAATCAAGCTAAACTGGAACATAATTGTTTGTAGTGGGGAAATTATTTAAAGATTAGTTCTATTATAAAAAAAAAAGGCTGGAGAATCGTGGAGCTTTTACCTAAACTGATGTAAGTGAAGGACTCCTCTGTGTATCGTTTTTACTACCGTAGCTTCCCATATAATTAATATCTGTTAGAAATAGTCATTTTAATTGATGAACATGTTAAAACAATATGAATAAATACACATTTTGATGTGGTTTTTCGGAAATGAAGATTTAAACAGTCCAAATATCTTAATTCTTATATGTGAATATGTTCAGATTATAAGTACTTTTTAACATTGTAAACCTTTGAGCAGGAAGTAAACATAGGCTACTTTTCTATATATGTTTTTATTAGTAATGTAGCTGTAATTTCTAACAACAAACATGTAACATGAAGTTTTGTGTTTTTATTTTTTGGAAACTGAAAATCATAATAATTAATTAAGAAATAAATGTTTGACAAAACCACACTTAGTTGAATATGAATATATGATTTTCCCCATTTATCGACAAGCGGAAGATGAGTTTAAATCCAGTTTAGCTCAAATTATTATAAACTTTCCAACAACAAACTAATAAAACTAAATAATTCAACAGGTTGGGGTTGATCAAACATGACCTGTTACTCACCTGGACGCAGTCAGAACCACAAAACACCTGAGAACTGGTTCAGTTTTTCTTCTTCCATCCGCTGGCAGAGATGCAGCGCCACCTACTGTTGGAAAAGCTGAAAATAACCCCTGTTTTTCTATAGAAATCCACAGAGTTTGGAGAACATCCACAGAAATATGTGATTTAAAGTTAGCACAGATAGTTATTATAAATGTTCCAACGTGGATTCTGCTTTAAATAAACGCATTATATCCAATTAAAGGGGTTATTAGAATAAAAAATAAACAAAATAGGACAGGTTTAAACACAGAATAGGTGAGGTGTACTCATTGATTTTGTCTGATTGAACCTGAGCCTGAATTGATTTGTTCATTCACTTTGGTTGTTCTCACTTATTGGACATGTCGATCAGCTGCCAAGGACGCACATTCCAGTGAATGAGAAGCCAAATCCCAGGAGACCAAAGCAGCGAGGATATTTTTAATGGACCGATGGTCGGATCAGTCAGTGACCTTCATTCTGACAGGAGGCAGAACGATGGAGTTAATAGGAAAAAGGATTATGTTTGATACCATAAAGCAGAACAAAAAGGCTTATTAGAACAACGTGTTTCTATGATCACTCCAACAAAGAGAGGCTAAAACAGAGATTTCAGTTCATTCCTAAAAGTTTTAAATTATTTTATAACAGACATTTTAGCAAAGATCCAGATTTAAATACAGAGCCAGCAAAAATAAGACGAAACTCTCATGAATGGATGGATGACGGATGGATGGATGATTGATGGATGGATTGATGGATAAATAGATGATGGATGAATAAATAAATGGATGGATTAATAAATGAATGAATAGATGGATGGAGTGATGAATAAACGTATGGATGGATAAATGTATGGATGAATGAATGGATGAAAAGATGGATGGATAATTAAATTAATGGATGGATGGATAATTGGATGGATGAACAGATGGATGGATGTATTGATTAATAAATGAATAGATGGATGAATAAAATAAAAGATGGATGGATAAACAGGTGGATGGATGAGTGATGGATGGATAAATGAATATATGGATGGATGAATAGATGGATGAATGGGTGAATAAACAAATGGATGGATAAATTAATAGATGGATGGATGAATGGATTAATAAATGGATGGATGAATGGGTGAATAAACAGATGGATTAATAAATTAATAGATGGATGGATGAATGAATAAATGGATGAAAAAAAAAAAAAAAAAAAAAAAAAAAAAAAAAAAAAAAAAAAAACAAAAAAAAAAAAAAAAAAAAAAAAAAAAAACAAAAAAAAAAAAAAAAAAAAAAAAAAAACAATGGATTAATAAATTAATAGATGGATGGATGAATGAATAAATGGATGAATAAATGAATAGATAGATGGATGAGTAGATGGATGGATGGATGGATTAATAAATGGATGGATGAATGGGTGAATAAACAGATGGATTAATAAATTAATAGATGGATGGATGAATGAATAAATGGATGGATGAATAAATTAATAGATAGATGGATGAGTAGATGTGTGGATGGATGGATTAATAAATGGAGGGATGAATTGGTGAATAAATGGATGGATTAATAAATTAATAGAAGGATTAATGGCTGCTTGATGGATGGATAATTGGATGGATGAACAGATGGATGGATGGTCACATTATTATCTGGAGGAAGATGATATTCCTGAATCATAAACTTCTCATCTAAACTGGATCATAATAATCTGATGTGTTTCGGCCATAGAGAGGAAAACTTTTCATCCAATAATCCCCATGAATCCTTTACTGTAATTTACAGGCCAAACAGCTCCCTTCATTATGACAGAGCCACCACAAGGTGGCAGCATTGTATCATTTGTATGCAGGGTCCTCACTCTGAGCTCATCTGCTAACTATATTTATATTTACTGAGTGCAGCCAGCAATCAGGGAATATTTGGTCGAACAAAGGCAATGAATCACTTCAGTTCTTCAAAGCCAACAGAGACGGAAATATGTAGAAAAAGAAGGAGAAACGGCGTCCTTTCATCACTATAATTTAATTACCTGCATCCCAAAGAGAGGCTTTATTTAGAGTTTGTCTTATTTCCAGCCTGACTTGATGGATTCAGAGAGCAGCTTTTAAACGAAAGGGGAAACAGGTTATTTTAAAATAGGATATTAATGATGACGTAAACAGCTCCACACAGGCTGGAAAACAACTATGATAAACGGACGCAAACCTAGTTCCTCCAATATAGACTGATGTCAATTTAGCTTCTTAAGAATTAATTTCATGTTTTATTTATTTTGAGAGTGAGAACTTTTTTAAATATACACATTTATACACCAAGAAACAGTTGCTGCATTATATTTTAAGATTACTTAAACATGAAATCATTGATATAAAAAATATTTACCATCTGTTTTTGCCTAAATTCCTGCAGGGTTCTATGGGGTGCCATTAGTAAAGTTACACAGTCAAAAATGAATAATAATAATCTGGATTATTTAACTTGTCATGAAAGAAAATGTTGTTTTTCCTCAAACATATTTGCATCCATGTTATATATTCATTTATTAAAGTCAGACTTTCAAATTAAGGATGTAGTTTGCAAACAAAATATTTAATTAAGTTCAAAATTTTATTTCGAAGCTAAATATTTAGTTTAGAAGTTACATATTTAGTTAAGTTAAATTATTAGCTTCCCTACTAAATGTTTAACTTCTTAACTAAAGATTTAGTTATTAATGTAAATGTTTAACTTCTTAATTAAATATTTGGCTTCCACATTAAATGTATAACTTTTTTATTTAATATTTAGTTCGCAAAATAAATATATAGTAATAGGTTAAATATTTTGTTAGGAAACTAAATATTTAAAAAGTTTAATCGGTTTTCAAACTAAACATTTAGTTAAGAAGTTAAATGTTTAGCTTCCATACTAAATGTTTAACTTCTTAATTAAATATTTAGTTAATAAGTTAAATATTTTGTTTGGAAACTAAATATTTAAAAAAGATTAATTGGTTTCCAAACTAAACATTTAGTTAAGAAGTTAAATGTTTAGTTTGGAAACTAAATATTTAACGTCTTAATTTAATATGTAGGTTTAAACTGTGATATTTATGAAACATTGGAGAAATGACTCACTTTACTGTCTCATGGCAGGCTAAATAACTCAAATTATCGTTAATTTATGACTGTTTCTTTACAAACATGCACCCTATAGGGTTCCAATATAATTCTAAACTCCAGTGTTTTCCAGTCAGAGCCTCTTTGAGTACTAATATCTGTTGATTATGGTTTTGAAATCTTATGGTTGAGATTAATTTGATAAAGATTTTTCCAGAAGATTGAAGTTCAGTAGCTCTGCTCTCCACAGTATTTTTGCGATTCATTGAAACACCAAATCAGTTAAAAGCCTCCTGGAGAACGATCAGGTTCAGTTCGAGGGTTGAATCAAACATAAAGACAAATATTTTTACCTGAAACCTTCAGGGTGTAAGCTGCTTTTATCCTTTAGCATTAATTGGAGAATATTTAGGTTGTGGGATCCGTCCAATCAGTTTATATTCAACGTTTGTTGCGTGGACACCTTTAAGATTCATAATACCATAAAGGGATGCGTTTCATTTCTAGATTTAGTTGATCCAGCGGAACGAAGACGGTGAAAACAGCCACCAACTACCAATCATAGTTTTAATTTTAGTAAAAAGATTACAGTCATCATTAATGATTCCATTCAAATAGTAAAAAACGAAATAAAAGTAGACATATTGCTTTAAAATTTTGCAATAAATCGGCGTATCAATATTTTCTCACCTCCCTAATACCAAACATTGACATATTCACACGTATGGTTGATATATATTTAAGTTTTTATTTTACCAGAGTAAAAGATGACATGAAGTCTCTAGTTTTTGTTTTATTAATAGCTTCTCTTCTCCACCTACACTAAAAAAGGAAATGCAGCTCCAATTTAAATAAATTGCTTCACTTGGTCACAACTAATTAAGTTTATTCCAGTAACTTTTAGTTTTTAATTTAAATAAATTTATTTATAAATTTATTTAAATTAGAGTTACATTTTCTTTTTTCATTGTACAGTATTCTGACGTCCAGATTAAACTATTTCGCAGAGTAACCATGATTAAAAGACTGCAAAAAAAATCTAATTAATCTTCATTATTTTCATGTTTTACATGGAAGAACCAAATCTTTTCTCTACCTTTCTATTTTCCTTTATTTCTACCATTGTTATACAATTTTTGCATGTCTTTTTTTCCAGTTTTACCTTTCTGAATGAACAGTTTTGGACGTGGACGTTCTTGGTTGTTGCAGCTGAACCCCGTTTTCAGACATCCAGGGTGTGAAGGAGGAACTTGGCCGACCTCTGACCCTGCAGCTGAGATAATCGAACCCGCTGCCGGTTTCCAGTGGCTCGCCGTCGGCCTCTGATGGCGCTCTACCTCCATCAGCTCAAATTTTCTTCCTCAGGGCCTCTTTCAGTTGCTGCCAACTAATTATTTCCTCATCGGATGACTATGCATTATTCCATTTCGCCTTACCTGGAGAAATATGACCCCTGTTGCTGAACTCCCGTGTTTTCATTTGCAAACAATTTATTCTTGTTTGGTGCATCGATTCGGCTTGGCTGCTTTCTCAGCCGCGCATTGATTTGTGGGAATTATTCATGGGCTATTCAGTGAATGCAGCGGCGAGGCTTTATGATGGCCGCTTTAAAGGCTTTTGGACAACGAGGAGAGGTGGTGAAAGGACGCATCTGTGGTGGCCGACAGGTCGGCTGGAAAAAAGATTAAGTTCAATCAGGAAGCAGCGGTTGTTGGGAAAGTGCCTTAAAAAAGTATTCATACACCTTTCATGTTTCTCTTTTGTGTGTGTTTTTTTGTGTCAGACCAACACAAAGTAACGGTGAAGCGGTCGAAGAGAAAGGCATTTCCATCTGGAAAGCGTTTCATGAATTTGTTTTTACACCCCTTCCTCTGCAGGTTCGTCTCCAGCTCAGTCAGACTGGATGGAGAACATCCGTTTTCAAGTCTTTCCACAAATTCTCAGTTGGATTTAGGTCTGTACTTTGACTAGGCCCTTTTAACCCATTAAGTTGCTTTGATCTAAACCATCCCATAATGTCTGTGACTGTGGGTTTAGGGGGGTTGTCCCACAGCATGATGCTGCTACCACCATGTTTCGGCAGTGTTCTTTGCATGAAGACTAAATAGTTAATTTTTACATGAAGACAAGATCTCTTTGGCAAAAACAAACGAAGTCCCGCCCATTCACCATGGCAACATATGCTGTTGGCTATGTGATGTCATATTGCAGGGCTGGTATTTTTGCTGCCGATTTATTGGTGGCGAAATTGAAAATGTAGTTTGAATTATATTTTTCTTTCACCATTTTGAAGAAAATTATTGTGTTTAATATTTCCTTTTTCAAACCATGTGCGACAGTATTAGGGCCATTGTAAAAAAAAGAACGAAAATATTTTGGAGTAAAGTTCCGCCCCCAAAAAAATTCCTGAAATTCTGAGATTAAAGTCACATATTTTTCACAAAAAACTAGGAAATTCAAAGTCAAAAAGGAGTAAAATTACGAGTAAAACTCTGAATTTCTAGGATTGATTTGAAATATTTCCTAGGAAAAAAAGCATAATTGTCTAATTTAAAAAAATAGAACATTTGCACACAAAAAAAAACAATGAAATTTCTATGATTAAAGGCATTCATTTTTTTTTTTTTTACGATTTATGACTTTACAATGTCATTATTCATTATAATAGTAGATATAGAGAATGTATGCCTTTAATTATAGGAATTCTCTTGCACTTTTTTACATCAGAAAATTAAGCTTTTTTTTTCTAGAATTTTTTTTAAATTAATCTAAAAATTTCTGTCTTTTAATTTGCAATCTTAAGATTTATGTGACAGAATTTCAGGGTTTTTTTTCTGAAAAATGCATGCGATTAATCTCAGAAATTCTGAGTATTTACTCGTACTTTTACTTCTTTTTGACAAAGAATTTCTGAGTTTTTATGAAAAATATGTGACAAATTCCTGAGTTCTTTTGGGCGGAAATGTACTTCAAAATATTTTTTGTTAAAAATGGCCCTAATACTCCGTCGTACTCCTGACACCTAGAATTGTTGCAAAAACAAAAATAAATCACTTTCTAACATGAAGCCATAAATTCAAGATACTGTCCCGTCTAAATGTGTTAAAATAGCCTTAAAGTACCATAACATGTAAATTTGAATACCTCATCAATGTGACTTTTATATTTTGAAGACTTGAAACCGTTCTTTAGTTACATATTTTAGCCTGTCAGCTATTTTCTGTTGTGCTATATTAAAGTTTTAATAATTAAAAGCAAACTCCAGATTATTTTCTGCCCTACCCAGAATAAGCCTGAAGTTGAACCGTTATGGGATATTTCAAATGAGCCTTGATTTCTCGAGCAAAACAACTCCCGTGCGTCCTGATTCTTTTCACAACTAACAGTCCTTTTATCTGAGTGGATCTCTGCAGCTCCTCCAGAGTTACCATGGTCCTCCTGTCTGATTCTCAAAGATTTTAGTCCAGGTGGACGCCCGCCAATCCTCTCTTCATGACCAGATGATAGATCGAACAGATAGAAACAAGGTCTGCCCTGCACTGGCTTTTATTTAGGGTTATAGGGGGATGAAATACACATCACTATTTCTTAAATTCCATTCATCTATAACTTTGAGTTGGTCTGTCACAAAACAATATACTGTGTGAAATATACTGTAATCTGTGGCTGCAATATGAGGAAATGTCCAACAGACAAGCCTAGTCTATTGTGGTTTTACTTTCCTATTCAAATGTTTTTTTCAAGAAATAAGACTGATGTTAAATCAGAATTTAAACACTAAAATAATTAAAATGTGGTTGACATTTAGTATAGTTGAGGTCTTGAAACCCACCATAAATTTCCAGGCATCCCAAAGGCAGGTAGCAGATGCCATCCAGAACCAAACCCAGAGGCTGAAGTTGAGCCGATACACATGTGCAGTTGAATCCATGTATGGAAAACACAATCTAGGCTGCTTTAAAAAAAAAATGTTCATAAGATAAAAAGGAAAAACTGCATATTGTTGTCTGTACGTCTCGCATTAAAAGTAATGCTGAGCTATATCCGCTCATATGTGTGCATTCTGGTTTAAAGACAAAATGTAACTATTTTTATTTTTGAAAAGCAGCCAGGTCTCCTCACATGTGAGGACTTCCACATAAAACACCAAAAGCAACATATTTTTTATTATTATTTCAGCACACGGCTGTTCAGTATCTGCGAGTGAAAGGTGAAAACCCTTGACCTTTGACTTCTCTTTCCTCTTTCTTCTCTACTGGGGATGCAGTTGTGACGGTGAGACAGTACGGGAGTTGATTGGACACAGATTGAACAAACAGTGGACAGGTTTCGCCCAGGACAGCCGACAGCACAGGAAGGAGGACAGTACGGGCCAATTCCTCATAAGGTGATATCGCCAGTAAATAGTTAGACCCTCTCCTCCTATCAATCACAAATCCGTTATAGAGCAGACAAATAAGAGTCCTCAGCTAGATGAAATTACATTTTTTGGGGGGTAAACTTGTAAAATTTTAAGGTATATTTTAAAAGTTTGGGAAATGCACTAGCTATGTGACATGTAATGGATAGAAATCTAATAAATGTTCATACAGCTCAATTTTTCAAAAAGTTCACGACAAAAAAAGCACTATGGGGCAAAATACTTTTCAAGGATCTTTTTCCATTTTTTGTTTAAAATTTAAACTACTTTCTTTAAAAGATAATATAATAATGCATTGATTCTTTTCAATCATGGTTTAACTTTGTTAAACCATATTTCATTAGCATTCAGGAACCTGGTCTCCGATATGGGTTACTTCTCTGAATTACAATATGTTAAAACAAAGAATCACTGTAGTTCTGCCACTCAGTTGTTTTTAGAAGGGATGACACATTATCCTGAAAATATATTTTTAAATTATTTCAAGGTAGCAAATGCTTTGACATAATTAAAGAAAAACAATCTATAGAAATAACGACAAAAAATGTCTAATGTCTAATTATCAATAAATATGGAATAACCGGTGTCATTATGTTAAATTAGCTTAAAAAATTCAATTTCTTTGTCATATATAAATATTCTCTACACTACAGAAAATATACAAAGAAGCTTGGATTAAAGGTTTATCAACAGACTGTATATTAACGTTCACTACATGAAAAGCAGAGCTAATTTTTTTGTAAAATGTGGCTTTAAAAAAAACACGGGTCACTGCGGTTTAAACAGAAGTTTTAGCTAGCGATTAATAAAACACTTTTTTGATATTTTTTTTTTACAAAACTTGTGGCTTTAAAACAACTTTCCATAAGCTGTGGATTTCTGGTTATTACGTCACAGTAGCTAAAAAAGAAGATAACTTCCGAGTTGGTAGTAGCTCCTGTTGGCTAACGTTTAGCCACCATAGACACGTTATCTGCTTTGATGTAATATTAAAAAAAAGTACAAATCTAAATATTTATTCACTAAAATGTAGGATTTGTGGCGTTAACACTGCTCTCCCTAAACTAGTGACTGAATTTATGGTCATGTTGACTTACAAACATTCCCCAAGTTCTAATAGAGTAGGCTAGCTAACATTAGCTAAACTATGTCCAACATTAAATGAAAGAATAAGTCAATTTCTTTTAGCTTTAGAACAACTCTTTCTAAATCATAGAAGACTTACTGGTTTCACTGGTTTAAATAATTTCAGTTTGTGATGGACTCAAGCTACCCTGTTTAAGCTAATGTTAGCACGTTTGCTGCTAACAGTAGATGCTAACCTTGTAGCCCAGTGCTAGCTGTTCAAATAAAAATATTCAACAACTCTTCCTCATAGCCAGTTATTTTTAAGAACGTTTTTAAAGATTTTTAATTGTTTTTAACGGGTCTTAGTGATGATGAATTTTTAAAAGCCAACCTATAAAATATTCAATTGTTTATAAAGTTTTAAAGTGCATTTCCCAAACTGAAAAAGTATACCTTTATGCTAAGAAATTCTGTTGTTTATTACACCCATCGCAAGTTTTTTTGTTTTGTTTTTTACATATAGAATACAAGATATTAGATTAAAAAAAAATTCTGACTGTCGCGCAGCAGCTTGGGCTACACAGCAATATACATACAAACAGTTTGATGTATATTTACTATGTTCAGTGAGAACAGCATAGTGAGTTGTCATTGAGGATGGAGTCAACTTTACTATGTGGTCCAAACAGAAAACAAAAAACAAGTGGGAGGAAAGAGAATGAGCGAGAGGCAGGAAGAGAGGGGAAGAAAACGAAAGATGGCAAGGAGAGGTCTTGAAACGGTACAACATCAGACGGCCACTGGAACATAACAACACAGAGAGAGACGAGTATTAGGAAAAATGGTTTAATATAGGAGACAGAAGCAAAAAACTGCATCACACAAGAACATACGTTTACAAAAATAATTCTGACTGCTTCAGCTACACAGTTAGTTCACAGAGAAGGACAGAGAAACCGGAAAAACTCTAAACAGCTAAAAGCAAAAAGTTTCTAATTAGTTGATCTCTTTATTAAACTAACACATTAATCCACTGAAGGTGACTAAATACTTCTATTCTTTCTTTTTCTATAATTGTCTTATCGTGTAGACGACACAATACAGAAGTCAAATGAAACTTACCGCTGTTGTATAGACAAACTTGCTAGAACTATTAATAAGTAAAAATGAAACGTCTGACACTCACCTACCCTCCTTTTTTGAAAATAAAAAAAAATAAAGAAAAAAACATTAAAGTGAGGAAAAAGAAGTGAAAGAAATAAAGCCAAAGATCATTTAGAAAATCTTATATCAAAAGCCAACTTTCTTGATGCCAGCTAGAAATCATACTCGGGGACCAGTCAGGGTCAGGCCACATCACCAGGCCAGACAGCATTTTTTCTAAGATTTTTTTTGTTTGTTGTATCCTTTAATCTCCAGTATAAAAAATTCCACTGGTACAAAATGCATAAGTACAATCAGTTGTAGAAATAGGAAAGCCTGCATTTTTTTTGTACTTTTTAAATCCCATCCAGTGACAGATTTCCAAGTGTTGTCAAACAAACATACATCACGCTTACAGGATCCACTGAAATGCATTGACTTTGGCTTCTCTCAAGACAATAACTCTGAAACTACTGAAAACCATTTGGAAAGTCAAAATTAACTAAAGCAACAACAGCAACAACAAAAATCAGATTTTTTTTGAGTGTTTTTGAAGGTTTTTTTTTTTTTTCCTTTACAGACAACAAGCTCTTTTTTTACGCCACGGAAAGAGAACACACAAAACATTTTTCTCCTCAAAAAACTTGACATAAGCCATAATGCAAAGAAACAACAAGTTAGAATTTTTTTTTTTTTGTTCTTTCAGATTTCAGTTTTTGATAAATAGCACTTAAGATAATTAAGAAAGAAGGAGAACAGAGAAGTGAACAGTGACAAGATAGAAAGATTACAACGAGCATTGGCGATGACAGCCCCTGAGGTGAGCCGCTCCACAGAAACTCTGCTTCCTACGACCCTCTTGTGCTTTGACGATGAAACAAAGACGAGATGCTTCAAGCTAAGACTGCGCAACGTCGGGCTGTGTGCAAGTTGGTGCGATTTGGCGGCGCAAAATGTAGTATTTGGACTTTTACAAGTCTCGAACAGCGCAGGACATCTACCCTCCAAAATGAAATAAATATATTGTGCAAGAGAGAAATGAAAGCGTGAAATATGCTGTTGTACAGCTGGCTAAAACATTTACACACAGCGTTAAAATTGTTTTTTTTATTAAAGAAAGAAAGACCATGAAAAATAACTTTGGTCCCCATGTTGATTGGTCTTCGGTAGGAGTGTAAGAGTACACAAAACTCATGGTTTCGGAAAAATTTCTGTCCACTTCAATCCATGAAAAATAAATCAAGTTGACTTTTTTTAATTTAGCCTTAAACAAAAAACCTTATTTTCCTGAATTCCTTCCCTTCTATTCCTGAAAGGTATTTAAGTTTATTACGTTAGCATTAAAAAAGTTGAAAGTGAAGAACTGACTGGAGATTTCATAGTTTTTTTTTTTTAAATCAACAAAATAGTAAAAGCGGACATAGCCAGAGTAGAAAACCAGTAGAAAACCAATTAAAACAATCAGTTTAGAAATTATTAACTACGTTGCCCAAACTTTACCATAAAAAAATGCTTAAATCACTTTCGAGTTCTGATATTTCAACAGCCTAGTATCCCCGCTATACTTGAATGCATCATAGGCAGCGACTTGTGTTTTTATCCAAAATGTGTTGTGGACCTTATTGCTGTTGAAAGATGCATTCCACCTGTCTTTTTCTACTGTAGCTGCATGAGAAACCAATAATGTTCTCTAATAGCAGAGCTAAGTGATAGATACAAATAAATGTAGCGTTACACAGCTTGTTACTACTACAACTAACTTATTTAAGTGATATCAGACCAGCGGGAGTGCTGATATTCCGCACATCATCACGACCTCAAGTGTGATATTGATTTTATACAACAGTTCTGTGCTTATTCAATAATTTATTTAGCTCCGTCAACACAAATAATTCCAACTGGAAGGGAGACAAAGCTGTTGCCAGGAAACACAAACATTTCCTATACACAAATATTATAGTACGTTCACACTGCACGCTTTGTTGCAGTCAAAAAACGCATTAGCTAGTTTCCAAATCTATACATTTTTAAGGCTGCTGGATGTTTTAATGGTAGATCGTGGCTGGCTAGACTACGCCAATATGGTGAGACGCTCTGATTGGTTGACGCTCATGGGGCAGAGGTGAAAGTTCAGCTAGCTTACCTTCTGCGTTGCTAGCTTTAGCCGCTTTGAAGTTTAGGAAACAGCGAAAGTTTCAAAAAATTGCCGCGACTTACGCACCGTGGACCTCGACCATAGACTCAACATGTAATCTTGCCGTTTTTCGGGCGCTAACTTGGTGTTGTGAACGCACCATTAATGCCTGTACAGCAGAGTGGTATTTTCCTTAAAAATTCCAAGTGCTGTTGTACTGCAATATCAGCACTCACCGAATGTCTCTTGTCCAATCAAATTACTAACTGTTGTATAATTGGGATTGATCAGAAGCACGTTAAATAATAGCGGTTGAGGAATCTGCTGCTCCTAAATAGGTAGGAACCCTTGTGAAACCATGTCATTTTATTTATGCATCCCCCTATCGGATTTCTATTTCGCTGTCAGTTGACCTGTAAGTGTCAAACGTCAGACTAGAGGTCCAAAACCTTCTGGACACATTTTCCACAACACAGGCAGCTGCATTTTAACGTTGTGTGTAGACTTTTTAGGTCCTCTGTACGCAAAGATTCCACTGTGCTTGTTCCTTAATTTGATTTTTCTGTTGACTAATGCGCAACTCTGGCTCGTTGTGTCTCCACAGCATTTCCACACAGAAAAATAACAGTTGGGTCTGGTTTTGGAGAACTAATGAAAGCTGTACTGCCTTCATCTCGGCTCGGCTCGGCCGTTGCTTTTTCTTTTTTCCCGCGGACGTGACCTCTTCCTCCTGAGCCAACAAGCTCTTTTATTTCCCCTGTCGCTATTCCAATAAGATGCTTCTCCACGCGGCCGCTGTTTCTAATAACCTCGGTTAGCCTGAGAGACAACAAGCGGCATCCCTCAAACCTTCGATTTTTCCTTCCCGTCTTCCTGCTCTGGCCGAGCTGAAGAAATGTGAAACCCAAACAGATGGGAGGTTAACGGCACACAGAACTGAACCTGGATTTGGCACATATCACTGACTGACAACAACTTCTACTCTTATAATACTGGAACGACTCTCCCTGGTTAAGGCGACTGGTGAGCTTCTGTAGAAAATAATGCTGCCTTTTTTTGTGTGTCTATTTTGCAGACCGTAAACGAGGCTTTCAGGGAGGGGGAGCGGGGGGCAGTTGAATAGACTGACAACACTGTGCCATGTAAACGGCTCGACTATGTGAATGTCAATAACACACTTTGGCATCTATACATGATTTTGGCCCATTACACGACAAGACTCACAATTATTTATCATTAAAAATAAAAGGAATAAACGAAAGAAGAAGAAGTTCAGCAGCAGATCCGGAGCGTCCCGCCTCTATCCCGACCGCCGGACGGCGACGTGTGCTTTTTTCCTAAACAGATTGAGGCTGAATGAGCGAGTCTTGCCCCGCGGTTACATCATAAAAGCGTTCGCCCGTCAGAGGTGATAAACAGTAACGACTCTCGCCATCAGACACAAACGACTCAGAAAGGTTTTCTTCTTCAACTTAACAACGAGGGATAAGAGAAATAAGGCCTTGCATTTTCGGCTGGGATGGGAGTAAGAGGAAGAAAAAAACGTGCTGAAGCCTGACGTTTGCGTCGCAGCGTGCGACGTACTAATAAAACGAGAGAGAACAGGAGTGCAAAGATTCGTGGTAAGGCTTTGATGATTGAAACGGCTCTATAGCGGCTAAAAATATTAAAGTGATTACTGTGTGTGTGTGTGTGATGGCGTGTAGTAGCAGTCGCTGAAGAGGCTTTCACGCTCAGGGGCTCCCATGCACATTTAAAAAGTCAACTGTGAGGTCTGCACGAGAGTGTTTGTGTGTCCATGTGTGCATATGTGTGTATAGATATAGTTATATATTTTATATATATATATATTTATATGACACATGGGCACTTTTTTACATCTTTACAAAGAAAAAAAAAAAAAGCAAACATGACATTGTCAGGCAACAAGACCACAGAATAGCAAGTTAACAAACTTTTTTTTAAATCTATACTTTAAATATGAGGGATCCATACAAAACACTTATAATAAAATACCCATGTTATCAAATTATTTCACAAGAAATACACTGCTAGGCAGGAAGTACCTTCAGAATTTGGCACTAAACTCCACTGATCTGATCTTTTTTTTTCCTTATAAGACATTTTGCTGAACAATAAAACACATCTAAATATTGTTTCCCACGAGAGAAATAAAATAATAATGACATTGATGCTTCACGAGCTGACATTTTATTTATATATATATATATTATATATATATATTTATAGATATATTTATATTTATATATATTTTTTGGAATTTTATATAGCTAATTAACCAACAAGAGATTTTAGCAAATAGGGACTCCTTAAAAATAAAATAAAAACCAAACTATAATAGTAATATGAAAGGCTTTGTCTATTGTTCAAGTAAACTGTTTGTTTTTTTTTGTCTTCGTTTGAGAAAACATGAGACATTTAAGACCGTTAGACTTGTGATGAAACCACAACTAAACTCACAAGAAGCACCGACGTTAACGTGGGTTACAGGTATCGTAGTTTTTTTTTTTTTCCTCTATACATTTAAACAGTAGAAAATATAGGTAATTTCATCATGTGCATTTAAAACCACGGATTGTCTATCTGTGAGTCAGTTCAGCAAAAGGTGACACAAGTAGGTAGCATTTCTCCCCCCCAAACAGGGCAAATGTCCTTTTTTATTTTTTAACCTTTAAACTACTCTAGAAAAAAGTGGTTCTATATATAGACTTTGAATGAGAAACAGAGCCACTTAAAATGGCCTTATCAAAAAACTTTACACTGCCTGAAAAATGTAAAAACCATTAGAGAGCTCTGAGACAGTCTAATATTGATCAGACAGTTTTTATTCAAAACTGTATGGAAGTAGTCTTATTTCTCAGAGAAACTGGCACCAACTGCTTCTGGTGCTGTTGTTCTCGTTTGTTTTTTTCATCTGCAACCAGAAGCAAGATGACGCGCCAATTCCTGTAGTGAACTTTCAAGTTTACGTTAAAATGAAGAGAGAAAAGAAAAAAAAATGCAGAGAAAGAAACTGAATGGAAATCACTTTGCCACAGGTTGTCATTTTTTACTAAAAAAAAAAAAAAAAAAACACTTGTTCGATAAAAATCTCAGTCTTTTTAGTTACGTTTTATACGAATGCAGCTTTATATCTTTTTCACATTAATTTATATTCTTTCCCCCCCCCAAGCCTCCCTTGTTCGGCTCCCTCCCGAAAAACAGATCCAAACGAGGTCACATGCAAAAAAGAAGAAAAAGAGAAACACAAACCCAAAAAAATAAAAATAAAAGACTCATATTTAAAAGTCCAAAAAGCTTAAAAGATCAGTAGGCAGCGGTGGAGGAGAAGGAGAACCAGGTTATGATCAGGTGAGCTCGGAAAAGACATCAGAGAAAACAATGACGGGGTAGGAGGAAGAGGACGATGACACTTGTTTTTCAGAGTTTTTTTGTTTTGCTCATTTAAAGTTTTTTTTTTTTTTTTTTTTTGGACGCCACGAAGACATGCTAGGCAAACGATGAACTAACAGGCATGGAGATGGGTTGTTCTAAAAGGGGGAAAGAAAAAACGGGAGAGGAGATAGTTACACACAGAGAGCCAGAGCAACACACCAACACAACAGCATCATCTTAAAAAACAAAAACAAAAAAAAACGATAAAAAAAACTAAACAACAAACGACGAACAATAATGCAAACCGGTAGAACAGCAACACAACACACTGGTTTCATTAGCAGTAATTTTACATTTCTTCTAAACACTATAAAACTGACATTGAAGTTATAGATCTATAGTTACAAGGAACAACGCACATTCACTCGTTCACATGTACACAAGAAACACAGAGCACCCAAAGCCTTATCCATCCGATCCCAGATGGATCTTATCGCTTGGGGAACGATATTTTTGTGGGGGAGGATTACCTTATTAATTTTTTTTGCCGGTTTCCTTCCGTTTTAAAAATTTTACACGACGGGAAGGGTGGGTGACGATGAACGAACAAACAAACAAAGAAAACACTTAAAACGTTAAAAGTTCAAAAACGAAAATTGAAGGAGGAATGTAGCACGAGCGCGGTTGGTGCGAAGAGTCGGGAAAAATAAGGATGGATGAACATCACGGAGAACGACACAGGTGGGTTTGTGGGAGGGGTTATGGTTCGAATGGCGGCAGAATTAGTCAGGATGCCGTTTCTACACTAAAAAAACAAACAAAAAAAACAACCGGATGAAAGGATTTAAAAAAAGGAATAAAACGCCGGAGAACCTGATTCCACAAGGGTCTAGTTGAGCGATGCTGTTTCCTTTAAAGGAGTCCAATAACTTAAAGATAGGCAATAAATAAAATCATTTTTTTCTTCATCTGAGGCAGTAAAAATGTTGTATAAAAATAGAACTGCTTTTTTTACAAATAAAATTTACAGGCCTGTGGCTTCACTGTATTTTGAATTATTATTATTTTTTTAAAATCTGTCAACAAACCTCAAGTATTTTCAGTGACCCGCCCCCTTTAACCCATAAACTTATTTTTCTGTACTACCATTATCTCCTTCCACGAATTCTGGATTTAGTTGTGTTTTTTAAAATTCAAATCTACATGCTGTTATATTCTTTTCACATAAAAGACCAATGTGATCTGACCCAGAAAAGTAGGAACTTCTGTGAAATAAGAAATACTGTATTTGTACATAAATGTTAATGTTTAGCTGGAATTTATGGTGGTTTTTTTATGTCTTCTTGCGGTGGTAGAGTGTAACTGTACGGCAGGCAAACTTTACAGTTAAAGAGGCCACGAATGTTTTGCAGCCTTTGCTCCCGGGTTGCCAGCAGGCAGATCAAGGTTTTTTTTTTTTTTTTTCTGAGAAGCAGCGGCGGCCTGCAACCAACACCGTGGAGGTCAAAGGGCGAATGTGCATATTGGCGAGCGCATAAAAAATAAAAACAAAAGCAGAGAAAACCAAACCCTTCATAGCCGTCGGGTTCAAAAAGAGACACTAAAAAAACTAATTAAAAGAAAGGAAAAAAAGTAGCATGGCTCCGTTGTCTACATCTCGACTTCAACTCTAACTTGTCTTTGCAAGTTTATAAATAATCGCTGTAAAAAAAAAAAAAGAACGTTTAAACAAACTTTTCTTTGTTAAATAAAAGCAACTTTCTTCCATCGTAAAAAAACAACCAAACTAGTAGATTGCACAAAGTAATGACGGAAATGGAAGTGTTCATGTGTGCCAAAAGCTGTAATAAATAATAGTTGAAGGCTTACATAAAAATCTTCAAAAAACGAGATAAAAAAAGTTCGTCTCCCTCAGGTGGTTGTAGATAATCTCCCCCTAACTCCCACAATACTTCTGTTCAACCCAACCCTCCCCCGTTCCCCATGTGAGCAGGTCAAGGCTCGCTTTTAATTCTAATTAACTTCTTTTTCTTCTTTTTTTTACCATCACTTTACTTCTTTTTTTAAATGGGGGTTGGGGGACTTACCCTAGCAGTGCTAACTGGGGGAGCAGATAGACTAGAGCTAAGATCAGTAAGGTTTGCTGTCGTTCTTGGAGCGCTTCAGCTGCACCTTCAGCCGCTTCATGCCGATCTGGAAGCCGTTCATGGCCTGAATGGCTGCCTGCGCCGACACTGGATTGTCGTAGCTGACGAAGCCTGCAGAAGGAGGGAAAAAAAAAAAAAAAAAGGGCGACAATTGCTTGACTAACTGACAGCACGTTGGCGTTAGGGATGCAACGATACAACTTTTTTCAAACAGATACCAATACTTGGATCTGAGTAGTTGCCGCTACGGAGTACCAATGCTGATACTTCAACACACAAAAAAAATTGAAAATAAATGCAACGAATCGGAAGATAGGTTTTATTTGCTTCACAGACAATGATGGTGAATTTTAAATAAAAAAAGAAAATATTAATAAAAATGACATCAGAACAAAAATTTCAAGTGAAAAAGTGACATTTTTTGTGAAACTACTGCAGCGTTTCCACATTTTAAGTAACGGTTTAGGCTGCAATAGAACGGCATCTGCTCTGATAGCCGAATCGGTATCGGTGCATCCCTGGTTGAGGAAGAAGAAAAGCACTAAACATCCTAAAAAAAAAAAAAACAACTAAATATAATGTAAAAAAGTAGTTTTTAAATAAATAAATGTTAAAACTAAAAGAACCAAAATTATTTGTTAGTTGTTTTGCTAGGTTTGTTAAGCTTTGCTTTGAAACACTAAAAAAATAAGTTCCTAAAAATATTTAGGAACTTTTTATGTAATATTTATGACTGATGAAACAGGTATAGAAAAGCAGTTCTTCAATGCGCTCAGTGACTGAAAAAATTGGAGGGAAAAGTTCTGAGTTTCCAAATTAGAATCCCAACTTTCAAAATAAAACATACCATAAAGCTGCACTTTCTAGTCAATTATAAAAGAAATATAATAAAGCAGTATTGCTAAGCTTTGAAATGTGATAATTTAAGGTAGCATAACTGCTTTAAATCGAAAAAACTACAAGCTGTTCTATACAATTGGTATAAAGCTAGCTTACTGCGCTAAAGTTCATTGATAAAGCGTCAATAAATAAGATAAGTTCATCGAGTAACGCTGGCAAATACATCACAGAAATTATGATGGAAAACTGTTGAGATTTTTGATGAGGAATCAATAAACAAATTATTGTTCTTCAATGATCGATTCATTTGACTAACCTTAACATTTACATTTCAGTAAGAACAGTATGTAACGGTATATTTATTTAAGAAAACTTCTTTCTGTGAAAATAACTATTTAGAGTTAATCAGCATTTAAACTAAAAGCAAGTCTTGTGTTTAAGTTGTTTAACACACTCATAGTTAGATTCCTTTTTCAGATAAGTACCTGGCAAATTTAAGCATGATATTTGAATATTTTATATGTGTAAAAAAGCCTTTCTAAACAGATCAGGCATTTAAAGCATTCTGCTAAGAGTCTTTCAGAAAGTGTGATGTACTAAACGTGACCATTAAGTGCAACTTCTCACGTAATTTCTGATTTTATGAGTGCTGCATAGATATTTTAGGAGTGTAATGGCACGTTTTCGGTACACTTTATTCAAGAAAATAAAGCGAAATGCGCATAAGTTGTGTTTTTCTAATTCTGATTAACTTTAAACAAATAACAGTTTTTCCTGTATTATTTCCTTTCTATTCCCTGAAATTGATTTGACGTTGTATAACTTTAAATAGATGAAAGCATAGAACCATCTGGAGATCTGATTGGATTTTAAAAATGTTAACAAAATAGTACAAGCAGACATAGCCAGAGTAGAAAACAATATAAAGACTTGAAACTAGTCAGTGTTAATATTTAGAAATGTTTGAATATTTGGTCTCAAATTGTCTGTCTATGAATATGAAGGCATGTAATGTTACCCCCGGTTAGGGGTGTCACGATTCTCCAAATCCTCGATTAGATTGGATTTTTATATTTTAGGATCATAATTCGATTCTCGAATTTTTATTTTTTTCTTACAGAACAGAGCCCTATGCTAGTTTTAGAGAAGTCTAGTCTACGATCATATGTTTTATACATTAAATTATGTACAGTAAATCTTATTTCAAAATTTACTGTACATTAAATTATGTACAGTAAATCTTATTTCAAAAGGCAAAAGTGATGCAATTTCCATTATTCTTGTGTAATGTACCACATTAGGGATAAATGGTCAGATTGACATAATTTACTGACAAAATTATTGCATTTAAAATAAATGTTTACACTTATGAGTGTAAAAATCTTGTTTAAATAAATAACAGAAATGATTAGTAACAGAGGTTGGCTGCCATCTAGTGACTCTTATTAGTTAGTTTTCCACTTGTTTACAACGAGAAAGTCGACTTAACTCAACAATGAACTCACCATTTTCTCACCGGTGATTAGAGAGCAGAAGGAGCGGCTTTAACTCCGGTCCCGCTGCTTCATTCTTTCTAGCCACGGTTTAACTGTAGCTTAGCTAATAGCTACTTGCTACCCTCAGCTAATTTGCTCTATAGAGGTATGTTCTGTTCATGGGGATGCTCTTATTGTGATATAGCGGTTAATGTTACCAGGTGGTGCTGTGAGTTGTATGAGAACTAGTGAGAGTTACTTGTTAACTGTTGCTACGGAGTCTGAGTGGGACGCGTGTGACGCCTCTGTAAACATGGGTGATCGCGATCAATTTTTAGGTTTTGATACGCAAGGTCGTGACATCATTTCGATGAAAAAAAAAAAAGAGATCGTGACACCCCTAATATATATATACATACACTTTAAAGACGAACTAAAAGAATTCATAAATGTACCGAAGCACTTGCTAAGGTTTGTCTGTTTGTCGATGAAGACTTTGGCCGAGACCACGTTTCCAAAAGGCATGAACATCTGCAGCAAGTCCTGGTCCCCAAACTCCTGGGGCAGGTGGTAGATGAAGAGGTTGGCACCTTCAGGACCTGGTGAAAACGAAGGCAGCAACAGATCAGGTCAGGATGGGCTTCATGTTGTGCACACTCAACTTTTTTGGCGACCGGCGCCTCTGTGCCGTCGTTATAGGAACGGAGCTCAAGCACACCGCTTAGCACAATGTCTGCTGGCCTTGGGTTTGCTGCCGCTTTTAAACAACACGACAAACCAGAAATGTTGAAAGCTTTTCATCTTTTAACGATTCTATTTTTTTGGAGAGTTGCAAACAAAGGACGGGGCTTTTTATTCATTCATTCAGCTGCATGTCGTCTCCCTGAACAGGGGTCACAGGTTGACACCAAGCCTCTTCATTCAGTCCATCCTAATAATTGTTGTAGGGCAGATCTCTCCGGAGCATTTCATATGCTCTCCACAGCTCCGACATTCGGCACGTCTTTGTTTCCCTGGAGGGTTTTGAACTCCAGGTAAATACAGAGAGCATCTTTACAGTGTTTTTATGCTGAAAGAAGAGGGGTTCACAACAAACAGTATCCAGGCCTCTGTTTGCTTTTACTAGACATTTCATCATCTGATTTGTATTCAGGTCTGTTGTCTAAGGCTTTTTGGTTAAATGTTACTCCAGTTGCCAGGTTGTATTTACAGGTGGCAGAATGTAGCAACACAATTTGAAGTTTTTATTTCCTCCAGTTTTAAAGCTGCTTTCAAAGACATAATTACAAATGTATGTCACAAATTGGCAATTAGGAGTAAATGCTGAAGTTATTAACTAGTTACACTAAAAATATGTTTTCTCCAAAATCTTTCTCTTTGAAATTATTCATGAAGTCTTGGTTTGCAATCACATTTGATGTTTTGAACAAAAAAACAACATCAAATTGGTTCTTGCATAATTCTGGAAAAACAAATGTCAAAGTTGGATTTTTTTTTAGCATGTTACATTTTCTTGGAGTAAAAAAAAAAGCTCAAATTTTGAAGGTTGAATGAATTCAAATCCAAATAACCTCAAGCAAGGTTTACCAAGTGCCAGAGCCAGAAATAAAACATAAATCATAATCTGCCTGACTTTTAAAACCCTCCGGTTTGACACAAAATAAAAGAAAATTTTGTCAACCAATACCGTTGACTATTTTCAAACTTACAAGTTTTAGTGGCAATTTAGTTGACTGTAAGCTGGTAAAAAAAGTTTTTAATCAAATGTTGAATTTAATCTGTTTTAAACAGTTCAATAGACAAAATAACTTGTGTTATTTTTTTTAATGTGTTTAAACTCACGCAGCGATCCAACCAGCACCAGATTTTGTAGGATTATAGCCAGGTATATAATGTACACATGATAGCAAACAGGTGCTAACAGCTGTGTGGGAGGCTTAAAACTGGGTGAGGAAGAGCCAAACTCTGCTACCAGGGTGAGGTTATCATGGCAAGCTAGTTCTAACGCATCATCAAAGTCTCTCCAAGACAAAGATTTTAAAGCAGAATGGGGGTTTCAAGAAGTGCTGTTCAAGCTCTTTTCATGAAGCAAAAAGAAACGGGCAACGTTGAGGATCGTAGACGCACTGGTCCGTCGAGGAAACTAAGTGCAGCAGATGAAAGACATCAAGCGTATTACCCGTTAAAATCGGGGGATGTCCATCACTGCCACCAAGAACTGGCAGAAACCAGTGTGAACCAGAAACATCCATCTACCGTCTGGAGAAGTTTGGCCTGATGTGGTCTTCATAGAAGATTAGAAGCCAAAAAGTTACATCTCCAAGGTGGAAACAAGGGCAAGCAACTCAAGGATGCACTAAAGCATTGGAACTGGGGTGCTCTGGACTGAGGAGTCAAAATGCGAAATATTTGGGGCTGCAGTTCTACAAATGAGGATTAATGGTGTTGCCAATGCTGAGAAATACAGGCGGATACTTATCCATCATGCAGTACCATCAGAGAGGTCTACGACTGTTTCTAGATTTATTCTGTAGTACAGTTGTGGCCAAAAGTTTTGAGAATGACACAAATATTAGTTTTGACAAAGTTTGCTGCTAAACTTCTTTCAGATCTTTGTTTCAGTTGTTTCTGTGATCATTGCTCTTCCATTGTTAACCATGGTGACCTGCATTGAAACACGCGCAGCCATCATTGCCTTGCACAAAAATGGCTTCGCAGACAAGGATATTGTGGCTACTGAGATTGCACCTAAATCAACAATTTATAGGATTAACAAGAACTTCAAGGAAAGAGGTTCAGTTCTTGTTAAGAAGGCTTGAGGGCGTCCAAGAAAGACCAGCAAGCGCCAGGATCGTCTCGTAAAGAGGATTCAGCTGCGGGATTGGAGTGCCACCAGTGCAGAGCTTACTCAGGAATGGCAGCAGGCAGGTGTGAGGCGAAGACTTTTGGAAGATGGCCTGGTGTCAAGAAGGGCAGCAAAGAAGCCACTTCTGTCCAAAAAACCATCAGGGACAGATTGATGTTCTGCAGAAAGTTTGGTGAATGGACTGCTGAGGACTGGGGCAGAGTCGGATTCTCCCATGATGCATCTGTCTGATTGTTTGGGGCATCTGGAAAAAGGCTTGTCTGGAGACGAAAAGGTGAGCGCTACCATCAGTCCTGTGTCATGCCAACAGTAAAGCATCCTGAGACCATTCATGTTGGGGTTGCTTCTCATCCAAGGGAGCGGGCTCACTTACAATTTAGCCCAAAAACAGCCATGAATAAAGAATGGTACCGAAACACCCTCCAACAATCCAACAACAGTTTGGTGAAGAACAAAGCATTGTCCAGCACCATGGAGCACCGTGCCATGAGGCAAAAGTGATAACTAAGTGGCTCGGGGACCAAAACGTAGAAATGTTGGGTCCATGGCCTGGAAACTCCCCAGATCTTAATCCCAGAGAGATAACTTGTGGTCAATCCTCAACACAAACCCACTAATTCTGACAAACTCCAAGAAGTGATTATGAAAGAATGGGTTGCTATCAGTCAGGATTTGGCCTAGAAGTTTTGAAATTGAGAGCATGCCCAGTCAAATTGTAGAGGTCCTGAAAAAGAAGGGCCAACACTGCAAATACCGACTCTTTGCTTAAATGTCATGTAATTGTCGATAAAAGCCTTTGAAACGTATGAAGTGCTTGTAATTATATTTCAGTACATCACAGAAACAACTGAAAAAAACTTTGTGAAAACTAATATTTGTGTCTTTCTCAAAACTTTTGGACACAACTGTAGGTCAACGACCCCAAACATCCAACCAAAGTCAATAGGAACGACCTTCAGGTATCTCCACACCAAATATTGATTTGATTCAGATTTCCCTTTCGTTCATTCACAGAATTTTGTTGATTGATTAAAACTTCCATTTTGTTTATCAAAAAATCTCCCATTTTGTCATTTAGCAAATGGAAATAGTTTTGGTAATCCTACCTGACATAAAGCAGGGGAAATTAAGCGTGATAAAATGTCTGAGAAGTTTAAGCCACGTCATGCAGGACGCTCGGGAAAGCTGCAGCCGTGACGTCTGGACTACTGACCCTCTTTCTGGCTGCCGGCGGCCCCCTGCTGCTGCAGCAGGGACTGGCTGTAGAGGGTGGGCAGCGCTGCGGCGGCGTACTGCTGGATCCCTGAGTAGGCCTGCGTCAGCGCGTCCATGGTGCCTGCCGTGCCGTTGGTGAGCCCTGCGCCGCCCAAGCCTCCATTTAGAGCCGCCATACCTGAGAGCATTTGAGCAACTTTACATAAAACCCAACAATAAAGAAAGAAGAATGCACTTACTCATTAGCGCTCCCACTTAAGGTTGTGTTTTAACCACACAAACACACACAGATAGTCACTGTAAGTTACACACACCACGACACAATAAACAGACACAGACGACACAGAAGACGGGACGTACACAGTTTCAGTTTTCAAACAGTAGAATTAAGTATGAGCGTAGCTGATGACGGCCAGAGCTGCACAGGTGTCGGCATGCAGCAAAGTCAGAGGCGACATCAGCGTTTACGAGACGCCACAACACAGACAGCTACGATCGCCCGACACAGACACAAAATAATAAAATACAAATTTTTTATATTGCATTTTAGACCGAACATAGAAATCGAAACAGATTTGCTATGTTTATAGCATCATTCCATACATCCATAAAAATAACATTCTGAAAGAAATTTAGGAACAAATTAATTTTAAAGGCACAGTGTGTAATTTTCGGCCAGTAGGGGGCAGTGCATACCTAAATGATCACAAGCATGCGGTATCTGTGTCTTCGAGTAAGAAACTCAACAACGGATGTCCAACTAGTGCTGTTTTCAAACGCTCAATTCCCTGAGAATGATCTATTTGCAGCAACATGACGAGCACATCAGTCTCTCTTTCATCGCTTGGAACTAGCAAAGAGGTAAAAATGTATTTATGGCGAAACTTTTTTGCATTTTGAGGGGAAATCAATGTTTTAATAGCGGGCGTGTTCCGTGCGCTTTGTCCCTCCGGCTCTTGTAGAAGTAAAGACGTCATCTAATATGGCTTTGCCCTAAAAAGAGGACCTGCGCCTATGTATTTTAAAGCTGATTTTTAAAGTCATATTTTACAATATCGCCAATATTTTGCAATTAATGTGCTTTATGTAATTATTATTACATAATATTTTAATGGCTATTTTCAAAGATGTACTGCAAAAACTACACACTGTCACTTTAAAAGACAAGTTACTAATTTATATTCAACTTTTAAATTGTAAAGTGAAAAGTTTTAGTTTTTTGAGGGGAGTTAAAACTGTTAAAAAAAACAAAATATGTATTTTAATAACTTAAAAAAGGGAATAAATGCTACCTGATTTTATTTGTACAGCACACTTTCAACATAATGTAATTGTTTTTGAAGTGTATATTCAACATTTAAGGTTGAATATGGAACATTGTCATAAAAAGATACATTTAAAAAAAAAATACATCCACGGGGCTTTTCTGAGTGATTCACAACGAAAGAAGAACATTTCCTTGAAAACTTTTATTTTAATTAAAATATAATAAAATGTACATTTGAAACAGGCACCGCAATTACGTTATGTTTACATGTACCAGCCAGTAGTGGGCGCCATTGCGGGCTGACAGGTACTGTCTCTATGATCCAACTATATGGTCGGCACAGCTCGGCTGGTACTGGGAATAATGGTGGAGTCAGCAAGTCCAGCAGCTGCTTCAGAGATATTGTTATCCGCCTCAGGAGAGGAGAAGAAAAGAAACTAGAGTCGTTTTAGGTGAAGCCTACACTAGATGGACCCACATAAAACATTTATATGGCATCAAACGCACGCAGAAACAGAGACTTTCCTCCTGGATCGGTAAGCTAGCTAAGTAGCTAACTTTGCTAACGTTAGCTGTTAAATAAACTCTTCTAGGATACATTCCTCACTGGAAACAGTTCAGGTTGGTCACTGGGCGTATAGGCAGCAAACCTGGCAACCCAACATCTGGAATGATGTTTTTAATGTTGTAACTACAACCTAGATACACTAGATGTCTCTATCATGCTCATGTTCCATATACAACCTTTGGTTGGATTAATTTGATTAATTGTAACTATTAACCCCGTTAAAGCTGTTCAACGAATAAATCAGGCAACAATAAAACCAAGATCAAGGTTGTTTCTTTTGTTGTTTTTTTTTAAATAAACTATTGCGTAATTCTGCTCTAAAAATTGACATTAAAAAGTCTTTAGATCACTTTTGGAGTTGTTTTATAGAAATGTGACGAACCAACATACAAACAGTCCCTGAATGCACCTCACAAGATGCAGGGAAAATCCCTTCCCACCAACATATTTTATGCCAAGTGATTCCACAAACTACTGGACAGCTGGATTTGAATTATTTCCAGTAATTTTTCTCGCTGACGCTTGAACAATTTGTTTTCTCATCATTTGAGGATTATAATTCTTATTGCTAAAAACCTTACATCGCTCACAAAATTAAAAACTCTATTGAAGAAGTTGGTATTAAATGATTTTGTTTAATTGATCATTTAAAATCGTAAGGTTCTAATTAGGTAAATTAATTTATATTTATTTCAAAATTAGTTCAGTGTTGATACAGATTAAAATTACTTTCAATAAACACAATAAACATCCATTTACACATGCACTTTTTAAAAAATGAACTGCGAAATTAGTTGAAAAATACAGAAAAACCTTATTTACAGTACTTGAAGGATGCAAAAAGATATCCATAATTAAAATAATCAAAAATGCAGTTTTTAGGCAAATAGATAAAAAAAACTTGTTTTGAATGTGAATATATAGAGATGATTTTCATTTATTTTACTTTAATGTTGTAAAAAACGAGGTTGAGAAACAGTCATCTGTAATTATGGGAAGGTAACAAAAGAACCCCAACAAGAAAATATCCTTTTAGCAATTTTCTGATTTTTCTAAGTATTTTATAAGTAATATCTTTAATTTAGAGTAAGAAATTGTTCCAAATATGTATTTTTCTTTTTTACATGTATTTTTTTTTCTTTTACTTTAAACTGGCCTAATGAATGGAATAACATTCGTATTGTCATTTAATAATTATTATCTGTCCATAAGAACATTTCCAAAACAAATATTTAAAAACCCAAAACAAACCAAAGTTTACTTGCAGCACTTGAATATTTTCAAAATAAAAAGCCCACATATAAACATTTTTATCATACTTTCATTTAAGAAATATGATAAATTGTTCTGAAAATGGAGTAAAAGTCAAGCAGCCTGACTGATTTAACTCTTTGATTTAATGTCATTTCTGCTTTCAGGGAACTCTCCGGCTGATATAACGGAAACTCAGCGATTATTATCTGCCGTTCCCAGCCTGTGACGTCTTACTTTGGGTTGCAGGGTGGCGAGTTTAAAAAGTAAAAGAAAGCAACGGTAACGGTCATTAGATGCTTGTAACGGCTTAATATCACGTTGGAGGGAAACATGTCTGAGGAGGTCTGACACCGACTCGGCGTCCTGTCGCCTCGCCGTCAGACACACTGAAATAAATTATCACCGCTGCGTTCTGGATTATAGGTCACTCATTTATTCAGGAATAATTGCACCGGTGACCTTTGCAATTCAATTAAGGTGTAGATGTGTTTAAATGAGGGCAGTTGGTGGCGGTGGGTGGATGGAAGAGGGAAGGGGGCAGCGAACGGAGCGAGTGGGTTAGCGGGGGAAAAAACGGGAAGCAAAATGGGAGCGACCCATTCGGATCGAAAGGACAGACGTCTGTGTGTGTGTGGCTTTGTGCTGGAGTATGATTTAAACAGCGGATACAGCTACTCCAGCCGAGG
Organism: Apricaphanius iberus; assembly: GCA_028564705.1. NCBI lineage: Eukaryota > Metazoa > Chordata > Actinopteri > Cyprinodontiformes > Aphaniidae > Apricaphanius > Apricaphanius iberus. The sequence goes on from JAPXFQ010002006.1 coordinate 433,914, forward strand.
AGCGGGAAAGGTCAGAGGAGAATAATGTGGTGGAAGAGGCCGGTAACGCGGGATCTCTGCTGTCATAACAGCTCTGATTAAGATCCCAGGCCTGTCTCCTCAGAGGTCGAAGGCAGGACTCACGGCGCTCCATGGATGGAAGCATCCATCTTCTATCTTCTGCAGATACATCAAACGTCATCAAACTTGATAAACCTTCAAAAAAAGCTGCTCTGGATGTGACTTTGGGTTGTCATTCAGGCTGTTGGTATCTGGTTTTTATCAAAGCGTCGCTCTGGTCAGGATCAGAAGTCCTGCTGGTGCGGTCCGGAGCTGCTAGGTGCTGCAACTCTGTAAGAGCAGCGGAGGGGCGTGTAGTAACAGCGACAGGGCGAAAATGTCCTTCGACCTCTCCTTCACTGAAAATCATGAAAAACTGGTTATTTTTTAAATATATTTGGTCCCTCTGTGTTGCATTAGAATGCTTCATATAAGCATTTGTCCGACCCGCATTCCCCGTCGGAATCCGTCTTGGAACCCCTCCAGCGAAGTAAAATGAATCATTTGATCGAAGGCAGCAAAAGATTTGCATTGCTGTTAGCCAATCATCTATTAATTTACATGTGCCAATTCTTGATGTAGAAACTTATTTTAAAAACAAGTCAATACTAACTAAATTAAAGACTTAACACCTTTTAAGGGTGTTATTTTTCTTTAAATAAATTAAATCCGGTTTCGTTAAGGAAGACATATTTCTCCACCCACACCATGTTGGAACACTTTAAAGCAATACTGCATTTTTTTGTGTATATGTTTGTGTTTTGTATGTTTGCTATTTATATCTAGTAATGTTAAAGGAAAAAAACAGAACAGGACTCCAAGAGAAGGTTTAGTAATCTCCTGTTTAACAACTGAATACTGGATGTCTTGGGAAGATTTTACTCTGATATTATCTAATCAACAAGTTGAAAAATAGTGTTTCAAAAAAGGACATTATCTGGTACTTACAGGTTAGATATTTTATTAGGAGAAACGCTACACTTTTGGTCAGTCACAACAGATAAGATATAGAAACCCAGCTTTTTTGTTTTTTACCACGTTGGCTACTTTAATTAGTTAATTTACAACACTTCAATTTAAAATGCTCCAAAAAGTCAAAATTTTACAGAAGCCTACTCATTTTAAGAAAGTTTGGTAAATGAAACTTAAGATGAATGCAATGATGCTTGGAGAAATTTACTGTTAATTTAAACAATCCTTTATTTTTGCCATTTGGAATAACTGAACTACTGATAAATATAAAACTGCAAGTGAATACTAATGTGTGAAAGAAAAAAAAAAATCTGTTCTAAATCTCTCTTGCTTAATTAACATGACTGTGATATGATAAAGGCTAGATTTTTTTGGTCAACATTTTGATATCATTTTCTACATAAAAAGCACAGAATATTTAAGGAAATCTAAAAAGCATTTGTTTTATAGTATTCTATAGCAGTTCATCTTAATTGCTGCTCTTTCCTACATGCTGCTAAAACCTGACTGTGATTTGCAGATGTATTTATGGGTCAAATGTTTTGTTATTAACATTTTCTGTGTTCCATATCATTGTTAAACGTTAAAGAAATATACCTACAAAACAATGATGTGGAAGAATTTTATCTGATCATTTCATTATGTCAAGGGTTTAATGCAAAAAAAACAACTTTGTTCCTTTAGACTGTAGCCTTAGTAGCGCCACTAGTGTTTGGGCTTAGAATTGCACCCACCTATATCCCGATCATCCTGTAAAGAACAGATGAGGGCCCCGCACCTAGAACCGCCACTGAGTTAACATCTATAGTGTTCCTTACATCTGCAACCATAGACATTATATAAGAAAACGCCTCATTATATGCTGCAGAATGATCCAGCATGGCCGCCATATTGGATGGGTCTACTCCAGGGGTCTGCAACCTTTGCCATCCAAAGAGCCGTTCTGCACTTAATCCAGATAAACAAAACTCATTCAGAGCCGCAAATGTTACATGACCTTTAGAAAAACTTGGGATTTTTAAAAAATAATAATCTACTAGACTAAAATGTGTTAATTCATAAAGAGGCACTATTTGATTCCCGTTTTTAGGTTGTAAAAGAAAGAAGAAACAATAAAATGTTAGTGTAAACAGGACGCATTCAGTTTCTTCAGAGTTTTTGACATTTGTGGCAAAATTATATAAAAATGCAGATAGTTTGCACATAGCAGATGAAGTACTGTTACTTTAATGTCATTCTATCACAGAGATTCAAAATATTTTATATATAACAAAACACCTGCTAAAAACCCGAATTTATTATTGAAAGAACATGCAAACATTATTTGGCATGTTTGGTGCGAGAGCCGTTTTGAAAGGTCTAAAGAGCTACTTGAGGCTCCGGAGCCACAGGTTGCAGACCCCTGGTCTACTCACTACAAACCCAACTGGAGGCGATGCAGAATGGGCAACTATTTGGCGATTTTTTTGTGCAGCCTATGGTTGCAACAACCGATGTACTACTGAAACCAGATCCCATGGGGTTAAGAACAAACAATATATTTAGTTATATGGCTATAAAACTATTTAATTGTAACTAATGGTATTTGGCTATCGAAGAAATGCTAACAGCAGGAACTATAACCGTCATCTCCTTTATTTACTTTTTTATTTATAAATATCATAAACGTTTTTGGGAAAAACCAGTGCAAGCCGATTTAGCTGCTGTTCCTTCATCCTCTGACCGAATGGCTAGCCGATGGAACCGTCAGAGGGAACGGTGAAGGTGACCAGAGCAGCAGAGCGTTTGATTCGTCAAAACTCTACAGAAGATGGGTCAGCGTGTTCTTCGCCAACATTTTGTTTGAGCTGAGGTTGGTTCAGAAGACGTGTTTTTACTTTTCACTCCGGGAGCACATTTCAGAAACCCAATTCGGGATTGTCAACCATCACTTCATATTTGTCATATGTTGTCTCTAGGGTTGGGCACCGACCTAACGTCCGGTTCCGGAACAGTTAAGAAGATGTCAGAATTTTGATTCTTTTTTGCGGTTCCTAAATGCCCGCAGTGCGAGCAAACAAACTTGTGTGAGCCCAGCAATACTTTGTTTCTGGGGTTTGTAGTAGGTATTACTCCGCCCAGCGAGCCCCGCGAAATGTCACTCGTCTGAACCACAGACTGGAAAATAGTCTAAACCAAATGAACCGCAACTCCTCGTTGGAAACGGAATCAGCTACATGAAAATCATGATTTTTTTTTTCTTCACAGACTAGCTTAAGTTTGAATATACGAGTAACGCTACATTAAGGCGGGTTGCTGCTGCTGAAGCGTTAACCAGCCAGAGAACCCGGCCAGCAAATAGACAAACCCCATTCACCAAGGCCAACCTCTTTAGCGATGTAGAGGCGCACACATTTAGGTAACATTAAGCAAATAAGAACTTAAATAACTTAGCTAGTAGCTACTTTATCTACCCCTAACTTAAGTTACAGGAACAGTTCAGGTTTAGGTTTATTAACAGATTGACAGAACACATAAAAATGGCCTGTGTAAAGGCTTATTCAAAGGAAATTGTTTTTTGTTGGGGGTTTTTTCTCTCCTGCACCTCAAAGAATGGAAATTAAGAACCGTGTAGGACAGGAATCGATAGTGAGAATCAGAATTGGAATCGTTAAAATACAAACGATGCCCAACCCAGGCTATCTCCGTATTTCAGGAAGTAAGGCTGAACCACGTTGCCAAATTAACTACTGTAGAGTTACAGACGCGCGCCAGAAGCGTTTTGGCTCTGTGAACAATCAAACTTGTTTTTTATTTTTATTAAAACAAAATTCAGTCATTTATATTTTATTAATTTGCCATCACATATGTCTGATTTTGTAAAAAAGCACAATAAAATATGTTTTTGATGTTGGCTTTACACCTTCCTCACTAGAAATACATTGACTGGGGGCGAATGTGGACCTATCCAAGATGGCAGCCATGTTGATACTTCATTCCATGAGGTGTCTACATGTATAATGTCTGCAACAACAAATGTTGCTACTCGATTGGCTGCTTTGCAAATGGCCGCCAAGACCTTGTTAAAGTAGCATTGGGTTTAGATATTTTAGCATCCATTTGATATATTAGTACCCGAATTTTCTACGACTGCAAAGCCGCTAATATAGAAAGGTCCACTGAAAATGGTAAAAAATATTACTTTTCCTTTCAAAAACAAGATCTAAACAGTGAACACGACAGTGAGGCAACACAACGCCACCTAGTGACAGAGACGGACAACACTCTTTCTGCTGGGACGGCACTTCAGCACGCTTACAGGAAGCACAACCAGGAAGCAGATGGAGCCATGATGGATTAATGGTTGGATGGATTAATGAGTGGGATGTCTGGGGATAGATCTGATGGGAGGAGGAAGCTGTTGTTGGAAAAAATGTTTTAAATAAGCCAGAGACACAGAGACAGCAGGAGGAACCAAACTTCTTCCTCTTCGTAGTTACTGGAGGAAGAGTCGCAAATGGTTCAGATATGTTTCCTCAAATTCTTCTCATGACAAATGAGCTTATTAGATTTTTTTCCAAATAAAGCCTCTAAAAAATTTAAAACTGTAAGAGTCGTTGAAGAGTAGTCAAACCATGTGTCTCTGCTCAGCTGTGGCGTTGATGGTTGAGGGCTGGGGTGGAGTGGCTGATGGCAGGGTGAATCTCTCACTGTTGACGCTACCTGCTAGTGCATTGATGTTGTTCAGGCCCACAGTGGCGCCTGCCAGGCCCTGCAGGGTTCCAAGAGAGGTCAAAGAGTTCATGGCGCCGGCGTTGGAGCTGGCCGTTGTGCCTGCTGCTGGGAAAACAAAAGGAGGATGAGGAGGGAGAGAGGAAAAGAGGGGGAAAGGTGAGGAGAACAGGAGACAAAGAAGTGGATGTGTTATATCCAACATACAGCTACTCGCGGCTTACGCAGATAGATGGTTTCATGCAGCTTCAGGGTTTTAAAGTTTTCAATTTTTTGGGGGGGTGCACCTATACTGGTATCGAGGCCGATACCGTATATCCTACTCCTCTCGGTTAGTTAACAGATACCATGAACTGATAATAGAAATGTGGAAACATTGCAATAATTTCACAGAAAACATTTTTTTGTGTGGTAATTTTTATTAAAATTTTAATTCTTTACCACCATCATTTGTTGCAACAAGTAAGAAAATAAAAACTGTCTTCCGTTTTATTGTATTTTCTGTGTTGTCGAAATATCGGCATTGGTACTCCATATCGGCAAGTAATCAGATCCAAGTATCGGTATTGTGTCGGTTTGAAAGAAAGTGGTGTCGTTGCATTTTTTTCCAACTTCTCGATTTTATTATTTCAAGTTTTGGTTTTACTTTTTCGTTACGTTACAAAAAAAAACATTCACGCTTAGTACCTCTAGGAAATATTGGAATCCATGACGAAATTGAGAAAAATATAAAATCAATTCATTTATTAATTTAGAGTTGGTTTCCTCCAATGTGATGACGTCCGAAATCTGTGGTGCTCACTCATGAAACTTTAATTAGGCGGGACTGACTGGTTTCATGTTTGAGTTTCAGCTTATAGTCAAAGTCTTTGCGTTGCGTCTTTTTAATGACGTCTAAACAAGTAAGATGGAGTTTATCTGATGCTAAAAAATGCTCCAAGTAGCACCTTTGGTCAAAAATAATGAAATCAAAGGTACGCAACATTTTTTTTACAATAAAAGTCCCTTTCTAAAAGGCAGACATACAGTCATTTTAAAAAAGAAAGTACACCCCTTTCGAATTCTAACGCTTTACATACATATAAAAACGAATAAGTCTAGCTGTACAGGTAGATGACAGATTCCACATTTATTGAAATTAAGCAGGGCATAGATGGAAAACCCTGCCTCTGGAAAACTAAGTACACCCCCCAAAGCTTAAAAAGTCCAATTATGTAAGAATGACACTTTGAGGTTAAACTGGAGTACAGTCGTCCCTCGTCATTATAACGCAGTTCACCTTTTTGCAGCCTCGCAGTTTTGCTGTTTTTTTAATAGTGCAATTTTACATGCTTACTTTACAGCGCGTTGTGTTCTGTGTCCTGATTGATTGGAGGCAATTGTCAGTCTCCTCCGTGTCGTGCCTCCTGCGCTTGCTGAATTTAGCGTGTCTTTTTTATAAGAATCTGCTTGTCCAGACTTAAAGCAGCACAAACATATACCCATAACTTTGTTCCTCACTGGGAAAAAAACATCTGCGCTGAGGCCTTCAGTTAAAACCCAAAAAACAAAAACAAAACAAAAAACAAAAAAAAAACAACAAACCCACCAACACCACACCCCCCCAACAACCAACCCACCAAAAACACAACACAAAAACACAAAAAAAAAAAAACACCCAAACACAAAACAAACAACCACCACCAACATGTTAGCTCAACGTTATGGTGCGTTCAGACCAACGGCTTTGTCAGCGTCAGGCAAAGCTCACAAAGCATCTAGTTTGACGCTTCTATGTTGAAGCTTGCAAAGTCCGCCACTTCTGAGCAAAAAACAACGCGTGGGCGGGGCTTCTTCTGTTGCCGGACAATCTGAACTATGGCGTATAGTATTGAGAGAGTGGCTCGGCTTTATTTGCTAAATAAAGCTAGACAGCGTCGACTTCGGCAACATAAGCGCCGTTTGTGGATACACCCTATTCTACGGATGCGTTCTGGGTTTGGGGAGTTTAACCATTTGCTCCAGGAGCTACGTATGGATGAGGTTCGATTTCAGCGGTACTTCCGTCTGTCCCGCACCCAATTTTACGAACTCCTGGGCCGCATCGGAGCTCGAATCTCCTACCAGGACACCAACTACAGGCGCTCTATTCCTCCCAAAGAGCGCCTGTCCATCTGTCTTCGATAAGTGTTATTTATGATTTTTTAAATCTGCGTTTTCTAGACTTAAGATGTAGGTTTTTCCTGCTTCCGCAACATTCAAAATACGTGTAGTGACATCACTACAGTTATAAGCTCTGATTGGTTAACGTACCGCTTCAGGGCCGTCAGCACCGTCAAAAGTTCAACTAGCTGAACTTTTGCGCTGCCGGCTTTATGAGCTTGGAAGCTTGAAAAGCAGGAAAAGCTTGAAAAGTTGACGGAGCCAAAGCTCAAAAAGATCCGCAGAGCCTGTGACGCTCCTCCAACAGCCTCCGCCATAGACTTAACATGTAATCTTGACGTCGCTGATGCTGACAAAGCCCTTGGTCTGAATGCACCATTAGCGTTTAGCCCGATCGGTGCCAAATGGCGGCGCACTCAGTGGCGTAGCCAGAAATCGCTTTTGGGGTGGGCACAGAGAAAAAAAAATGGGTGGGCAAAATAAATATTCTTGAAATGAACTTTTTTCCACTTTCCCTTCTGTATAGATCAGAAACTGCTTAGAATGAAGCATCCAGGCCAAATAAAACCTATTAAAGCTGCATTCTAACACAGGTCTTTTTAGTTGGTAGTTCAGCTTTTTTGGACTGTTGAGACAATGTGCTGGTTTCATATGCTGATGCAGAAACTCTATAAAGGATAAACAGTGATGGGGAGTAACAATACATGTACCGGCGGAAAGTATTTTGAATACTAATTATGAGTAACTGCATTCCGTTACAGTTACTATTTTTAAACATAATATTCAGAATACAGTTACTTTCGTAATACCATTGGAATACTTTTGTGTTTTCCACTTTCCACATGAAAGATTAAGATATAAGTTTAGGGAAACGTGCGTAGTCCATCCCGTAATACTCCTAAACAACATGCCGCCGAAACCATAGAGATCCTATGGCTGAAACACTCCCGTATATCAAAAACCAGCGTAAACGTAAGTTGCCAGGTATGGATTCAGACCAGGAGCTGGAGCCAAATAAACCTACTAGCAATGAAGGAAACGATGCATTCAATGACGCTTTCTCGCAGTTAATTTTTTTCAAGTGATGCTAGATTTCATTCAAGCATTCCTTAAAGCCATGGTGGTTAAAACGGGGGAAAGATCAAATCTGGCATCACTAGTCATAGCGTTGCACCGCTTATGCTTCTGGTGCCAAACTGTAAAGTATGCAGGAAAACTGCAGTGATTGCTGGAGCAGCTGGAATTTGTTACCAATAAATGGAGCGGCATATTTGTACCACCACTTAAAATATTTTTGCAAAGGTTAGTGATGGATCCAGGTTGGATATAAACTTTTGCTGGCCGTCTCAAGAAACTACAGCGCCGCACATCCACGTCAACAGTAAATAAAGTCGACTTCATAAAGCATGTGTCTAGTGAAAGTCACTAAAAAAATGAAAGCCGCTGCAACGATGTACTGTAGAAAAACAAAACAAAATCCTCTACCACTGTTTTTTTGTTTGTTTTATTTTTTAATTATTTGACAGAGCCTGTATCGTGTTAGTTAGCCCTTTTCTCCCTGTTACAGTGTGTCTGTATCTGACATGACTTTAGCTTAATTATACATTGTGATGGGTTTCCCAAATATTAAAGCTACAAGGATAAAAGCTTTGTATTTGGAGTGCAATGAATGTCAGTTTACAAAACTTTGCATATTTATAACAGAAAGTCGCAAATAGTCTAATTGGCTGTGGCTGCAAAACAGCTGAACTTACTTTCAAATGAGATATTACTGCTAAAAAACAGTTTGTTTGTTTGGTTTTTGGTCACTGAGAGGTAGCAGTGTAATGCCAAAAATAATTACATAATTTTTTCACAGTCAGTACTGTTTAGTATTAATAATGTTTAATATTAATTAATAAATGCCCTCTGTTTTCCTGCGGGTAGCTAGCAGCGCATATTGTGACTGAGTATAGTGCCAGGATCCAGCAAAGTTACGGAATATGTTTCAAAATACATTTTAAAGCAGGTATTCAGTATTATGTAACTAAATACATTTTGAAAGTAGTCTCCCCTAGACTGAGTATAAACATAACCTTTGTCAGATCCCCAATGCTGTAAATAATTTTATTCCGTTAAGGACTAATATTAGCTGTAGATAATGAAAAATTTAGAAGCTGTTAATAATGTTGCTGGGTCGCACCATTTTCTGCCAACTGGAAGTAGAAAAAATTTATTAATCTGGGTTTGTGAGATCTCCGGTTGGTCTGTGTTTCCCAAGGGATTATGGGAAATATAGTAGCAACATGTTTCAAAGAAAAAGTCCTAAACTAAATATAGTGTATTTATTGTGAGATTCAATTTGTTTTCATACACGGAACTGTATTTTATTGGATTCATCGGGAATAGTGAGCTAGGGGATGTAATATCGTCAAGAAAAAGTGTACGTTTAAAGTCAATAATCTTATAGTTTATAGCTAGCCTTAGTTTGCCTGGAAAATTCATGAGGCATGTTAAGTGTATTTTACTCTATAATGACTTTAAGTGACACACCTAAAACATAAAATGCAATTCTAAATATAATTTGTTGTAATTTATTTTAAGTGATTTATTTTTTGGGTGGGCCTAAGCCCCCCCAGGCCCACCTATAGCCACACTCATGGGTGCACGTTTTGGTGTTGAAGACTTGGCAACCTTGCGGGTTCACATGTGATTGTCTCTGGAACCAGGAAGTATGAACGAGGGACAGATATGTTAACAACGACTAGACTGTTGTGTGAATAATTCACTGTGAAATTCTTACATATTACACCTTTAAGCTGCAGTTTGGACCAAGCTTCAGCTGTAAGACAGACAGACTAAAATAAAGGAGATCATGGTCCATTCAGTGATTGCAAGCAGCCCAAACCATCTGCCCCCCACAACCGTGCTTCACAGTTCTTTTAAGGTGTTTAACCGGGGTGTACTTAGATTTTCCCACAATCTATGGTTAGATTTAAATAATTTTAGAACCTATTAAAAACCAGGGGCGTACTTTATTTTCCTGTTATCACATCTGCAAAACCAGCAGGAGAACAGTGTTCACACAAAAAACACTCAGTTTTTTCTCTCTACCTGATAATTCGCACTGTTTTCTCGCATAAATTTTAGATATAAATGAATAAATAAATAAGAATCACCAAGACAAATGAAGTCAACAAAAGTGGAGGAAAGAAAGAAAGTTCTCCACACACACACACAGAAACACCTGAGGAGACGCTGATGTGACAGCGGTGGAGGGTGAGATGGAGGGAAATGTGGAACACAAAGCTCACAACCTCCTTCCTTTTCAGACAAAAACAAAACAGAGATTTAATCTATTCATTTACCCTTCATCTCATCAAAGCGTTGCCAGCAAAGCAGGATTGCCGCTGAATGTATTAGGAGATGGTGCGGCAGAGGGAGCATTATGTCAGCACACGTTGCAAAAACAAAGACGCCGGCTGGCCTGTCTCCATGCAGAAACGTCTATATTTATCAAACTCGAGTGACGTTTTCGGTTTCATTGACACATGCAGTGTAGCGGCACTCATTCACACCGAGCAGCTCAACCTGAGTGTGTAATATTCAAGGTTGGAGTGACATTTGGCACTAGAGAGAGAGGGAGAAAGGCGAGAAGTATGGAGAGAAGGAGCGAGGCGAGGAGGAGGGATGAGACAAGAAAGGGCAGCGTGAGCGCTGAAGAGGAGGAGGAAGAGTGGCGGCTGGGTTTTCATATTCATGCTCTGCTGAGAGGCAGGCCGAGCTGACATGAGAGGGTGGGGTGATGGAGCAGAAACGGGGAGCTTGTCAAAAAAAGGGGGCAAGAGCAGGAGATGAGGGCAATGGCGAGAGACGGAGGAGGGAGGAAGTCTGAAGATGGTGGCGTTTAACCCGAGACAGGCGTAGACATCGACCTGGTGCTTCTAAACCCACATCTACGACGAGGACGTTATCAAGAGGTGCAGACCAACCCCGTCTGTCGGGGGAGACGAAGAACTGACTGAAAGCACAACATGGAGGTGGAAACGCCCGAGCCTGACGGACATTTAGGCAAACGTTCATGCACACACTTCTGCAGCACCCGTAGGATGGGGTCAAAACAGGATTGGCTCAATGTGAACGACAAGAAATAAAACAGAAAAAATAACAGTATGATCTCCAATTCTGGCTTTAATCGGTTCCCAACCTGCACATCTCTCCATCACCAAAGCTGTTTGCTCCATAATTGGTGTTCATTAAGAGGAAAACGTCAGAATTATTTTTCCCAAATCTCCTAATCCTCTTCCTTAAAAAAAAAAAAAAGACACTGTAAATTTGACCAGAGAAAATAAACAAACATAAACCTAAAACTGTAACCAATGACAACTTTTCCAAAAAGGAAAATCAGAATTAAAAATTATACAAAACCAAATCAATTCTTTAGCTGCATCCTGCCTCTGCTGATGGAGCTATGAAAAAAATGCAGGAATGGACGATCGTTCATCTGCGGCGAGTTTAGTTTTGCGATCACGTATCGTCAAAGCAATTGTTACAACTTTGGTTTTCGATTCAGAAGCGATTCCAGAGTGCGAATATTCAAAATGCACACGCTTTCTGCGGATTATAATTGGGTATTGGTAATAAATGTTACAATTATTCTCCAGAAATTTTGGAAGAAATATTGGTGGTTTGCTCGATAACTACATATAGAAAGGATTGTAAACAAAAGGCACACTCACCTTCTCCTGCTTTTGTTCAACATTTTTTATTCACTTGGGTTTATCTACAACGGGTAAGTACACTCTGTTTTTTTAATATATTTTAATTAACTCATGTTTTTCGTCTTTCAAGTATCCAAATCACGTTAACTTTAGCAACGGAGCTAAATTATGTGTTTCGAATAATTTTCTTTAACCAATAAATATGTTTTAACTTCATAATAAAAACGCATCTGCTGTCATGAACAAATAGACTTGATTCGGAAAGTTAACGTAGCGCTGCATTCCCAAATTGCAAGCACCGCAGCCGATGTGAATGCTATGATTCCATACAATGTTGTTTCGTCCACGTTATTTTCTGATCCTGTTGGAAACGCGCTGTGGATCGAACGTATGATGTCCGAGCTATTTAAATATACATTTTGATGCAGAGAAAACGCTGATTTTTGACCGCTGGCAAAAGTTACTTTAGATTTTGTGTAAAAACACTTAGCGGACTACAACTGCAGAAGGTGAAGCAGTCGGTGAAGTGAGAGCCAACATGGACGTTTCGGTGAGTGTTTCAATTGCTATTTAGTGCTAGCGTTAGCTCTTTGATGTCTTTTATGCGACTTATGATTTGTAGGTATTTTAATCACACATTTTTACAATCAAATAAATCCTAAATCGCTTGACAAACACATTCGAAACGCAGATCGTTGGTTATTTAAATTGAGGTACAACATATTTTCGATTAGGTGGTAATACAAAGCGGACCAGAAAATAACTTATCGCCCCACTCAATTTCATTTTTTAAATTTCCGATAGGAATCACGTCAAACTATTTAATGAGCTTTAGAAGAGCTTCTGAAACTAAAACATAACTTGGAACAAAACCAAAACGGAACTAGGGCTGGGAAATATGGCTTAAAAATCAAAAGAAAAGAAAAAATCTATGTTTTTCAAACCAAATCCAATTTTAAACTTTTTTTTTCTACCTGTGTTTTCTTAAAAAGAAATTACAAATGATGAAAAATATTTTCAAAAACTTGCTTTTATTTCAATCATCCCATCCTGGAGCCGAACTGAATTAAAATTCCAACTAAAAACGAGTTGTAAAGTATTCTTGTAAAACCTGATGAGATATGTCCAAGTAGTGAATCGATTAAAAAAAAAAGGAAAAAAATCTAGATTTTACAAGCATTAAATATCAATAAGGTGAACAATTGATTCATCGCCCAGCCCTACTTGGAACTGCACGAACGACACATGATCACCAGCAGAGGCGGGATGTTACTCCACAGCTGAAAACAAAATAAAAACTGCTTCTTCGGTGAAAATGACAAAAATTCTGAAAGTAAACGGGAAGATAAACGTAAAAAACAACCAATCTGAAAATACAAAAACAGCAGTTTTAACAAATAAAGGAAAAATGGTTACAAGAATACAGCTTCTGATTTTTTTATTTTATTCATTTAAAATGTCTGTTTTCTGAGTTTATAATAAAAAAAATTTTCATTCACGTTGAGCTGATCGTGTTTTGTCCCCATATTACGGCACGCCACATGAGGACGCAGGGAGGCTGACAACATGGACATGTTGGACACATGAAGACTGGAGCGATGGCGATGGGTGGAGCGGATGGTCCGGCTGTCGTGCCGGGAGGTGACAACACTGGAAATGGTGACAGTGGAGAGCGGCCGGCGTGGGGCGTACCCGACCGCCCGCCCGGGCCGAGCGGCTGCGGCGTTACCTGGGCTGGCCAACGCTCCCAGGGAGGCGGCGCTGGAGGACAGGGGGTTTGCGGTGGAGGGGCTGGCTGAGTTTTGGGCCGCCGCCGCCGCTGCCGCTAAAGTGGCCAGGTTCTGCAACTGCAGAGCGCTCATACCTGGAGAGAGGAGCCAGAGAGGGTGGTGTCAAAGCTGTGGGGTGGGGGTTAAGGGTCGCCTGGGCTGGACCGGACCAGAACCGAAGCTCCGAGGTCCGGAGGCGAACGGGAGATTCCAAGCCTTCAGACTGCTTTCCGCTTCCTCTTCAAACAAACTAGAAAGTCTTTGCCTCAGAGCGTGACGGTAAACACTCCAGCAGTTGAATTCACTAATAAGTCCCAAATGGGCCTGAATCAGTAAAAGCAGCTGCTGTAGTGTTTAGTCCTGGTTTGTTTCTCCCAGGCAGCGCTGCTCTGGAGGCAGAAATAATCAGAGTGATTTAGTTCAACTTATGTTTCTCTCTTTCAACAGCACTCCATTAAAACCCAGCGGAGTTGGGAAACTGCGTAAGGAAACTAACCTTTGCTATAACACATCTGCAGGCGTTGGTCTATTGTGTTGCTTCAAAAAATGCAACTCCTGGAGCTAGTCTTTGCTCCAATATTTACCGCTAAAACCAGTTTAAATAGATGGCACACGAAAAACACCTATTTGGATCGGGCTCCAGGCGCATCAACTGCACTTTTTGAGACAACTTGAGGATTTGCTCTTCATAGTTGCAGGCATCAGAGTAGCTTAAACAACCATCAACCTTTCTGGTTAAACATTATTTATACCTAGATAGCTTGATGTCCACAGCAGCTAACAGAATGGATGCTTTGATTAAAATACCTTAAATATATGAGTAGTATTTCCATCAAAAGAGACCATGAAACATGTCCTCCTGTTGGAGTTGCAATTTACAATTCAGCCACTTGTTGGTGTTAAAACCTTTCATTCAGCTTCTTATTTTTATGTTTTACCTGAATAATCTGTTTAGTGATGTTTCATAGAAAATGGCCATGAGGTGAAATAGGAAATCAGGACTTTAAAGTTTTAGTTTTAATGTTTATGGTGTGGTGACATCTAGTGGCAAAGTTGTAACCTGCAATAAAGTTTGGTTCTTGATTCTAGACTTGATTCTCAACTTGGATAGCACTGTGAACTGAGAATAACAGTCTGTTAAAATGTTCTTTTATCATTTTCCAACAAATCTGTTGCTAATATACCTCATTCCAGCAGATTCCTGTCAAATCAGTTAATTTTATTATGCTGTGTGAAATTTGAAGAGGATTTACGAAAACCCGAAAACTAATACTACGGTGGACCCCTGGTATTTGCGGGGCTTAGGGACCACAGTTGCCTGCAAATAGCTAATATCCGTCAATACTCAAGTTCTCCTCTAAAAACGCTTCTGCCAAATATACCGTAATATGCGTTGATATGAAAATCGTCTTACAACCACTGCTAACGGCAAGAAAAATGAACTAGCATGGTTATTGATTATTTTAAATCTGCTCCATGAAAGAAAATCTAGAAATAGGGGAATTTTACATTAATAATTTTGTATTATATTCTACAGAAAAACTCTGTAAATATATTTGTTACCTTCAAAAATGGAGCAATGTACATCAGTAGAAATCAGGAGTCATACAGCGACAGATGTCTACGGTAGCTCAGATAGGACGGCTGTTTCTGATTTAAGTTGCAATCTAAACATCAGACACTAGATGGTACTAAAAACTGCATCTAGCTTCTTTAAAGTGTAATATAATCATCTGTTTTAATGGTGTCAGAGGTTGATGAGATTTGGCGACATCTAGGGGCAAAGCTGTATAATGGTAATTGATAATTCAAAGCTAGTGAACTTATTGGCTTGCTCTACGTTACATTCTAATACTTTGAAAAAAAGACGCAGCCAGTTATCTCTTCGATTATTGCCGAATATTTAAAACGATAAACCCAAACTGTGTTTGTACAGTGCGATTTATGGTGTCCCCGTAAAAGATAATAAATGCCTAATTCACATTTAAAGACATGCACCCATTGATGGTGGTGCCGGTGTTCTGTTTTCGAAGGAGCTGGCACATCTAGAACAGGCACCACAGGGCGGCAATACGAGGCGGTAGCAGAAGCATCTTCAGATCCAGTGTTGCGCGAAATTGGGTTGAACACTGGGTCTTCATATCATCTGTACACCTCGCACAAAACTGAAGAACACCCAAGATACCGACAAGGACACACAACACAGTATCAGGCCACCAGTAGAACGCTGTTCTAGATGCGCCAGCGTCGAAGAAACTGATTCATCTGCAGACTCGCCAATCGGTTAGACTAAATGTTCTCCAAACTTGGCCACAAACTGCCGGTTGCTGAAGCTCGACTCTACTCTGAGATTAGCATCTGGGTTTATACTTAAAGGGGAATTACATTTTTTTTCAACCTGGACCTTATTTTTAGCAAGTTATATGTTTTCTTACTCACTCTGAGAACTTTGGAGCCAGTCTGAGCCTTTCAGAAGATTTATATCCACTTCTTCTATTAACAGACATCCGTAGAACGGGCAGGACACATTTAGCTTGTGATGAGGTTTAATCTGCCCCAAACACCTTAATTTTACCATGTTTATTATCCATCTGGATTTACGAACGCCCCGGCAGTTCTCCAGTATTTTATTCCGGGCCGATTTGGACGTAAAACACAATTACGCCACAGCAGGACTGCAGGTCTGTGTTTTACCAGATTCGCCAGCCTTTACAGATTTTTCAGCTTTTTATTATCATTTTACTTTTAATCCCCCGAATCGGACCGGAAGACAATCAAGAAGCACTTCCGAGGCGTTTGTAAATCCAAGAAGAATATAAATACGGTAAAATGATGGCGTTTGGGGCAGATTAAAGCTTATTACAAGCACTCTGACGTATTCTGATCAAGACTGGACGTATAAATACTGCTGAATGGCTCAAACTGGCTCCAAACTTCTCAGGGTGAGTAAGAAACATAAAAGATGGTAAAAATAAGGTCCAGGTTGAAAGAAAAACACAGAATTTCCTGTTAAGTATAATTAATTGCTGCATGCCACCACCTTAATGATACTGAAAGCAAGGGGCTATGAAATGTCAGCATCCCCGCCCTCTCCGAACGTCTACATCTCCGACACCTCGTGAAGCAGAACTTTCCAACGAGAGGTTGCCTCCGACACATGAGCTTGTTAAAGTAAGGTACGGGTGGTACGTATGAGGTGTATGTGTTGTATATACAGCCTGGGTTTGTATATACAGTCCCATGGGAGTACATACATGTAGAGAGACAGACACACAAACGAGACGACACGAAGAAAACCCATCTTGTTAGAAAGAGATATCCTTCACCCAGACAACCAAACTGAACGATGACAACAGATGGCTGGATTCATCACTTGGATTCACACTTCTGATTGGTAAAGTGAAAGGATTAAAAACAAGAAAGAAAGAAAGAAAGAAAGAAAGAAAGAAAGAAAGAAAGAAAGAAAGAAAGAGGCTGGCAGCTCCCAGAATCCTCGTCTTGTTTTGAGTCTCCAAGGCGCTGCGGGTAAAGCGACGTGTTTACACGATGTGTGCGACGACTCCATTCGTCCCCGCTGCTCAGGAACACCGCCGCAGCCAAAACCAATTGTGTTTTCAGGGCGATTTTCTCCAATTTTCTGTCACACACCCGAAGCTGAAATGGATTTCTATTTTCAGGTCGAGGCAGGAATAAAAACAGCCGTCACTCATCCCATCAGGATCCAACAAACCACGCGCTCACGGCCGTGCTAATTCTGGCCGTGTCTTACATGTAGGAGGCAGACAATGGAGCAAATGAGCAAGAAGACGTGCGACTTTAGGGAGGCGAATGGTATTGATCCGACATTGCAGAGTGGCACACAGACCTGATTTGTTGGTAAAATGCAGGGGAGCATTATGGGCTCCTTTCTCTGTATTTATTGCTGTAACCTTTTATTTTCCAGCCTGGTGCCTTCTTTCCACGACTTCTCGTCTTTATCCTTCTTTACTCCAATTTATCCTTGACCTGGCTTTTTCAGCGACCTTCTAAGCTGTTTTTCTCTCTTTGACCTTTCCATTTACCTTAATAACCTCCTTGTTCGTCTTCTTTAAGGTTTCAATTAGTCTCCCCTGTTAAATACGAGTTAATTTCCCCTATTCACTCACTTTCTTAAAAGAAGCTCAAATAATCTTTACAACACAGTCTTCCTCTGCTATTGAAAAATGTTTAAGATCTTATTTCAGGACAATCAGTTGTGCTGCTCATTAAGCTCAGAGACATTTGATTTTATTGTATTTGTGTCAAAATGTAGCATAAAATAGGAATCAAGCAAAGTTTATTCGGATTAGTTTTATTCTACTATGATCTAAGCTTGGTCTACACAAAGTTACACGTTCTACGTTATTAAAATCACTTTCAGGGTTAACCTTTAGCCCATTGAGTCACTTTGTAATAAAGGAAATACCACAAAGTTCAGTCATCTAATTTTCTAACGAATATTGTAAGTTTTAATGCATGTTTCTTTAGAGATATCCGTTATCTGCATCAAACGTTATGTGGGAAAATGTAAGCATCAGTTTTTACGTTTTTAATGACATGACTTTCACATCTCACTTTCATACCAATAACATATTATATATTAAACTCTTCAGCTACGTCTCCTCGCAGTATATCCTTGTAGATATAGCTAAAAGTATTTCATCAGTTAACCGTTCGATATATCGAACATATACACCATTTTAAATTGATATTTCTTTATATTTATGGCATAGAAAGTACTCATGGGTCAGTGACTGTTTCTTCTGTCTTCTCTGAACCACTTGTCGGTCCCGGCAGATGGCTGTTCAAACCGAGCTGGTTCTGCTCGAGGTTTCTTCTTGTTTAATGGGAGTTTTTCCTCTCCACTGTCGCCTCATGCTTGCTCCGTATGAGGGATTGCAAAGCGTCAACGACACAGCCGACTGTTGAATCACTGCCAACTTTGAACAATATTTGAATAATAAACTGAACTTGATACGCTGATTACATATGATAAATTAGAATGGATGGATGACAGGATTGAATTGCAATCTGAAAGTCATGCCTTTGACTATAGCTTCGTCCTTTCATGTCAGTGTACCCATGGGCAAGGCACTTTGGTACAGTTACTACAGCTAGGAGAGTTGGATTAAACATAAAATCTTTGACTTATTTAATTGCAAATTTGATTTGATTTGATTTTACATTTTAAATTACAGAATTTTTCGTTTTTAAAACGTAGCCCCTACTTCAGTCATCCCATTTTGGAGTTGACCTGAATTCAAACTACATGAAACAAGATGCTAGGCTTTGGGCGTGTTGACTTCCCTTTGAACTATGGAAACAGAAAATTGGATAAATGGAAACAATCAATATATTTCCCAGCCCTACTGTTTGTTACCATTTACATTTTGATGTCTCCTTGAGGAAAGAAATCTCTAATTTGCGATCGAAAACATAATAATCAAACGTAGACATAGTTAGATGTCTTCGCCACTTCATCAGAATGTGAAAAATTCCCCATATTTAACTTTTTGATCACATTTAGACAGGCATTTTATGCTATTTTTCTTATTTTTCATTTTCTTTGTCGCATTCATGGTTTCATGGAGACTTTGAGACCAGTATGGGGTTTAAAATAATATATATATTTTATAGCTATGTGGATGATATTCAGGTTTACACACAGATAAAAAATACACTATAATTTGATCCCTTTTCCCTCTGAAGAAGACCAGCTCTGTGGTGGAAGATGGAAGGACTCTTGTTAAAATAAGATCGGTGCATCAAGCTCCTTCAGTGACAGGCGCATCTTATCCTAAATTCTTCCTCCCGCAGCTGGTAGACTCTACAACCACCACTGCTCCCCAAAAAAAGCCCAATAAATGTAATTAGCAGTTTTTTCTCTGTAAAAACGGCATTTTTGCTGCTGTCTTTTACACATCTGTTAGCACGGTTTGTATTCTTCAACTTCTTGGAAATATATTGCGTATTAAAGCACACAGACACATGAACGTCCTTTAAACATTTTCAAATGATCCTACTTGGTTTACCATTCCTCAAATCGGAATATAACATTTTACTTTTAATACCTGCAAAGTACTTGTGTAATTTTTGTTTGTAATACGCATGTCTACTTATATTTTGCAGTTGTTCCAGCCCTAATTTCCACTCTGTGGGACAGTAAAGGGTGTTTGTCTTCTATTGTTTTGTCCTTTAGGGATTTCATTTTGGGTGACTGTCTTCAGTTTTATTAAGGACTAAATTAAATACGACTTTTGGGCTGGTGGTACCAGCTCTTGGTTTTCTGGGAGTTGTTGTCATTTATGTAAAGTCTTGCCTTCTAAGGTGAGGAAGATTTTATTATATTTAATTTCTTTCACTGCGCTCTGTGTTTCTATTAATTTAGACGAACAAATTGACTCCTGCATCGCTTTTTGTTGGCGTTAACCTCACATTTCTTTTCAGATTTGAATCCTGCTCCCTCTGTTTATCTTTAGTCATCCCTCCCAGACTCTAGTTTCTCATTTTCTCTGGTTTGATGCATGACAGCAGGAACTACAAGGCAGCTCTTCTTCTGTTTCCGTCTTTTTCTCTCACCACGCAACCTTTTCTCACCCTGTTTTTCCACAGCGGCTCTACACCAGTTCTTGCTTGCATTTGTCAAAGGCTATCTCCCTCACTGAACATGCATTTTCCAGACAGTTATGAGGAGAAAAGAAGCAGGCAGGAGAATAAAATAACCCTGTTGGAGAGGAATAGAGAGCAGACGACGACAGAGAGGAGGCTCGGAGACGTGGGGATCAGAGTCGGAGGGTCTGGGCTGTGCAGATGGTGCGTGAGCGGCTCCATTGTGTGCGAGTGCATATGTGTGGAAGGATGCGAGCGCTCCTCGCCGCTCCAGCTCGCCGTTGGCTGCGTCTAATTGAAAGCTCATTGGTGTAATTGAAGCCTCTCAGCTCTGCAGCTCCTCGTGTTAAAGACTGGGACCAGATGTCACTCAGCTGTCCCACATCTCCTGCCAATCACTAATGCTCCCCGTCTCTTCCTCAGCAGCGCAGATGGAGCGCCGACAGATCTCTCGAACGGGGCGTCCTTCGCGCCACGCTCGTTCCAAATCCTCCCAGAGCCCATTTGTCAGCGCGATTTTAAGGGATAGGAGATGCTGAAACGGGGGAAAACTGAGAGCTGTGTAGCTTTTGGAGAGCAGGGTAGAAAACTGGGGCTTAAAGTCTGAAAAGACACGCCGGTCCTTCACCCTACTGGTTCATTTTATTCTGTTTTCTGATTAGAAACAACAAAATAAAAGCTCAGCCCTCACTGAGGCGAGCAGGTGAAGAAAGGGGGATGAAGGAATTCAAGAAAACTTCACATTTTATAAGTAAAAATAAAAAAACTCGACTTCCCAGCAACGCTTAAATACGTTTTTACAAAACGAACAAGATTTTAATATAAATGTTAATGGCGAGTAGGAAAACTAAAAAAGGGGAAAAATAAAACAAAGGAATGAATTATATGGGAAAGGAAGACAAATAAGAAAAATTAAAAAAGGCATAATAAGAAACAAAATATACGAGGATAGAAGCAGGAAGGATACAAGGAGGAGATAAAGGAATGGCAGAAAGAAAGGACAATGTTTAGATAATTAATTCAAGTCTGGAAACAAATCTTTTTGTTATAATTTCCTGTATTTCCAAACCTGGAAAATTAGGGTTAGAAATCCATGTTGTTCCAGACGTTTTCCGGATCGTGTAGCAACCCTGGAATGTTCTGGAAGACGGCAGAAAATCTGCATAAAGAGGCTTTGGAGTTAAAGAGGAAACGATGAGCGCGTTTCTCCACGACTATCTCACCGTCTTAAGGAGCCGAAAGCCAAAGCTTA
Organism: Apricaphanius iberus; assembly: GCA_028564705.1. Lineage (NCBI taxonomy): Eukaryota > Metazoa > Chordata > Actinopteri > Cyprinodontiformes > Aphaniidae > Apricaphanius > Apricaphanius iberus. The sequence goes on from JAPXFQ010002006.1 coordinate 455,126, forward strand.
AAAAATATATATATATTTCTCAGGTTCTGATCTGATCTTTCTGGGAAGCTTGAGGATTTGATTGAGGATTATTACTGTATGACGTTTTGAGCTTTCTCTGACTAAATTCACAGCCAAACACTTTAAATTGCAGATCGATTCCTCCTGAACAGCAACGAAAGCCTTCGTGTTTGCTCTGAACCTGCGGATGCTCGCACGCATACCCCAGTAGATGGCGCCAGCCCGCAGCGCTGCGCACCGACAACCTTTAACCGTTCTCCTGCGCTCTCTTTTCCCCCCTTTCTTGTGATTCATCTATCCCTGACAAAGACTCGCCGCTGCCGCTACGCGCCCTGGGCACAACGCTTTGCCTGGCCTCATTAAAAGATCAAGACAAATCTTAGCAACGGTTAATAAATCTTCAGGGCAGCGAGCTCTCTTTACTCCGCCACGCGAGTTCATCTGTTATGCTCTTTGGTCCTCTTTTAGAAGTCTGTGGAAATAAATATATTACAGAGAGGCGCAACAAAAAGAGTCTAGAGCTGTGGCAGATTGTGGTTTCAAACAGGCCTGTTGACGGTCGACTCACCGGCCATCTGCTGGATCCCGCTGAAGGCTCCCAGGTTGCCGGAGGAGGCGGCCTGCTGCAGCAGCTGAAGGAGACACAGAAGGAGAGTGAGCCGGGCGGATGCAGGGAAGTAAAGCAACCATCGGAACGCTGAGAAGCGGAGAGGTGGTTAAGCTCCTCGGCTCAGCGCTCGATGAGTAAATGAGCTGCTAATATAGTCTGATCTCGCCTCTAAGCAAGCGCCGGTTGCATTCCTGCACCGCTCTCCCAGACAACTAGTGCATGAAAGCTCTAATCTCGCTGACTAATTAGATTCCAAAACAAATCAGGAATACTGATGCAGTCAAAAACCCGGCCTTTGACGACTCAAATTAAACAAGAAATTAACATCTTGTTTCTATTGTGGGAACAACAGAGAGGGGGATTCAAAGAGCAGAAAAATCTCTCGAAAAATCAATCAATAACCAGTAAGGGAGCAGCTCATCCAGAAACTGGAGGAGGTTAAATTAGAAGCTGAAGCAGAACGGAACCAGATCTCACTAGAAAACGGGAGAAAGAGGAAAAGAAGAAACGTCCCAATCAGACGAGCTCAAACCCGACTAATTGGGGATCAGGAGAAACTCCAAAACCATCCCAGAACCCATTTTCCTGCAGTGATACGAGGGAAGAAAAATCCAAAATAGTCTTTGTTTTGTTTTTTAAATTAACCTTCAGATAAAACAGATTAATGCAAATAAGCATAAAAATTAGTTTTCAAATGAGAATTGTAACTTAAATAGTGATTCACCTGGCCCTTGTGTTTAATGAACAGTGTTTGACATGTTAAGGCCGACCCAACAGAACTACTCCAGGAGATCATCGATGGCTCATCCAGGCGGTCCAGAAGAACCCAGAACAACATGGTGGTGGCAGCATGATGGTCTGGGCCTCTTTACCGTATAGATTCTACCCTCCTAGCAACACCTGGTTCTGAAGCGGGAATATAACCCTAAACACTGCAGGAAGAGCTCTAAAAGGCTCACAGAAAGGCCTAGTCAAAGTCCTGGCAGTGATGTTTAAGGCCAACTGAACTGACTGACTCAGATGATCCTTTATGTTGAGATTTATCGCCATTCTGAGGAAAAGCAACAACACTGCTGGTATATAAACGCCTGACTGAAACATCGTCCTGCGACACTAAACAGACTCATTCATTTCAAATCTCAAACTACGATCACAACAGCATTTTCTCGGCTCACATTTGACTATATTTAAGTCCAATAACTCCCTAAACTTGTCCCGCTCGCTTCGGGGGGGTTGAAAACAACCAGAAAATTATGTTGGTGGATAAAATAATAAAGCATCTGTGTGTAAGCAAACTGTTAATCGCTGAATTGGTTGGATTAGATTAGGTTAAGGGGAGTTAAGCTTTATCTTCCCGTCTGCAATTTTAGGATTTTTATCCTCTAGGAAGATGAAATCTGTTAAAGTGTGCTTTAAAGACAGATAATAATAACCTGTAGTGCTTTTCGTTTCTTCATCAACAGGTAAAAATACTCGACTAAAAGAGAGAAATGTCTTATTATGTTGCATAAATGATTTATAAACTCTATATTTAGGTTTTTTTATGAAACTAATTGAAACAAAATCTTTACTCAGCTTCAGTTTAGCTTTGGTGATTTAGATGTTAAATGATCACATCTCCGTTTTGTTTTAACAACCTTAACCTGAGTAAATATAATCATATTTGCACACCATATAAAGGTTTGGATTTTTTTTTTGCTAATATATCCTGATTGCAAATATGCTGATTAGTTTTGCAGGAGAAGAGCAACTAAATGAGGTCAGAGCTTCAATAACGGATTCAACGAAATGCGGTTAAAGCCATTCTCATGAGGGGGCAGCCTAGTAACCACATGACTGGGCGTGGTCTGCATTCACTAATTAGCATAAAAGTGACAGAGCCTCTAAACAGCTCATTGTTAAAGGGACTGAAATTGTCAAGATTTGTGCTGCTGATATGGCTCCTTCCTGTTCTAATTTCTATTAATTTTCCCGGTTTATATCCTTCTCATATGCATTTCTTATGCATAAAATATACATTTCTGGCGTTTCTTTAAATGTTCCTCTGCAGGGCTAACTGGTTAGCTTTAGTTAGCAGGCCTAAATTCAAAGAGGATGAGGATGAAGAGGCGTGACAACTATAGGGAGTTATAAGAAAAACAGGAAGAGGAAAAGGGAGGAGAACAACAGGCAGGAGTCTGGGTTTCGGCTTGTAAAGTTACATGGTCAAAAAGTAATACTAGCAATTTGGGTTACTTCAACAATCAAAAGAAAAAAATGGGGTAAATGTAAATGTTTAGTTTGGAAACTAAACATTGAGTTAAGAATCTAAATATTTAGCTGACTAAAAAATTTAAACAGCTTCCAAAGTAAACATTTAGCTTCTTTAGTAAATATTTAGTTTGAAACCTATTTAAGACACTAAATATTAGGTTCATTAGATTAATATTTAGCTTGAAAACTGAAATTTAACTAGCTTTCAAAGTAAACATTTAACTTCAGTCAATATTTAGTTTGAACACTAAATATTGATTTAAGAAGCTAAATGTTTAGTTTCTTGACTTTTTATTTACCTAAATATTGAGCTTCAAAACTAAATAACTTCCACAGTAAACATTTAGCTTTTTAAATATTCAGTTTAAAAACTAAATATTGACTTAAGAAGTTAAATATCTAACTTCAAAGCTAAAAATGAAATAGCTTCCAAAGTCAAAATTTTGCTTCTTAAGTAGATATTTAGTTTGAAAACTAATATTGACTTAAGAAGCTAAATATTTAGTTTAGACGTTAAACATTTAACTTCAAAGCTAAAAATCAAATAGCTTCCAAAGTAAAAACTTATTTAGGTCAAAAACTAAATATTGACTTAAGATAAATATTTAGCTTGGAAGTTAAATATTTAGCATTACTTCTAAAAATTAAATAGCTTCCAAAGTAAACATTTAGCTTGTTAACTAAATGTTCAGTTTGGAAACTAAATATTGACTTAAGAAGCTAAATATTTACATTTCCTGACTTAATATTTTGCTTCAAAGCTAGCTTAAAAGCTGAATATTTAACTTCCAAACAGCTACTGTAGTAAATAGCTTTCTAACTAAACATTTAGCTTCTTAAACATTATATTTTTGAACTGAATATTTAATAAAGATCAATAATTAATAAGCAGGCTAGACATTCAGGACACAAAAAATTGTGCTTGTAAATTAAATATTTAGGTACAAACTATGACATTTATGAATCACTTATGACAGGCTACATAACTCAAATTACTGGGTTTATTTTTTACAGTGTAACTTTATGAACGGCGCATCATAAGGGAATGTTTTGAGTCCATCTTTCTGATCGGGGCACTGACTGTGGCTGCGTTGGCTACATGGCTGCAGTAGGGGGTGATGGAGGAGGAGGTGGTGACCATGGAGGTGGGCGACGTGGCGGCGGCGACTCTTACAGCCAGATACTGCGGAGTGAGGCCGCCCAGGCCCGTCAGGCTCCCCCAGGTGGTGGCGCTGTTGAGCTGCTGCATCTGCTGCGCCAGCTGCTGCTGCAGACGCCGCTGCTCCTTGTCCTTCTGCGTGTCGGCGAACTTCACCACGATGGGAGACGAGCAGCCCTGAATGAGGAGGAGGAAGAGCAGAACAGAGAGACGGAGGCAAGAACAGAAAAATGATTATTGTCGTACAACAAATAACTGAAGTACCGCATGTGATAAAGGTTTAAATGTGCAGAAACATCATGGTTTTCGCAAAGAGATGAGAGGAGGAGGCTCCTCCACACTCAGCGACACAGGACACGCACACAGTCGCTCAGGAAACTCTCCTCTAAAGCCAGCAGGGCTTTCTGCTTCCCTTCTCTTCCCCCCACAGGGGCTCAGTTATCTCTAAGTCCAAAATGGTTTCACCAGACACTGATTTCCCGACTTCTCCAACTATTTCATCATCTTTTATGAAGTGAGGCTTGATGTGTGTGTGTGTGTGAAGAAAGTGGGAGTGATTTGGATAACCATCAGGAGAGGGCGACAGGGCAAGAGGGAGATTCAGAAATATGGACAATCATGTGTAATTGTCTGGATTTCTCCTCCACCAACCTGCTGCTGCCGGGTCGGAGAGACGCACAAAGGCACTGACGAATCGGACAGGAGACGGAAACACGGCGCGCTCCCTGATGAAAGTTACAGTAAAAGCTCAAAGAGATGATCTGCTGCAACACACCATTCCTCGCGCGGCGCAATCAAAGCCTAACTGGGGGCAAATCCGTCAGAAAACAAAGGCAATCTGCCACAGGAGAATGGAAACCTTTTGATTGAAACATTTAGTTTGAGGCGGGGAGCGGCGCTCAGCGAGGGAGGGAAGGGATTTGGCTACTTTGCAGATGGCGGCGTGCACATTCGCAGCTGAGTAGTACAGAATGTCAGGTGTCTGAGACTGAGGGAGTGCAGTTTTCTCGCTTTTTGGCCCCGTATAGTCACAACTGTCAATTTAAAACACGAAATCTTGAAGCTCATCCTTCATTTCTTTATGTTTTGCTTCCAAACACACAGAATTTGCTGAAGGTTTTGAAAAACTTCTGAGTTACACATGCAGAATCATGTTGACCTATATCCAAACGAAGGATCAGATCTTTATGAACGACCAGCTTCCTCCCACAAAGAGACAGATTGGTCCCCCTTCACGAGCTGATCCACAAATTATTTATCGTTTACCATCCGAGGCACATCTGCTCTATAAGTTACCCTACTGCTCTCACACCTCTGGATTGACCTGTCCACGCTTTGCCCCGCCCCCTGAAAACAAACGCTCAATAGCATTGAGCTACCAGTTTCCTGGAAACAGACTCGGACATTCTCACCGTCTCGCTCCAGGTCCTGTCACTCTTTTTTGGTTTCCTGGGCTGTATTTGTGTTAGAGCACAAAAATAGTTAAATTAAGCAAAGTAATACACGGCCTCTGGAAATGATAAGCACCGAAGTTCAAACCCAAATCAAACCTGGACAAATATCTCCGTCGGATAGAGCTATTTGGCAGACCATGCAGTCAACTCAATGTGAAAACTTAAACCGACAACGTACGATTGTAGGCAGCGTGGGGTATATTCTTAGCAACCACATGAAACCGCGCGGTTAGGAGCTTTCCAGCTACTTAGCAGATAATTATGTTAATTGATGCTAAATTAATTTACCCCATTATCCTGCTGTATATGAACAATGCTGGTCTTCAATGATGCTTCTCTTGCTTTTTGCCTCTAATTTCCGTTTATTTTCCTATAAAGCCCTTCAAGGAGTAAAACCGACCTTCCTGAAAGCTCCTTAAGATGTTAACTGTTGTTGCCTAAAAAAGTCCTCTAGAGCCTCTTCAGAAATTGTTACAGCACTGACCACTCTTGTGTCCGAGTTAGCGATAGCAATGGTGCGTTCCATTTGTAGTTGTAACTCAAAAATTCTGATTTGGGAAAAATCATCCGGAACCGAAGTCAACTGAAGTCAGAGTTCCAACTCGGAAAGTCTCAGATATTTACCCCCTCAAAGACACCTGGTGACATTGTAATGTAAACCTGAATATCATCTGCATAGTTATGGTAACTAACCTTATTTGTTGTTATTAACTGGGTTAGAGGGACCATGTAGACCATTTACATCTGGTGGCTTCAGTCAGATTAGCGCTTTGCTCTCAAACAAGCGTTACACAAACACCCTGCTTACCCATGACAATTTTTGTATATTTCAGCAACCAAAAGGAGTATTTGAACCATTTTTGTTTAAGTTTAATGCCAACATTGAGTAGAATTGATAGATGTGTCATTATGCCTATTATCTGTTACAGCTTAGGAGAAAATGAAGCTTAAACACAGCAGAAATATATATATAGTTTTTGCTCTGCCAAAGAAGCAATAATGTTTTATACTGAAAAATTTTATGGATATTGCTTGAATGGCAGTAGTTACTCAATAAAAAGTGCATAAAACATGTTGATATTATGTGTGAAACTGATTATGTGAAGCAGGGCAAAACTACAGAGGTTTTAGTACAGCAAGTCAGGCGAGGTGTCCAATTCGGCACCTTTCAGCACAAATAGTGCCATTTCTATTTCTGTCATGTAAAAGTTACATTTTTCATTTTATATATCGCATAGTGTTCAGTACACGTAAAATAAACAAGTTTGGGAATTTTTCTTGTCCTATTGATCAGCAATAAACAGGAAAAGCAGTCAAATAAAGTTATGTCCCTACGTTGTGCGCCGCCAATGCGTGTATTTCCTTTTATGCAAAGATCTACCCCCTGCAGCGGATTGGTTAATTTGCATTCGACTCGTAGAACCCAATAGGATAACGCCAAAAGTTGCCAAACAAGACGGACAACGCAGTCAGCCAACCAGGGAGCGGAGAACAGAGCTTTCGGGGAAAGCCTTGAATTCATTGGAGGCTTTCCCTAGGAACCAAAAATCGTAAAACTCCTGGAAGGTTTTCAATGTTGCACAAGGGACAGAAGTATCAGGAATAAAAAGCGTTTATTTCCCAAAGAAATCATCTTTACTCAACGAAACTGCAAACATAAGCCTGATTTTACTACTGTGATTCTGAAAAGCGATTTCTTGTTATGTTATACTTTGGCTAATATCTCTGCGGTGCTTTGGGGGGCGTATCTTTGGAATCAGCAGGTTCTCTGTTTTAATTTGAGGGGTTGATTTTGTCCGTAGCATAAAGGACTGAAATGTGGCGGCCGGGTTGACAAAACTACGATGTTACGAGTTTGTTTGGAAATATTTAAGTGCCATCCGAGTTGTGTTTGTGTTGATAGCCTTGTAGCGCCTGGTGTGCGGTTTAATTTGATACGCATTGTTATAATTTTTTCTTCGATATGACATTCTGTGTCAGCTCGTTTAAAAAAATTCTACCTATTGGGGGATTTTGGATTGAACAGGCAGGCTCTACTAACTCTGATTTTTAGACTCATTCTTCGTAGTGTGCCTTATAAAATTAACACGTTTTCACCTCAGCTACCTCCGTTTTTCAGCTTTCATAATTTCCTCAAAGACTAGACAAAAATAAAATCAAAGGAACCTACTTTAAAGGAAGTTTCTGGAAGTATGAAGAACGACTTTTAAAAGATACCAAGAAACTCATATTCCTGAAAGGAAAATCTAAGAAAGTTAAAAACTAGTTTAAATTTAAATACTTCAAAAAATAGAATGATTAAAACCTGAAATTTAGAACAGTAAACAAGTTATAAAACAAAGAGTTTAACATATAAACTGATTATAAACAAAAAAAATTGCTATTGAAGGAATATTTTTTTTATTTAATTAATAATTGATAAAGGTTAAAATATTTAACAATGAAAAGAAAAAGTTTTCTGGAAGTTGCTGCTGCTTTCTCCTAAATTAATGAGGAAGCTGACGCAGCAGCAGATTCCTCGTCTTCACAGATGAAGAGTCACTCATGAAACTCAACAGGAACATGAAAAAAAGAAGCGTAATTACAAAGCAAAGCTGGCTATCATCACATTCCAACATGACATCAAAACTGCAGGCTGCTGTCACTCTGAGCCAAAAAAATGGCACCTTTCTTCTCAGTGCAACATGGGAGCCAATAATTAACATGGCAGGATGCTGGAGAGAAGTCTGGCAATATTTAGCTACTATAATCTGCATCATTATAGGAGTTTTTTCCTATACTACAACTTCACGTTGATTTTAACAAAACAAGCAACCAAAAAGTAAAACATTTTGTAAGATAACTACTCATTCTTTAATCATTTTCTCACATAAACTGTGCATTAAGGAACCTAACATTGTCCAACAATCAGAAAAGTCTGTGAAATTCCCACGTTTAATGTATTTTCACTCGAGATTAAAGGTTTTACAGATATGCAACAGATTTTAAAACAAATTCAGTCCAGATCCATTATAAAAACTGTATTTAAAAAGAAAATCTTACTAACATTAAAGAAACTGGAAGCTGAAAATCCTATTTTATTGGGTTTTCATCAATTCACTAAAACTGCAAGGAGGTGAGGTGCTCCTTTGTCCTAATGTCACTACGAGATCATTGCTCCAGAGATCTTAAAATGTTTTTAATAAAACTCTAGTCAATGTAGAGTAATCCATTTGGATTTGGATTGGTTTAGGTACAGTGCACCCTGGTATACGGAGAGGACAGGTACCACAACCACCAGCGAATAGCTGAAACTGGGGAATATTAAAAATACTCTTAACTGCCTGTTTCTATATACTTAACATACCTTTAATACTAGAGGTATAACTGGACATGTATTCATATTTTGCAGTACGGCCCTGACGGAACAAATCCAGCTTCTTTCTACCTAAACACATGCAGAATGTTTTTGTGCACCGTTACACCCCTATTTAATCTGCATTAATGCACACAGGGGAAGCCATTTTAGCACAACAGCAGAAGCTTACATCTACAATCTTATGTCCACTCTTGGGGGGTACATCCAATCATGATCAAGGAAAAGGAATGGTGCTCCTGGATTGGCTGCTATGGCGTTAGATTGTGGTCAAAAATATTAAATAAAAATCAATGACTAGGTAGGGGTTGACCGTGTTTTAGACTTTCAGCTAAATATAATCCAATGCAGCTCAGTTTGGTTGAAAACACCAACGTGCTAATGTCCGCCATGCGCCTACGAGCCAATAAAGCTTTGTAACGACCCGTTTTCCCGTTTCCCTAAACAGGATAACACTTTTAACAACACCTATAAGGTTTAACCAGAATAAACTGCTAACTGGATGTCAAAGACACGACAGTGTTGTCAGCTAGCTGCTATCTTTAGAAGGCTTTTTTTTTCATTTTCTGCAAGTTTATGCAAACATTTATTCAGTGCTAGTAGTTGGGATAGTCACTTTATTACATTTGTTTTAACACAAGTAGATTTAGTTAAAATTCCACTTCTCTGCAGCATTTCAGAGAGTTTTGTGTTTGTTTAGATGACAGTTCTTATTTATTTACCCATTTATTTTTCCTGAGACGTAAAGAACTGCCCTGGGGAAGGAGATATATATATATATATATATATATATATATATATATATATAATGATGCAACACCAGGAAGTAGAAGAACTTGGCTTTGGGGAAACTACCAAGCATCTGATCATTTATGTAAACATTTTAACGATTAAATTTATTTTATGAACATTTAGTACATGTGATTTGTTGACTTGAACCAGTGGCTATGACCCACAGTGGGAACATGAAGATATATACACACATCCCACTCTGACAGCTTTATTTCACTTACCATTAAGAATTTCAACTAATATCTTTCAGCTACTTTTGGGCTGAAAATGATTGCGTGTGAACTATTTAGACTCAATCCCTTCAGTTGGCCCTTTCTCCTCTTGATTCTGAACGCCGACTGGTAAAGACGAGACGACGAGAGGATTGCAATCGGAGGTGGAGGGCTATTCTGCTCCTCTTGAGACCGTGCGGCTCGCCTTTTCCTCCACCGGCTAAATGTCTCATCATGGGGTATAAAGTCCTGTTCTGGTATAAAGGTGACAACGGTTGCTGCTGCTAATTCTCTCAACGTTGGGCTCCGTTCTGACTTGATTACCTGGAAAAACTTCATTCACTTTTCAGTTTTTTTATTTTTAGCTCTTTTTTAACATGTTTTAATCAGAAAAAGGTGAACATTTGCAGTCTCTTAGATATTTAACTTCAAACAAACATGAATTATTCTTATTTTCCCATCAAGTCTAACAACTCCACAAGCTGGAAGCACCTGCAGGTTTTTTTTTACTGCATCCCCAGGAATGCATCTAAACAACATGACCGGGGTGTGTGTCAGTCGCCTGTTAATGGAGGAGACCCCCATGGGTGCATCTGCCATAAAGCTGGAGAGACCGAAACGATTCTCAAGGATTAAAACCATCATTAGGAGGAAAACAAAAAAATAAAGGTGAATCCTTCCCGTGATTTTCTGGGTTCCGTGTTTTAAACGCGGAACAGCAATATTGACTTTCATAAACCACAGCAACTTCAAATCAGCCATCATCTTCCTTTGTCATTGGTTTCTGAGAATTTGATGAGGCCGCCGCTGATTTCATCTCTGAATGGAGAAAAAAAAATTGCCAGCAGTTATAATTTTCTGTTGTGCATGTAACTAAAACAATCTGATGTGTTTCAAGTTGGCCACTTTAAGATGAACATCCACTTCATTTTTCTGCCTGTGTCAAGTCCCCTGAAGATTATGATAAAAAAAAAAAAAAACATACCTTCACATCCCACAGGAACTTTTCTACAGATGTATGCTGCCAAAGCTTTTAGCTTGATTTTTTAAAATTATTTCAGAAGTGTGGATTCTTTTTTGGACACAGAAAGCTGACAGGCTTCATGTTTGACGGACTAATGGCAGGCTGCGGCAGTGACTGACGGGCGGGTCGGGGTGGGCGAACGGTGCGACAACCTGTCCTTTTCGAATCTCACTGCAGCCACAGAAATAAGCACCTTCACGGTGGTGGCATCCAGGTTTAGAGTTATGCAACTCCTGCAAGGATCACAGAAACTCCTCCACAGTCCAAACTTTTAAGAGAGCAGAACTAAGATTGTAGCGGGCTTGTGGTCTGCTGGGGACACTTTTCAGAGGTATTCGGTGTCAAAAGCAGAGTTTACAGTTTCGGGACAAAGCAAGACTTGTTTTCAATTTGAGTTGGCGTTCCACAACGCGTATGCCTCATCTCTTTGTCCTGTTTGCAATATTCACTAAACTTTGGGGATCTCACTTTTTGCAGTTGTTCTTTTGGCATTTTTACTGGTCCAAGTTCCACTGAGGCCACTGTCGTAAGTGGAAAACATGAAGGGTTTAATTTATCAAAATTCCAAATAAAGAGCGCAAAATTTCGTTTCCAGCAAACATTTTACGACAGTTGGTTGTGCTTCATTAGTGGTTGATCTACTAATATTGCGTGCGCAATTCATAACAGGTGCAAAGAGCAGCATTTAAACAAGGACTTTGCGTTCACTGCTGTGTGCATCAAACTTTCTGCCCCATGCACTGCGCTACAGCCAGAGAGACAATGATTAGGTGGAGGGATTCATAATTTGTCTTTGGAAAAATGATTAAATAGGAAAAACAAACAAACTGTCAAGTCTATGGCAACTATTATGCTAGAATGTCTGTGAAATATACACAGATTTTATCATTAATAAATTTTGTACACACATTGTACTAGCGTATTCCAGAGTCTGACTTATTAAAGATTCAGCTATTCCAAAACAAAGCTGCTCACAGTCCTTAGACCTTCATATTCTACTTATATATATAATATTGTTGAAATGCACCGCAGCTCATTAAAACCTTTATTAAATTTAGTCAATCAAAGATCAAATGTGCGAAGATACAAGATTTGCTGTCAACAGAACATCTTAGAAATTTAATAATTTATCTAAAAGTAAATTATTGCATTTATTTAAAAGGTAATTAGTCTTAAAATAAGTATCAGAGTCTTATTTTAGCTTTGGATTTACCTGAATTTTTTAGGTATTTTATTGAAGGTTGGACATTTAATTAGATCTGGTTTTTGTATGTAATCTAAAATGTATACATTTTGTTTTTAAAAAGTGATATACGTTATTGTCACTGTGGTACTGTACATGGTTATTATATTTTAATAACCGTAACCCCAGGAATATCAGTAATCACTCCGGTGGAACCTAATGAGGGTCCAAATAAATAAACAGCAGGTGCGGACGCGTCGAGTGCTGAGCGAGTTATGATGTTTTTTTGGAAAGAATGAAGAAAATCAACATAACAGTCATTATTATGGACATTATAGTGTTAACTGCTATTAGGTTAGAATGTATGGGAATTATATTTTTTTATTTATTAGTATTAAACTTATGTTGAATGTGGTGACGTAAAGTTAAGGAATGTCTTTTAATAGGCACTAAAACATCTGGTGCAAACAGTTTGATGTTTCATAAATCACACTGCACATTGAAGGCCTACTTATTGGGATGCTCTCCTTCCAGTATTACGTATAAATTAAGTCCTCATCCAGTGAAAAAGCGCTACATGGATTGGGTGCGTCTTAAGAGGAGTATTATTTCTGTGGCTGGTTAGAAAATCAGCTGCAGCATATTGTTGTGTCGCTGCGCTTGTTAAAATGAGCCGCAAACCGTTGATAAATCCACCCCAAGAGGGTAATGTAGGCAACCTTAATTTTTAACATGCACTGCACAAGACTCCACTGCAGAAGAGAAAGAATTACTTTATGTGGAGTACATATTGTGAGATAAATGTCGGTGTGTCCAAAATTTATGACGTTTCTGGAGAATTTCTGGACGGTGATGAACTTTGGAAATTTATGTGGATCTGCAGAGCGTTTTCCGAGGACAATTAATAGCAGGATTCCATCTCTCACATACTGGTGCAAATTTTTACATTTATATCTCTCATCCCATCCGTGGGAGATGATGTACTCTGAACCTTTTCCATGCATTTTATTTACCACTCACGCAGCCTTAAATGTCAAACCATCTCAACTTCCCCTGTTGACAGGTACGCCGGTGGCTGAGAAGTTTGAATGGAAGTCTGAACTCTATGTGCAGGTTTACAATTGTAGCAGTTATACAAACATGATGAAAATATTGCTTGCTGAGTCTGATGGTTGTATGGTGCCAACTACGATTTTTAAGGCACTATGTTGCTGATTTATTTGACAGAATAAAAAAAATAGTAAATAATTTAAGGAAGGAAGTAAAAAAATGTTAAAATCTTTTTCAAAATAAAAAACCTGTGAAGTGTAACATGCATTTGGATTTAATCCCGCCGTGTAGCAGTTAATCTGACCCAGCAGCGGGTCAGGGAGAATATAGTGGACACGTTTAAAGCACAGTTAGGTTCTCCAACTGAAGCAGGTTAATGGAGGTGATTCTGGAGGAGCGGCAGAACTCTACAGCTCAGGTGGACTGATCTCTCTGCAGGACAACGAAGTCAACCTTTATCGAAATAAGCCTTTAGATACCATTTTGGCTGTTCGTCATTGGCCAGGTAGGAGGCAACATGGAGAAGAAGGTGTAAACATGTACGTTGTTAGCCTACATGTACATCCCAATCTGTGGTGGAAAGGTAATATACACATCCTAATTGAATACAACAACTTCACTGTGAAACCTGGTGTGGACAACGTCACGCTGTGGCAAAAATTTCCGGCTCTGCAGTTTGAGAGTCATCCAAAGAACAGGAAATTATTTGTGTCAATAGGTAACTTTTATCAGAATAGACAGGAATCACATGTGGGGTCCCCCAAGGCTCCATACTGGGGCCTCTTCTATTTAATATCTATATGCTCCCAATAACCCGGATAATAACCAAAAGTTACCATAACGATGCAGATGATACTTCGTTTCACATTCAAATGTCTTTCAACCTATCCAAACCCTAAGTGAATGCATCAAGCAAATTAATAGATGGATATGTCATACCTTTCTCCAGCTCAAAAGAAACTACAGTGAAAAAAATTATTTTTGGACCTAAAGAGGAACGGTTAAGAGTCAGCACACAGCTTCAGAAAATGTTGTACTGTCCTTATTAAGACACTTGGGTGCGTATTTGCTTTTTGAACTTTTAAAATAGCATTTCTAGAGGCGATCTCAACATTTCCTCTGCGGATATCTGGGGATCCACTGTACTTCAAAAGACTAGCAGCTGTAGCTGCAACAAAACAAAAGTAACCCCAACCTTTTGTATTTATTGAACATTTAAAATATTATGCAATATTTTCTGTGTTGATCTGTCACAGTTAGAGGGGTATAAGCCTGAGCTTTACATGCCGATTCAGGCGATGGAGAAGGGATGCATCTAAAGAACTGCAGCTCTTGGGTTGCCGTGACCGTCATCCTACATTTTGGGTAATTCATGCCTTAAAACAACAAAATGTGCTGTAAAGTGTGTCTTTACCTCCCGGGAGCTAATGTAGCTGGGATAATAAATGCAGACAGTTTCTCTTCCTCTGTGTTTTTTACCTCAGTGTTGACTCCTTTGGTTAGAAAGCCTTCCATACACTGATAAATCTAATCCCATATTTTCCCTCTGCCGTCATCCCTCTCTTCTCCTCACTCTAGCTGTCAGAGTTTAAAACGTGTTTCCTATCACGCTCTACTTAAGCCCTTCTTTAAATGCACTTGAACATTTGTGCATCTCGCTGGAAAGGAGGGAGCGACGTAAACATGGCCGTCATGTCTGGTGGTGATGGTAATAATTCTAGATAAAAAAAAATATTTAACAACGCGTGAAAGTTGAAAGAGGTTGAGCTAAGTGCTAAATGAGCCTAAACAGTAAAATGAATAGAAAGTGGAACAGGAAAGAAAACTAACAAGACTGATTCATATAGAGGTGATGCAACAACTAACTGAAATCAAAACTATTTCAGGAATATATTAGAAACTGATTCCACAACAATTTAAAGCCAAAGATTTTCATCCCCTGACCTTAAATCAAACTGAAATGCTTCCAGTGAAGCTCTGTGAGGTTTACAGAAAAAAACATTTTCTGTTTGCTAAATCCCAGAATCATTCAGATATATATTTTATTTCTTTAGTATTTGGCAGAAATGGTTTTAAACAGCTTTGAGTTTCCTTCTACAAGTTTCTCACATTAGCTAGCTGAAGTTTTGACGCAGTCCGCCTGACAGAACTGGTCAAACAACTTTGCTCACACATTTTTAGCTATGCTCACAGATTCTCTCTTGGCCTGAGATCAGGACTTTGTGACGGTTGCTCCTAAACATCCACTTTATTGTCCCTCAGCCTCTCTGGAACCATCTGGAAGACCCATTTGGAGCTGAGCTTTAAAGGGGACATATTATGCCTGATATTAGTTCCTGTTACTTGCTCTTTGATATTCTATCAACAGCAGCAGCGCTAGCCGGATGTTTCGTCTTTGAACGGATCAGAACCAGCCTTAAAGGAGCAGCTCGGCCCGTAGAGGCCGTCACAGGAGGGAATCTGGACATTTTTTATTAATCAACGAATACCCCTTGATGGTAAAAAGCTGACATGTCCAGGGAAAAGAGAAAATCGCTCTACTGTTAATGCTAATGTTAGCAGCTAACAAGCTAATTAGCTTACCGAGGCTATTCTCCCTCTTTGTCGCCAGCCACAACGGGCTTCCTTTTAAAATGCTAAAGCAACACTGCTGTACTGCTGTGGAAAGCAGCTTCTACCTTGTGAATTTTGCATTACTCATGCTTTCCCTTTATATTTAATAAAACTCCCCTCAACTTTAGGGCTAAGTTCTCAGCTCACCATGATAATGACTCGCGGGAGTCATTTGTGCGCTGCCTTCCCAGTTTCTAGTTATAGGAATCTGCAATTCTGTTCATTAGCTTTGGATTTTTATAATTGTTATAAAACTGGTAAATTACTGTATTTGCTCTACAAACACCAGGCTGTCGGGACATGGAGCCTACAGGTTTCCAAAGAATCAACTTGATATGTGGGTTGTTAAAGAAATAGTAAAGCTAGCTTGTACCACCGAGGCTAATAGCGCTAGTGTCAGCTAGCGTGGGTTTGATTTGTGCTTTAATGCGTGTTATCTGGGGCAGTAGTCTCATATCTATATGGTTGTCGTCCATCATATGTGTTGTAAATGTTTACAATTTAATCTGTGTGAAAGTCGCCGTTAAAATCCGTATTTTTCCATTGATCGAGCCGACAGGACTCCCCTCCCCCACGCCAATTCCCGTCAGTCACGAAAACGACCCTAAAAGTTAAAATAATGTATATATTAGTACATTTTTGTTCAGGAACTGTTTCTAATTTATTTCCCTAAATTATGGTTTAAGGGGGGAACGAACTTTAAGAGAAAAACAAAGCTAAAAAAAATGAATGATAGCGTTGATAACTACAGTTTTTGTCGACAATTTTGCTCGCTGACGTTGTGACGAAGACCTCAAAGTCCTCAAAGAACAGCTCTTTTTTATTTAGCTGGGTTCCCTTTGAAACATTCAAGTATCAGAAGCCGTGTCGTCGCGGCGCTGCTCGGAGCGAATGATGCCAATCAACACCAACACAATGAAGTCTTCTCTTCTCTCCTCGGTTTGTGTTTCCCTCGACGTGCCTTGGTGAACCAACCCGTCTCGGTCACATCCACTTTCATTACCGCCTGACATTTAGTGCGCGCACCCCGGCGTACCTGAATGCCACATGGTAATGAGGATGGATACGACTCTGACAGAGCCGTCGACGAAGGCAGAACCCGTGACACGCGCTACTAAATAAATTTTTAAGAAGCGCACGATCCGGCTGTGTGTAAAGTAGCAGCATGGGGGGGGGGGGGGGGGGGGGGGAGAGACAATAACCAAACACTATTTACCAGACCTCCTTCCCTCATTCGGACCCAAAGTAATTACTTTTAAATTGCAAAAAACTGGGGAACATTAACAAACCGATGCGGCAATTTAGCCCCGCCTGAGGCCAGACATCTTGTTTTCAAATGGAAATGAAGGTATTTTACCATTGTCCACTGCAATATTGTCGTGTTATGGTTGGAGGCTTTATTTTCTCCCTCCCTCACCCCGTGTGCATGATAAAAGCGGCCGTGTTTACCAGGCCCATTGTTGCGGACGACTGCTCAGAGCGAGGATAATTCTGGCTTAATACTAACGCAGTCGGAGGAGAGTGTCGCTCCTTCTGCTCAGAAAGGCAGACACGTCGCTGCTGCAAACACTTCACCGATATCTGAGGTGTGACAGCACAAACGGAGCGGAAAAAAAAAGGGGAAAAAACCGGCTGGAGCATTTTCCCCATGTCAGGGTCACAACACTTCAATAGCAGCCATGATTATCATGATCAGCTCTAATGAGGGGGCTTCAGGGGTGAACGCCACTCGCTCCTTTTCCCTTAACACAGCCTGTTATTACCACTTTTTGTTCCTTCTCTCTGACTCACACTCCAGGCCCCGTCTTGTAACGTGTAATTCTCTCTCCCCTGTCATCCTGCCTCTGTCACCGACCTGACAAGCCTGACGTAGGCGCCCCCCACCCCCCGGAGTCGTGCGGCGCCCGGGTCTCTATTGTGACCTCGCTGGGGGTCGCCGCGCTGCTGATGAGGTCTGGAAGAGTGGGGTCGAGGGCGCAGGATCATTTTTTCTGTCTGGCTCAAAGATTTTCTTTCTTGGGCCGGAGAAAATGAGAAATACAGAGCCGATATTTGATCAGGGTTCTCCTGGAGATGTGACATTTCAGCTGTAACCACCAAGAAGACTCCATTCTCATCTCAACAAAACACTGCAACCGTAAAATAACGTTTCAAATCATCCGATTTAAAAGTCTGGAAGTATTTTTGCACTGAAACAGTTTAAAAAAAATAAATAATATCGAACTAAAACAACATTTTAATTATCCATAATGCTTGTGCACGTTTTTTGCCAATACATGTTTTCCTTCCACTCAACTTTCCAATAAAATAAAAAAATTTATTAATTTTTTTTGCGTTGCGACTACAAATTATTTACAGTGGAATTTTTTGTGTCACAAAGTTAAGCCAAAAGAAACAACATATTTTACAAATGATCTGAAAAGTGTGGTCAGCATTTATATTCAGGTCTGGACTTTGACTAGGCCATTTTAACCCATGAATCGGCTTTGATCTAAGCCCATGGCTCTCAAACTGGGGTACGCGTTCTACCATTGCCACACAACTCTTCCTAGAGGTACTTGGAGTAAAGTTCTAAATATTTTTTGAAAATAAAATAAATTCAGAAACGTGCCATTTACACACTGTGTGGCTGGAAACAATTACCAATAAATGATCATTTTTAGGAGTAAATAAGCCTCTTTGTTAATTGTGTATAGTTAAAAGGATAAGCCTTCTCTGCTGTTCATTGTGGTATTTGGAGAGCTCGATATTTGGTGGTAGCCACTGTAAAAAGGAGAAATACCGATCTAAGCCATCCCATAATATCTCTGGCTGTATTTATGGCTGCCTCCTGATTGGTGGAGAATTACAAGCGGGACATATTCCTTTAAAACTCATGATTAATGTCCGTTTTGTTGGCAGGATCAAATTCAGCTCCTAATTTATGTTTGAGAGAAACAGGTAATTTTAGGAAACAAATAGTGCCACTTTTGTTTTAAAACCTACAATTACTTGAAATAAAGAGGCCATTAGGTGGAACTTTTTATTTTTTATTTTTAGTTCCGTTTAAAAACCTCATAACCAATGCTACAAAATATTTCCCGGGGCTGCTTTTCTCCTCTTTGATCTTATTTTTTCCACTTTCCGTTCTTCACAGCCGATTGTCAGAGTTGATCACTTTTCTGTTAAACTGCTTTAAACGTTATTTGCTCGTACACCTTTTACCGAAACTCTTTTTCCTTCCACTAACCTTGCCAATAACACGATCAGCCTTAACAAGCAGTGCCTTTCTGTGGCTGTGTGTCATTGTAGAGAGTGTTGTCTTTATTCACATCATATTTCTGTATTTATTTTTGATTTATTACTTTTTTCTGAAAAGCAGGATTTTGGGAGTTTAGGGTTTCCCTTTTTTACTTGAAGAAGTTTCAGATATTTTACCTTTTACCTTTAACATCAAAAATGGATGAAACATGCTCAGCAATAAGTAAAAACCCTATGTAGGATAAAGGCTATCTGCTGCTGCATCCAGTAAAATGACTTGAAGAAATTATAGTTTGATAAGGGTGAGTCCCAAGGTTTTAATTCAGAAACTTTTATCATCGTTACTGCATTAAAAGGAGACTACAGAACTTTTTCTACCTCAGCTGGTGGCAGAAAAAATTAAGTTTTGGATCATTTTGTCGTTTTAATCTTCAGATTTTGTTATCCTGCTGTTTTCTTAATAACACCTTTCTAGTGAAGAATCCAAATAAATGGGCTACGTTCACAATCGCCGTTTTCATCAGACACAAACACTATTTCGGAATCTCCTGTGCTTTTAACCCTGCCACTCTTCTCTCGGGGTCCCGGTGACCCCAGTCTCCACTAGGCGCCTTCAACGGGGTCATTTTGACCCCTTTCACTCTGCCCGGACTGCGGAAGGGTTTAACAGCGTCCAGATCTGCCCCACAATTATAGATGTATTATAAATAAGGTTGATAAACGTATTTAATATAGATAAAGTGTCTGTCAGTATCGCAATTCTTTAATAAAACCGTGAAATAGTTGCCAAAGCAGATCATTTTAGTAACATCAAACTTGGTGTTTGATTAATGGAATAAAAATAAATAAAACATAAAATCATTTTTATGATTATTATTAAAATGATTTAAGGATTGAAATGAGATAATTTCACTGATTAGTTTAGTTATTTTTCCCATATTGCATCA
Organism: Apricaphanius iberus; assembly: GCA_028564705.1. Classification (NCBI taxonomy): domain Eukaryota; kingdom Metazoa; phylum Chordata; class Actinopteri; order Cyprinodontiformes; family Aphaniidae; genus Apricaphanius; species Apricaphanius iberus. The sequence goes on from JAPXFQ010002006.1 coordinate 475,018, forward strand.
TTGTGAGTATTTTGTGAATGAAACGTCTGGTAAATCCAGCTTTGCCCTTTTGTTTTTTAATATAAAGTATCAAAAGCTCTCTAAGTACTCTGGTGAAAAGTCACTACATCAGGTTTTATTAAAAAAAATTGCTAATAATCCAGACAACCCTGCGTTTATCCAACATATTTTAGCTCCTCTGTTAGACTTTTTTTTCTGATAAAAAAAGCAAATGTAAATGACAGAGGGAGGAATTCACAAAGCATTTGCTTAATTTTCTGCACATATTTTAGCCGCATTATTGCTTACTTTTTGCCGGATATAATGTAACTTACAATGTCAGACTGTTGGGGAGAAAAGGTGATCAGGTCTGTGTTTTAACAGCAGGTTGCAGTTTGGAGGGTTTTAATGCACAAGTGCAGATTGTAAAAGGTGAAAACCGCAGCCTGAATGTTAAAATGCGTCTCAATTTGTATTTTTATTTTTGGCTTTATTGCTAAAACAGGTGACAATCACGTGCGGCGTGCGCAAAAAAGCTTTGTGAATTTGTCCCGGAGTGAAAACCCAGCATTTGCATGTGGATGGTTTGATTCTGTTGGTGTTTGGCTGCAGATTGACAAGATGCGTGTTGAGTTCATGACGGAGAGAGCCGAAGAGAAGGGTACCGTACCTCCATGGTCTGAGACTGGTGCATGGCTTTGATTGCATTCTGTGCCATGGCTCTGGTGGAAAACGTGACAAACGCACAACCTGTAAGGAGGGAAGGAGGGGGGAAGGACGGTGGAAGGGAGGAAGGTGGGGGGGGACAAGGAAGACAAAAACAAGACAAAAGGGTTGGACACGTCGTCGTTTTAAAAAGAAAAACAGATTGATACAGAGAACATCTCACAGGTGGACAACATTGTTTTCAGTGGCTGGAAAAAAGAGCATCATGACATCACATCCTGCCCCCGTCCCACCTCCTCGCTCCGTCCACACTGACCACAGGACATGAGACACATCAGAGCCGGCGTCCTCACCTCCGTCCTCCTCATCTCCTCCTGATACGGACCAATCAGCCCTACCTGCATTCAAACCATTCGAATTAATTGTGGGCCATTGTGCGTTTGATTGGATGCCCACATTTTCTCTTTTGTTCGACGGGGAGAGGCAAAAAAAAGAAGAAAGAATCATATTAATTCAGTCTCCATAGAGAGGAGAGGAGAAAGAGGGAGACGGGAGGAGGTGTGGTCGTCCTCCTACGTGATGCTCGCAGGTTTCGGCCAATAAAGACGCCGGCAGAGTTATTTACGGGTAAGAAGGGAAGCGCAGTCGTGTTTGTCTGACCGCGTAGGGAAGCGATTAAAGGAGATAATGGGAGAAGTGCTTCAGCAACACCCCGGGCTAATAATATGCTAACAGACTCAGCGAGCCACGTTAGCGCAGCCAGGCCTGAACCCATCACACATACACACACACACACACACAAACACACACACACAGACTGCTGAGGTTCAGCTGCCCCGCCCGGCTCTTCGCAGGAAGCAACCCAGAGCCTGGGTCATCAGATGGACTCTCCCTGGCAGTGTGGATGCAACGGAAGGAAAACAGGAGGGGAAATTGTGAGGACGGATAAGAGATGCTATCAGAACCGGGCCTATGCCTCTACAGAACCTTTCCCGGATTTCCTTCAACTGCCTCTGTGATCGTCTGCGTCTTTCTCAACCATCTACTGATAATCAGAGCCAAAACTTCTCTCAGGGCTGAATCCAGTTTTTACTAAAACCGCTCAAAGTTTCTAACTGTTCTCCTGTTATGACTAAAACAGTATTTTGGGCTGGTTCTGTGTGAGCTTTAGTAGTACTAAGTGAAGTGGAAAGAAAATATTTTGAGATTAAAAATCTGAAAAGTATGATAGACTCCTAACTCTGTAAATTCCCCTTCAGCTGCAGGTGTGAAGGTTTTGGAGATTCTTTGATAATTTTTCAAGACTAGCCAATCGATTCTTAGTTTGATTCAGGTCGGGACTTTGAATAGGCCATTCTTTATTTCATTTTCAAGTTTTGTGCACATGGTGGCCTTTATTTGAAACTGGAAAGTAGGCCTGGGGGGTATATCGGTTCATACCAAAAAACGCTGTTTGTTTTCGTTTTGATATGAATTTTTAATATACCGCGTGAATAGCTCAGACAACTCCCGGAGTATTTAATGTGGGGAAGTGTTTCAGTGGGGACCGATTTCACTGTTGCACGCTCTTCACCACAGTGTGAAAAATAAAGTTTTTAACCAAGTGCAGCTGCTGGCAGGAGCTACCAGAGTGAAGCACACAATGCTAAGGAAGTAACTCAAAAAAGAGGAGTCACGTCTGTAGTTTAGAAGTTTATTGGCTTTAAAAGGTCAGACGAGAACTGAATATTTTATCTTTTACAAGCGCTATTGTAAGTAACCAGTAGGGGGGAGCATTGAGCGCTATTTGACCATCTGTAGGTAAATGCGGTCAACGGCGGCAAAACCAGTAGGAAAGAAATCAAAAATAGCGGTAAATATGTTTTACATTCTGTCTACGATACTTCTGCCGTCTTTTTTCTGTTGTTATCTGAATATTAACCTGCGAATAATCACCTACGGTCGCCACGTTTATTTTACTTCTTCTTTGGCAAAATCCGGTCTGAGTCTATACTCTGCCCCCTAGCGGGATTCTTTAGTACTACATGCAAAGCCAGTACAAGATGCAATTTGCTGCTTGCATCAACCGAGGTTAAAAAAACAAGTTTACTTTCAGCCTTAGAACATCAAGAATGTTTACTAGAATCATTTTAATTTTCATATCATTCACCTGTGTCTGGAAAAAACAACATGATGCAGTCCATATGGCAGTAAAATGGGCTATTTAAAGCACATTTTTATATTATTCATTCTTATAAGATAATGTGGATATCAATGGTCTTGTATGGAAAAAAAAATCATTAAATAATGTAATACTGATACGTTTAAAAAAAAAATCTTGATATGAAAATTTTGCCATACCGCCCACCCCTACTGAAAAGCTTAGAAATGCGAAACCATTTTAACCTGCAAAGCACTTTGAGAAGCCTTGTAGTTGGTAAAAGCGCTTTATAAACAAAGTTTGATTGATTGATTGATTGAAAGAAGAGGGGGAAGACACGTGGCAGATGTCCTTAGAGCCAGGAACCGAACTCGGGACAGCCTCGTCGAGGAATTAGGCTGCGAATATACTTGCTTGTAATTATGCGTATGCATGTTCATCATGGCTGACCTGCGTAGCTTGCTTTTGTTTCAAGTGTTGTTTTTTCGCGTCCTTTGGAATTAGTGTGATGTGTCTGCATGCAGCGATATGAAAGTTACCTCTAAGGGGATTGTAAAGCGATATTTGACTAGCGGTACGTACACGGAGTCAACGACAGGAAAAGCAGTAGAAAATGGTCTTACATGACTTCTACGGCAAAGTTGTAACATGTCGTAATCTAAAAATTAACCAGCTGATTATCTCCTCTGTGGTCACCATGTTTGTTTTGTTTCCACCCTACAAATTAGTCACTCTATCCGGTCTGAGTTCTGTACTTTGCCCCCTAGTGGAACTCTCTGGTATTAAGTGCAGTACGCAAGCAAGTACGTCCCCAAGACGTAGCCTGCTGCTTATGTTAATGCGATGCTAAAAAGCAAGTATATTCCCAGCTTAAGGCCTCAACACGGCCTTGTTTGAAAAAGAAAACACGTAAATCTAAGTAATGTATAGCTGGGGCTGGACGATATAGAAAAAGAGCATATTGATAAAGGGAATAGTCATAGCGATCAATATCAATTATCGATAACTGTCATAAAATGTAGAAAAGGTATTTTAAATGCCTCCCTGGCTATTTTGTTATTTTTCAAAGTACTAATTTTTACTAATAATTAAATTAACCCATTTTTGAAACTTTCATTTTTGTCATAACTAAATTTGTAAGACACAGAAACAAATCAGGATACCTGAGTAACATCAGTAAATACAAAGAAAAGTAATATTATTAACCATTACATATTTTTAAAATTATTTTACTAATTTAAATTTATGACACTTTTGTACATTAATGGCTGAAACATTTGGTTTAGTTTGTCAATAACGCTAAAACTGAGAGCTGAAGCCAGCAGGTCTATCCACCCCATTTGTGTTTTTTAAAGCGTTTTCTGCTTCTCAGGACCGGGTGGAGAACCGGGGGACATTTTAAAAGCCACAGGTGGTGTTAGCAGCGCGACACAGAAAAGTTTCAGCCGATTCTGACGTTGCCAATCCATTAAATGCCCGTTATTAGCGGTTATCACTCCCATTAATGCTGTCAGACTGTGCCCTCTCTACCTACTAGTAGGTTATCTACCATTCTTATCGCTGATAACTGCCGACTGTCTGCACGTGTCAAAAATACTTCGTCAGGGTAGCATATTGTACCTGGAGTTATCTAACCAATTTTAACCAACCCATGAGTTTTATGTCCTAGAAGTCATAGAAGGACAAATATAGTTTCTTTTAAATGCCTAAACCTAATTTGAAGAGGTTTTATACACCAAACGGAAAAGTACGTTTCAGTAGATGGAGAGGGCACAGTCTGACGGCATTTAATGGGAGTGATAACCGCTAATAACGGCCATTTAATGGGCTGATCACATCCGAAACGGGTGTGAGTTTCCCTTTTCTCTCCCTAGCAGTGATTTGCAGCGAGCTGGGAGGGAATCCTGCATTAAGACAAGTGACTGTAGTAGTTTTTTTAGTTTATCATCTCTACATTTATGTTTGTAGTGCGTCGAGGATCGGTTCAAAACTGGACAACATTTGCCTGAGCTACTGGAACATTTTTCCGGGACCGCTTCCTCCACTGCTCCTTGCTGTGACATCTGATGGAGATGAAGTTAGTTTGACATATTTACCAGATATTCGGGCGTTGGTTTGCTTAGGGACCATCAACAAATTCTGAGAGACTGATGGCTGACCTAGAATTACAGTTTTTTTTTAAGATAAAGAGGCCAGTAAAGTGGACCTTTGTCACCTTTTCTACTTCCATTTTATATCCTTCATTACTCTGGATGTAAAACATCTGCTAGAGCTAATATGTTCCTCTTTAGCTTCCCAAACAGTCCTTTCATCTCATAGCAAGTCCCCAAATCTTTTTATCACTTTCCATCCGTCAAAACTCGATTGTCAGAGTTTATCACAGTTCTGTTGAGCTCCTTTAAAATGTTAGTCTGCAACAAAAGCAACATGAGAGGCCTGAAGGTTATTTGATTCTGCAGCTCTGACCCACTAAATTCTCAGCTGTCCTTTTCTCTTTCTTTGTGCTGAAAAGTTGTTTGAAAAGGGGGTCGTTCAATCAAACACTTCAGAGGGCTGCTGCCTTTTTTAGACAAGCATCATTTAACCGCTTCTTTCCCAGCAGGATGCCACAGAAGTAGATCAGTTCTGGAGATCTGGGTTAGGTCTCTAGACTGGTCCTGAGGGTCACGACGGCGTCACAGTGGGGAAAAAATTAATGCACATTTATGCTGTTTTTACTTCAATGTCCAACATCAACGTTTCAGAACATTAAATACATTTTTATATGAACCAAAAATAACCAGACTTCATGCAAATATCAATTAACAAAGCATCAAATTTATGATGAAAGCTTAAACCAACCTGATCCAAATGAAAACGTAACTTCCTCTGTTTTTAAATCATTATTAAACCTGATTCTTTTTCACCAAGTCTCATTTCTGCCTGATCTGTACAATTTAAATAAATTACTTTAACTAGACTTGACAACATCAAGTAGACCACAGGATCTGAAATTAAGACCCTGAACAGGGGGAAAAAAAACAACTCACTTAAGGTCAGGGGTCATGATTTCACACATAAAGAAAAGAGAGACTGGTGCAGAAATGACTTGGAAAAGAGAGTTCTGGACCAGAACCACTGCTGACCCAAAAAACACAAAAACTCAACTCTCAACTATCAGAAAACATCTTTATGAACATCAAGACTGCTGGGAAAACAATCTGTGGACTGATGAGATAAAAGTGGACATCACTGGAAGGTGTTGGTAGTGTTCTAGTCAGCTCACCATCTCGTTATAGTAGTGTAGTCAAAAGACCAAAGAATAGTTTTCTTAATTGCCGGAGGTACCAAGGAGCTGTTTAAACCCGGTTCCTTGATGCACCGATATTCTTCCTGGTTTCAGAAAAAACTTGTTCTAGATTTTTGATTTTTTTTAAAAATATTTTATTTTTAAATTGCCCACCCACGTCCTCGTCCTCTACATTTCTTTTGAGATGGTAACGGAAACACAACCTATCAGTTCCAGGCCGTGCTGACCCGTTCCATTCTGTACCGTACTGGCCCTAGTGGAAATGGGGCATTTGTGAGCGTATTTTTGACCAAACTTTGGTTTGGTACCGAGAATTTTAACTGGAATCTGTACCGGATACTGAAATGTTGGTACCATGACAACACAATTCCTTAGTGTTAGAGTCCAAGTGTTCATAAAGAAACTTGCAGTCCAACCAGAGAACAACTCAAAAATAAGAGATCATCAAGTGTAATAGGGATATAGTAGCTGTAGATTATAAGACTAACAAAAATGGCAGCCATACATAAAATTTTACTCAATGACTTCACGCATTGAGAACTTTAGCTTGGGTCAAGTCAGGAGTCCCTTAGGGTTTAGGTCCAGTTACATCGGGAGTAATACTACCATAGCACTTCAGAACTAGATCACGGTGGTGGTACAGTGATGGTCTGGGGTCAAGTTGTGGTCTTTAGAACAGGCAGGAACCAGACGGAACCATAAATTCTGTTTACTTGGTTTGTGCAGCACGAGAATGATCCAAAAAACCACCAGCAAGAAGAAATCTAAATGTCTAAAAAAACTGGACAAGATGAAGGTTCTGTATTGGCCTTATTCTGTCCTGTGACCTTAAACGGGTTGTCCAATCAGGGAAACACTCCAATCTGTCTGAATTAAAACGACTCTCCAAAGTGGAGTGGGTCAACATCAGGCTGAACAATTTTTAGTGTTTCCACACAGAACCCGGTTGTTTTATATTGATTTTTCTCTTCATTCGTTTAGAATCTGCTCGGTCTGATGATCAGAAACATAAAAAAAAAAAAGGGAATTAACGACAGAGCGGGTTTTCTACGGCAGGAGCTTTTCATCTCCTGAAGCTGGATCCATGAATATGCCATAAGCCAGTTCTGGATAAAAGCAGAAGAACTTCCTGACTGCTTGGTGCATGTCTCGTTATTCTCCGCGGCGCAGAGATGGGACGTAGCTCGCTCGCTAAAAATACCTCGTGGGCCGCATTCTGTCGTCAGAGGAGAACCGCACAGTCCTTTAATGAAAGTAGGGTAGCTCCCCAGGCCCAGCCATCCACTGGTGGTGTGATCCATATTTTATTAATAGCGAAGCGCTCGTCTGATTGATACTGTGGGTTTAAAGCGAGTTCTGCAGCACAAGGTGGAGCCGCTGAGAGTTGCCAGCACAAATCCTTGAAGACCCATTTATTTCCAACCTGATTAGAGGTGTTTATTGACCGCTCAAGTTGGCCTGCGAGCATTTTGTCTTTGACTTGTGTCAGCCGCTGAGTGGCTTATATCGGCTATACAGAAACCAGGATTTGGCCATCAGGTTTGAAATATTCATGAGGACAAAAGAGAGGAGATGGAAGACGGAAAAGGGATGGAAGACAGAAACGAGGGAAGGGAAGGAAGCCAGTGAGGGATGTCTGAGAAAAAGAGGACAAATTGACTCAAGAGTGAATTCTGGGACAGCCAGGGTGACTCGTTTGATAAACATAGTTTAACATAACCTGGAGGAGATTGACCAAAAAAAAAAAAGTATCCAAAACGTTAAACGAGCACACAGATCCAGTGTGACGTAACAGTGACAGCTCTTAGGACGGAGGAGGAGGATGAGTCCATCTCCTCCGCACACAGAGGTAACAGAGGGGGAGGTCGGGAGGAGGGCTGAGATCAGGTATGTGGGCTTGTGAGATGGAGTAATCGGTGACGTTAGCACAACCTTTTAGTTCCCTTTAAATGGAGCCAGATTGGTCAGGAAAATGCAGGGTTTGCAAGAAAATCTTCCCGAAACCTTTCTACTAACCAGTTTTGGTGGTGGTGGTATTTGATTACAGTCAATCCTACACCACCACTTTTGGGGAGTAAACTCTATCATCCAATGGTACATTTTGGTTCCTAAAACTTCAATCATTCAATCTAGGAAACATCACCAGACCAGGGTTGATAGAATAAGCTGATTTGAACCAGCAGAGAGGATCTGGAAAGTTTTTCCATTTTCATTTTCCTTAAAACGTGTCACCGGTTTAAAGGAAACTATACAGGCTTTCATTAGTAGACGATTCATTGCCCAGAAGCCATGTTACGATAGAGAAATAATCGGTGTAAAGGCAGTTAATTTAAAACTCTGCATTGATTTTCAAAGATTTACTAATGATGCGGAGATATAAAAATCAGATGCAAAGGTTTGAATTCATTGTGGATTTTGGCGAATTAAGGCAGTGTCACAGAGACGCTCCTTGGGAAGAGTCAAACCCATCATTGTGCTTCTTAAACCAGTGTTTTCTCAAACCTGGTCCTTGAGGCACGCTGGCCTCCATGTTTTAGATGTTTTTAGATACTTCAGCACACCTGAGGCTTTTGCTGAATTGCAATCATCTGAATCAGGTCTGTTAAGGCAGGGAAATGTCTAAAACAGCTGTCCGAATCCCCGTTGATGAGAAAGGATTTTCCCCAACAGCTGCCCATGCTGCATTCAAGTACTAGCATATTAAATAAAATAAATTGTAATTTCTTTTTCCTAAAAAAGCGTATTGAACCTGTAATTTCAACACCAAAATATGTACCGAACCGTCAATTTTGTGTAACGTTACAACCCTTATTTGTATATATTAGAAAATCTACAAAACGAAACAAAATAAACCACATTTACTTATCAAAGTTCACTTGTAGGAGTGAGAAAACGGAATGATTAGTTCCGATGGAGGGTGGTCTCAGAACATAAGGTACCGCCTGATCCAACAGCTTGTTAATGAGGTAGTTAGTGTTTTTAGGCTCTTCTCTTAAATCACCAAATGGTCCAATTGTAAGAACTGAGTAATTCCATCGTCTTTCTGGGGCTCTTTATGGTCTGAGGTGGAAGTTTTGATCTGATTTCCTTTTGATTTCATTTGGTTTTATTGCTCTGCAGCTTTGGAAAAAAAACCTCTTGGGTTTGGATACTCGACTGGAAGCTTTTTAAAGCCCTGAAATAATAAACCACCGACTGTCAATGGTATCTCGCTTTTAAATTTGGATAAAATGTGTATTCTTTATATATGTCTCATTTTAATTGTAAAAACTACTCTAAAAATTGCACATTATTTCGACGCAAGTTGTAACAACAAACCAAAAAATGAAGAAGAATATTTGTTTTTTCTTGAATAAACAACATAGTTGATGTGACATGTTGATGAGACAAATCAGAAACTCAAGGATGATCTGGACAAAGTTTCTCAAGATGGAGTTGGAGGGCATCCTACCGGCTTCCAGCGGGGCTAGACTGGAAGGGGAAGGATTGGAACAGGTCAGAGGAGGAGAGGAGGGGGGAGGGACGAGGCCGAGAGAGCAAGGAGAGAAAAAACAACAAGAAAGTGGTGGGGAAAAGAGATATACAGTGATAAAGGAAGAAGCATGTTTTTAATGTGAGCGAAAGCGCCTCCAGTTCTGCTCCGAAGGTTGAAAACGGGTTCTGAGAGGATGTGGTCACCGTGTTACAACGTTGCTTGTGTCCAGAAACCAATCAGCAACTCTAACTGTAATAAAGATGTCTAACCAGTAGGAGGCAGCAACATTAACGTTTACAAAACTCAAAAACTGGAGAGAAATGGCAGAGAAAACAGCAAAAGTGGCTCAGATGTTGTTTCTGTTGGATGTTACTGGCTAGGCCCTGATTTAATGCCGCTAGTCGGGTTCTGCTAACTTGGTTTAGAGTTAAATACACCAGAAGCTGCAAATTTAGAGATAAATGGTCAGAAAGTTGGAAAGTAATCACATTTGTTTGTGATCGTACCTCTAAAAAAGGAATAAAGATTCTGAGATGTTGTGTGACCAACCATTATAAAAGGAAAACAGAAACCGTAGAGTGACGTACCGTCTGGGTCAGTATTTACGGTAGAACCACCTTTACTGCAGTTACAGCTGCAGGTCGTTTTGGGTGCATTTCTACCCAAGTTCCCAAGCTCAGGAAGTCCGCATAGAGAACGTTTATCAACCTGCATTTTTAAGCCCAAAACAGAGTTTTAATTCTAACGGAGGTATGGAGAGACAGAGCGCCATTATCCGTCAACACAAGAGTAGGGCCCGACCGACATGGAGTTTTGGGGTCCGATACAGATATAAAAAAGTAGCAAAGGCAGATAGCCGATATAGTGGCCAATAAATTCCAATAAAAAAAAAAAGAAATAAGTAAGTTTAAGTAGCTTAAACCATGCCTTCTCTGCCCATTTTGATGCTCACAAATGTCTACCTGGTCTATTCTGCACATTTTGTACATATTTTTAATTATTTAAACATCTTTAAATATCCTGCTCTGTTGAACGTTACAACTTGGTTATGTCGCTTTATATGTATTTTTTATCTTAATAACGGTACAGTTCTCTGTTTTTGTAACTATGTCCATAATGTTACTTTTTTCTGGACTCTTAAATTGTGTTCTGTTTTTGCTTATTCTGCTGTTACAACTGAATTTCTCATGTGGGACAATAAAGGATTGTTCATTTATATTCTACACACCAAATAACAGTCTCAGTAACTCGCTGGATTCCAAATAATGGAACACACGTTTCTTGAATGCACCAGGTGTGCAAGCAGCTTATAATGCAGACAAACTTCTGCAAACATGAAGAACAAGACGGCTCTCTAATCTGTAGGGAATATCGGCGACAAAGTTTCACAGAAAGTAACAAACGGTGGTCAGAAATGTCACCAGATTTGTCGCTAGGATATTTTTTAGCCGTGGCGGTAATAAATTAGACGGTGGAGGTCCCCGCGGAGCTTCCTATGTATGAAAAACCCTGTTAAATTAAAAGTAAACAGCACGCAGCGACCAACTTCTAAGTATTCTCATTTAAGAGCTGGGCTCTGCGCTCCCTGTTACAAACATTGTAGCGCTCTTCCTGGGTTTTTTCTTCTCAAGCGTCGCAAACTATTAAGTTATGGTTTATGACAGATTTAAAAATGGTGACAAAGTCGCTATTGAGGATTTACTGCGGTCGCTCGTACCTCACGAAACCAACACGGATACTTTCAATATTTATGATCCGCGGAGTCATTAAAGTCTGCACTCTGTATGTCAAAACCTTTTACACGCTGAATTTTCAACACAAAGCAACAGGGCAAACATTAAGCTTATGAAGGAAGAGGGGTTAAGCATTTTTGTCATTGCTTATTTCACAGTTCTACTCACCACTTAAAACAATTAGGGCCTATGCTCAAGACTTTGTTTTTACTCACCTCTGCCGCTTTTTTCTGTACAAAAACGTAACGTAACAGTCTGTTAAGCTCCACTCCTGTCTGAGACGTTATATGATTAATCTGCAGCCATCTGCTGGATAAGTAGCTCAATTGCATAATTTGCCGTCCCCCCCTCACAAAATTTTTATTTTTATTTTTTTAACCGAAAGCCGATATTATCCATGACCCCCATGAGAGCTGACCGTTTCCTATGCTAGGACGCACAGAGTGCTATTTTCCAGCAATCCATCAAACGCAACGAAGAGTGTAGGTGCCGGTCGTTGCTTCGTGAGTGGAAATGCATTTACAAGCTGAAGTAAATAAACTGGCGCAGCGAAACGTCTCCATCAATACGTGTGCGTTTGAGTGCAAACCTGCGGACGGAGAAGTATAAACTAGGGCGCAGAGGCATGCCGCGCATTCATCCGGCGACGCAAGGGCTATATTCACTTCATAGCATTTTTATAAAAATCTAGTTTTTCCAACACAGCCATACTTCCAAGTGATGTTGTTTTGTAAAACATTGTATTTGATTTGCAATTGTGACATTTAGACGATCTGCTTTGGGTTTAAATTAACATCTAGCTACCAGAGGGAAGCTTTGGTAGCTAGCACTGCTATGGTTTGCATGTCCTTCCTGTGGATCATCACCAGGTAAAAACTGCCCTCTGGTGTTATTCATCTCATTGAACGGCATCCTGGGATAAACCTCTGAAAGAATTTAATGGGTGAAGAAAACGGCTAGATGGATTATTTATATGCATTTTAGAGGAAACAAACTGAGCGTCTGGACTCACCAGAATAAATTTATCAGTGATTTGTCTAATAGATAACATTAGACGAGACGAAGCCACTGTCTCAGAACCAGTTTTCTATCCTTCATCTGGACGCGCTGCAGCTGCCGGAGGCCCTTCAGCCAGTTTCTATCGGCATGAGGAGCACCGAGTGTGGATGGAAGGTGAGTGGGGAAGTACCTCTGCTGAGCCCGTCGGGCCCCCGGAGGATCCGGCACTCCTCGATCTGTCCGAACGCAGAGAACATGACCCGGATGTCGTTCTCGTTGCACTTCTTTGACACCATGCCGATGAACAGCTTCCTGTCTTCAACAGCTGGAGGGGGAAGGAAACAGAAAGGAACCATTAGTCTGTATCGGGCTTGTTGATTTTCTCTTTAAAAGCTCCAGATCACTGCTGGGTTAACATAAAAACATCCTGTTTTATTTCTACGACATGATAATGATACAGTCTAAAAAAACACCAAGGATTAAATACTGTAATTTAACTTGGAAACACTGTGTGAAAAAGCCAAGAAACTAACTTTGAGTCTAACCCTTCCTCCTAACACCATTTTAGTTTGCTGGCGTTCTGCTCAGCTCTTTGAAGGTCCAATACTTCAATCAGGTCAAGATCTGGACTTTGACTAGGCTATAACATCATTTAATAACTCCCCTGTCATGAGCCTTCATATCCAGTATGCTAACTGAGGCTCGTGAAGTTTTTTTTGTGGTTTGAAACCAAGTCTTAACTAGATAAAACCAGATTAAGGGGATTTAAGAAGCTCAGTAACAAGATGCAATCAAGATTAATACTCCATAAAACCAGGATTAAACACGGACATTTGTAGAAGCAAACATTGATAAAATCAGGATAAAAAAAAAAAAATCAAGATTCTACAAGAATAAATTAGAATAAAATTGTGTTAATAAACCAGAATAACTGAGTCTGAGATTAAGGTCCTGTTTACAAGGAGACGAAATGAGGAAGGTTTCAAAAACGGAGTCGGTAAAAACGGCACAATTGTTTTTAATTATGCCGTGGTAGTGCCTATGCCGGCCCTGTTCGTGGTGCTGCAATGCTGCAAGGAAAAAAAACACAGCAAAAAACACTAAAGTCAACCCAGCTGCAAACAAGTCTAGCTTTAAATGAGAGCTTTATTGAAAACTATACGGTGTCTATAGTTCTCTGGATCCTTTTTCTGCTGCTTATATTTGAGGAGCATCCATAATTAGGTCAGTATTCGCTTTATTAGGACTGCATCACCGCATGGCGCCATGTTTGTTTCTCGCGCATGTGTGTTACGTCATCCGCTCTGAACAAAATGCTGGGGTGCTCATTCACACGGAAACAACTGAGCTGGCGTTGTCAGATTTCTTCACTTTGGGACTCGGTTCCATCCCAGTGTAGACAGGGCCTTGGTTCTCGGGTTTCATTTCAAGGTCAGGGCTTCACACCCTGACCTTGGGCTGAACCCACTCCTGCGAAAAGTAGACCAAAAAAATAATAAATCAACCATCTTTTTGGTGCTTCTTTCAGCTCATTTTGATAACCACAGTGACATCAGATACAATGAGAGACTGCGTTCGATTGGTTCACATCCCATTCCTCAGGCAGGAGTTTCTCTGTATCAAGCACCACTATCATCCGGTGTTCCTCAAGGCTCAATTTAAGGTCCCTTATTTCCCCTCACTATAAAAATTGCTCTTATTGGGAACAATCATAGCCAGACACAAAGTACATGTTCAATGCTATGCAGATGACATATAAATCTATATGCAGGTGATGCCAACAAACTAATGGGAACTAGCATACACCATGGACTGATGTCCTTGTTCTGGAAAAAAATAAATAAAAAAAGCAACATGGGTTTTTATTTTGAAATACACCAGATACAGCTCTCTGGCTCACGTCTCACTTCCTGTGTGGCTCATGTAACTTCTTAATTTTCATTAATTTGTTCTTAACTTCTGGAAAATCTGCATGCAACGTCCGGAAAAAAATAGAATTGATGCGTATAGTTAACAGAGCGGCATCCGGTGTGAATTAACTTTAAGAGCAGGTAATAAAATCTTAGAGTCGTCTGACAGCGGGATCATTTTGCCAACTTCTCTTTGAATTTCAAACTTCCTGTCAGCCATTTGTTTAGTTATTTTCTAGGCATGCATCCAACACTATTCTAATCTACTCGTACAGGTATTGGTTAATAATCTGACACCTTAAACCGATACTTAAAATGTAGCAACACTTCAGTAATTTCACAGAAAATGTTCATTTTTCATTTGAACTTTTAGTTTTGCTGTCTTTTTTATTATTTTATTGTTTATCTAATTGTCTAGTTATTAAAACCTAATTAATCTATTTTGTTTTTATCGATTCTAATTTTAATCTAATTTTAATTTATCTAATACTTTTTTATCTAATTTCCATCTATTTTTTTTTACCTAATCTTAATCTTATTTTATCTAAATGTATCAATTATCTCATTTTTATCTAATCTTTTTATCTATTTCTAATAGTTTATCTAACCATCATTTGTTGTAACAAGGACAGAAAATAAAACCTGTCTTCCAATTCACTGCATTTTTTTGTGCGTGGTAGAAGTATCGGCATTGGGACCGAATATTGGTATTGTATCGGTTTAAAAAAAAGGTGATATTTCTACATCCCTATCATTTTCAGATCCATAATTTTTTTCTTTCTAAGCTTTTTCACAATTTCCTGGACTAATTATTGATCCACCTCAAACCAAGCTTTGAGAAAGTTTGCTTTCGCATAGTGCACATCAAAAAGTCTTAATTTAATTTTTTTAATATATTATTCTTCCATTAGGCTTTCAGTCGAGTACCATTGTTTAAAACACATGGGAAGAAAAATTAAGGATGAATTTCAGTCATGATCTCCGACAAGATACAATCTGCTACCTCTTTTAGTCGTCGATACTTAGGGTTCACTTTTCAAACTCCAGACTTTCTGAAATGTATCATCACCATTTACACATTACCTTTATTGCTACACTAGAGCTCTGCTAAACATCAAGTGAACACAGAGAATGCATAAGCAATCTTTTCTAAAAATGTAAATGCTTTATTCTTTAGTTTGGAGACGTTGTGAATGCTGCTGTCCATTCCTACGTGTTTATTTTAGTCTTGCTATGGTCAAGCTGAGCGAGTTGGAGGTTTGTGTTCGCTGTTCTTCAGCTTGGTTAAATAAAATGGTTAGTTTCTGTCTTTTACAGAGTCTGTGACTTTTAGACTTGGTATTGTTTGATATGAAGCACTTTGGTCCTTCTCTGGGCCGGGTAGAGTGCTGCATAAATACGGGATTAGGGGAGTTTGGCTGGTGTCTGAGATGCTTTTCCTCTCTGGAGGATGAATGACTTCAGACAGTTTGGACCAGGGCTGTGTTGAAAAAACATTGAAAAATTGATTCGGAATCAATTCCTATAAGAATTCTACAAAGCTAAGCCATTCACGAATCCAAAAATACCTTTTATTTTACGTTTTTGCCCTACTTTACGGCAAAAACGGGAATGAAAAATCCAAACGGCCATTTTAAGGCCTCGGCCTGAAAGAGTAAATACAGTTTTCCCCTGTGAACTGTTACGCCATTGAATTACAGCCACATAATTAGGGTAGCAGGTCAAAATCATTTAACAGCACCGACCCATTTCAAGATCGAACTGCAACAGATTGGATCTGACCGTGATAATCCTTTCCAAATCTTGAGAATAAAAATCGAATCTTGAAATTTGAATCGACACCCAGCTCTACTTTGGACCCTTCCTCTCTGCTGATGTCGTTCCACTGCTGATGAATCTGCTGATTGTTGAATCTGAAACAGCTATACGCTTTTTTTTCTACCTAACAGTGAATGAGAGATGTCCAAACGTTTTGGGTACATAAAAATCATCGAGTCACAACGCCCACGGGACTCAAAAAGATTTGAGTGAGATTTGATAAACATGTTATATTTTAAGGAAAAAAATAAAGTAGGAATTCTTGTAGAAAATGGATATTTAAATGATTTTAGGTTCAAAATATTGGGCTGTATAAAATAAATCATTAAGTTTTCAAATATTGCCAGAGGGGCTAATTTAAAGCAAAAATCTGTTATTTTCCCAGCACAAAAGAAAAGTGTTTGGGTCACTCTTTCTTTGAAAATATATTTTATTTTTAGATATGACTGATTCGCTCTACATCTGCTTTTGTGTTAGCTGTTAAATTAAATTAAATTAAAAAGCACAAAAAAATTTACTAATTTGTTTTGTACCATAAAACATTTTCTAAACTTTTTTTTTTGTCGACAAAAATAAAATAAAATCTCTATATGCATAAATCATTGTTATCGGAGCAAATGTCAGAATGTATCCGTCTTAAATGATGGCGAAGGGCTGTAAAAAATAGGTCCAAAGTCTCTTTGGGCACCCCCCGGAGTAAATAATTAAAAACAGGGCAGAACCGGCTGCTCAGAACAAAAAGGAAAATGTTCAAACCGATTTAGAAAGTTAAAAGAAATGACACAAAAACAGACTAAAGGTGTTTCATCATATGAATGTCTGATTATCACTTCAACACTGAGACACGTGAATCCCCATCACCCCGCTGGAAGGAGAGCCGGCATCCTGCGGGCCGACGCCGCCTTCCCGCCACATTCAGTGTAAGGTTAATCCAATTCATTTTTAATGAGGAAACTGTCAGCTCTTTCCGCGAGGCCAAGCAGATAAGCGCTCGCTTGCTCTCTGGGAAATCAATAGTGCACTTGTTTATTTTGCTGTTTGACTCGTTTGTGTGTTTAAGGAGGAAAAAAAAAAGAAGAAAAAAAGAAGAAGAAGCAGCAGCAACAAACAAACGGGATTCGCTGTCGAGATAAGAGGCGCTTCAAAAAGCTTTAACCGCTTTGCAGGCGGCGGCGTGTTGCTGTGCGCTCATCACTCCAGAGGATGATTAGCACAAGTCTAACAGCAATGTAATTAATTTACTCCGCGTCGATAGAGAGGAAGGAGAGCAGATATCGTTACAACTTCTGTTTTCTATTGGAGGCGCGCCGGCAGGCAGCGGAAGGCGATAAGGACTCATGGAGACAGAGTCAGCGTTGCATTGTGGGATAGAACAGAGGAGTGGGCTCCGTCACGAGGACCTTCTGGTCTCCGCTCATCGATAAAGCAGATCTAACAGCCGGTTTATTAAAGGTCGTACTGTTAAACAGATGGAAATGTGTCCCTCGTCAGGCTCCATATTTCAGCTGTGAGCAGAAGCCCCCGTTATTAAGTTCCACTCTCCTCGCCCAAACAGTTATGTCTTAGAAAAGTCACATTTCGGTATATTTCACTGGAGCGGATGATGGCTTTTCTAAGGATTTCCGCCCTGCAGAACGCCATGTTAGGTTGGAGCTTCTGGTTTCACAGCATCCATTATCACGTTCTGCTCAATTACTCAGCTTTAAGGGTCATTTCATCAAAATTGCAGAAACTCACATCTACTCCACTTAGCCATGCAGAGAAATTAGCTTTAATTTGCCAAAATTTCTCCTATCTGCCAATGATATCTATTATTTTCGCACAATAAGTTCATAAAAGCCCAACTTGAGGTCGGCTGTTTATCCAACCAAAGTAATCACACATCAGTTCCAGTGAATTTGGTCAATAGTTATCTATTTTAATCTTTTAAACCATTAAAACATTATCATTTCTGTAATTTCTGTGCAGCAGCAGGATGTTTAACAGTACAGAAAGTAAAACTGTGTTCTACAGCTACACAAATATCTTCATGCACTGCAGGACGCTATTAATCAATCAAACTTTATCTATGAAACATGTTTCATGCAAATAAATTCCACTCAAAGTGCTTTACAGATTAAAAAAAATGAAACTAACATGTACTCTGGTCCACTACAGTTACTTTTTCTGGACACAAACATGTGGATGTAGATCAGTGCTCATTTAAAAAACCAGAGAACAGGAATATAAACTTTTAACAACCACATAAAGTCTGTTAGCAAATCTGCTTCGTCAGCAGAATTGTTGGGTTTCCTGTCTGAACAGGAAACAGATAGACGGCTGCATGCAGGTTATGTTACTGCTGCTCATCTATAATGCTCCCGCCAGAGTCCTGACCACCGCCAGGAAAATGGATCAAACCGGAAACAATTCCTCAATCAAAGCTTGTTTATCAAACAATAGATTCATAATAGATGCATAAATTATGGAACAAAGCGACTTGCTTTAATAAAGTTCCCAGAACCAGAGCTAAACAAGCAGCTTCGATGCTCCTCGGATCAGGAACAAAGCGCCTGAAAACCTGAGACGAGCAGAAACTGTTGGTTCCTGTAAATCAGGACTGAAACAGCTTTTAGCCAAACTGCTAAAACACCAAAAACTAATCGTACAAGTTGTTTTTTGGAAACAAACTTCTTAGTTTGTCAAAATACTAAATTACATCCATCAATGTGATGGCGGATCAATAAAAAAATAATCAATTCTCCAAAGGTTATTGATTTCTAATTCAGCAAATAATTCAATGACACATTACTCCCGCCAAATAATTTTTTTTTTCTCTCTTAAATACAAGCTTTGGTATTCAAGCATAAATATTCAAAAGGAACTGTGACATCACAATCAATATATTGGTTATTGTTACTACTTCTTTGCATTTTCGTCCATTTAAAGTTTTTACTTTTTGTAGTTAGTTTGTTTTACTTAGTAGTTGTGGGGTTAGGGTTCTTGTAAAGTGCCCTTAGATGACATCTGTTGTGAAACGGCGCTATATAAATAAACTGAATTACATTAAACTGTGTTTTGACGTAAGTCTTTCCTTAAACGCTTGTATTTTGGAAAGTCCTTGTTAATTCTTGAATATACAGCCAAAGTTGTTCATCTTTACTTACCTCAGCCTTATCCGGCAGGTAATCATGAACATTAACCACAACTGAACATTTTGGCTATGATTATATTTCTTGCATCCCGGGATGATTCAATTAATGATTTTGACATAAAAAGCTCCCTTTGCTCTGCACCAAACCAACAGAACTCGCGTGTAAAATCTGGACTTCAGAAGGTCCGTTACATGGAACAGCCAAGAAAAAACTCACATGGCTCTCAGGTTCACCTCAAGGTTCTGCAATCTTTTCCAAAACATTTCTTAGCACCTTTATGCCAATGCCATTCCGGTTTATCGCCTGGTAAATCCGGCCTGCGCTTGCCGAAAACGTCACACCACGGCAACTCAACTTGAACAAACTACGTTGCAAGCGCAATATGGTTAAATTTAAAAGAGACATAAATGTTAATAACTGATCAGGGGCCATTGAAGGAGTTTGGCAGGTTGGAAATGACCATATTTTGAAGGATTTTCCTATAATGTAAAAAAAAATTCTTCTGTTTATTTAAAAACCCCCAAAGAGATGGTATGTATAACTATACATCAAATCAATATCAGGCTGTAAAGAAGAAGGCTGCCAAAAGGATTCATATACGAACATTTTGCGTGTAGTATTTATATAACTCCCTGCTTATTTGTATAGCATTCCTCTATATAGTTAATTCATTCATGTTTTGTACACTTGCCATTTGTTTAATAAAGTTATTTTAAAAAAGCACAATGCATTCTAACGTCCAGCCAATCATGTAATGCTTCGTCATAAATAGGCACAGGCCTCCGAGCCCATCTGGTCCCTACAGCAGTTTTGCGCTAAACATGGCTTCAAATCTGTTTCCGTTTCCAAATATCTGCTTTAGTGGAAGTTCCAGTTGGTTTTTGATCTGGATTTTTCATCTGTGGAGTCTCTCTGTGTTACCATGATGGCATACTTGGCAGCATTGATCAGAAACTGGGGGCAGAAAACATTGCAGGAAGGCTGGGTATCAATTCAAAGTTCAAGAATCGATTCGATTCTCGAGAGTTAGAATCGATTATCACGATCCGAAACAATCAGCTGAAATCCGATGCGATTCAATCTTATCAAGTTAGATATGGAGTGCTATTAAAAACATTTTTTTTTTTTAGCTGTTATATTAATTATATGCATGTAATTTACTGACTTAACATTAGGTGAGTAACAGTTTACCAGAACAAAAACTGTTTTAACACTTTCAGAAATAAGCCTTAAAACAGCCGTCCGAGTTTAAATTCTTATTTTAGCTGTTAAAAGGTTAAACTATGTTAAGCAATCAAAATGATTTTTTAACTAAATCAGCACCAAACCTATTTTGGGTTGAACTTTTAAATAATCCTGCCCTGGATTTAAAATGGCCCCCATTTATTTCCACTTCTGGTTTCACAGCATCCATTATAACGTTCTGCTCAATTACTCAGCTTTAAGAGTCATTTCATCAAAATTACAGAAACTCACAATTACTCCACTTAGCCATGCAGATAAATTAGCTCTAATTTGCCAAAATTTCTGCTATATGCCAATTATATCTATTATTTGGCCCAATAAGTTCTCAAAAGTCCAAATTGAGGTTTGCTGGTCATCTAAGCAAAGTAATCACAGTTCTTTTCTTGTAAAATTGGTCTTTCGTTTTCTATTTTTAGCCTTTTAAAGCATTACAGTTTTATATTTTTGCTATTTCAGAGGAGCAGCAGGATGTACATGTAAATTAATCATTATTTAGCTGTATTATAAACACCTGTCTTCATATGTTCACACGGCTAGATAGAAGAAAGCGGTCTCTAGGTTTTACAGCGATAAAATGAAAGGGTTTTTAAGCTAATTTGTATGTTTTTCACAAGCCGTGTGTTAAAGGAGTCCGGCATGTGGGGTACCACACGGTTCAGTTCTGGGAATCTTCTTCATCTTACAGACTCTCTGCCAATAAAACGTCCCCAAATGTTTTCTACCATCTTTATGGTGGTGATATCTAGCTTGTTGAACTCATTTAGCTCCACTAAACACAATAAGATGTAATCTTTGATGAAACATCCAATAAGCATCAACAGTAGTACTGTAACAAGAGGCTTCTACAGTCGTTTGAAACAAGAACTGTTCTTCAAACTATGGAACATCTCCAAGCTTAGAAGTATAAAAAAAATGTAGACAACCATTCACACCTGCCTTGTCGTAGCTGGAGATTAGTGGCACTAGTATTCCGATTTTTGTGACGTCCCTGTTGGTTTGGTACAAATGTGTAACCGAACGAATCTAGCTGTTTTCTACTGCAACGTTTCTGCAGGGCAACTTAAAAATGTGACATCAAATCAAACCAGAAAGGACTCCCAGCTGTCACTACACTCTCCTTTTTGGGAACATTAATGGTTTCTCCTGCAGCTACAGCAGAAAAAGAAAGATGGACAGAACCAGAACCATGTCAGTGAACATATATTTTAACAGCAATAAAGTCCATAACACGCTCTGGTCTGAACTGAATGACTCACCTGAAATAATGTCAAGCTAAAGCGAAACATCACTGATACTGGAGAAAAAAACCCCAGCTGACATCACCGTAGCTACCTTTAGTATCCCATCAGATCAAACTCCTGATTTGTGATAAAATGCAAGTTGCTGAGAAACAGCTGCACATACTGCATTCTAGTACAGTTGGAAGGCCGGGCCGTCGAAATGTAAAAACATCTCCACATTGATTTAGACATGCTCAATTCTCAAATATGGGCAGCATTACTTAAACATTTCTAAACATTAACACCCACTGTTTTTAACTGGGTCTATTGGTGTCTACTCTGGCTAAGTATGCTTGTACTATTTTATTATAAAACTTTTTTTTAATTTTTTTTTATCTAATCATATCTACAGTCAGTTCCACAGTGAAAGGTTGATGTGAGCACTGGCCGGTTGTGTTGGTCCAAAAGAGACGCGTTAATGTTTGAGTTACAGGACGTGGTTGGAACGACGGAACAACCAAAGGGGAACAAGAGTTCATGACAAGGCTAAACCGATTCAACTTGCACTGACCTCCTTCCAAAGCACCTCATATAATTGCACGTATAAGAGAGAAAAAATACACACATATGTATATATATATATATACACATAGAAATATCAGTAATTCCCCCTTTAGATCTCTCTGTTCAATGTCTTCTTCAATCTTCTGTGGGAGTCAAGTGAAGCCGCTATTACCAAGTAACTACAGAAACAGCTACTGATGCATGTGTGTGTGCGATGAATGGTGTCCTTGCGGCCACTCACCATTAGATTTCTCACTGTCTGCAGGTTTCATCTGAATAGGGTGATGCATCTGTGGAAACAAAAGAGGGGCAGACAGAAGAAAAAAAACATTAAATATCACCTTGACACATGCATAAATACAGAGCTGCAAAATGCTTCAGCTCCCTCGTGTGCAAATTAAATCTGAATATCATTCAGAGGCAAATGTCATCGCAAGCAAACGCTTTGGTTTCTCATAAACACTTGAGTCCGGAGGGCAGAAGGCGTGGAATCAAACGGGGCGAACTGAAGGAGTCGTGAAAGCAGCCGAGAGACGGCGAAAAAGCAAGTGGAAGAAGACAAAAACGGTCAAGGACGAGACGACGACGAAGGGCAAAAAGACAAAATGATGCAGACGGAGGAAGGCATATACGACCAGCTTACAGTTACGGCATAATAAAAAGGTGATTTCAGGGAGCATAGTTTAGCAAAGATCACCAATACGCTGGTGCTGTACTTATAAAATGACCCTGATAATGACTCCAACCTTTGATGAAAGTAGTTTTTATATTTTATTCAGAGAAGGAATAACTAGAATAAAATGTTTTAACTCAGTTTTTCTTCTGAAATATGAACGTTTGGTTGTAATATTTAACTTGTTGGCAAATTTATTATGGAAACAATGAGTTTTGGCATGAATATCATGTTTATTCCGCTTAGTGGAAATTATTACCAACCTTCTGAGCTAATAAAACATGTCGATTGTATATACTTCTTTATCCCACAATGCATCATGCTAGAAACTACAACCCATCCTTGACGGAAGGCAATCTGTCACACTCCTATTGCTTCATTGATTATCACAAACTTCTTCTTAAAATAAGGCCCTCCTCTTGTGGGAGGAGCTTAAAGTAGCTGAGCTAACGCCTAGCAGAGAGGGAGGAAGGAAAGAAAAGCCTAAAAGTTACAAGTGTTCATGGTTAAACTCTTAAGTTAGAGCTTTTATGAACATGAAAATGAATAAACCCTTTTTAAATGAAGCAGCACAAAAAACAGCTTTGTACAAAAGTTTCAAACAACCACCAGTTTCAGCCTCTCTAAAGGTTTTTCAATATTTCTTACTGTAAGGAGAAACAGGATGAGAAAACAGAAACAACCGTCCTAAAATGGGTTTTCAAATTTTTATTTCTGTTATGGCAAAGATTAGGGAAGCAACGATGCCACCGTTTTCAAACTATTACAATAACGATACGTGGATCTGACTACCAATGCCGATTCTTCTAAATTCAATGAATTGAAAGATGGTTTTTATGTTTCTTCTCTTCTTGTTACAACAAATGATGACTTATTTTTTTTAAAAATCATAAAACTGACGACAAAACTAGCATTTTCTGGGAAATTATTGCAGCGTTTCCACATTTAGGTGTCAGTTAACTTTAAGCGGTACAAGAACATTGGAACGGTATCAGTGGTGGATCCATAGCGGCGATAAACCCGACATGAAAAACTAAGAGAAAAAAGTCGATTTTGACCATATTCTAAAAGAAATGACAGACGAAATCAAATTTCCCCCCTTTTTGTCCGATAGTGTTGTCCCTGCTGGAACGGCGTCCTGGGCGGTGAGCCTTATCCCCCACCACTCGACACATCCAGATCACAAATCGTAAAGCTACGGCTACTGGCGCTAACCCTGTAAATAAATATGCTTTAAAACGAAGCATTTTCCAGTATTTTCTCTCCTCAGACATCATCAGAATGAAGACCTCCCTCATAACCAGTGGAAGCGGTTTCTAATGTACACTTTTAGATTCCCATTTATCTCTCTGATGCGCACAAAGAGGCAGTTTAACAGAGCGATTGATGGATGTGTTTCCAGCTCGCGGATCGTCTCTTCTAAAAAGAAAAAAACAAGAAAACACTTGAAGCGATGAGAAGGCTTTGTCACCCTCGCTCGCCCTCCTGAACCCTCTCCTCTTATGTCCCGTTTTTATTCCCTCCATCTCTCTTTCCTTTATGGGAGATTATGTGGCTGTTTGATCTGCGCAGAGACGAATGACAGTGATTCTCCAAATCTAGCCCGGTATCAATCACACTCAGAGTCAAATACCAGCCGCGAGGGAGTGTGTGTGCAGGTGTGTGTGTGTGTGTGTGTGTGCCCCGTCTCACCCATTACGCCCCTGGGCTCAGTCACGCTGTGACAGACGGCTTTGATCTTCCAATTCTATCACACACCTTTATCCCAACTCTCCCCTGTCTTGCTCTCTTCCTTATCATCCTCAGTGACTCCCCCCCCTCCCCCCACTTCACTGGCCTGTTTCACACACACACACAAACCCCGGATCCACTCATCAGTTCCATGCACTGCCTCTAGGGGGCAGTCACAGACATAGGATGAAAGAAACGACTGACAGAAGGGAGAAAACTGGATTGACAGGAGGTCAGCAGGTAAAAACTTTTTAGATTACTTCTGTTTTTGCTTAATAATAATGTTTTTTTTTTGTCATCTATTTCTGTAGGGAGAGTTATTAACAAGTGATGCACCAATACCGATCCTAGTACCCGGCCCGATGCCGTTCTGATGTACTCTTATCGGTATCAGTTTGATAAATGTGGAAACGCTGCAATAACTTCACAGAAAATGGCGTAAAGAACTTCGGTGTAATTTTTTGTTTTAATCCCATGTTAAAACAGGTTTCTTCCGGTATATTGCTAAAGTCAGAAACATCCTGTCCAGGAGTGATGCAGAGAAACTAGTCCATGCATTTGTGACTTCAAGGCTGGACTACTTTAATTCCTTATCAGGAAGTCCACAAAATGCAATTAAAAGCCTTCAGTTGATCCAAAATGCTGCAGCAAGAGTTCTGATGAATATTAAAAAGAGAGATCGCATTTCTCCTGTTATCAATCACAAAATACAGAAAACATATTTTAAGTTTAAGCCTTGGACATTTTGTATCATTCTTTTATAAACAAATTATAATAAAGTACACAAAAACTGAATTCTATTCAACCCTTTTAATTAAAACCTTTGACTTGAGGGACAAAAAAGACTAATGTTGTTGATTAAATATTTCAATTATCTTATAAAATTGTAGGATCATATTGATTGACTTTATTTCTTCAGGGGAAAAAAAGAAGCTTTTTTATGTTATTGGCCTCAAATGTTTAGTTAGGTTTATGTGCAAAGAACCGACAGCATTTCAGAGGCAGAACATAAGCCCTACAGTCAGACACGGTGGTGGTAGGGTGATGGTCCGGGGTAGATTTGCTTTTTCACGACCTGCAGAACCGGCCATAACTGATGGAACCGTAAACGGGAAGGAAATCTTGAAGGAGAAGGTCCGGCCATCAGGTCGGAGTTCAACTCCAAGCTTGTCTTGGTTCTGCAGCAGGACAAGTCAGTAGCTGCGTTTCTATTACCCATGATTTTTGAAAATAAATTCGGCTAATGGAAACACGGCAATTTCGGAAAAAACTCTCCTTTTTCAGTAAAAAGGTTTTTGTGCTTGGATAAGGTAGTTTTTTTTCGCATCACACGAGTCACGTGATTAACAATTAGATGTTACGAAGAGTGAAAACGACGTAGACGACGTCGGAAGTAGTAGTAGGAGGAGAAAGATGGCGCGGCGGGACAGCGTTTTTTTTTTGCATTTGGTTCGTGATGAAGCCATAACTAATAACTCACTTTTACCAAGACCCTTTCATGGCCGATAATGAGCGCTAGTGCCGTAACTGCAATATAAATATATCGACTGTAAATGTTCACATCCGTCGCCATTTTTCTCAATGACTTATCGAGGGAAAACTTGTGATTTAAACTGAGTTTGTTATGTAGTGGAAACACCACAATTGCGAAATTGTGTTTTTGCGACATTAAGACAATATCGACAAAGTTTTGCGCATATTTTTAATGGAAACACAGGAAATCTCTGCATCTCAGAAAACCTCCCGTGTCTCTGAATTTAACACCAGACTGGGTCTACATTTCTCCACATTGAACTAAAAGACTCATTAAAAAATAATTAGTTATTTGGTGTTATTTGGATCTCTCCGATCTCTGCTTTTTGGCTCTTACTGGCCTCCATATTTAGCAGAAAGAAAGAAATCAGACAGCAGCATGAAGAAGAAAAACCAGAGACATGAAACTCCTGCATCAAAGGAGGGAAAAAAAAGGGACCAAGGGTCGTAAACGCTGGACAGACCGACAAAGCGAGCAGCCCCCGAGGCTGCAGTCTCACTACAGTATCAGCAACATGAGGACAGATGCAGGGACGCATTCGTGTGCTTGCTGTGGGTCGACGCCACATCAAACGGAGGAAAGTCATGTCAAAGCGAACCTGGAAGTCACATCGAGTCAGTTTTCGTTAATCCATTTCAAAGTCAGTCCTCTAAAGGCAGGAAGAAAAATAAAACAAGAAAAAAACGAAACAACAAAAGGCGTGACAGCCTCCGTGGCGCTGCTGTCGTTCACTGCTGAACAACGCTGCCAAAAGCTGCCATGTGCACAAATCCTCCCACACAAACACACAGCAGAGCAGCGCTCACTCCTGCAGCTCAGGTACAAAAACAAAAAAACCGCCGCCTGGCTTTCAGGCGTCTCCTCCTCAGGTCTGTCTACCCGGAAGGCCCGGCGGGCGGCGTTGCTGTCGACGCGTTTGATCTCGGCGAGCTCCCGCCGAGGCCAACAAAGCAAGGCTCTCCTCCGCTATCCCACAATTCCACAGCGCCGTTTCTTCTCGCCTGGCAGGCCCGAAGCCGCAGCCTGCCATTCATTATGCGCCCAGCAGGAACCCGGCAGAACTACTGAAGCCCTCGCTGCGCACCGGCTTCACGGACGACCCAGAACCTCCCTCCCTACGCACAGCCACGTGTGCTGACTGGATGCTGGGAAAACACAGACCCGTCTGTAGATTCCCGTTTACCTGCAGCATCCTGGAATCACCTTAAAACACTCCTATTCATGTCTAAACTGAAGCGTTTCCTGAGAAAATCTGTAATTGAAATGATAATGAGCGCTGTAAGCCGCTGCATGATAATTAATCACATGATTTTCCAAAAAAAAAAATAAAAAGGGAGGGCAGCTGTAGATTAATAACACAAAACGAAGCCGGATGTTTGATTACAATGACGTTTCTGTGAGCCTTAAGGAGCTTATTACGAGCTAAACTGTCACCGTTTGTTTTCAATCATCTCCTGGAGAACTCGGATTGGCTCCCGATGCGCCGCGGCGAGCAGCGAGCTGCAGGAAAACACGCGTTAAATGCATACGTTTATAAAAAAAAACAGAATAAATCGATTAGGATTTAATTAACATATTAATGTGCAGCTTGAGTCCCCCTGCTCACTCTGGTAATAAGGAGCTGCGTTGCCGGCGTGTTGTTACTGTTTAAGAACTACACAGCTTAGAATAACGATGCTATAAATTGCTTCATTCATCTGGATTTCTGCTGCTTGGACGCGAGTTCTCGTCTTCAAAGACACAAATCTGCTCTGATGTACAGCCTGGGATGGAATCGGACTTTTCTGGAATGCTTAATAAGTTTCTGATTTATTGATGCAACCCTTTTTATCTTTTTATAATATACAGGCTGAACATTTTGCTCTCTGTTTGAAAAATCATTAACCTCCTATATCGATTTTTTTTTTTTTTTACAGATTCTTAGCTGTATGTAGGTCTGGACTTTGACTAAGCCATTCTAACAAAACCATCCTATAATATCTCTGGTTGGTCGTCCTTCTGGAAGGAGAACCTCCACCCCAGGTTTCATGTCTTCCCCCAGGATTATCCCACATTTCGGTTGGGACTCATCTTTCCTCAAAATTTCCAAACATTCATAGTTATGGGTGTCCCGATTCTCCAAATCCCCGATTCGATTATCTATTTGATTTTTTCCCCCCTTTTCTTAAAGTACAAAGCCCTATGCGCTTTTTAGACTAGTCTAGTCTATGATCTTTGGTTTTATTCATTACATTTTGTACAGTAAATCTTATTTCATTTGAAATAAGTGATGCAATTTCCATTGTTCTTGTGTAATCTATCACATTAGGCATTCATGTTCAATTTAAAATTTATTTACGATATTTTATTTTGCAATAAGGCAACAAACTGTTACACTTATACGTGTAATAATTATGTTAAATAAATAACAGATGATTAGTGACAGAGGGTGGCTGCCACCTAGAGACTTCTTTTTTTAACAGGCTTTTAATGCTACTGATTCCAATTTACACTAACCTGGGGAGTCTGGATAGGCTGCAGAAAGGGAGTCTGTAGAAGCTGAAGGAGTTTGGGAGCAGATAATGGCTTATTACAGGAGGCAAACTCCTGCCCCCACCGATCCCGTTCTATGGCTATACACTGATCATGAGTGGATATAAACACCCGCTCAATGGTTCTAAACGTCTCTGGATGAGTGAATAAACATAAAAGTAGCTAAACATAAGGTCAAGAATAATAAAAAAAAAACTTTCAGCTCCGTCTGCCTCAGAGAAACGAGCTAATATGCAGCTAAAAGTGTTCCTCTTCTTTACAACGAGAATGTTGACTCAACTCACGGGGATCTCAAACTTTCCTCACTGGTGATTTGATAGTAGAAGCAGCGGCTTTAACTCCGGTCCCGCTGCTTCTTTCTTCCTGGCCATGGTTTAACTGTAGCTTAGCTAATAGCTACTCGCTAGCCTCAGCTAATATACTCTGTAGAGGTCTGCTGTGTTCACAGTAAGGCTGAACAATTTTGGAAAATAATCTAATGAGATTTATTTTCTTCAATATTGCGATTGCAATTTCATATGCAATTATTTTTGTGGGGCTTTTCTCATGTATTTTTTAATTAATGCAAGCAAAGATATTGTGTATTATAAACAGATTTTTATACATAATTTATTCTATTCCATAAGATTATTTACTTATTTTAAGACAAAGGCAAATATTAACAACTTTATCTACTTTTACTCATTACACAGTCGATGGTCATCGGCGTCGTTCTGAAATAAAGGTTTTCTTCCTTTTGATCCCAGCTAATAATTCCCTCCGGCTGCAATGTTTTCCTCCGTGTGGTTATCCAGGAAGTAGGATGCTTGAAGCAACAAGCTCTGATTTTTAATTCTCCATCGATCTAATGCACTTTCAGACTCTGGTATGATGCCATAGAGCGGTTTGATCTCAGGTCAGTTGTTGCAAAATACTCCGCTGTTTTCGGTGCGGCTTTAACTTTCTGTCTGCATTTTTGATACAGCGCAGGTAAAATGTAGCTAAAATGTGTTCGTGAGATTGAATCCTAGCTTATTCATCATGGTTAACAAAGCATACTTTTGGCTATAAAACCCGTTATAGCACGAATTATTTCCATGTGCCGTTTTTTTATGTTCGTAAGGAGCGATTCTTTCAAACAGCTCGGTCAGCGATCCCTGTCGCCTCGAAGTTTGTTTACTGGAAATTTAAACACTGGTGGCGGTCAATTTAGACGTGCAACTCTTATATGGTGGTGTGATGTTTTTAGGTGTTGATAAAGGTTCGTAGTGTATCTTGTGAGGCAGCAAGACG
The DNA here is from genome assembly GCA_028564705.1 of Apricaphanius iberus. Taxonomy (NCBI): domain Eukaryota; kingdom Metazoa; phylum Chordata; class Actinopteri; order Cyprinodontiformes; family Aphaniidae; genus Apricaphanius; species Apricaphanius iberus. Next base: position 504,932 of record JAPXFQ010002006.1, read on the forward strand.
GGTTCTGCATTACCTGGCATTGCGCAGCATCAACGTTTTCATAGCAGATATCATTTCTCACAACTGATGTACTGTTCCTCTTTGGTACCAACTATTGTGTAGTATTGGATTCTGTTAAGCTTTTGGTCATTTTATAACTGGTTAAAGTGCAGCGTTACCTTCTCTTCCTGCCTTGTTTGCAAGTCACGTGACTTTACCAGATATGTTTACAACAAGTCAAATCACAGCCTTTGCGATTAGGAAATCGCATTTGACCAAATTGCGATTTAATTGCATATGCAATTAAATTGTTCAGCCCTAGTTCAAAGGGATGTTGTTTTTGTGATATAGCGGTTAATAATGTTACCAGGTGTAGTTGTGAGTCCGATGAGAACTGGTGAGAGTTACTTGCTTAGGAGAATGCAATGTGTGGTTTCCTTGAGTAAATAGATGGTTGCCTGCTAAGTGTTGCTACGGAGTACCACAGGGACGTTAGTGACACTACAGTATGTAAACATGTGAGGAGGTGATCGCGATCGTCTTTCAGATTTTAATGCGCAAATTCGCGATGTAATTTCAATGAATTTTGACCAATCAAAAAAAAAGAGATTGTGATACCCCTATTCATAGTATTTGTGTCAGTCGATAATGACATTGTCTCGCATTGATCCTTTTTCTTCTGACCTGTAGGATAGGGAAAAAGATAGTGGATACATTTTATTAATACATGTCAATGCTTTGGAGAGAAGTAATGTGCGCAAGTAATTATCTTTATGCAATAATTAATTTTGTCGTCCAACGTCGTCAAAATCTTTCTTAAATTTATTAAGAGACCGAATGTTTGGTTCAAGATTCCTTCTCAGGACGAAGGATGTGGCCCAAATTGATTAAAAAAGTCAAAAGATGAAATACAAATAATTAAATTATTGATAATAATTATTAATGGTTAGGCTTAGATGTCCCACAGTTTGATGCAGCCACCAAAAGGAATGGAGTTTAAATATAACTGCGTGAATTTTTATGCAACGGAGTAATCTAATTAATTAACTTTCCTATCGTTACAACGCCGTTTTCATTACCACGGATGTAAATTGGTACTCTTGCTGTCTGCAAGCTGTTTGAAACTTCCTTTTAAGTTGGATATTAGGGTGACATTCGTCTCATTAAAGCGGACACTCTCTCCAATGTCTCACCCAGAAATGCGTTAATAAAGTGGCTGCATCGCCGCTCGCTCCTGAAGACGGTGGGTTTGGTTTTCGATAAATCTTACATCCCAGAAAATACCTGCGAGATCTACCAACAAAGTAACCCCAAAATATTAATGAATTGTTGCTCGACAACTGAGGAACATGATACACCGATATTTCCTATTAATATGTTACTGTATAAAATATGTGATATTTTTCTTCTTTATAGCTTCCAGTTCATGTGACCGTAGGTGACACCAAATAATTCTTGAAATGTCTTCTACATCTAAGGAACCAGACAATTTATTTGACATTTGATTGTATAGAATATCTTATGTTATTAATTTTACTGTAATATTTCAGGTTTTCCTTCAATAGCTTCCAGGTCACAAAGTGATACGAAATCAATCTTATGTCTTACTACAACCAGTTGTTGCTCTGTTTACTGTGCAATATTACAGATATATAGATTTGCACAACTTAATAGACATATTTTCCTTTGTTTCATTTTAGACACAGCTGTCTGTCTTAGTTTTGCACTTTATTGAACATTGTGAGATTATGCATTTCCAATATTTACTTTTTGTATTTTTCTGCATACAGCTTCAATCTTATTGAGTAAAGTTAGCATACCAAGGGGACGATTTATCAAGATTCCTGATAATGACCGCAAAATTGCGTGTGGCGCTAAACGTTTGCGCGATTGGGTTGTCCTTAATTTGTGGGTGATTTACCAAGATTGTGTGAGCAATTCTCGACAGGCTTAAGTAGCAGTTTTCAAATGAAGAGTTTGCGGCCGTTAGTGTGAGCTGCACCACGGCTAGAGAGAGGAGGAATAATGAGCATGGATCCATAATGCGTCTTTGGCACAAAAATTAGGCTAAAATGCTGTTAATTGTCAGTAATAAATGTAATTCATGCGCTGGTCTCTGCTGCATGCACGCATCGTATATCAGGGTTAGATTGATTAAAACTGCAGCATGTCTGAATTTTATTTTTAAAATGTCATATATAATGCCAATTATCATTGTGTTATTGTATATGATTACTACAGTTTAATAATTGGACTCCAGGAAGGTTAACCACTATGTGAGAAACTAATGAGGATCCAAGAGGATCATTTGATCTCAGCGCATCTTCAACAGGTGGAGACGTGATGAGAGCGCAATGAGTTATGATGCGTCTTTGGGGGAAAAACAGAAAAATATTTACAAAACTCTCAGGTTTATGGCCATTAGAGTGTTAATTACTCTTAATTCATCTTGTGTGTGAATGATATTTTTTCATTTTTCAATAATAGTATGGTGAATGTGGTAGCGCAAAATTAAGACATGCTTTTCAGAAGTGCTAAAAATAGCCGGCACAAAAATGTTTATGCTTAGTAAATCACACTGCGCCTGGAACGCCGACTTCTTTGCCTGTTCTCCTCCCAATATTTTTAAACCTTCTTACAGAAACGCCCAGATTGCATATTCAGCTCTCTGCATGTTTTTGCAATGCTGTGCGGTTTGGCAGGTTTTAACAAGCGCAAACCGTTTATAAATCAGGCCCCAAATGTTGTACAATACTGACTTCATGGTGTTTTATAATTCATCATTCGGCTATAAAAATATTTGACCTTATAGATATTATAGAACGTGACTGTTCTAGAAATAACATCCCAGTTACGTTGCTGAGTAACTGAGTTACTAACTCAATTACTTTTTTGGGAAAAACTAATTTTTAACTATTAGTAAAAACTTTTTAATGTAAGATGCCCAACACCAGACACCAGCAGGCATTACTGTCGGGACTATGGACTGGTTTTTCCAACCGAGACTTGAATCCCTCCAGAGTTATCCTGGACTTGGATGATGAAATGTCAGCCATCAGTAGCCGCTCCATCTTAATCAGAGTCCCAGCAACCTAACGTGCATCCAGGATCACCGTTAAGTCAATCCTCAAAGTGTTTGGGGAACTCTAGACTTCCTAAATGTTAACCGCTGCTTCTGGGCTAACGTTCAGAGACATCTTCCTGCATGAAACTGGTGCTTGGAAAGGTCAAAGGTCCTGTGGTCCTGGAGAACTTGCTCTCAATCAGTGAAGAGAGAGGATGCAGCATCTGTGCCAGCCGCTGGCGCCCTCCAAGCCACGGGCGAGCACAGGAAAAAGCTTTCGCCAGAAATCTGAGCGCAGACTTCCATGCACAGAAGGCAAACACACACACACACACACACACTCTTCTCTGTCTGCAATCAAGGTGTGACGGAGCGCCGCTGGGTCAAAGTCAGACAGATGGCCCTCGCAGTCGGGACTCAATATCGATGACCGAGACCGTACGACCACACACACAGAGACGAAGCTCGAAGGGAGAGAAAAAAAAACAAAAAAACACCCACTAAGGCGTGTTAAAACCACACGTATGACCTCCAGACAGTCATCACCGCTGAAAGATGCATTAGGAAACACTCCCCGACACTTTGGGTCGACTTCTTCGTCACGCCTTCTTCAGGAGGAGCAATCATTTTATTACATTTCATCATCCAGCACATGCTTCAGTTATCGTTTCAAAACTCTCCAGCAAGGAGTTTTCACAACTAGAACTATAAATATGTCAAATCTAATCATTGCACATTTTAAAGGACTGTATTTATCCTGCTTTCTATACATGTACACTTTGAAACTTGCTTAATGAACAGGTTTCTTCTACAAAGATTTATGCTCATCTCTGACATAAAGGAAAGCAGTTTGGTTAAGAAACATGAAAAGAATCCTCTTTCTTAGCAGTTAGTAAGAACAGCGGTGCCCGACGTGGGGCCTGTAGCCCAAATTGGGCCCATCAAGCTATTTAATTTGGCCCCGCAAGACATCCTCTAGATCTTACATTAAGTAATTAGTCACTCGTGGTGCTTATATTATATTTGAAATATCACAAGTTACGTTTAAAATTGAAAACAACTAAAAGGGGCAAGTTGAAAAAGAATATCAATTAGTGAACAAATTTAGATTTCATTTCAGCATTGCAATATAAGCCTTGATCTTTGAGCATCCAGATTCCTACAGAACCATGGCACAAGGATTTATGGTTACAATTCCTTTGCACATCTATTCATTTATTGTGTTCTTTATTTTTTGCTAGTCATTCATTTTTTCTAATTAGTAGTGTGTGTTACACGATTTGTTGATTAAAATGTTTAACTTTTCTTCTTTTGTAAATAAATTATTGTATTTGGAAAATCGTTTGTCCATTGTTCCACATGCATATGTCGTAAGATGATAAGACAACAGCTAAGCTACATTAAAACCAATTTGTTTTTAGCCTCGATTTAAAGGAACTCAGTGTTTCAGCTGCCTTGCAGTGGTTTGAAATTTGTTCCAGGTAAGGGGAGCATGGAATCAGCAGAAAAAGTGGATGCGTGGTTCCTTTGAGTGACATTATACTCAAATTGACCCTGGCCCACTTAAAAAAAAAAGCTAATTATGTTAACATTGTATTTTTCTGAGACACATGTTTAAATTAACACACAATTTAAACACGTGATGAAATGTCAGCTACATAATTTAAACACCGCAGCTCTTTCTTCCAGTGTTTATGCAAAAGTTAACAAGGTACAAATGATCAGAAGCATAGCCAGCGGGGCGGCCATATTGGATTTTGAGTACAAGCTGGGTTCGAGATTCCTTTCAGCTTAAACAGTAGAGATACAATGAAAAAATACAATGAAAATGCATCTTTTAATAATTCAGTGAATATTCATGTTTTTGTCTGCATAACTATTTTTATTTGTACAGTTCCTGAGAAATTAAGTGTCAGTCAGAGACGTTTGAGAGGAACTGGTCTACAGATTCTCAACCAACACACACTCCCTGGGAGAAGATGGTGAGAAAAGTTTGGAGGTGGATTGTCTCAGTTTGCTTTTAAATTTCAAACGAACTGTGGAAGCTTTCCAACCTACTCTGTTATGGACGCCTTGCATCAACTCAAACATCACTAACATTTCCTCTCGTTCATCTGTCCTCCTCAGGTAGGATAAGGTAGACGAAGGGTTTTGAAGATGCATTTGTTCCTCTTCCCTGCACACGTCAACATCATCCAGGGCTCGCTCCTGCTTCTTCAAGGGGGGAAAAAATCTGGGTTTTTCTGATTCACAGGAATTTCAAATAAGATTAAAAATATCCGGCGAATGTGTGCCTTCTTGGATTAAAGCGTGCGGCTGTTGTGTGAGCTGATCAAAGCTTCAAAGAGACCCAGATGTTGATGTCAGACCAAATCCTGTTGGATCGATTCCGTGTTGCAGGGCCTGTTGGCTGCCTGCACAGTTTTGTTTTATAGACGATGAATCTAGAAGCTAAAGTCAGGAACACCTTCCTTCCCTGTCCTGCTCATCCAGATGATTGTAAGCTGGACGCTTTCAGCCTCTTCACGTTTAACATCTAACATTTTAGGAAACAATGATGAATTAAAGAAGCTTGGATTAAATGGGTTGAATCAAACAGTGTTGGGCAAGATTATCGGAAAAATATTTGGCCTTTAATTTGATGTCAGTTTCTTTATTCAGAGCCGAAAATATGTTCATATGTTCATGAGCACCAGTAATAAAGCATATTTTACCAAAAATGTGTTTAACAGAAAATAAGAATATTAAAGGTATCTACATGTTCAAAAAAGGCGAAGGAAGAAGTTAACTTATGTCACCTTCCCCCCTACACATCTAACTTTGATTCTTCAAAATGAGAAAAAATTGATCATTTGAAGTTATTAGGTTAAAGTGAAAACTGATTTCTATGAAATAATGACAAACAGAAATGCAGTGGTTCAAAAAAAGGCAGCCACTAGGGTTGTCACGATCTAAATTTTTTATTGAAATCATTCAAAATTAGGTCAGGACCTCGAGCATCAGAATCCAAAAGGGGATCGTGATCACCTCCTCCCATGTTTACATACTGTAGCAGGGTTCGATTCAGATTTGATTGCACCAAAAGGCAACTGTATTTACTCATAAGAGATTTATTTCCTTTTTCACAAGGAACCGCGCATTGCATTTTCCCTAACAAGTCACTAACCAGTCCTCCTACAACAACGCCACAATAACACCTGGTAACATTTTTAACAGCTGTACAACAATAACAGCATCCCCTGTGAACAGCACACCTCTGCCGAGCACATTAGCTGACGGCAGCTAGCGCCTATTAGCTAAGCTACAGTTAAACCTTGGCTAGGGCAGATGAAGAAAGAAGAAATATATGGCAAGTTGTGTGGTAGGGCGGCACCCTAGCGCTCTCTATTGGCCAGCCGCCACTGCTTGCAGCACAGAATCACAAAACTTATCACACCACAAATCCTTGTTATGAGGAAAACACTTAGAAGGAAACGGTACGGATTGAAGTTTCTACAGGTATGGGCAAAGATGGTGAACTTAAAAAAAAAAGTCCCTGATGGGGATGGACGTACCTGGAGGTCGCAACAAAACTGCTCTGGACTACTTTGTCCTGTGTAAATTGGGGGTTAGAGGGTAACCCATCCAAGGGATTGAATATTTTTATAAGTACTGTCGGGAGTCGGGATGCATCTTTGGAGGGGAAAAAGAAATATCTGGACATAACTGTCCGGTTTATGACCATTAGAGTGATAATTACTATCAAATTAGAAGGAGTGTGAATTATATTTTTCGTTTGACAGTAATAAACATATGTTTAATGTGGTGGCACAACACGGCTTTCAGAAGCAGCAAAAACAGGCGCTAAAATAGCCTATGCAAACATTCGATATTTAGTAAATCACACTGCGCCTGGGACGAATACTTATTTGCGTTTTCTCTTCCCGATATTTTCTTGTCTTCTTACAGAAATGCCCAGATTGCATATTCATCAAGGGCAAACGCACGCATCTTGCTGCGGGTTTAAAAGGCGCAGTCTTACCTGCGCCTGGTTAGTAAATCAGCTGAAGCCTGTTTTTGCAACGCTGACCATTTCGTGCCTGTTTTAACAAGCGCAAACCATTGATAAATCAGGAAGCTTGAAACCGGTAAGGAAGGACTATCCGCTTCCTCTGAGGTGAAATAAAACGTGACAGAGACCCATTTTGTAGGAATCGCCACTGAAAACAGGAAAGACAACTTTCACAGTGGGATTGTGCTCATGCACTACAAGATGAATATATTGTGAGGGTTTTGAACCAAGTGTGATGATGATAGTTAACCTTCCAACTCTGGAACCTGACACCTTCACCCAGATGAAGAGCTTCTCCTCTTCCTCCTTTCAGCAGACACGCAGCTGCTCTGTACCTCGGCGCTAGCCTTAGCAGCAGACTTACTCCTAATTATCCCCACTTCATTTAGCTCGGTAAATAATTAACCCAACATGACTGTGTGAGGTGGCTGATTGAGGGATCTGGTATTGGCTGTGACGTGTGTTTAACACGGTTAGCCTGCATTTACAGTCTCCTCCATCCTCTTTCTCCAGCTAATCGATGCCCTTAAACGGAGCAATCCGATGAGCAGAGAAAAGATGGGAAGTTCACTCAGAAACGGGGGATTTATATACTTTGATTCGAACTAAAATAATAAAAAGGTGAATATTTGACATAACTGAAAAACTATTACAGTAATTCAGGATAAAATAAAGCACATCACTCGGCACATAAAAAATAAAAGATGAGTGAAACAACATGCAGACTTGCTTTATATCTTTTAATAATATCTTCTTTTAATTTTTCTTTAAATTTACCAACTGTTTGACACTTTCTCATGTAATCACTGCAGCCGTTCCATAACTGGAACCCTCTTGCAGAGATACAGTGAGTTTTGGCATTTGTTCTCACATGTTTGTTCCTCTCAAACTGAACCTCCTCCCCCTTAATTGAAAAAAATAATAATAACGTTTTGGTAATCTTTTAATTTTGAACATGGTTTGAAGTATTTATTTTTCTACCGAAGATTTATAGTTCTGTCGTTGAAAAAAAAGACAAGGATGAGGTTTGCTTTCCTTCAGCTCCGTTTGGGTTTTACTCCGCCAATTACAGCCTTTAATTGAATTGATTTCGATAATGAGACTCTGTAATGACACCTCTGTGGGAATGAGTGTGTGTGATGAATGAGCCTCTGCTGCTTTTTTATGGACCCAAATGATTTGTTAAGAGGCGGCCAGCGTTTACAGATGAGGACACACACACGGGCGCGCGGCCGGCTTTTCTGGAAGCGATTTGTCCGAGCTCCAACCCCTTCAGCCTGTTGCAAAATACCCTCCCGGCTATAACACATGAATGTTTGATGACATACAGTTCACTGCACAATACGCTGAACATCCTCCGCCGCTGCTGGTTTCATCCGCCTCGTCATCGGGTCAGGCTTGTCCGCGGCGCTCTGCCCTATCCGTCGGAGTTCGCCTCAAAGTTTTAAGAAGAGGACAGCTATTCTGTTGGGGCAGATAGGTGTAATAGGCTCCCACCTGAACAAAAAAGCCAAAATTAACTTACAAGCCAGCAGAAGACCCTCGCTCTCGTCCTGACCGCAACAACAAAACACATCTCCAGCTCACCAGACGGAGCTGTTGGAAACTCATCATTTTCATTTTTTGGTCCAAATGTTTCAAAATATGTCAGACAAAGATAGCCTGGCCCTGTTGGCTGCTTAATTCATAAATAACCAATAATGTTGGGCCGAAACCAATACCAGTATCGGAAATACTCGCAGATATTGTTAAATACGTAAGCAATCAGGGCTGATGCCGTTCTTATGTTCTGTACTAATTAATTGGTTAACTGATACCAAAAATATGGAAACTCTGCAATAATTTCACAGAAACTGTTTATTTTTGTTGTTTGTTTTTGAAGTTTGTTCCACATAAGGGGAACATAGAAAGTGTTTGGTTCTGATTCTAGGGATGATAAGTAGACTAGAGATGGGAGGAGCCGAGTGGTCTGGGGGGTTGTTATAGTGAAAATAGGTCTTTATCAAACTTTGCTGAAAAATTCTTAGAATTTTAGGCAGACTTTTTAGGTAGACCTGTGAGGACGCTGTTGCAGTAATCAAGTCGACTAAAGATGAACACATGGAGGAGTTTTTCTGCTGCAACATTGGCCCCTTTAATCCTAGAAATGTTCTTCAGGTGACAGAAGGCTGACCTCGTTATTGCCTTTATGTGACCCTGGAGGTTCAGGTCTGATCGTTAGTTCATGGAGACTTCCTTTACCCAAAACTACTTTATCTATCAGTCTGGAAATGGTTAAAAAGTCATTTCTACTCAGTTTTTGTCAAATACTTGAACTCTGGACATAAGTGTGGGTTCCAACTGAACAATGATCCCCAAACACACACCAGAAACAGTTTTGCAAAGAAGAGAGGGCCAAATGGAGGATCTTTGACATCTTTGTGAGTGCTTGTGTGGCAGAAAAAGAACAAAATCAACTGCGGCTATAGAGACGCAACCAACACTTCCAGGCGAGTTAGCGGATGAAACCCAGGATATACAACCCCTTTAACGTCTGAAAGCAGGGAGAGCTTTAGAGAAAACGTAAAATCTCTATTCTAAGTTATTCAAAGCCCCTTTCAGATAAATTTGATTCGTCAGTGTCCTGGCCACAAATTCGTTTCTAAAGCCGACCCTTCACTCATGAAACAGTTCACAGCTTCCAAGATTATGTTGTTTCAAGGAGAGTTAGGCTGATCTCTGTGAAACAGAAAGCAGCGTTTGTGCTAAAAGCGAAGGTCAGACAATCAACACAGTGTGATTCTCATCACCACTGGGTGAGTGCCTAACGGCGAAATCCTCAACGCGACTGCAAAGCTGGGTAAGTCCAGTTTGATCACAGTCCATATTTATATTTTTATGTATGGAAATGTAATCGCTGTTGTACAAGTTATGTTGTCCTGTGGCTTGAGTAATACAGCTGTGTGTGGTCTCTGGTGCAAAACTGAATATCAGCACGTCAGTCAGCAATCCAGTGTTGGAGAAATATGCAGTCATGTAGCAGCTTTAATGATTAAATAAATAAGAAGCAGCTTTCAGGATCAGATTTACAGCAGTGGGCACAGACAGGGTGCTGATAGCGGTTTAGGACATCTGAATCAGATCCGCAAACAAAATAGCGCAGAGGATTTTAAAATGCGCATCTAAATAAATACATGATCACAAACTGTCTGTTGCTGCAGGAATCCAGACTTTCTTTTGAGCGTTCAGGTTTAATCTCACCTGCAATTCATTTTGTTTTTTGACCCCACAGCAGGGGTGAATGATCTGCTCGGCTAAATCCTCCTCCAAACGTGCAAAACAATCAAATTACAGGAAAATCTGCTGTTTCCTGCCACACACTACCATGATGCATTGCGAGAAAACAAACATCGACGTGGCATTAACATCTGTAATATGCAAGAGCCCCAGAAAGGCAAAGTCAGAACAGATCTCTAAGGGGGTAAATTCATTTTTTTATGATTGCATTCAGAAATGCTAAATTCTTTAGACTATTTCAATTCACAAACCAGCTGTCAGGATCTGCATCTAAACCCAGCGGAGGAAATGAATGTCTGTGATTGTATGTACATTACAGAGTAAAAGTCGACATGGTTCACTGAGAATCTGAAGACATAAACAGCGAGCCGGTTTGGCAGCGTGTAATCAGTAGGCATGCATGCATGCAGTGATAGTTACAGTGAATGCCATGAATGCATGCGCACTCTTAAGGTCACAGAGTACATGAAGGATTTCTGGCACAGCAGTATGTTTCTGTGCTGGATTGAAATGGATTTAAAAATCACCTTTATTGTAAAAAAATAAATAAAATTGCTCAACTTTTGTATAAGTGATGGTTTTAGTCCTTTTCATCAAATCTTCCAGAGCTGAACTGCTAAACATCCGACATCTTGTTTTTATTCCTAAACTATGTGGTTAGGGAAATGTCTAATTTGCACAAATACAAAAAAGAATTATTTTGGAAATGAACGATCAAGTTTTATTTATTAGTTATACTTCTAAGTGTTTAAAGTAAAGTTAAAAACAGGATGGATGGCGTAAATGCTTAAAGAAAACATTTATAAGGCATCAACTTTACTAATTAGATCATTGTTCAGAAACATTGAGATCACAGTAGTATAACCGCAGTGCACTTTAACTTGACAATAAATAGATGAATATTATTCAAAAATTTCTATTTAAGGAAAGTTGTATTTTGGGTTCATTTTAAAACTTAAGAAAAAAAAAAAGATTTAAAAAAAGCTAAATGCTACTATGACTCATCTTGCTGTTACGATAGTTTTTATAACATGGTAGTACCTTCTGTATAAAATAAACTATTACACTTCAGTAATTTGTTAGCATATTAGTGAAATCTGTTATTACCTGGTAAGTATTCAAGTTTTCACTCTAGCTGTGAAATTAAAGGGTATTACTAGCATGTAATTAAAGGGAAATAACCTCAGTTAACGTTTAGTTTTTTTTATTATAGCTATCACACTATAAGTCACTTTTAGAAAATTATAACTTGTTTTTTATACTAGGTAAAACGTGGTAATAATTTATGAAACCAGCTGACAATACGGACAGACTGCTGCATACTAGATGCATAAATGAGCGTTATCACAGATCCTTCCTCTCAGCAGCTGTATTTCCCAACTTATTCAATGAGTTGTCTACATCCCTGCAGTTATTAAATTTTTTTTCCATTTCTTATAGTCTGTTTTCATACATGATAAGGGATTTTCCCACCAACTGCCTCAAGCTACTTTCAAGTACAGGTGGGAGATGAGGTCGTCGAAATATCAGAACCACTCCAAAGTGATTTAAGCATGTTTCATTCTTATGAATGGGCAAAGTATTACTTAAACATTTCTAAACATTAACACAGACTGTTTTCAAGTGGCTAGATTGTGTTCTACTCTGGCTAAGTCTGCCTGTACAATTTTATTTATTTTTAAAATATCAATCAAAACTCGAGACAAGTTTTATACTTTTAACTTTTTTAAGTTATAGAATACACCAAAATCTATTTAATTTCAGGAACTGAAAGGAAGAATTCAGGGAAAAGGGTTCTGCGTTTCAAGCTGATCAAACTAAAAATAAAAAGTCATATGTACATATTTCTTTTGTTCTCTTGATTAAAGTTTCCTGAAAAATTCCAAACTGTCTTTAAAACCCTTAATATGCAAGTGGGATTTTTGTGTACTGTTTCACGCCTAATATACATACATGCATATTTTGTACTTTTAAATGATCCTTCTCCGCTGCACATTTGCATATTAAGCCTGAAATGGAAAGTCTGATATCATCGAGGTGAGCATTAAAGAAACAGAGAGGTTTAACAGAGAAATAAACCACAACACACTAATTTTATATCACAAATATGTCACAAAAAAATACTTTCTTCAGCACAAAAAAACATAGCATGGTTTCAGCTTTTACTGAAATATTTTTTCTTCATCCATCGTCCTGAATTTTCCTCAATGGGTTGCAATTCTGGAACACGTGAAGAAGTGATAAAATCATTGCAAAGTCTTCACCTAGGGGCCACTCAGAGACTAAATGAAGTTTAAGGAAAGAAAGAAATTTCTTGCTCAGCAGGTGGGCCAACCTCTTAGTCTTACAAAATAACCGTTGGACTCAGATGTGGGCTTCTGTGAATCTGAAGCCGCATCCTGCATTATTTTCCTCATTTAAATCCCCTCCTTTGGAAAGTCATCAGATGGAAAAGCCAACTGGGGAAAGTGAAAAGCGAGTGGGACCAATAAATATTTAAAGCAGGCAGATTGGGCATTAAATTTATTTGCATTTCAAATGTGTTTGGTAAAACAGGGGGCTTGTTTACAGCTTGTCTGCATGACTGACCACTTGGGATTCTCTCCTCTAAGCATATCCAACAGATGAAGTTAGAGAGATGAAATGGGCTCCTAACCAACAGAAATTGTGGTTGAAACACTTTAAAACAAGAACCTTGCCAAATATTTATCAATATAAAAGTGTTTATTTCAAAGCTTCATTAATATTTTAGTGATACTGTTTTGATTAGTCACAGAGTTGCAAAAAAGGCGGTTCTGCTGAAGTGTGCACACGGCCAACAGAGATATTAATAAATAAAAATGTTGGTGCAGGAGATGTATTGATGTTTCCTCAAGTCGGGATGACATGAATCTGACTAAACACAGATTTATAGTACCAACACCTTCTTATGTCTTGAGAGCTGTTTTCCTTTCATCTGATTAAAAGAGGGAGAGATTAGGATTGAGTATGGATTGGCGTGGTAAGCATAAAGTTCCTGGATGTGTACTACCACCATATTAAAAGCCGCTGTACGCTACGCTATCCCACAATGCAGCGGAAGCCCCAAAATCGTAGAAGAAGGCCGAACGTAAACACCTGGTAAAATGTTTGCCCAGTACGTCCGATTTCATGCCTACTACTCGCCCGTTTGCTATGCAGTATTTACAACATCAGCAGGCGAGTAGTAGCTACAATGTAGCATGTATGAAATTCGGATGCAAAATCAAAATGATCAAAATCAAGTGGCGCATGGTTAGAACGAAGTGTTGCATGGTTAGGATGAAGTTCTGTGTCATTAAAATGGAGGATTGTGTGAATAGAATAAATTAATTCAATTAGGGTCAAAATTAAAATTTAAGCTTTTACTTTTGGAGTCAGTGCCTCAACAGTCAAAGGCCACCAGACGCCATCGGAGTAAACCGCCATTTTGGTGCCCTTCAATAAATCAGTTATCGTTTATACACACTTGACTACCCAAAATCAGCAGCTACATGGCATTATTAAGGTATACTGGCAGAAATACGCAAAAGGAGCAACAATTTAATACTTTTTTTGATAAACCTTGGGTCTAAATGTTTTCAATGGGACATTTTTAGTCCGTGGGGGCAAATGTACGAGTTTTTGTGTAGCTAAGCCGTTTAATTCAAGTAGCTAGGATGAAAACAAGTTAAAAAGAAATTAAACAAATATCCCCTGGCAATAACTGATAAAAAATGTCTCTAGGGTCTGATTTCAATAATCAGAGACTTTCCATCAGCGCTTCCTTGATCGTTTTCTCCATTGTCGTCGATATCTCACATCCTCCAGCTTGACTTGGCTCGCTCAACGTTTCATGAACCCTTTCCACAGTTTGGCATGAGAGACTCTTATGATATCTAAACTCCCACAGCGTTTGCTGGCTGTTCCATAATCTCGCAACCCATTTATCTGCAATCAAACACAGGAGAAGTGAATCTTTCATTATTTGTCTTGTTTAATTTAGATTGTTTAAAAAGTTTGCCTTTGATTGCTGAAGTGAACTCATGTCGGCGTTGTGTTTGTGACAGCAGGAGGTGTTCATTTGGACAAATGGTGTGTCATTCTGACTTTGTTTGGCCTTCATCTCCTCTGACAGATCTAATAAGCACTCAGACCTGCAGCGTGAGAGTAGCCAGAGTCTCCAAAGCAAGTGTTCACGTTGGCTTCAAAGACCCGAGCGGTGGGGGTCCTGTGACCACGGGGCCTTCTGCATGAAAGGACAGTATTACTCACATCACTGACACCGATAATGCACATTATCACTTACAGTCTGTTTGCAGCTCCGTCCACCAACTTGAAATAATAACTGACTGATTAAGTGACTTGCGTCTTTGGACTGTAAATTGCTGCTTTTAAACCTTGACCCTGCTTGAGATCGGCTCGCTTTGAAGGGAACCTTTGATGTGCGTTTGGTCAGAGGAACACACTCAACCTTGAGGCCTGCGTTCTGCCGCAGAGCCATCGCTAATTATCTCGGCAGCAGAAAGGTAAGGCGAGCGGGGAGCGGCGAGCGCACGCAGTCTCATTAAAAGCCGCCGCGGTCGCTCTGATCCGCCCACGTGAAGGACGGGATCGGCGTGATCCCAACACGTGACCGGGCCTCCCCTCCCTCCGCGCCAACACCCTCCTTTCTGTCAGGATTTAACATCCTTGAAAGCTTTTTCACAGAGGACAAAAAAAGATGGAGGCAGAAATCCAAGGAGATGGAGAAGAAAACAGGGATAAAAGCCTGAAACGCTCAAAGCTGGAGGGCGCTCTGGAGGACACATCCTTCCTTGTTCCCTCCGACCCAGCTTCAGATGGGGAACAAGCGGCCCCGGGGCCCTCTCTACTGGCGGGTGGGTGGTTATCACGGGGGGACACGGGGCATTTAGACATCTGTCAGCCGCTAATGAAAGAGTTCAATTTAGTGGAAAATCTAAAACAACCTTGTCTGACGGGCAGGCTGACAGCTTTTAACTCGCAGGGTGCAGCATGTGTGTGTCGGAGTGGATCGGGAGGGGAGGGAGAAATAAAAAAATAAATGACTAAAAAAAGGTGAAAGGAAAGGAAAGTAACTGCTGAGGCAGATGAAAGCAGAGGATGTGTGCAGGCCGTGCAGCAGGGGTCGGGTCTTATGGCTTTAAATCCCTACAGGGGTGCGGCGCATGTTTTCCAACGATAGATGGGTTATGGGAGGGTTAGAGTGTGTGTGTGTGGTAGAAAGGCTTATTTAGAAGGAATAGTGCTATTAAGAGTCGTGGAGATGAACACACCGGGGTCTCCAGGCTACACCCCCCTTCCCTCGACCTTCATTAGCGGGTCATTAGGAAGAACTTAATGCTGCTGTTCTCCAGGAAAACAGACTCATTATTTTTCTACTTTTTATTTATTTTTATAGATTACACTGCGACGGAGGGAAGAGTGGGCTCATCGACTCAGAAAGCACAATGACCAATAATTGCACCGTCTGGAGGATGAAGGAATTCGATGAAAGATGTCTAGAAAACTGCTTTATTACCTGTAAATAAAGAATTTTCTATAAAAACATATAAACAGACTCTAATATTCAATATAAATAGAATATATTCGCCTGTCCACCTTCATACAAACAAACCTTCATGACGTCCCATTCCTAATCTGTAGGTTTAAATATGTTTGCATGATATGCCATAAATGCATGTGTGAGGTCAGACGCTGATGTTGGACAAGTAGGGTGTAACATTCCTGCAATGTCGCAGGCATTTCCATTTATTTGCGGCCCCTGCAACGCACCAAGACGACGAAAAACGACTGCTCCTCTTTGTTAAATCAGAAGAGTCCCCCCCCCCCGAAGCACCCGTGATACATTTATCCACTCATAAAAGCATTTTTTGTTATTGCAGCGATGTGATACCGAAGATGAGAATGCCTCTCGCTGCTCCGTCTCTTCATGGACGTTTCTTTGTGCGCTGGTGCGGTCGTGTTCGATGACGAAGTGGACATCCCCGAACTGTTTCCATAAAGTTAGCAACATTAACTGGCCAGCATGTTTTGGTTTGTATAAAAGGGGCAGAAGCCAACTCCTAATAAACAGCCTCACACCATGATCCTCCTTCCACCAAACTTTCAAGCAGATGCAAAGCAATGAGTAACTGACAGTATCTGAACTTACTTCATGTCCTGTTGGTTTTCTTTTCATTTCTTTAACATATAAAGTACTCTTTAACACATTTCTCCGGCCCTGGTCCAAAGTTTTATGGGACGTTAAGCGAGAGCATCACCGCCACCAACAGAGTTTTAATCAAGATTTGGTCTAAAAATCATCCTAAATACAATCAGGGATCACTTTTTATAATTTTCTAAGCCACACACACAGAAACACGTAAACTCGTAGCATCGGGTGGCAACTATGGTAACAAACAATAATGGGGAAAATAAGCTATTTAATATCAATTAACTCATTTTTAATGCAGGAAAAAATCTAAATTAATCAGGGCTTTCCACATAGACAGACTAGCCAGCAATAATATGAAAGTAGCCAGCTTTTGGGGGGGGGCTGACTGACCATAGTAACAGCACAATGTTCATGTGCATTTATTAACTTCGTCGTAAAAACCAGAATATGTATACAAATAAAATAAAAATACTCTTAAGTAAAATATCTTTCCAACATAAATGATAAACTTAATGGTTTCATTTCTCCATTCTGCTCTTTAATCAACTTCACTGTGTCACTATCTTCCCATTCAGGATCAGAGTCCATGCCCAACTCAAAATATTGCAGCAGCAGCAATATAACACTTGTAGGTGTACATTAAAAAGCCACCATTAAAATAAAAAAATCTGAAAATGTTTTGATTTGAACATTGAATGTCCCTTTTAGGATGAATACAGAATCTTAATACTAAACTTAAACTGACCACTTTTCTTCTTTAAGAAGCCTTCCAGAGTCTGCTGATTGGATTTTCTTTTTGGTGGCATCTTTCTCACACCTCTGGGCAGGAAGAAACCATAAACAAGAGAAGATTAATAATACTTTTTATTATTATTACAACTACTACTATTATGTGACTGGGAGCGCTGCTCTGGCGGCTGCACGCACTTCAGTGACCGGATCAATAAAGTATCTTTGAATTGAATTGAATAATAAGCAGGCTATATTATTTTCTCAGACATTTGCTCAAATATAATATTACTTTACTACTGCTATTATCACTAAATTATTATCATCATTATACAACATATAAAGTAGCAATAAAAACTGATTTGCACAGCTAAAAATAAGTAGTATGGCATCAACGGGCTTTATGTGGTTGTAAATCTCTTACTTTCAGTTCATGACACGTTTACAGTGCAGTGGTGGCTACACAAATAAACAGAAAATAATTCTCCCATATAAACAAACGACAACACACTCTTACGAATCCGTTTGTTTTCACTAATTGAATTGCTTGAAAGGAGGACTGAATTACCAAAATGACGCTCTGCTTCTCGTCTATGACGGCTCCGACAGCCTGGTTTAACAACAACGCCGCCGTGGACTTAGCCTTTACGCATCGTCCATTTAGCTAGACCTGAGTCAAGAGCCCCATGATAACACTGGGTACAACTTAAGCGGGCGGAAGGATATTAGTTCAGTGCGACCGGCCAAAAGTATATTAAAGGACCGGGCGGAGCAGCGGAGTTTGAAAGCTAACCCAGTTCACATAGCATTCTGGCGGAGAATAGAGCCGTGTCACAGCGGGACTCATGCTGAAGTATGAAAGGGAAAATACGATGGGCGTGCTAACGTCGTGCACAGCATTGCGCGGAATCATATCCTGTTTAATAAATTAATAGCCGACTGGACTTCATTGAATAGTCGGCTATATAGCCGGCAGCCGGCGCTTGTGGAAAGCCCTGCTAATGAAAACTTAATTTTTATTTCTTTAAACTGTAATTTAATTACTTCAGAAAAACATACTTATAAAATAGTTATCTAAAAAGTAAAATATCCAATTGATCAAAATTTTAAATATTTGAAACACACATTTAAATCAATAAGCAAAGTTTTAGATCTGTAGTGTTAATTTTCAACGTTTGGGCCAGCTCTGCTCTTCATACTTACACATTCTGACTTAAACAATTATGTAGACATGTAGGTTGAAGCTCAGCATGCTTTCTGGGAGCGTAATGTTATTTTTGGGTGGGGTGGGGGCAGGCCCACAGCATGACGCCACCAAAACAAATTATGCATTGAACAAATTTAATTAATCATGTTGTTTGAGTGTGTGTGTGAGGGAGATCATTGCTCACTGTTCGAGGAAATGTGCGCAGGTTGATTCCCATTTTCAAAATCCCTTTTGTTGGCAACGCAACTGCAGATTCCAGAGGTGGCATTAGATATTTTTGTTCATCATTCACAAAGAAATCAGACGGAACCTATTTTTAACCCTACATTTTTAAAATAATAGCATGGGAGTATCTATTTTAAACCAGCTTAAACAAGCTGAACTGCGAACTACACATAAATGAAACAGTTCTCATTCAGTGGCCTGAATAATCAGTTTCACATCCTCCTCAAGTAGTCAAATAGTAGAATTGCTCCAGATGTTAATTACTATGACGTTTTGGATTTTTCGCAGATGTTGTTCTGGAGGTTTAATCTTCGCTCCACTTCAGCTAAAATGGTGAAATCAGGGAACATTTCTCCAAATGAAGTGATCAGAAGTCGGAAAGACAAACCGTTTTGACAGGGGGAGGAAATCCAGCATTATGAAGCAGTGGTTTCTATGACGCCTCAGTAACTCTTCAGCAACTGGTCAGAGATGTTACTGTGGGGACCGATTTCACTGCTACATGCTCTTCACAACAGTGTGAAAAGTAAAGTTTTTAACCAAGTGCAGCTGCTAGCAGGAGCTACCAGAGTGAAGCACACAATGCTGAGGAAGTAATCCCAAAAAGAGGAGTCACGTCTGTAGCTTAGAAGTTTATCGGCTTTAAAAGGTCAGACGAGAAAAGAAAAGCTCATCTTTTACAAGCGCTTTTGGGAGGAACCAGTAGGGGGAGTGTTAAGCGCTATTTCATCGTCTGTAGGAACACGCGGTCAGCGTCAGCAAAAAATAGTAGGAAAGAAATAAAAAATAGAGGTAATTATGTTTTACATACCGTCTACAAAACTTCTAACGTCTTTTTTTCTGTTATCTGAATATTAACCAGCTAATAATCTCCTATGGTCACCATGTTTATCATATTTCTTTGGCAAAATCCGGTCTGAGTCTGAACTCTGCTCCCTAGCGGGATTCTTCAGTACTACATGCAAAGCCAGTACAAGAAGCAGTTTGCTTCTTGCATCAACGTGAAGTTAAAATACAACTTTACTTTCAGCCTTAGAACATCATTAATATCTACTAGTTTCATAATCATTAAATTCTTTTCATATCATTCACCTGTGTCTGGAAAAAAAACATGATGCAGTCCATATGGCAGTAAAATGGGCTATTTAAAGCACATCTTATAATGTGGATATGAATGGTCTTGTATGAAAAAAAAAAAAAAGAGTACCATTACGTACTGTAATAAAGATATGTTTTTAAAAATAGCGTGATATGAAAATTTTGCCATACCGCACAGCCCTAGTCAACGATTTTTATTTCCCAGTTTATACAATAATATCTTTTGTTGTAAAATGGGAAGTAAACTCCGATGAAGTAAAATCACAGCCAGCGACATTCATTTTGACTCTTGATGTCCGGACCTCTACCGGATATGTGTACTAATCTGTCAGAATGCCTAATGACCTTCTGATTTTTCCATCACCGTTTAAAAAAATACAAATATGGAAAATATTTGGTTAATGTGACCTGGGCCCCATTTGAAGTTCCACTTTGAGGTTTTTTTTATTACTTACCCTGAAAAATGCAACAATAAAATGGATTTTGTTGGTCAAAATGACTAAAAATGTCTTAAAATGGGCAACAAAATGAAACAAATTCAGCAGGTTGTAGTATAATTCCTCATGATTTTGAGCTGCATGTGAAGGTATCATATCTAAGGTATAAAAGGCATGTCTTTAGCCAGCATAAATAGATGTTGCATGGATGAATATCATATCTGCTCACGTGTTATAAGAGGAGTGACAGAAGTTCAGCAGAGCCAGCCCAGGAGGCCGCGCTGGCATCGATAGTTCCTTCCATAAACCACTCACTCTTACGCTTTACTGCTCTCTGTAGAAACAACAGCAAAACCCCCAAAAAATCAGCAGCCAGTCGAGTGTTTCTGCCCCAAACCAACGTGGCTCATGCTCGGCCCTGGCAACACCAAGAGTCCTTTCTGCAGTCTGGGCCCCGTCCAGCTCTCCACTCTGATTGCATCTCCGCCTGTTAGGGCCTTGGGTTTGGAAAGAGAGAGAGCAGGATGGGAGGGAAGAGTGCCAACTCAAACATTGTTCCACAGGCTTTTTACAAGCTCCGAGAGTGGGGGAGTTAATAAGCAGGTATTGGTTTTTAACGGCTGCCCGTTTATTGCTTTGGCCTCGGGCGTGCAGGAGCGCTCCACTCCACCTTTTCTCCCCGTCCACCCGTACATCACCTTTACTAATCTCTGGCTTCGCTCTCGCCCCTCTCTGTGCGCTCTCGTTTTGTTTCTGCGTGAATATAAAGAGCAATTAATCCCGACTCCTCATCAGCCGTCGGCTTTTAGCCCCGCCTCCAACCTTTTCAGCCTCGTCCGATTCGGAAACGAGGGCGAAGCGTTTTCTGAAAAGAAGAAATCAGAAACAGAACAGGCATCGACGCAGCTTTATTATGTTCCAATTGATTCTGTCTAGTGCAGGTATGTTTGCTGCTGATCCTCACGCTCGGGTTTATTCAATTTAAAACCATATCTCCCAGTCAATACGGGACAATCTGACATCCGCGAGTCAGTGTTGTGCGGCTCCGACATGATGAATGCGACGCAGGTTTAATTACGGACATATTGAGCCGTTGATCAGCCTCATCTGGTCCACAGAGGACGGCTTTAATCCTCGACAGGTTTTAAAGGCTTTTATACCTTTCTTTGTTTGTTGCTTTGTGGTAAAAAAGCTCCAGTTTCTACAAGCAACAAGAAGAGCCTTGCTTTACCCTAAGCTTTGTCTTCCAGGCAATAAACAAGCTGTCCTACCTTGCTCTGTGCGGTCCATTAGCCTGCTCAACTGAAACAACCTCGCAGCCAAAGTGTAAAAGCTCCAGAGCGTCTCGATACAAACCTTACAGCTGAAGCATAATTACTGCTCCTTTTAAATACTTGCCATTCCTGTAATTTCTGCCCTACATGTTTTAAAAACCCACATTAAAATTATTCTTTAACCATTTTGAGTAGAGACATGGCTGAGGTCTCTTTGGAAAGCAAACACTCTGTAATTTCTTCCAGACTGTGATTATGTGTCTAAATACTATTGTTACCAAGCAATATGATTTTTAATACGCTAAAAAAAGCTAAAATGTCATGTCCGCCTACTTATTTATTAAGAATGCATGCTTTAAATTGGGTTTTCATATAATGGTGGTGATCTAAAACATACTGTGCATTTAAAGCCTGGGTTATTACCTTTATCCAAACCAAATTTAACAGTAATATTCCAGAAAATTAGTATTATTCACATATTTTTCAAACTACACCTCAAATTATGTTATTGGTGCTCTGTCTATTTACATGCGTTGGTCTTCACTGAATAAAAAACATTCAGAATCATTATTTTCTCTTTTCACATAAACATAAAGTGGTATTTTGACAGATAATGGGTGTTTAGACACGTTTCTGAAGCAGTATATAACTCGTGCGACCTCTGCGTAAACATCTGTGACTTTCTGTATAAGCCTTTTTACACTTACGAGTAACGGTGGGGGAAAAAAACGTACCTAACCCAGGCATGACATAGATCTACATTTAAAGCATTTTGTTGGTTATTCAATGTATCAGAATTGCGCTCCGCCATTGGTTCGGGTACTTCCATGTGAAGGGAAAGCGTGACTTTTCATCCATCAACCATTAGCCGCCTGATGTGAGCCGGAAGAAGATATCCGCATGTTATTGCTCTTTTTGTTTCTCTTGAAGGCGGAAGTGATGTCATTGAAGGCTGAACTTTACGTATTGTAGTACATTTTCTGTTTTTTTTTTTACTGTCTATCACACTTATTGTTTACCCGGACTGATCACTTTATTGGAGGACTTTAATCGGATCTTTATGGATGTAAAAGGATCATTTTTGTCCAAGACGGATTGGTTTAGTCACATTAATTGGACTATTAAGGGGTAAATTGCACTTTTTTTTCTCTTTCTGGTGCGGTAGGTAAAAGAGCCTTCAATTATAATTTTTTCCTTGATTGGACAACATAACTGTAATCATAAGACTCTTGGCTTTCCAATGATATAATCTATGTATAGATTCTTAGAAGTTAGAAACCAGAAATTGGGTGGAATTAAAAGTGAAAGTGGGTTGAGCCCGCATTGGGATCTAAGGTATCTCCAGTTTATTTGAAATATGAATATGTCTCTTCCTCAGTGATTCCTGATTTCCGTCTCTGCTGGTTTTACCATCTCATCTTTAACCAATGATTGCTTTTCAGGTTTAGAGGAATGGAGCTCTAACCCAGTTTCTGCAGAGACTGGGTGTCTTTTTCCCATTTTCCAACTCATGAAGTTTCATCATGAAGCTGATGCAGAACAGCGGAGCTGCATCCTGGGTGCACAAAGGAGCGTCATCACAGATCCTTCTTTCAGCAACAAACAAACTCATTAAGTGTTTAAAGTCTCCTGATAGTTGCACAGACTTTTATTAATACTTTTGTAAATCACTTGTTGCAGAAATATACTTTTTTTTTAAAGCAACTCTATTCAGTTGCACTTTTTTTATCAAAATATGCTATTTTTACCTCTTATTTTTGTCATCCCTCATTTATTGTAAAAATGCATTTTCTCTACAATCTTATCTCTATTGATATACTTGAATTTTTCCGCAACAAAATACATTTCTATTCTTTTTCTGGAGACAGCCTCCTGGCTTTATCAATAAGGTTAGTATTAGCAACAGCAAAAAACTTTGACGTCTAATTAGCACCAACATCAGCATTGAAGGTTATTTTGCCCCATGTTGGGAATAAACTGGACAAAATGGTGTCTCTGCTCTGGTTTTTCATTGTTGACCAAAAAAACAGCAACAATTTAGTGTTGTTGATTTATCTTTACTCACTTTTTGCCTTCGAATTATCATGAAACGTAAGAATACTTCTTAGATGGTCAATGTTACACTCTTAAGAACTCATTATGGCATAGATATCGTATAGCTTATAACTGGGATGGCCTTCAATAAAACTGCAACCTGAACCCTGTTGATAATGTGTGAACTATAGTTTAAAACCCCAGGAACGTTTGATATTTCTGGCCAGGTGAGCAGCCATGACTAAAGATCAGGAAATAAACCCTAAACACTATCAAATATTTTATTGAATTTTATACTATATCGTTATAGGGATGGATTTTAACGTCTTCATTATAAAATGTTTAATATAAAATAAAAATGTCTTTAATAAACACCAGAAATGTTGCAAAAACTGATTTAAACTTCAAGGAATACAGCATAACAGCCTGATTTTATAGATTTACACAGTTTGGTGAAAGTAATGCGTTATGGAAATGATCCAAAAGCTTCAGTGTTATTGCATAAATCTGTACATTTCTCCCGGCGGTGTGAAAGCAAAGCTTCAGCAGGTTCTGGGTTTACCTGACATGAACAACCAGCAGCTGCAGGAGAGACATGCTTGTGTAGGAGGGATGACCAGAGAGGATAGAGAAAGAAAACGGTATTAGAGGCGGAAGAAGGCGATTTCATGTTCCTATAATCCTAAACCTGCTGCTGTCTCCGGCCCCGGGGCGGTTTTCACTCCTCCAGCCGTGGATCACCGGACGGATCAACAGACTCAGTTTAACCCTCTTATTCCACTCGCAATTAACACGGTTGCTCCAAGCAAAGGAAGCGTCCGGATTCTGGTTCCAGCGAGCGGAATATGAGGGATTCCCAGCTTCCATCCTGTCCTGCCCGGGAGGCCGATCCAAGGATCCCGCTGAAGGCAGCGCGGCGACGCAGAGGCAGCCAACAACCTGAGCAGAAAGGATCGCGAAATATCCTCCCAGGGGTGGGGAGTGGGAGCAGGGAGCAGCTTCCTCCTCCTATCAACTTATTCTAACGCATTTTAGCTTGAAATAAAAGAACAATGACGGCTGGGAAACCTTCATACTACGATATCAGGATATACTGTGCTAAAACAAAAATTGTATGCTGATTCCATCAACAATAAAACAAAGCAAAAAAAGAAAAATAAAGAAAAATTATACCCAACACTACTGACCACGCCCCAATTCTGATCAGGCCCCAATTTTGACCACGCCCCAATTTTGACCAATTCTGACTTTGTTGCCATTAAATCGTGCTTTAGGTCATTTTATGCCCAGCCTTCTCCAGCTGAAGGACGCCTTATGTAGACCAAGTGTTTCAAGCTGAGCCTTCCAATAAATATTTGACATAAAAAAAAAAATTTGTTCTTTGAACCAACTGCGTATTTATGTTTTTAAAACTACTAATCAAATGAAATTTTAGCTTCATAAACCACTGGACTGGAAAATGAGATATAGATGTCCATAGTTTTTTTTTGTTGCCCTATTCATTTCGTTTGCAAATATTTGTGGTGGCCACGCCCTCAGACTGTGACACCCTGGATAGTGGGTCGTATTGCCCATATCTAAAGCTAGCACTTAACGGAAGCATTTAACTGCCACAGCAATTAGATTATTACAGGTGCAGAAACTTGTTTCTTGTTTTAACAGAGTACAAATGCGCAAAACGAGATTTTTTATCTCATTTAAACCAAAATATTTTCTAGTTTGAGCGAGAAACCTTCTTGTAATCAGACACCACCCTGGTACTTCTTCCTAGGCTGATTAACTGTCCCCTTTTTCTTGGACTGGTCCACTTTTTATGTTCTGTCCGGGGGGGGGGGGGGGGGGGGTGGGGATAAAATGCCCAGGTTTTAATTATTTTTAACTCCTTAGCAAGTGGAGAATTATTGCCGTTATTGAACCCCATGGCGTATGTAAACATGTTTTGGCTCTCTGCAAAGATAGCACCCTCTAGTTTCCACCTTAGGAGTCACAATCACTGTTGGTATGACCGATAAATAAAAAAAAAAAATGTCTTTGTCCTAAATTTTTGTGTGAAAAATAAGGTGTCCATAGCAACAGTAGGTAGGTGGGGACTGAAACACACTATGTGCCAACAAAATAACTTGTTTACTACTCAAATTTCAAATTTGAAAAGTATATCTGTAAAATTATTTTTTTTACGTGGGTATGTCTAGCTTTGTCCCAGGATTGGTACGTCTGCATGGTAAGGGGCTAGGGGGACGGATAAGAATATGTATATTGACTGGAATATAACAGCCTTTCTGACGTACTCCCCAAGCTGCTGCCTAGTGCTTTTAACTTTTATTAATATATATATAAAAACAACGATTATTGTTTGATGTTTGTCCATTATGACTTAAAAACTAAACTTTTATTGTCACTAGATCTAGACGCATATTACGATAAAACGTTTTTTACGTGTATTGGCATTGTCTGATAAGGTTGCTGCGTTGGCTTATTATTGAAAACTGTGCACTTTATTATGCTGCTTACTTGTTTCTACTGTGTGCAAATGTGTAATTATTTTATTTATGCCTAAATATTTATTTTCAGAATTTTAATTACACTTCTTTTCAGCAATTAATTCATTTTTTACTTGTTCTAACTGAAATGTTTTTATATTTAGTAAATATTTTTGACTGGTTCTACCTCACCTAAGTTAACTATTTGCGAAATATTGTTTTAAAGTTCAGTAAATGTTAAATTCGGACTTGAAACATTTGTCATCATCTTTGTTTTCAAGATTTAAATTGAAGGAGCAGAATATCGGTTCAAGAAAATCGTCTGCCCGTCTCGGTTGGCTGATGAACAACAACAACAACAAAAAAATCGGTACTGGCATTGGTAGATCCCTAATTGTCCTGGTAAATTCTCTAATTTGGAAGAGTAGTTATTTCAAATAAAAATTAGTTTCCAAAGATGCTTGTGTGTACTTCTGAGAGTCTATCTGCAGTCAAAAAATGGTGATCCTGTCTGACATAACAAATATCTGTGATTTAAATGGGACAAATCTGAGTAAATAAAGGAAACTGAAATCAAATGATCATGTAGAGAGTGAGAAGATTTTAGAAAACAGGCAGAAAAGTCGTGTATAAAGCAACCAGGAGCCCAATAACAGTGATTCCCAGGAAGTGGGTCCAGTCCCTCCTGGTTTTTCCCTTTGGATGGCTAAACATCCCTGAACGCCGCGGTAGAAAGTTTAACTTTCATCTCTGCAGGCCCGTGTAAGCAATAAAGAGAACATATTACATCTCTGCTTCCTGCGGCTCCGCCAAAACAAATCCTGGACTTTCTAATGTTATTATCCAGCTGGGAGACACCTTCAGCACGGCTTCAAGCTCCACGCCATACACGGTGTGTTTCCCTGGAAGAACAATGGATGCAAACAGGAGTATTTGTTTCCAACAAACTCCCACCGGGTCCCTTCAGCATCTGCTTATCAATGCAGAGGCTTCTCTCGCTAACTCCCTGCGACAGTCTGCTGCTCACCTGCTCGCGCTCTCGGTCACTCACGGCTGCTAAATGCGGCGCGGCAGCGTGGAGGTAATCTCACAGACACATGCAGGCCGGGGGCGCGCTCGCCTCAGGGCGCCGCTGTGAGTGTGTGATTAGAGCGAAAGGTGGGAAGAGCAGAAGCCAAGACACAAATACTCACCCCTGTTAAGGTCTTTATGTTATGCAGTGCATTCTGGGCTTCAAGGGCAGCTTTCCTTGTGTAAAACGTGACAAAACAGCAGCCTGGAGAGAAAGAGAGGAAACAGAGAGAGAAGAGGGATCAGCAGGAGAAGCAACAAAGAGCATCTTCTATATTCGTCTGCTTGGCATCACCTTTCGACACCTGCAGATGTTGAGTGAATGCTAACAACACAACGTGCAACGCGGAGGTGAGGAGACGGCGTTTGGATTCGTTTCAAAGCTTGATGACTTCAGTAAAGAGGAAGTGGCACGTGGGGAGACGCTTGAACAAAGACACAGAATGAAATGAAGAGAAGCGGTGGAGGAGCCGTTTTCCCCCTCATTAATCCAGCAGTAATCAGGGAAAAGTTGGAGGGAAGCAGCCGGGAATTAATTCACCGCTCTGCAATGATTTACAGGTTCATTACATACATGTTGCAGTGAAAGCCAGAACGTAGAGAACATCTACAACGTTCAGTTTGATCCGTTTGACCCTCAAATCACAAAAAATAACTCAACGCTGAGTTTAGCTACTGATTACCCATCATCACTCAGCTGTTTCTGAATCTCAACCATCACCGACCTGAAGTGAGCTCAAAAACAGAAAATAAATAATCGGGGCTAATTTGAAATAACCTCGGTTAATTCATCCCACCAGTTCAGTCTAAGCTGATTCGGTTCACCTAACGAATCTCAGGTGAGTTCAACCCAGGCTCATGTGTATCAGCGCTACATTAAAAGCAGCTCCTGTTAATCGATGCTGGATAAGAGAGAATAGAAGGAAAGGAAAGAGGCGCGTTCTTCTCCCAGTCTGAGAAAGACTTATTAATGCAGCCTATGAGCATCATATTTACATCATACCAATAAGGGTATTAAATGTTGCTTCACGGACGGTTTAGAGTGTGACACCGTGAGTGCTGAGAATAAATCATATTACCTGGTTGGGTAGAGCAAGATAATTTGGAGTCTGTTGTTAATTATTAAAACCAGAATATAACATAACAGAATATAGCTGAATGGTTAAATTCAATTCAATTTTCAATTCAGTTTATTTATATAGCGCCGTTTCACAACAGATGTCATCTCAAGGCACTTTAAAAGAAGAGTTATTACAATACAATGTTTAATGTTTAATTTAGAAATTAGAGAACCACAGAAGATTGCGTCGTGTAATTCTCAGCAATCCCTCACAAATGTGTTAGAACATGATGTAAGTAAGGATAAACAAATATTTAACAACTAAATAAAAAAGGTTTTAAGTCTTTAAAATAAAAAAGTCACATTAAGACAGTATTTTATTTTATATGTGATTTTTTTTAACCTTTTTTCAAGATACTATGAGGTTATTTTAACACATTTAGATGGAACATATAGATTTAGTGGCTCCATTTAAGAAAAAAAGTGATTTATTTGTAATTATTAATAATGTTTGGTGTCAGGAGTGACACGGGTGGAACAATATGTGGTCTGAATGGTATCACCTTAAGATGAAACTGAAAAGAAATATTGGCACTGAAAATAAAAATGGGAAAAAAATTGAAAAATATAATTGTAATTTGAAATCTTACTTTTGAATCTGAAACATAGTGAAAAGTTTCTGTATTGAAACTGAAACAAAAATTGGAAGAGGAAACAAAAATTCAATGAAACTGAAAAGGTATGCATAAAATAATTTTACTCAAATACAATCAAGTTTTCACACTTTCTTCTTTTTTTTTAATGCCAATCTTTTTTAAGTGCTGCTGCTTTTCAGTTTCATTGAGCTGATATTTTGCTGTCTATTTAAACCTAAACAATGGAAGATTTAGTATAAAGTTACAATTATATTTTTCAACTGCAATTTTTATCTTCAGTGCCAATATTTCTTTTCAGTTTCATCTTAAGCTGATATCATTCTGACCCCATAGAATAAAACAACAACAAAAAAAGATTGTGACAGCAAGGAAAAATTAAATAAATGTCGTGTTCTTCAAAGTGGTAAAAGTACAATCTAATTCAAACTACATTTTAAAAAGAAAGAATCTATATTGCATATTTT
The DNA here is from genome assembly GCA_028564705.1 of Apricaphanius iberus. Taxonomy (NCBI): domain Eukaryota; kingdom Metazoa; phylum Chordata; class Actinopteri; order Cyprinodontiformes; family Aphaniidae; genus Apricaphanius; species Apricaphanius iberus. Next base: position 534,212 of record JAPXFQ010002006.1, read on the forward strand.
CTCCACCAGTAAAGCTGCAGCTGCTGCAACCGATTAAATAACTTCATATTGGATGGTGGGTGTGGTGAGGGAGAGAACAGCAGCAGAATACCAGCCCTGCACTGTGACATCACATGGATCATCCAATCAGATTCAAGCTAAAATAAGCCTCGCAGTTAGCCTGCCACAAGCAGGCTAGTCCAACAGCATGTGTTGCCCTGGTGAATGGGTGGGGCTTCTGAACCGATTCTGGTGAAATTGGTAGAGGTAAAAATGGTCCATGTTTTTTTTTTAATTAAAATGCTCATTAAATCACAGCTTGTCATGTGGAAAATCTTTATATTATTCTATAATACATTATTATTTATATTAAATCAGACATTTGAAAGTTTAAAATAATTTAATTAAAATGCACCAATAAATTATAAGCAATATTTAGAAAATATTGATATTATTTTCATATAATAATTTTAATATACATTTATTATTAATGTTAACATTAATTTATACAAACAAATTATTATCATCATCATAAAAATATTATCATTTTAATATTTATAAAAAATTAAGATGATTATTATTGACAGTAAAACATGGGACCATTTCCCATCGTTAGTTTTCTGTTTCCATACTCACGTCTACAAAGTTACCCAGTTGGTGGTGTGCTTAAACCAATAAATTTCCTCAAACGTAGATATTAACAGCCTCATCTAAAAAGTTTAACAACTAAAAATAAAACAAGATCAGTAGAAGGGAATTTTCTTGCTCACCTTCTGCTCCGTTTGTTTCATTTGGTGTCATTCTTGACTTGCGGAACCCCAAACCTCAACAAAACCATTTCTGCACCAAAATGCCTCAAAAACCCATAAGTAAAAGCAGTGAAATAAATGCCAAGCAGGGCAGCATTTCTGCTTTTATTATGAAGGTTCTGTATGTCCCTGCAGAGTGGAAGAGAAAAACTGCAGCCTGGCTCTGCAGAAATCTGCACATTCATGTAAAAGAGCAAGACAGAACATTTAGGCCAGACGAAGGTGTGTCTGTCTGCCGTTTCTCTTATGCAAACATCGGCTGCACATTGATCTGGGTCAGGAAACGTCTGCCAAAGCGGAGATTCTTACATCTGAAAACAATTAATAAAAAGATCTGATGGGCTCTCCTGAGTCCAGACTGCGCATTTTGCATTATGCTGCGTGTTTAAAGAAAGCAGCAGAGAACACATTAGCTGACTGTGGCAACATTTAGGCTTGGACATTATGCTGCATGAAACATGAGCCGGCTTTATTGAGGTAAATATCCCATTATTATGCGGCAGCCACAGGTGAGCCGCTGCTCTGGCCGACTGCTGCACGTTTGGAGCCGCTGCCTCCAGTTTTTTTTGCCCATCTGTTAATTTCGACGTGTATTTATTTGTCCAGCGGTGAGCAGAGAGCACCATTGTTTACATCTGCTTTGTTGTCCTCTCCCTTCTGCTCCCGACACAAATCAAATCAGTGGGACTGAGGCGGACCCGTTTGTGGGTTTTTGTTGCCTGTATCACAGGCGTCAGCCCCCGTGACACTCGCCCCCGGTGCATCTCAGTGAAACCCAACAGTGAGCATCTGGAGCAGGTTTAGCAGAGGTCCCAGAGTCCCTTTGATGAGGCTGGGAGCGTAATGGATCTGAATTCCTGCAGAGTCCTCGGGGTGCCGGTGCTGTTGAATAGCTGGCCCCTAGCCTAGCATCAGCGACGTGATTGGTGTTGTGATCTGGATGGCGCGGCGCCTGTGTATCAGCAGGGATAACACTCGGCTTAGTGTCTGCTTCCATGACAAACCGCGCGAGCGATAAGCCCCGAGAGCAACGTGTCACGTCATCACCGAGAGGTTGCCATCAATCCGTAAGATACAGGAGGAAAAGTTCATGTTTCTGGGTATAAATTATAAGCGCATCCATGAGAAAGTTGCTTATTTCAGTCACTTAAACATATCGATTTATAACGCAGAGGGTGTAAGATTGTGTGTGTAACTCATAACAGGGGCAAAGAGCAGTTTTCAGACGAGGACACAGTCAGTTATGAGGCATCTTAGGAAAAAAAGGGGGGAATAAATGTCATTCATTAGAGAGTTAAATGTTGAATATAGAATGTTTTCATAAAAAGCTACATTTTGAAAGGAAAGTACATTTCCTTAAGAAATTATATTTGAATTAAAATATACAATAATATGTACATTTAAAATGGAACAACAATTACGTTATGTTTGCATCTACCAGCCAGTAGCGACTGTATATTGGACGATACTGTCTCTATAATCCAACTATATGATCGGCACAGCTTGGCTGGTACTGGGATAAATGACAAAGTCAATAAGTCCAGCAGCTGTTTCAGAGTCCCAGAGATAACGTTATCCATCCAGAAACTACAGTAGTTTTAGGAGAAGCCTGCACTAGATGGACACACAGAAAACATTTCTACGGCATCAAACACACAGACACAGACTTTCCTCCTGGATCGGTAAGCTAACTCAGTAGCTAACGAGGCAGTTTTTGATGGAGGAGCTCTGGGAAAGTACATAAAATGGTATGGTATCATGTATAGCAGTAAGATGACAAATGATCCATCAATTCCACTTTTGTATGGTTTAAAAATAACTAAATGAAGGTTATGTAGTGGCCTAGTCAAAGCCTAAACTTGAAGGGGCCATTTCTGCTGGAAAAACGGCTTTAAATGGTCATCATCCTGTACGGTTGGTGCAAAACGAGTGCTATTCAGGGGGGGAAACCCCAAGTGTTGCCTCGATTCTGCTCCTTAGAACTATTATTATTCCAATAACACCTGTGTTCACGCTTCAGCCCCCGCTGGGCCATCTGCACTTCCAATAAACAGAGTGAGTGTTAGCCGCTAGCCACGAATTACAATTCCAATCGAGTCATCTGCAGACCCTTTAAATCGGAGGGTTAGCTTTTGGTGTTAGCATTAGCGATTCTGAAGGCATATAACATACGGGTGGGGGTGGATGGAGCACTAGCCGGCGCGTGTTGTGATTCGCAAGGAGTAGCCGGCGCCTGGGAGCCATGCAGCATGTGGCGGATCGTCCCAGGTGGTGCGCTGTCAGGACGAGGATCAAAGAGCAGAGGAGTGGACCTCACACACACATTTACACACCCACCATACACCCGGGTGTGCCAGCTCCACCTGTTTAACAGTCAGCACACTCACTGGCGGAGAAAAAAAAAAAAAACCCTGACAACCTGCCGTAAGCCGAAGAGTGACACACTTAAGAGTCTGTCTGTGAGAACGCGCCGCATTTACACAAATGCTCTTTAAAAGCGCTAGAAAATGTGCTGCAGACCGGCATAAATACTTCTTCTGGCGTTTTTTTGTGAGTCTTTTCTCAAAGCACAAACATTTACTCTGAGCGCCGAGATCCGCTCTGCTTGAGTTGCTGAAGAGGGACTCTCGAAAAATACACACCAGAGACGTTCACACGCAAACTCCAGGAGAGGCTAAGAAAAATCTATTAGAGGCTGGTGTGTGTGTGTGTGTGTGAGAGAATAACAGGAAGAGGAGCTGAGAGGACAAGAGGAAGAAGGGCAGAAGGGGTGCAACACAGAAGAAAAAGGACAGGAGGAGGAAGAGGTTGTGAACAGAATGAAGAGCAGAGGAGGGAGATGCCGGTTCATAAATGCTTCATGGATGCTGAAAGGAGGCCTTTGACTGAGTGCAGATCCATGCCCCCTCCTCCTCCACCCTGTTTCTGTCAACACATCTAGCCTCTGAAACAACAGGTCGGCTCCAAACAGCAGAGCAGCGGAGGGGGAGGGATCCCGGTGGGTCAACTCTTCCTCATATGTCAGCTTTTATTCTAAATCAGCGTCCGCTGCTCCAGAGCCGCCGTCCTGCAGCCACGAGTGGCATAAAAACAACCCAGTTGGTATTCTGGTTCTGAATAAAAACTGCAGAAGCCTGGAAGGACGACATCCTGCAATTTTTGATTCATGTCTGATTACCAAAATATTCTTTGATCCTTGTCCTTTTTTTATATTTAGGTCAAATTTGACACCATCTTGAAATATTTCCTCTATGTTTATGTTATTACTGTAGAGAAGTAATAAAAAGCAAGCAATGTTACAGGAATATTTGTCTCTACTTCAGATTAAATGAATTACTCCCTATATTAGTAAGTAGGACAGGTATAGTGTTCTCATCAGAGATGGCGGACACCGAGGCGCTTCACTTCATGCGATCAACGACATGGAGGCTGAGTTCATGTTGATTAGAGATAAAACACTGAGTGCTAAATACTATTTGAAGGTAAGAACCATTTTTTTCCCAAACTGGATCTTATTTTCTTATCAAATATTACGCTCATTTACAAACTCAGACAAGTTTGAAGCCACTTGGAGTCGTTTGGGAGAAGTTTATATCCAGTTTGGGGAGGAGATTTACTGCCTGTAATAAGGCATTTTCTGCCCCAAAACTCCTTCATTTAGGAAAGGCAATTTTATTTGTATAGCACACTTTCAACACAAGGCAATTCAAGGTGCTTTACGTGATTAAAATTGGAACACAGCATAAATCAATTTGATGATCAAAATATAAGAACGCAATTACAATAAGACAATAATCAAGACAATACAACAATGTAAGGACAAGCAGGTAAAAACACAGTTTTTATTCACTAACTGATATCGCTTCATTTAATAAAGTTTTGCTATGAATAGTTAGCGATATAACCCTGTGAGTTATAAACCCCCTGGATCTAAACTTCTCCTGAATGACTTCAAGTGGCTCAAAACTTGTCTGGGTGAGTAAGTGAATGGAATATTTGATAAAAATAAGGTCCAGGTTGGAAAAAAAAACATTTTTTTTCCTTTAATAGAGACATTAAAAGGTCAGCCTCTCAATAACGCATTGTCTGCCACAAAACTCCTACATTTTACCAATATTTTGTTATGATTAACTATTCCCTGGGAGTTTGGAGCGTCTCTGTGGTGCTTTGTTGTTCTCCTCTTGGGTGTTTTACAGCCGTTTATTCTGCTGTTCTTCATCCCTGCTGTAGTCCGATCAGGACTTTCACTCTGTGCTCTACGGTGGTCGGTTGGACAGAACTTGCTACTAAAGGTATCAACATGCACTGTAAAAGGAATAACCTCACTCAAACTAAAAAAATGTACGTACCATTTTCACATCTAAAATATTCGACTTCACAGAGTCTAAATTGAGTCAACTAATATGAGCTGACTCTTTTACATTAATATAAACCATATTACTGTACTTAACCGAACCTTAATTCTTTGCCTTGATCCAATTAAATTTCTTCACATATAACCGTATTTTGCTTATTGAAACAAACTAATATTTCCAAATTTAACCAGTCTAATGTATTTAGATTGAACCAAACTAACAATTATATTTCCATTGACACAAGTTAATTCATTTACACATAAACAAACCATATTTTTCACTATAACTAATACAAATAACTTGTATTTCATATAATAAACAAGATAATTGGCCAACATATTACATTAAATGCATTTTTTAATCTTGGCACAGGAATAAGAACAGGCTAGCAACTATACTAAAAGATACAAAGGTTTACATTTGTTCTGTGTTTCATATAGCACTTAACCCAATGCAATTTTAGAATTAGAAGGCACAAAATGACAGTCTGATAAACACAGTGCAAACCAATTATATTACCTCCAACACCTCAACAGTAGACTGGCACAGCAATGTCATTCCCCTGAATGAGCTCCTCACTCATGGTGCCAACTACAACATTACATTTAAAGTCAAGAGACAATCAGAATGCCGTAAACACCTAAAACAAAAGAAAAAAAGCCGAAAACATGGTTACCCACAATGCACCCCGCACACTACTGGTCCCACAATAATTCATTTGACTCAAACTAAAAATATTACCTGCAGGTCATGAAGAAAAAAGAATTGAGAGAAATCAAAAACTTTGTTTTGGGTCCTTTGAACAGATATTTAGTTCAGTATAAATCCAACTTGATGTCTTCAAATGCAAAAAATGAGTTTTAGTATCAAATCAATAATTTGATCTTGTTTTAAAGGGCGGTTATTAATTTGAATGAAAAACAGCATGTAACACATTTTTCAGTGTGGTTCGTGTTGGTGTGTTTTCAATTTGCACTAACCAAATGACCAGTTGGACTAACTTCAGCTTCCTCAGCTTAGCTTTCTGCAACCTGATCAGTCCTGGTATTGAGGTCATTGAATATTTGCAATTTGGAATAAACTTGTGATTCATAACAAAAAAAAATTGTGAAATAAGGGAGATAATGTCTTATTTAGAAGCTGCACTTTGGCTGCCCAGACAACTCTCATTATTTTTGACATACGCTGATCACCAATGGATCTAAAAATCTCTTGAAGGACGTCCAGTTGCTCCAAACTTGGTTGAATTAGTAAATAATATAATTCAGGGTAAAAAAAACAATACTTGTAATTAGCGCTGTGCGATATGACGAAATACATCTTCAGTACGATAGAAAACATCTATCATTTTATATGAATCTCTATTGTTTAAGCCATGATAGGGTTTTACGGCAGTAAATTATGTCAAAATGCACCTGCGCTGCAATACATGAAAAAACAGGGAGGAAAATGGTAACCAACACATTTCAGACCAGGAATCTAAACAAGTTTATCAGACAACCCAAAGTTGGTCTCCCTGCGTGTCTGCACTCCCCTCCTGACGTGCAGCTTGAACAGAAAAAAAGTGTCTCTCAGAATGAACGACGCCGGCTCTAAAAGCCGTTTCGTTTGATAGCAACACATCAGTGGTGTGCTACGGCGTCTGTATCTGGAGTTTATCAGAACTTACGCCACGACTCGACTCAAGTTTTGCTCTTTGACTCTCTCTGTATCGTTGTCATAGTTCTAATAAAATAAATGTGTAGTGTTGGAGTTCAATGGTCGGACCGGAGCTCGTAAACTTAACAACTTTTGTCTGATCTGCGCCGGTCCAAATGGCATCAATAACCATAATTTGACTATTTTCCTAATCCTACTATTTGGGAACCAGAGCCTAAACCTAACGTGATCCATCTGTTTAACATTTATGAGCAGCAGTCGCATCGCATGTGGATGGAGTCAGAACACATTTCGAGGGTGGAACACATACCGACGTAACACCCCGATTTTACATAGGAGACGGACAGATAGTGAAACAAATAAATATGAGAGGGTGAATGAGGACAAAGAAAAAAAAATGCTGGGGCCAAAACGTGCTGTAAAATTAAGAAAATGAGAGACAGCAGCTATTACGGCAAAAATTGGAAGCTTTTCAAATAATGTGTTTAATTCAAAGGCAGAGTGTAGCCGCTCTCCTGGAAGGAGATCATTACATGATGAGTCTGGGTGGTGTTATTGTCATCTATCGTTTAAAACTGCATCTCCACATTGTACATTATTATAAACTATTCATGAAATAAATTAAAAGAAAAATTGCTATATCGTGAAGTATATCGTTATCGGGATATAAAACTGTTGCCAATCGCTCAGCCCTGCTTGTAATTTAAGGGTTTGTATTAGAAGGGTTGGGGAGTGCTTGGATGATGCTGCCCTCCGTATTGGTCAATATGCTTTAAGTCATGTTTTGTTTAAGAAGAAACTATGTTTTAAATTCACAGCTTGATACGACACTAACTTGAATTCAGGTGCGTTCCGTTTCCACTGATCTAACTTCAGATGTTTCTGCAACTCGATTTCAGCCCACCTGTGATAAATCAGACTGACTGAACACGATTTAGGATGAAACACTCGTCTATAGAAGGTCCCACTGGTCAATGAAGGGATCAGATTGAGTTAAAAAGCAAATTTAATGGAAGATATGAAAACATTTCTGCAGCAGTGAACATCCCTAAAACCAATGAGCCACTGGGACTCGACATTTTTCTTAGACACAATCAAGAACCCAACGGACATCCAGGTGGAGCTCAGTGGAAACAAACAAGAAGGTTAACCCTTGCTCTAGGATTCCACAGGGGCTGAGCTCCTTCATCGGGATGTGGTCCATGATGGGAGGAAAACCAGCAGCACCAGCAGGAACAGCTATTATCTCTGAGCATCTCAGGCTTCAGACCTACATGTTCACATTTCTGTAAAACACCCAAACGGGTTTTTATGTGTATTTTCACTTCAAATCACGGCAAATTGTGAAAAGAAGAGCAGCTTCCGCCCTTTAGTGTGACTTCCTCTGTATGATTAAGTCATTATGGAAGGATTTTCTAATTGCTAATTTAACAGATAAGACCCCAGCGTCCCCTGCCACACAGCAGGAGGTGGGGTCATCTCAGCTGATGCAGCAGCTAATCTTTACCACTTTAATTAATCCGAGTCCCGTTTGGACCACTGTCTGTGCTGGACTGCAAAGTCCAGTTTCCCTTGGTTCATTCTGGGTGTTTTTGGTTGTTTTGCTACACGGTCTTTGTAAAAAGAGAGTGCATAACCATTCAATTCTGGGATAACAAGACACAATTTATAAATATCCTAATCTGACTATTTCTGACCCAAAGGTGGTTCTACATGGCACATGTAAAACCTGACAGTCCTCGAGAGCTACTATCCTGCACTTTTAGATTCGTTTTCTGTTCATCACACCTGAACCAAATGAATGACCTGTTAACAGGCCTCAGCAGAGTTGAATGAGGGGATGCATGTAAAAGATGCAGCATAGTAGCTCTGGAGAATTGGACAACACCAACCCTGGTGTAGTAGCTTCGAAAAGCTGCAACATGAAGAGTATTCTTTGTCTTTAAGTTGTAAGAAATTGAAATTAAGTTAAAAAGCACAAAATATCTCGCCGAGGTCCACTCTGCAGGTGTCAGGCTTGGCTTTTATCATTACTTTCTCACCCACAGCCACTGAGGACGGTAAAGCTAAAAAAACAACTTCATGCAAACCACTGATTCATCCCAGAAGAAAAATCAGGAAGCTCTCTGCACGATTGATGGGTAACTGCCATTTTTTCCAGCCCTTTATCTAACCCCAGTTGACCCAGTGAAATGCAAACCTGGTGTTCGTACTCTGATGAGAAGCTGCGCTTACATATTGAGATAAAGACGCAGACTTTGACGGCGCGCTGTCCCGGTTTCACGGTCAGCTAATCTTGTTTCAGGATTACCATCTCCGGCGCAAATCAAAGGAAAGTAGCCGACACCGAAAGCGACAGAGGCAGAATTGAGTCGAACCGTGTCGTTCCCGCGTCGCAAAGGAGCAAATGTCAGAAGCTTTTTGCTCTCAGGAAACCGAGACTGGAGGAAAAAAAAAAGAGCAAAGTGTGAGTTTGCTCGGCTTTAGATTCTGACAAGACGATAAAGCCTGAGAGGACAATCGTGTGCTTTTTATGGTGACCACTTCTCAGCCCGCATCAGAAAGTAAAAAGTTTGATTCAAGTTTTCTTGAAGCGTGTCAGCTTTTTTTTTCTGGCTTAGAGCATTGAAAGCAGAAACAAACTATACCCAGTTGGTACAATGTGACTGTGGAGCATGAATGTCCCAACTCTGGTCTAAGAAAAGCTGCCAGTAAGTCATTGGTGAAGTTTAGGTTGATGTGCCTTTGTGAGGAAACAGGAAAGGCCCATTTACTTTCAGGATTTATGTGGACCCAGCAGCTTTACCCTGGACTTCTCTCTGGACCATAAGGGCAGAAAGTGTCACCTCGGTAAGAGGAAAAAGGGGACCCAAAAAAATCAACCCAATTATTAGGAAGCAGCTTCCAAATGGTCACATTTCGAAAAAAAAAATGTAAAAAAGTAAAAAAAATATATTTGCTTGAATAAATATATTTTAATTTTCCTTTAAAAATGTCTTTCTTAAACGAATCATAACCTGAGATTTTCACGTGAAAACATGTATAATATGGTTTCCTAATGATTTTAGACTGGATTAAATAAAAATGGATAAAAAACAATCTCAATTATTATGGCAAGTCAATTTCATTTGCATAGCACACTTTCAACGCAAGGCAATTCAAGGTGCTTTACATGATTTTGTAGCAAAGAAACACAAATATATGACAAGAGTATGAAAACAAAAACCACAGAAACAATAGAACATTTGATTAAAACAACTAATTAGGATAATTAAAAACAGGCAAAACACAACAAAATATTTAGCGATTGAGTAAAAGGAACAACAGTATCATACGCAAGTCTAAAGAGGTAAATTTTATTTTTAAATTTAAAAGAGTTCAGCGTCTCTGCAGCTTTGCATTCATCGGTTTGTTGCTGATACGGGGAGTATAGAAACCGAAAGCTGCTGCTCCATATATCAACACATTTCTAAAGGAAGATGAAAAATATTTCATACTACTGAGCTACGAATTTTATATAAATTCAGCTTTTTCAAAATTTCATTGTGGGCAATAAAACAAATAAGACCAATAAACGTAACGTTTTAACATGATTATTTCTTAAAGAAAAAATGACACTGAAATAAAATCAAATTAAAACCAAAAAAATACTACAGAATATATTATGTTTCAGCACTCCTTGGTTGTGTGTAAAAATGACTGGATGCAATCAGCTGGGATTTCTTACATAGAAAACTTTAACTGACTGGAATGTTTGTATAATTGTATTGAATTGAGTTTTCTTGCAAAGCGCCTTGAGATGATGGTGCTATATAAACAGAATGAATAGAATTTAATTTATGTGTGCTTTAAATAAAAAATGTACAAAAGTTTTATTTGGAGGTCACAGAATAACAGAAGAGCACCAAGTGGTTGTTTCAGCAGTGTGGGGGACATAAAAAGAAGACGTGTCCATCTACCAACTGACTGTACTCATGTTCACAGCTATTTTTGTGCTCTAGAACCTTTATTAGAATAAAGCAGTCAAAATATCAAGAGAATATCCTCTTCATGGGAGCCGTCTGTTCAGATTCTCAATGTTTTTGTTGAGTTTTGTCTTTCCAGGAATCGTGATTTGTTTTCTAAGGAGGCATCTCCACGTACTAATCTTACCGTCAGTGTTTCCTATACATGTTTCCTTCCCAAAAACTTCTTTGAGCTTTGGGAGTTGCAGTTGAAAACATACAATAACGCCAAGCAAGAAGTGGATAAAAAGCTCATGGTCATCCTTTAAACCTTTTCGAACAAACAAACCACAACATGAAGAGGTTATGATCAAGCATATAGAAGAGTTTCATGCTGCCATGCTAAGCGGTAAATCACTTGACACTGAATTTCAAAGTGAAAAAAAAAAGAGGTTTATGAGAATTGTATAAAGGGCGACCTACATGCTCTGAAAACAGCTCTCTGTTAAAGGCTTTTGTTTGCTTCCTGTTGAAAATGATGTGGCTGAAATAGTGGGAAAAAAATCTGCTCAAAGCTAGCAATTTAAACAGGCAGTTTATCTGAGGATAAGTAATTGCTGTTTAGTTAAAAAGCAGAAACAAGCTACAATAATGAGCTCAGAGAAAGAAAAAAAACACATCCAACAGCTTCACTTTTTACGTTGAATATGTGGATAATCCTTTTCTACCAGGATAGAGAAGGCTAACTGGCTGATAATCTATTTTATTGCTCTGCTTATACTGTAATTTACCTCTTTAAAGCTAAGTGAGCATATATAATTCATATATATATGTGTCAGTGATGACGCATCAAAACTTTGGGGCACACATTTGTTTTTCCTGACAAAAATTTATTAACGCCGAATATTTTGTTTAATCTTCTTCAGCAGGTCCAAACGCAACCCAACATTTTCTTTAGCCATCAGCAACATCTGGTCTTATTTCGGCCGGTTCTTCTTGGCAGAACTGGGAAGGTTCATTTAAATTAGTTGTTTTTTTAGAAATACATCTGGGTTTTAAGCACAACCCACCGGTTTTAAGTACAGTGAAGGTCTGGCTCAATCTCCCACTAGCAAAGCTTTCTCTGGTTTGTTCTTCAGTTTTTTCCAACTTTAAGGTGTGTTTTCTTGCTATGTTAGCTTCGGGGCTGCATCCTTTCAGGTGTTCCAGCTAATTTTAACCAATTTACCCTCATCTAAGGGGGACGGATGGACTGTGGTGTCTGTCCCAGGATAACAATTCACCTAAAACCTCCCTCTAGAAAGACGCCAACTGTTTGGTAATGGCAACTTGGGCTGTGTTCGAAAAAAAAAAGAGCAAAAAAATCGATTCTGAATCAATTCTTATAAAAATTCTAATAATCAAATCGATTCACAAATAAAAAAAAAGGTTTTAATCGTTTAACATAGTTTGCCCTTTTTTTTTACAGTTGAAATAGGAATTAAAAATGCAGACAGCTGTTTAAAGGCTTAGTTCTGAAAGTTTTTACCTGGTTAACCGTTACTCACCCAGTGTTAAGTCATTGAATTACAGGCATATAAATCAGATTTTTTTAATGGCATTGACTAATATCTGTATCGAGCTGGATCAAATTGGATCTGATCTTGACAATCGATTCTAACTCTACAGAATCGGAATCAATACTAGAAATTGAATTGATACCCAGCTTTAATGGCAACAAAAAGGTGTAGACAACAAGTGCAACGCTGGGTGACATTCTGGTATACAGTCCATACCAGTTGGTGGCAGTAATGCAACAATTTGTTGTTTCCAGGCTGCCAATAAACACGAAAAAGACGAAGTATGTCATTACTGTTAGCATAACTTGCGTGCTAACGGTAGTTCTGATGAAAACTGCGAGAAATGCAAAGAAGAAAGGGAATTATTACAGTTTGGAGCGTCAGATTATGCAGGGTTTTAGACATGAGACTTGCTGTGGGCTAGCTAGGTTGGTGGAGGCCATTAAATGGACCGCTGTTGATGTAAACAGACCGTTTTTGTTCGAGAGGGCTCGCCAAAGCGATTGATATGTAACTGAAGGGCAAGTTGCCCATTATTTGCTTTCTGACTGCTTTGACAAAATTGTTTGCTGTGCCTGCAGTTATAATTTTACCCTAGATTGGCATACAACTTATTGGAATCACAAGCAGGGGTGGACTGGTGTTGAGCTGGTAGGTTTCTTTACTTCAGGTGGGTCGTGGCTCAAACTTCGAGGCGCCGAGGCGATCTATATTTGGAAGCCCGGCGAGGTTAGTTGGGCTTCTTTTCAAAGCCGCACCAGTAGTGCTTACAAAGATCGTCTTTAAAGGAAGATGCCACGCTCAAGTACATGAGCAAACTATGACAGTAAGAGACATGCAGCAAGAGAAAGTCAAAAAGTCGAGTTTCAGAAGCTCGACTGAGCTAGCCAGATAATGTGGTTGGGAATCTGACTTCTCTTCAACCAAGCCTCGCACACCCCCTTTGGGAAGTTAGGAGATGTGAAGTGCAACTCACTCCACTCCCGCCTGCCTCCATTTACTGCCTGTGTACAGCTGGAAGCTAAACGCTATTAGGCTAATACGTAGGGGTGCAAGTCGCCATCTATTGGCGGGAAGTTAAAAGTACTTCATTTAAGAATTCGATTTTCTTAGTGACATGTAAAGTTGGACTCTGCTCTCAACAGGGAGGAAGCCCTTCATCTGATTACTCCAAAAAGTTGATTAATATCTGCATGGAAACGTACCGAGTGGCTCAACCGGAGCTGCCGGTGTAAAACAGAGTGATAGGGAAAATTCCAGAACTTCCTCATGCAATCCCCCTACTGAAAGAATCTGTACTGAGGTAAAACATGTATATTTATATAACAAGGGTGTCAAAATAAGCATATTTTACCAGGAAGCATGTGACGTACCACCAGCAAGACGTAAAAACGTAAAGGGGTTAAAGGGAAATTCAGATTTTTTTCTCAACATGGACCTTATTTTTAGCAATTTTTATGTTTTTTCACTCACCCTGAGATGTTTGGAGACTGTTTGAGCCATTCAGCAGTATTTATACAATACATCCAGTCTTGAACGGGAGTGCTTGTGGCAGCACAAATACGGCTTGTAGTAAGGTTTAATCTGCCCCAAACACCTTAATTTTACCGTATTTATATTCTCCTTGGACTTACAAACGCCTCAAGTACTTTCTGATTGTTTTCTGGGCCGATTTGGGCGTTTAACAATAAAACAATAATAACAAGGTGACAAATCTGCCGGTAGGACTGTAAATCCTGGCGAATCTGCCACGGTAAAACACAGACTCGCAGTCCTGATGTGGCGTAATCGTGTATTACATCCAAATCGGCCTGGAAGAAGACACAGAAGCACTTCCGGGGCGGTCGTAAGTCCAAGCGGATAATAAACATGGTAAAATAGAGACGTTTTGGGAAGATTTAACCTTATTACAACCATGATGTGGACCGGTCCTACCACCCCCGTTCTTTGGATGTCTGCTGATGGAGGAAGTAGATTAAAAAAAACTTCTGATCGGCTCAGACTATCTCCAGAATTCTCAGGGTGAGTAAGAAAAAATAAAATTTACAAAAAATAAGGTTAAAAAAAAAAAACGGAATTCCCTTTTAAATAAAAAGAACCAAACAGAGATATCAAAGTTGCTCCAACCTGCTGTCACCATAAGGGGGCGGTGTTCTTGAGTCATTCTGGAACGTTTTGAGTAAGTAAAATTTTGCAAGCTGTGCAGAGAAGTCCTGCTTTTAAGATATTTGTAGTATGATGATTGCACAAGTAACTAAACGGTTAAGAAATCAAATTCAACCTGAGGTTCCTGATCCCTGGAGGTGATCTAGCCTGAGACCCTCAACAACATCCTGCAGAACAACAAGGCTGTGCATCTCCTGCATCAAGGCAGGACTCTTTTTTTTTCTTTCTCCCATGAAAATACAAACTCTCCTCTGGGGTTTTTCTATCCCTTTGGGTTGCTTCTAATCCAAACCGATGAAGAATCCCCGTTACCGATGCAAATTGTAATTGTGAATGGAGGGCAAGTAAAAAATTTACCCAAATCTCTTTTAAAACAAGCCAGGATATGCTGCGATTATTCGGGCCGCGTTTATCTACAGAACATTTTTTAGAAAGTCTCTGCCTCTCCGGCTGATTTATTAGAGTAATATTTGGAGGTCTCAGGGGATAAAATTATCCTCCACCCATAGAGGGAAAAATTTACATAATTTTTTAGTTTTTAATGGATAAAATCTTTCCCCCTGTTTTATTAGAGCTGCAGGTTAGGATCTGCTGTGTGGGGCTGAATCAGCACATGGTGGGAATGCCCTGCAGGTCCGGGTGGTGGTGGTGGTGGTGGGTAAGCATTCCTCCTTCTCCCTCCATCACTCCGGCTCCTTTTCACTCCTGACCCCTGCAGTTCCACTCAGCCGCTGACCCACATTAACTACAGCAATTATTGCCCACACCAGCCTCTGGGTGGCACGGGACGCATCCTCCAATCATCTGGAGTTATTTCCATCTCCGTGCCGTGCCGGGCTCCGGAGCCGCCCCCTGAACGTGGATAATTTATGAGCCGCTGAGTGACAGCGAGCGACAGGGAGCGCCGTCTGAATCTGACAGCGCAATAAAGAAGAGATTTACCGATGGAGGAGCAGAGAGAGGATGAGTGGATGGCTTCAAACAATGCCGCCTCTCTGACGGGCGTTTGGCTAAAACTCTAATCCTGTTAACGCAGGACTCGCTCCAACTCACAGCACTTCACAAATCTATTACAATCCACTGGTTACTTTGGCGAGAAAGCACCGACGTCCTCCCCCCCCCTCCCCTCACTGTGTTTTCTGAGAATCAAAGCAAACGTCTGGATGACCCACAGTGCTGGAAAAAGCCCAGCTCTGCATCTTCAATCATAACCAAGCAGCTCTCTGTCTGTCGCCGAGGCATGCAGAAGGATAAACAGGAAGAAGAAGAAGAAAAAAAACCCATAGATGAGCTGAAAATCCACACAGAAAAAAGCTCCCATTAAAATCCACCTGCAGCTGCTCTCTAATTGGGCCTGGGTAGGCGACTCAAAAAGCCAACGTCTAGTTAAGGCAATATAATTGGCCGCTCTGCTTTAGGAAAGAATGAAATAAATCAGTCCCCCGTCTCAGGTCGGCCCCGTCTCAACTGAATCCATTAGAGCAGATAATTGTTTTGGACGGAGAAGCGTTCGCTCAGCGTTGCCATAGCTGAGCCGAGGAGGAGGGAGGCTGAGCGGTGATCGAAAACCAAAGGGGTTTATCTAGGAATCATGTCTGCAATGTTCCCTGGATTTCTCTTTTTATATTCCTCTAGTCTTCAAAATCTCAAGTTAACGGCAGCATTCGGATGTTCTTTTAGTCAAACACAAAGACAATTAGTTTCACTGCACTGAACTGAAGTCTTTGCATTTATGATGGTTTTACAGGCTTATCTGAAGAGCTCGACATAAGAATGCAAAGTTAAGGAAGTCGACTAGTGATGAGCTGAAACAAGCGGAACAATAAAACTCTGCATGATGAGACGACTGCACGTATTCACAGATGCTTTTGTAGAGCATTTCTAAAGCATTCAAAGGAAATTACAGTTTGGGAAGCAGACATATATGTAGTAACGTCCAAAAGTCCAAAAAATCTTATTTCAAGCTAAAATGTATTTTTTGATCTTGTTTTGAGATTTTTATAATAAGAGTAGAATGTGTTAGATTATTAATCTTATTTTGAAAATTTTTAGCAAGTGCAAGTTGTCTTATTTCATTGGCAGATTATTTCACTTAATATAAGAAGCTTTAGACTATCCTAACCCTTAAAATACTTAGTCTAAAGTTTCTTAACTTTAGTGAAATAACCTGCCAATGAAATAAGTGAATTTGCACTTGGTAAGAATTCTCAAATTAATATATTAGGGGTTTCACGATTCTCCAAAATCCTCAATTCAATTTTCAATCTTAGGGTAACGATTCAATTCAGTTCTTTACTTTTTTTATTTTACAGTACAGAGCCTTATGTCATTTTTAGACTGGTCTACGATCGTTGGTTTCATGCATTACATTTTGTACAGTAAATCTTATTTTCAAAGACAAAATGTATGCAATTTTTATTATTCCTGTGTAACGTATCACATTAGGCATTAATGGTCAAATTGAAATAATTTATTTACACTAAAAGTGTAATAGTCTTTTTTTAAATAGCAAATTATTAGAAACAGAGTGGCTGCCATCTAGTGACTCTTTATAGTTACTGCAGAACGACTGACAATGTTCCAGATATGCAGCTAACAGTAGTAACGTAACATTTCCTCACTGGGGATTTGAGCGTAGAAGGAGCGGCTTTAGCGCCAGTCCTGCTGCTTCTTTCTTTATCTGTCTTAGCCATGGTTTAACTGTAGCTTAGCTATTAGCTACTTACTAGCATCAGCTAATGTGCTCTGTAAACGTGTGCTCTGATCCTGGAGGATGTGATACAGGCAGTTAAAATGTTACCAGGTGGTGTTGTGAGTTTTATGAGAAATAGTGAGTTACTGGATAGGGAAAATGCGATGTGTGGTTCTTTGTGATGGGGAAATCTGAGTAAATAGACGGTCGCCGGCTAACTGGCTACGGAGTCCCGAGTGGGACGCACAGTAAACATAGAAGCAGGAGGTGATCGCAATCCTCTTTTGGATTTCGATGCGCAAGGTCGTAACGTCATTTCGATTGATTTCTATACAAAATCGAGATCGTGACACCCCTGCTTTTCTGTTTTCGTCTGACCTTTTAAAGCTGATAAACTTCTAAACTATTTATAATCATATTTATATATAGTAATTTATTTCATTGTTTTTTTTTAAATATAATTTTCACAAAAATCAGTGCAACTAGAGCTCAGTACTTGAGTAGCCTTTTTTACATAATACTTTGGTGTTATTGTGTCATTTCTTAGACAGTAATTTACACTTTTACTTGAGTAAATCTATGTTGAAGTGATGCTACACTGACTAGAGTACAACTTTTGGCTGCTCTACCCACCTCTGCTCATTAGTTCCAGCTCGGATTTGGGTTAAAAATGTCTGAAAATGTTTGAATAAGACGCCAATAAAACCTAAAACATTCACTCCTGCAGTTAGAAATTCAGCGGATTTGTATAAATCCCTCTAAAACTTTTCCCTTTAATTAAATCCTAAACATTCGTCACCACCTTGTTACCTGCAGGCTGAATCCACAGCGGCGCTTCTTCTTCCCATCCTAATATTCCTTCCACCATCTATTTGCATTCCGTGTGGCTTGTGTTTAATTTTTCATACTTCTCTATTTCTGAATTATTTCCAGGTCACGCTGCGCACAAAGAATTTGGTGCAGAACAGAGCCACTTAATGAAGACATTAAACTTATTGTGTGTGTCTCAGCAGCTCATGTGGGCTATGGTGCATCATTAAGATAAATGACATATCGCATCCTCTGCCAACACACACACACACTCACCGCGTCATGGAGCTTACGGTTGTGTTTTAGCAAGAGGACCATTTTCTGTTTACCCCTCTGGCTCTCCTTGTCTCATTCTCTCTATATCTCTCCCTGCATCTCTATCTCTCTTTGAGCACAAAATAGCAAATTGCTCCATTTCTCTCTCACTCCTCTTTCCTCTACCGCTCATCCAGTCATCTGGTTATTAACTCCAAACACATTAAACCGACACAAGCGCCACAATATTCCCTATCCTTTCCTTGTCGGCATAAATACACACACGTACACAACCTGAACACACAGACCTGGTATTTTACCAACAATGACAACAAAAAGCAGCTTTATGTTGGACCCAATTAACATTTTGGAACCAAACTGCAAAATCTGGGGGATTATTCAAAGTAACGAAGCTTACTTCCAAATCAAGTCCGGCGGTTTATTATTTCTTGGCTTCTAACTAACCTAAACAGGCTTAAAGAGATCAGTTAAAGTTTGTGTTCTTGGAAGTGAAGTAGGGATCCGGATATTCCCAAGTTTTAGGAAAACTAATGGCGTTATCTGCAGGAATTTGGTTTTTCGGGCTCTCAGAAAACACCAGATGACAATACTAATAACGAGTCGGGGATTACGCTGATAACCACTTATTGGTTTGAAGAGGAAAACTGTAGTTTAGCCAAAGCTTCCAGTTAGAATTAAATCTAGGGTTTTATCCGTTATGAATCCTTTATTTATTCTTCTTCATCCTGTGATTTAGAGTTCTAGTTTGCAGCTCAGATATAAAAATGCTTTAAAACAAAGCAGATCAATTATATTGATCGATTTCCTATTCCTTCTCTAATTTGAAATGAATATCAGTAATCACATATGCGATAGTTAGTTTTGCGTGAGAAAGTAAATAACGACTGATCTGTTTAATCAAATGTTTTTAAGATTTTGTAAAAATGGTTGTTTTAGTAAAGAGTGTCTATAGCAAACCTGATGGTTTGCTCTGATTTGGACCCATTCTTCAACAATAAGGTAGGAACATTTTCTATGGCTGACATGACCATTCTAACAGCTTTAGCATCTTCTGTCTTGGAAATAAAAAATGTAATATATATAATATAAGTTTTCTTGAATGATTGTTCAGGAAAACCAGGATTAATCCACCCACAAACTTCCTAGTACAGTCAAAATTTGGTCTAATTTAAGCTTGCTATATTTTCCTAGGACTTTAATGTCAGCATCAAACTCAAAACAAGCGTCATGTTTTTTTTATCCTTCAGGAGTGGAGTTTTGTGCTGTGAGTGTGCATTGACTTGATGTTGATCAGTCCATTATTATTAAATAGTGGGATTGCTGCAGAAGTTATTGTCATAAAGTTTGGGATTTTAGCCTCAGACTTCTTTTTGGGGTTTAGATGTTCTGGAAGCTGAATCCACACACTGTCGCACTGGAGACTGGAGTGAAGCGTTGCTTCAACCCAAATTTTCCCAAATGAGGAAACATTTCTCCAATTAAATGATCAGAAGTCTAAAGGACTCAACTAACCTTTTCCTGATCCATAAACTATGCTTTAGCAGCAGAAGAAAACAGGAGCAGGTTTGGCACACATTGTACCGCGTCTAACTAGCTTCACCGGCTACAGTCGCGCTCCGAAGTCTCATAAACTTTGCAAAGTGCAGTCAGCTCCTGGTCAGCGACATGCCTTGATCGAAGTGTCTGGGAATATTTCCTTTAATTGATTCATTTACCTGGAATCCTCGTATAAAGTTGAAAGTATTTGTGGTGAGTGTGAAAACTAATCTGTAAAAATGACCGACAGCATTCAGATTCTTCTGTCACCATTCTATAAAAACGGTTAAAGAGGAAACATTTTCAGTTAACCTGAACCCTGATATACACGCATCCACGAGAAGGAGCGCAAATTATTATCCAGTCTGCAGTGGAACAGCAGTGCATGGATTCTGCCTTCATTGTGCGCAGTTCCTGCATACATACACACACACACACATATATATATATATATATATACACACATACATACATATACTGTATATAAAAAAGAGGGGGCCCGAGAACTAAACTATGTGGTACTCCACAAACTATTTGTATTGATCCCAATTATTATTGTTAATTTTTTTAAGGTTTTGTGGCTTAACCCTTGTGTTAAATGACACCCACAGATCTTAAGTTTAATAGTTTCTTTAATTAGGTTACAATCTCCCCTACTATGTTCATGTCAGTAAAAACTGTGTACCAACACGCAATAATAAAAATTGCTAGGGATGCAAAACTTTTCTCAAACCGATACAATACGGATACTTGGATCAAAGTACTTGGTGATACCAAGTACCAATACCGATACTTCTACCACACAAAAAAATGTAATGAATTGGAAGAAATTTTCTTCTCTGCTTGTTACTACAAATCATGGTGAATTAGATGGGAAAAAAATACTAATCAAATAACCACAAAACTATTTAAGATGGACAATAAACATTTTCTTTGAAATTATTGAAGAATTTACATATTTTAAGCATTGGTTAATTCATTGATATCAGTATGTTTCAACAGTATTGTCCCAATACCACTATAGTTATCAGTGCACCCCTAAAAATTACTTACGGATACCGTTCTAATGCACTCATGTTTATTAAACTAATACAACGGAGTAATCACTTAAAATGGTTTTTTTTGCTAATTACGTTTTTGTTTAATTATAATAAACATTTTTAAATCATTTTTTTAATCGAATTCACCATTATTTGTTGCAACAAGTAGAGAAGAAAATAAAATTTTTTTCAGTGTGGTAAAATTATTAGCTCTTGTACTCAGATCCAAGTATCGGTAACGTATCGGTTTGGAGAAAAAAAAGCGGGATTGTTGCATTCCTGGCTTAATTGTTGTTTTCTAATTTTATTTAATATTTTGATTTGTTAGAAACTGGGTTTGAAAAGTAAGGTTATTTTGAGTTCTCTCTATAATGGCTTTTATTTTAAAAAGCTGCTAACCAAGCCGCACCTTAATTATAGATGCAAATCAGCTGTGTTGACAACATGTAGCATGGATGAAGTGCCGTTAGAAAGCTTTCTAACAAGCGTGAAGGAAAAGCCGGATTCCCTTCTAATGCATACAGCAAACATGGTATTTATTTATTTATTTTTGGTTTAAATTATTGTATTAAATTGTTCTAACTGTTATGTGGAAGATTTAACGTATATAGGTCTAAAATATCTTTTGATGGTTTTCGATTTCTTCTTGTACTTTTTTTGCTTCTTGCAATAAAACTCTTTATATATATATATTTATTTTTATTTTTTCACTAGACAATTTGTTGGCTCTCAGAGAAAAACAAACCTCGAACAGAAGAGGCAGCGTCAGGTTTCATCTTTCTAACACCTACAGTGTGGCCCTGACTCGCCTCAACAGGCGAATTCACGCTCAAACCTCAAGACATTAAACCAAAAACGGACAACATGACGACATTGTTGGAGAAGGATGAATTTAGAGCCCTCTATTGATTAGTGTAACTGATTATAATTTATAATCCCGATACTTCCAACCAACCAAGTTTCAGAACTGAAGAAACCAGTTCAGTTAGTTGCTTTCATTTAAAACTCAATAAGATTACTGGATAATGTTAACAGTGCTCTTCACAGCTACAGACATTTGCATGAATCTGAGATCTTTTCCCAGCTTCAGGTATATAAATACACATCCAAGTAATTTTTCAAGTCTGACACGATTGTTTTCCTGAATTCGCTGTGTTTAGGTTTTTAAAGTGAATGAGCCAGCATTGCTGAAACAAAAAAAAAACATCCATTCACGTCAAATCTCTCGTTTAAAAAGTTCGATTATATCAGATGAACTTCTGTTCAGAGAATGAAAACCAGAAAAGCAGCCCGGCCGTTTTCTAATCCAGCACGTAAACCTAATTTCCCCAGGATTTATTTTGTTTTCCTCAAAGAGGGTTTATCTTGCACTTTCTGTATTCATCATGTTGCATTTTTTTTATGCGCTTGCTGTTCAGGTTCCTTTTAGGAATAACAGAAAAGACGACTAATGAGGACGCACGAAAGGAAAACAAGGGGACCTGCAGCTGTGAAGGTAATGAGCTCGCGTGGATCCACACTGCTACTTTGCAGTAAAAAACAGCGTCTCTGGGTCACGGCGAGGGGAACCACGAGGGCTCATTTGCCCCAAATGGCCGCAACGTTTTTTTTTTTCAAACAGCACTGTGGCTAAATTAAAGTAAACAGAGTGGAACGGGAGAGGCCACGGTTTCCCCAACGGCGGGGACATTTCAGCGGTGAGGCCGGTGCAGATGAGGCCACTCAGCTTACCTAACTAACAGGAACCAACAACAGCAGTCAAAGCCGGCGCACAGCAAGGCCAGAAGGACTCAATCAAAACACTTCCTCTTAATACCCTTCACCTTACAGCACAGGGAGAGATGGAGTGCACATGAAAAAAGAGAATTTCATTCTGAGCAGAGGAATGAAAGGCACGATAGGTGGCTGTTTCTCTCCCCTCCCCACCTCAGCGATGACTGATGCTCTTGACTCATCAGCCATAAAAACAACTCCTTTCAAGGGTGCTGAAGATTGAGCAGGGGGTTCGATGGAGCTGAAGGATGAGAGGAGCGAGGAGGCTTCAACAAGAAGCCCATCCCGACCCAAAGAGACGGCACCGGAGGAGAAGGAGAGGAGGAGCCATCTCAAGGCCGGGGACAATAACATCCAGGGCACAAATACGAGTTCTGCGTTGGAGAAAGTCGATGAGCGGATCAGATTCTTGGAAGAATCTCCAGGCTTTCATGTGCTGATATGACCCAGCCAGAAATAAGAAATGAAAAATAAATAAACCGTTGATAATGAGGAGAAGGTAGGGCTGGGCAAAATGTTCACATCACTGTATTTAAAAAAAACCACATCTATATCACGGTATTTAATGGTATTTATTTCCATACAAGACCGTTCATATCCACATTATCTTATAAGAATGAAGAATATAAAAATGTGTTTTTAAAAGCCCATTTTACTGTCATATAGACTGCATCGGGTTTTTTCCAGACACAGGTAAATTATATGAAAATAATTAAAAATTTTTTGATTCTATTAGACATTCTTGATGTTTTAAGGCTGAAAGTAAACTTGTTTTTTAACCTCATGTTGACAAAAGCAGCAAATTGCATCTTGTACTGGCTTTGCATGTAGTACTGAAGAATCCAGCTAGGGGGCAGAGTACAGACACGGACCAGACTTTGCCAAAGAAGTAGTCAAATAAACATGCCGACCGTAGAAAATTATAAGCTGGTTAATATTCAGATAACAGAATAATAGAAGTATCATAGCTGGTATGTAAAACATATTAACCGCTATTTTTGATTTCTTTCCTACTGCTTTTGCCGCAGTTAACCGCATGTAGCTACAGATGGTCAAATAGCGCTCAACACTCCCCCCTACTGGTTACTTACAATAGCGCTTGTTAAAGATATGCTGTTCTGTCCTTGTCTGACCTTTTAAAGCCGATAAACTTCTAAACTACAGACGTGACTCCTCTTTTTGGGATTACTTCCTTAGCATTGTGTGCTTCACTCTGGTAGCTCCTGCTAGCAGCTGTACTTAGTTAAAAACTGTGGTGAAGAGCGTGTAGCAGTGAAATCGGCCCCCGCTGAAACACTTGCCCACATTAAACGTTCCGGAAGTTGTCTGAGCTATTCACCGGTATAGCGGTATATTAAAAATTCATATCGTAACAGAAATAAACACCGGTATTCGGTATTAACCGGTACACCGCCCAGGCCTAGGAGAAGGTACAAAAAAGGAGGGAGGGATGCATCTTTCAGCTCATAAGCAACTAGTTCCATCTTCAAAAAAAATCTTCAATCAGTCATTAGGAGCTCAAATCCTGAATCATTTTTATGAAGAATTGCATTTGGAGTATTAACATAGTAACAGAGCTGGCTAAAAACGCGACAAGTAGATACCTGAGGGCGCCCGAACTACATATAAAACTCTGCTTTGGTTGCAGATTTGCTCTCTGGTCCCCATCGGTTCTGTTTGAACCGTCTTCCTCCTGCAGAACGCCTCAGTTCTACAAGCTGAGGAAGGATGGAGAAAAACGTACATCAAAATCTTTAGGATTCTTGGGAATTTTTCGAAACAGGACTTTTTTTCAGTCATCCTTTCCATTTTCTGTTAAAACTGAAAGAAAATAGTTTGCTTTGCTCTTCCCCAAGGTAATCATGTTTGGCATTCATGCGTTTAATATTTTAAAAATGTTTCTTTCCATCTTATTTTTATGTTTGTGTCTACAATTCCAAATTTATTAAAGGTATTTTCCATGTTGTTGTTTATTTTAATTATTGTTTGCATTTTTTCCAAAAACTGACATTTCATCTTCAAAAACTCCGGAAAACTGTGCAGGGCCAATTTAAAAATAAAGATGCATTTACAGAGTCCGCAAAATGTCAAGCTTAAACTATTTTCTGCATTTCAAAGCAAACAGCTTCTGGTATTTACAGAGCACCAAAAGTGCTTTAATTTATTAATAAAATGTACAAATATTTAGTATGATTTAATAAATAATCGAATGATGGCTAAACTGTAGAGGTACTCAGTAAAGTTGTGCATGTCATTAGGTTTAAAATTTAAAAAGAATAATTTTCGAGCATGGAAATTATGGAGGTACAAAAGTGGACAAACTTCATCACAAAAATAAGAATAAAAAATAAATATTTCCAGGATCTACAAGGCAGATGATCTCCAATCTACACATTATGCCATTTTAAAATTCAGAGGACCCAAACCTGGACTAGCTGCTCAAGGTTTTATGGATGGTAAAGAGTGCCCAAAATTTAAATAAAAAATATATAAACCCTTCAATTCCTTTGAGAATTAACACTTAGAAACGGAACTAAAAACACAATAAGAAATATGTCTTGTTTTTGTATTGCAGCTCAAATTCATTGTTTTTTCATCCTAATTCATCGGATTCAGTGGGAGAGGTTTAGGAAGAACTACGATGCATGTTAACCAATCAGATGGAGGCATTTTAAACCACAGGAACCACGATTAAATTGACTTTGACCATTTAAAATAAAATACATTCTTATTAGTTAATGATGTTTATTAAAAATGAATGTTTAACTTATCGTTCTGTGGCACGTTTGCTCCTCTATAGAATCCTGCCTGAATGTATCGCCTTATCTAAAATACAAACTTAAAGACTTGCCTATGAGTAACTGATGTGATTTTGCTTTTTATTCTTTTTAATTAATGTCATTGCCTTTAATTAAATGCTAAATGTTTTCATCAATTGATTCTGGTGTTTTATCTGTTTAATTTTCATACTCTTACAGACATTTTCTGTTATGCTTCAATTACAACATGTTTCCTTTTAGTGATGGTCTGTTTTAATCTTCATACTTGTATCATGTATGTTTTTTCTTTACCACTGCATCATGTGAAGCACCTTGAATTTCCTGGTATTGAAAGCCCCCCAAACCAAAATAATCCATAATAAATGATACAAAAATATAGGTTTAATGTTTCTTCTGCTTTTTAAGCCATTCCCAGCATCTTTAGCATCAATTTTCAAGAAAATAACAGCTTTTTAATGTTAGGAGAGTGAAAAATCAGTTAGGAAAGTGCTGAGAGTTTAACCGGTTAATGATTGGTTTTGCTTTCATCTGTTCATATTTTATATTTTGTTTTTTATGTAAATCACTTTGTTATGATTTGAGCATAAAAAGTGTTCTACAAATAAAATTAGATTTGATAAGAGTTAAATCACTTTCATAACGGTTATGTAAAAACTTACTCTCTGAACATGTTGCACCCATCAACATCCTTTTTGCAGTTATATTATTTAAACAAAAACATTTAAGAACTCTAGACAGCCTGCAGACACAGATCACAAAAAATACACCAATAAACCCAAAATGCAATGTTGTTTTTTCTGTATAGAGTTATATATCTGCTGATATTAAATAAAAATCTGATGTTTATCTGCTGTGGATGAAACCTGCTTGCCGCCCTGATTCCTCCTCCTTTAGGAGACACTTCTTTAGAGTTGGATGAAGGCCTCACATCTCTCCTCCTGTCAGTCTCTCTCCCTCTCCTTTTTCCTCCCACTCCCCATGTCTCATCACAAGTGTCATCAGCACCCACTCCGCTTGATGCGTGTTAATATGGCAACGCCATTGTCTGCCCATTTGTTGCTGCCTTCTCTATTGTTTGCTCTTACACTTGACGAATTCATCAAAGGAAGGGGGGGGGGGGGACTGAGAAAAACGAGAATGGGAGGAAAAATAGCAGCAAATCAAGCAGTTTTCGCACAATTGACTCTGCAAGTCTGGCAGAGCACATCTTTGTCTCCAAATGGCCTAAAAGATAGGAGCTGGTTTGTGTAATTTTGCACGTATATGATTTATTCAGCCATTAGCCATCCTGAATTGGCTGCTAAACAGCAGCCGCTGTGTTTCCCAGGGTTCTGTCTGCCTAGGGGTGAGGTGGGGAGTGTGTGTCGGTACCTTTGCTCTGTGGAGGGTTCTGGCTGCGGTCTCGGAGGATGTTGATCTGGTAAACGGCTCCGTACGGCTCAAACAGCTCCTTCAGCTCCTTCTCCGACCAGGAGCGCGGGATCTGACCCACGAACATCTTGATGGCGTCCGGGTCCGGCTGGTCCGAATGCTCCAGCGCCCCGTTCATCTTCCCGGCCGTGCCGTTGCTGTTGAACAGACAAGGGGAGATGCAGTGTTAGGAGACGTGGCGTCCCGGAGTGCAACAATTGTTTAAAAGGTTCTGTGACGGAGGCAGGAACTTTAAACCCAACAGAAACGTACGATTCATGCAAAAAGAGCATCTGTGTCTAAGCTTTTATCTGAAATAGATACAAATAAGGAAAACAATCATAGATCTGATTAATCGCTGCATCTTTATCCAACCTGAGGAAGTCAATTGGATCCAATTTGGGTCAGAATCTGTCCTATTTCAAAAGAATTAAAGTCCGGAGGCAAAGTACATAGAAACATCTTCAGTATGTAACCAAATTTTAATCAAACTCTACCTTTTTAATCATAATTATCTCCAGAATTCAACAAAATGCAAAAACTACCAAGTGAAACCGACAGGCCCCGAGCCGCCCGTGCAGGTATGGATCCTTTCCAGGACAAACCACAACGTCTGTGTAAAATATGCTGTAACCGTGCAATGTACTGACACAGGACAACCAGCAGAGGGGGCTGTAGGTCATTAACAAGACGTTTGGATGGAGCAAAGAAGATGTTTTGATTCGATTAGTTTTCTGTGTTATCAAAACAGTATTAATAAAAACAATTAAATATAACCTTTCCTATTAATCAATAAAAACAAGAGCAAAGCTAGCATGAGAGGGGACAATGCTAACACCTCATCACTTTTAGGGAGTTAAGTGAAAGCTTGAATGATATTTTGGTCCAAACTTCATACCAGTAGGTGGCGGTAATGCACCAGTTTTTTGTTTGGCAGTCGTCAATAAAACCCCAAAGAAGAATAACAAGAAGTTGCTTTGTTATTTTTAGGTTAATATTAGCATGCTAACGGTAGTTTTGTTAAAAACCTTTTGATGGATACAGACAGGGAAAGGAATTAGCAATCAGATTGAGCTTATTGTGAACTAGCTTTTTCACCAGAAGACGTTCATTGGACACCGTATAAAAGTCTGTTTTTGTTTGAGATGATCCGAATTTGTGGTTTCAAATGATTTCCATTTTTGAGTGGTTTGACAAAAGTGGTTACTGGGTCTACAGTTATGATTGTATCACTGGTTGCTATACATGATTGCAATCTCAAAAAGGTTCAGCTTTCAAACGATGCATAACATGTAAATGTACACAGAAAGGCTGTTGCAAAAAAAAGTCTGATTTGACCTGGAAGTATGAAAAAAAGGATGTGATTCACCACCAACCAGGGCTGGGCAATTCATCGATTTATTGAATGTTCTGTTTCTGAATATTGAAGTTTTGAGAAAAAAAATATTTAAAAAAAAACAATCGAAGCTCAAAGTCCTTCCATCTTGCTTTACTTGTTTTATATTTCTTTTTAGGAGAAGAAAGGAAATATATAAGAATTTTCAAATAAGAAATAAGAAATTTAAATTTGTTGTGAGAAAAATACTATAATTACTCAGCCCTAACCAACTTTAACTTTTCCGAAACAATTGTATAATATCCAATGGAATGTTCTACTTTTGTGAATAAATATTTTAAAAAATAGTGATTAGTTTTATATTATGATAATATATATTATTTTATTGTGATCTAATTTTGTTCAAAATTGCCCAGCCCTACCACCAATGTATTGAAACAGTTTGCATTATGGAGCCAGTTCTGCAGTCAGGAAGGAAAGATTAGGCCTGGACAGAACCAGGAACAGTTTTTTACATAACAACCTTTCAAACCAGCCAGTAGCTGCTCAAACAACCAACCTAAGAAACTGAACCAAAAAAAAAGACCTTCTGACTAATTTCCTTCAGTTCTCTTTGGTCAGAAAGCAGCTTTAATCTGCGTGTTGTGTCTTCTTCCAGATATTTCTGCCTTAAAGATGTGATGAAAGGATAAAAGAAACTGACTGGACCATGAGAGGCTTGTTGCTAAGCCGGCTTGGTTTCAGTTTCACTTCAGTCTGACCAGATAATGGCTCTTTTTCAATCACTATCAGTCATCCGACATCGTTTCAGACGTATTTGAAGAAGGCCAGGTCACACAGAAAGAATTAGATCAATTACCAGCTGGTTGCCCACAGTCATTTTAAATAATTGCGCTGAATTAGATCTGTAATGACGGGAAAAATGCTTCAAACTCCCACAGGGTTAAAAGGGAAAAAGAAAAATCTTTAGCATGAAAATCTTTAGCTCTGAATAATTTCTATAGCTAACAGGAACCTTCATTTGTTCTCAGGAAACTTAGAACGTGGCGAATATCTAAAGTCAGGAATGAAAGAAGCCTCTGAAGCACAGTTACAAGAACAGAACCAAACTATTAAAACTCTCTGGGGTTCCTTAGTGGCTCCTCACTGCAGGGCGACACAGTTTTCAATTCCACTTTTACAGCCAAATTTCCCTGAAGCTGGCAATTTTCACGCATGCCAACCTGACACCTCAGCAGACTGACATTTCACTCTGATGCTAAACAGGGATTTTTTGATAGAGTTGCAGCGGAGGATGTTTAGTGTCAGTAACTCCAATTTACTTCAATTTTTTATTACATTTTGTTTAGTTAAATAGCACCAATTCACAACAGATATGATCTCAAAGCACAACAAAAGTCATTTCAATACAATTATACTAATATTCCAATCAGATTAAATTTTTCTATGTAAGGAATCCCAGCAGATTGTATTAAGTCATTGACATGAGGGTGTGCCCTGATCATGCAGACTCCAACCACAGCAATCCCTCATACTGCGCAAGCATGTGGCGACAGTGGAGAGGAAAAACTCCCCTTTAACGGGGAGAAACCTCCAGCAGAACCAGAAAACTGGCTCAGTACAAGCGGCCATCTGTCAATTTAAATCCTTCTTTTTACAGCCCAGCAATAAAGCTGGCATATAAAGAGAGAAGTGGAGATTTTTTATGAATGCACACTCACTGTCCACTTTAAAAAGCACAACTGTTTAAGGGATTTTTAGTGCAAACAGTGAATCTAATTCAAATATCTGGTGGTTGGAGCCAAACGAGCTGGTCTGAGTGTTTCAGAACCTGGTGATTTTCAGCCCAAACCATCTCTCAGTAGAGATGCAACGAAACAGATTCTATTTTAATGTACTCGTACTCATTAAAGTTATCCTATACCATGAAACTGTACTTAAAATGTGTAAACTCTGCAATAATTTGACTGAAAAATCTTTTTTTTTTTAACTGAAAATTTTAGCTTTGCAGTCTTTTTATTATTATTTATCTAATTCCCACATTTTATGTAGCAAAGAGAAGAAAATAAAACCTTTCTTCCAATTCATTGCATTTTTTTGTGTGGTAGATGAATCGGCAAGTACGCAGATTCAAGTATTAGTTTGAAAAAGAAGCATTGTTGCATCCCTATCTCTCGGCTTTAAGAATCTACTAGGATTGGGCGATTAATCAAATTTGAACTGAAATCGAGATATTAAAAAGTAAAAATTAAATAAAAAAGCTACCATGGCTTGTAGGTAAAATGAAAGTGTCGCGTCAAGAGTGTACAGCTGGTGAAGGATTTTGAAGGAAATGGACAACAGGGAAGATGATAAAGATGACTGAATTGTTGACACTGACCACAGAACAGAAGACGACAATGATATTGTGGAGAGAAGTGGCATTTTGGATATTTTAGAGAAAACAGCAGCCAGACTAAAGCGATCTGTACAATCTGCTAACATACCGTTTCAAAAAAATAGATGATGCAACCAATCTATTTAAACACCCGAAGCAGTAACATCCCTCTGAGTACAAAGACACGCAAGCAATTTTGAAGTGATGTGATGTTAGCGTCCTGCTACTGTTGTAGCAGGACGCTTTGTATGCGACATTAATAGGAAAGGTTATATTTAATTGTTTTCATTAATACTGTTTTGATAACACAGAAAACTAATCGAAAATCAAATTCGTTCAATATAGTGAAAAAAATCACGATTATTTCATAATCGCCCAATGCTTTCTGACTTTCTAATGCAAAGAGAGTCTCTCAAACCACCACAGGTTCCAACCAAGGCTTGTAGAACACCTTCTCTTAACGCAGAAAACGTAAAACGTTAAGGCAGGATAGTGCTCTAGCAGCAGAAATCCACACTGGGCGTTTCTGTCAGCTAAAAGCAGGAAACTGAAGCATCAGAACAAGTTGGATGAAGATGCTGCCTGGTCTAGAGGCTGATGGTTCAGTAGACTCTGTTCCGTTTGGGAATAAAATTAGATGTTTTTTTTGTTTTTTTTTTAAACTACTGCAGTTCGCTGTCGCACTGCTCTTTCGTAAACGATCCAACCCTTTTGAGCGACGTGTTTACCTCATCCCGTGGTGGTCTGCGCCAAAAAGCATTGAACACAGGATTGCCAAAACGGTTCATTTCAATCGAACTAACAACTAGGTTTTTAGACTAATCAGAGTCTTTCTGCGCATAAACACCTCCCCAACAAAGTGTTGGTATAATGGTATCTATGGTGTATTATCTGGGGCCTTGAAAACCCACTGTTCAGATTAAATATTATTTGAAAGGAATAAAAAAAATATTGAATGGGTATGTTCACTGTAGACAGTAATGTGATACCTTGGTAAAATGTTCCATTTATTGGGTGTTTCACAAATATGCTAAAAATAGTCTCATGCTAGTAGCCTACACAGCAGTTCCTCTCTCCTACTTTTCTCTATTTCTGTGTTTGTTAAAGCATTATCTATAAGTATTACATGTTAGAACATAACAAACTATTCTCACTGTGTTTTGGTAGCATATTTGATAGTACCTATATTTGCTTTGACGTAAAAATATATCATTAAACTAAGCTGACCACTAAGCTAATGCTACTAGCGATGCTAACTGCTAAGCTAATGGCTGTTTCTCTTTGTTTTACATGCATTAGTTAGCTGCTTACAGTCTGTAATTGTTCATTTGGGCCAAATATTGATTTGTACTCTTATGTATTGTTGCAGGTTTACAAAAGCCTGAGATTCAGTAAAAAACATTAGCCATTAGGTTGACATTTCTGGATCTGTGTTTAGCTGTTTGGATAGATAGCTTCTAGGAAGGCCAGTTACACACATTTTATTTTTAAAATTCACCCCATTGGTCAAAATGTTGGATAGCGTGAACTCTATTCAATATGGTTCAAAATCTCAGGAATTATCCCACATCTTGTTGAAGGTGTTGGAACTGGGTGCAAGGCATCTAAATCTGGAGGTTCACCCTTCTTCCACTGCACACAAACAACACTTATCTCCACAAAACACACTCGTCGGACCATGCGTCTGGAACGATAACTCAAACCGGTCGTCTTTTCTCAGATGTGCAAAGATGAAGGAAGAACCTCAGCACTGAGGCCTGATGGACTGCAGAATCAACAGAGCATGCACCAGGCAGAGAGACTCAAACGCCTGCGAGCGCACACACAGTAACACACACAGCCATCAAAGTCTGTGGTCTGTTTAAAATGGCAAAGAACCAATTTGATGAAACCAAGTCAATAGCCATGTTGCTTTATTGCTCTGCTTTCTCTTTTGTTATTCTGGGCATTAGAGAGGAATTGCATTATCTTAAGAGGGAAAACAAAGCCAAATCCCAGGCTTGGTCTGCTGACAGCACTAATGCCACATTATAAAGCTTAGGAAGAGTAACAGAGTTAGAGTGAAGGGAGAAAGCAGGAAAAAAGAAAGAGATAAAGAAAGACTGGGTGTGAAGTGAAAAAAAAAACAACCCATCCAGACCTTTGAACGCGAGCCATCCATCTTTTGCAGAACGAGCCGAGGCGCTCGGCAGAAACGCCCCATTCCTTAAACGACCTAAAGGACATGTCAAATAAAAACCGGCAGGCCCAGGGAGGGAAGTCAACGAGCCAAACCGGCGCTAACAGTCCTCAGGGCAATAACCGCTCCCCGCTAAGCTGTCCGATAAATCGTGTAGGCCCGGGCGCCCAGGGGGCCCTGAGGGTTGTGTCTGGCGGGGGGAGGAAAACCCTGGTCGCTGCCTCTCAATCACTGCCCGACGTTCCCAAAAGACGACTGGACTTTAGCGGCACCGGTCGCTGGGTTCAGACTGCAGAACATCATCCCTTCACCGTCTGACACACACAGAGCTGATGTTTCAAGACAAAACGTGGAGACAATCCCTCATTGTTGGCCGTTTGTGTGAGGCTCGAGCGAGTCCGAGGGGCAGACGATACAATAGCCAGTGTCAGAGGAGCGCCCTGCTCGTCCAGGACACTGGGAAACATTCACCCTGCCTGCCAACACAATAAATAGCTTCACGCTGGAAGGCCGGAAGGCGTACGAATGCTCACAGAGCTATCTTGTCTAGATTGCAAGCTCCGTCTTTTCCCGAGGTGGTTGGAGTAGGCGACTCTTCCTAGCTACGACGGAATGAGCGCCCCTGTGGCCAGGAATGACAAGGTGTTATTGGAGTAGTTTTAGTGTGCAGCTGCATGTTTGTGGAAATGTGTGAAGCTCAGCAGGAGAGTGTCCTGGGGCTCGGATTAAGTCGTTGAGTAGATCCACCGCTGCCACGGCTTCTCCATCATCCTCCCTTTTTCCCTCTTCTCCCCCTACTTTTCTATCTCTCCCTCTCAATTTGAGCCAATTGTCTGCCTTAATGGCTTAAGTATTGCTTCCATCACTCCAGTCTCCCTGCAGCACCGGGGCCACGGCTGAGGGCTGATCTACACTCAGAGTGTGCTCGGTCACACTGTAAGAAAAATGTCTGGATGGGTCTTTGAAGCAGCTGCTGAGGGCTGTTATTCCCACATCTGACGCATCAAACAGCAGGCTTGTTCAGCCGAGCTGAAGCTGCACCCTATTGACCACATAACCCTTTGTTCTAAACTCCTCAAGAAACAGCAACTCTGCAACATTCCCCAGCATTTTATGCAGTCGAACACCTTTAGACTGAATAAATCCATGACTTTCAGTTGGACCACATAATAACCATGTGGAACCATCGATTTGCTTCGTTAAGATGTTGAAATAACGTCTAAATTGTGTTTTAGGTATCATTCTGATATAAATCTACATTTAAGAACACAAGACGAGTTAAAGGAGGCCTAGATTATCAATCAAATCAATCTGAACCTCTTTGTAAACTACATTTATATCAGGAAATGTCCGTAAAGTTAAACTCCAAGATTTTAAGTGGTTATTTCTGCTTATGTTAATGATTATTTCCAAATTAATCTCTGAAAGTTGCATCTTGCATCTTGGGAAGCTAAATTGCCCCACCATACAGTTACTTGATGAGCTGTTGGCTGTTTGTCTTGTCATTGATCGGTTAAACCACCAAGCGTAGAGATGGTAAATGGACTGAACTTATAAAGCGCTTTTCTAGTCATACTGACCACTCAAAGCGCTTTACATTGAAACCACATCCACCCATTCACACTCACATTCATACACCGATAGCCAACATGGCTCGGTAGGCACATCGACATGTGACTGGAGGAAGCTGGAATCGGACCTACGACCCTCCGATTGCACGCCAACTACTCTGAGCCACAGAGATGGGCTAAGATGGTTTCCACTGTGCAGATTGATGAACATTATTGTATATTTGGTGTTTGAACTATTAAAATAGGAGGTTCTGAGTTTTTATAAGCAAAAGTCTTCAATATTTGTTTATTTTATGCTATTAAAGGGCAGTAGTGGTTCCTAAAACCCAGGAAAATTGGGGGTCCACTGCTTAATGTCCTTAATATAGGTGCATTGGTAATCAAGGAATTTGGATTATTACACCCTCAACAGTGCAGTTTCTCTTTGCATCTTTTCTGACACTACCTTTTTCCGTCCACTAAACTTTTCATCTTTTTAGTTATCACTTTTTGTCATTTACATGAACAACCGTCAGTTCAGCAGTAATCCACAACATAAAAATAATACATTATATATGCTCGTTATTTTTATACAAAATACTTTTAGTAACTTTTTTCATTATCTGTGTGCCATAATAATCAAATCTAAGACTGGGAAAACAACTGTAGGTGTAATAAATCAATACTCAGCACTTAAACTGGATTACTTAAATAAATTACATTTTTTCTGATTTGTTCAGCATAAACGGACCAATCTGTTCAGTAATGGTTTCAGGACACAATCTGCCAGAATAAATTTTCTGAATCTCCATAATGGTTCAACATCAAAGAGAGTTTGTTCGAAATAAACAGATTTGAGTCATTTCAGTTGTTTAGACGGTATACTTATACCCTGAGAAGCAGAAATCTGGCTTCTACAAACCCACAGCTACTGCTTGAGTAGTGAGGAGGATCAGCTTTGAATTTCTAAAGCGAAAAAATCCAGACTAGAAGATAAATCCCTTTGGTTACACATGCTAATTTTCCTGCACACATCAAACTTTGTCCTTTTACCATTTTTACTGTGGAAGCGTATTGTAGCAGCTGCTTTATTCCACCAAGACTGGAAAATAAAACTTGATTTGATCTGGGAGAAATCGGTTTGATCAGAGATGTCAAAACATTTTGCTGCATGGGCCAAAAATTATTATAAATTCTAAAGTGCAAATGGGCCACAAAAAGAATATTTTTCCCCAGAGAGTTTTAATAAGGCAGGAATTATTGCAGAAAAGGGATTGTAGATTCAAAACAGGGCTTTTAAGGTTAGCCTTTTAAAAAGATGTCTTTCAAATATTTTCGGAGGGGCTAATTTTAACGCAAAAATCTGTTGTTTTCTCAGCAGAAAGAACGGGTTAGGGTCACTAGTTCTTTGAAAAAAAACGTGCTGTTTTTCGCTATTCTTTTATGTCTTTACGTCTGCTTCAGCATTAGTTTTTTACGCAGTGAAATTAAAAAGCAAAAAAATATGATTGCTAAAAGGTGACTAATTTTTTCTTCTATAATGGAACAATTTCTAATTATTTTAATTTGTTAACTAAATTGATGCGGATATAAAAGAAAGTTTCCATCTGCATAAATAATTTGTGTTGTGGTGCAAATCTTAAATGGAGGTCAAAGGGCGCACAAAGTTAGACCCCCGGGCCACACTTTGGACTCTCCTGGGTTAGATTATAAGATGATGAAATACACGTGGAAATATGAAGGAATTCAGGAGTATTTAATGTCATGTCTACTTTTGCGTGAGTAGCCCTAATATTTTTTGTGTATACGTACTTGTATTGAAAAAGTGAAAAATGGCTCAAATGATTAATATTTGAGTAAATATCACTAACTATAATTCCCATGTAATTGCTCCATTTATCACCATGCTAAAAGCTCCAAATGTATCAAAGGTGATATATGTCAGGAAATTGAGAAAACATGATTAAAAGAAATGGAAATCATGAAATGTTTACAACAAAAATGTGCAGAATCTATGCTAAACCCTTCTAATAATTATTCTGTAATGAATCATTTTGAATTTCTCAGGTAATAAACATTCATGTTGCCTGGAAGTGAATCTGGGGGCGTAAATAAACCCCGAAACAACCAAGCAAAGGAGCAAAGTGTGGCTGCACCAAGCTCCAGACTGCATTTACCAGCTCAGATCCCCTCTGCTGGCCTTGTTAACAGCAGGACTCCGAGAGGCAGCAGGACAGAAATGTGCAACATCCGCCAGCGGGAAAGAGATGGAGGCAGGTAAGAGCGCACAGATGAGCCGGGGCGAGGAGTAAGCACAGCTCAGAGCTCAGCGTGAGCCCCCACCCCCACCCCCACTCCCTCAGAAAGCAGGCACACGTGCATTTACACGGATCCCGCATGCGTTCACGCACGAGCTGCAGTTCAGGCTGGCTGCGCTGATCTCCCGCCGCTTCTTCCTTCTGTTTCCGCTCCAAAGCGCACATCCTCTCTGACTTCCTTAACCCTGCATCTGCGGCACGCTCAAACACATGACACAGCCCCTCCTCTCCGACCCCATGCACGGTGGGTTCGCGGCAGGGCCGAGCTGCCACATGACTCCTCTCATTGGCAGGATGTCGGTGGGGTGCGTAACAGGCCTAGAGGGAATCTAATCTTGTTGACAAGTAGAGTGAGAACCAAGCACAGCGACTGAGGTCAGCTGCAAACATCTCGACACACTTCTGTTCACCGATACCCCAGCACACAGAGAAGAGCAGCCTCTGATTCACAAGTTATTCTAACACAAAGAGGCAGAAATCATAAAGCCCCTTAATGCTCATATGGTCCGTAACAGATTTATTTGTAGTTAGGTATATATGGCTACTTACATATAACTATAGATCTATGTTTTTCACTTTTACCAATCATAATTTCATGTATTAATGCAAAAAAATTATATTCTAGGCATGTCTGTTGTAGTGCTTCAATAACAAGTGAAACATAGTCTAAAGTACTGGGACATGTGAAGTGCATTTGTAAGGTCAGGCACTGATGTTGGACACGAATGTTAAAGCCTAGTTTATATTTCTCTGTTGGTGTGTTTTAGTGTTTAGACAGCAGGGGGTGCTGAGTTTTTCTGCCGGATCTGCTTACCACTGCAGGAGTTGTTTCTGGTTAAAGGTTGGATGTGGAATATAAGCGTAAAAGCGCCATCTAGTGTATCTACATTGTAGTTACAACAATAAAAACATGATTCCACCTGTTTGGTTGCCAGGTTTGCTGCCGATACGCCCAGTGACCAACCTGAACTGTGACCAACCTGAACTGACCAACCAGTGGGGAATGTATCCTAGAGGAGTTTAGCTAACAGCTAACGTTAGCAAAGCTAGCTGGTGAGTTAGCTTACCGATCCAGGAGGAAAGTCTGTTTCTGCGTGTTTGATGCTGTAGAAATGTTTTACGTGGGTCCATCTAGTGTAGGCTTCACCTAAAACTATTCTAATTTCTGTTCTGCAGTCACTCCTCTCCTGAGGCGGATAAAAATATCTCTGGGGCTCTGAAGCAGTTGCTGGACTTGCTGACTCCACCATTATTCCCAGTACCAGCCGAGCTGTGCCGACCATGTAGTTGAGAGACTGCATCTCTTAACCTGTCATGGCGGCCGCTACTGGCTGGTATATGTAAACAAAACAGAGAGAGTCCTTAACTCGACAAATGATGGCGTTGCATTTATCCGTTTCGACGTAGACGGAGAAGTATAAACTAGGCTTGAGCTTTACAGACCAGATTGGATTGGACTGGTTCCAGAAATAGGGGAGATTCTGGGCTTTCTGGGTGTGCTGTTCCATGAAAAGAGTGTCCAACAAGCCACGGCCACGTTACCCTTTGTTTGACTGCTTTCGATTTTTTAATCGGGGCTTATGTCTTTATTAAATATGCAAAGTTTTTGCTTCTCTAGTTATAGATTATTCCACCAAACCGGATGAAAGAATCTGACAATAAGAGTTAATTAGGAAAGTGCCCTTCTCGTCACAGTGCAATTCGCCCCCAAATCACTTTTTGTTTTTTGCTGTATTTTCGGGACTATAAGCCAATGGAGAAGTCAAAGCTGACCAATTCATTGCAGGCCCTGGTGGATGGACCGTTTGCATTTCCAAATGAGCATGTGCATTGGCGAAAAACCCTGCGTGAGTGTATACCTAATGATACTGATCGGGCTCCATATTTTTAGAAGTTAAGCCTAGTTTATTCTTCTCCGACATTTTTCATTCATAGTAGTCCGTTCTTTTCTCTCCTCTTTGCATTGTTTTTTTTAACTGTTGCTCGACCAGGACAGCAGGGGGCGCTAACTTTTCATGGCGTCTCTGCCTACTATCACACAGCGTCGTTTCTGTCTTTTTCTAGGCATGTGAACGCATTTCCCCCTCAAGGAGCAATGGGCGACAGAAAGTGAGTTTTTATTAAGCCGTGAAGCTTTTTACTAGAAGTGCAGCTCATGCGATACTCTAAAAACACATGGAAACAAACAGCAGCCTTTTTTGTTGTTTTCTTACACCTTCTGTTCAAAATCACCAATAGAACAGATTAGATAAATTATCCTTTCAATATAAAGCATATTAGTCGTAAAACGCTGCATTGACTACTGATTACAGCGACTATAGAGCCTCGATTTGGTGAAACTATCTCTGGCTGTTACTGAACTGACCAATCAGATGCAATCAGAAGCTCAATGGAATAAAACAAACGTATGTTTCCAGCTTCGTTCAGTTTTTAAATGAATAAAAACAATACAATAAGAAATACTTTGGGCTTTAAGACATACTGTCCCTATGGATGAAGCTGAACAACACGGTACAGATCGACTCCAACTGAAACAAAATAAAACTGCATGAAACGTCTGTAAAAAGTTTAAATTCCCATCAGAAAAAAAATGACTTTTTGTCTGCAGTAAAAAACAAACTGCAGAAAAGATTATCAACACAAGCCGCGTTCCTTTCCGACTCCCAGAAGGCCATTGTGTGGAGCTTATTTGGTCACAGACAGTGCAAAGCGAATTAGTGAGCCAAGCTAAACGAGTGTCAGTCAGTAGTGACTGAATTATGTGGAACACACCTTTAGTCTGCCACAGACATGCAGCAGGAGTAAACCGGCTCCCAGGGGCCCCCGTACAAGCCAAACCAGGGAGTGTGTACTACCAGTGAATCACTTGAACTTCACAATAAACTGTTTTCCACCCACATTAGGTACAGTTCTGGCAGACTGTACGCAGCACATTTCATACATTTATTACCAACGTCTCTGTGCTGCAGGGCGGCAGCTTTGATGGAGCCCGTATCTGCGAATAGCTGTGACCGGCTCGGCTCAATGTGGGACCGTATGATTGCCTCAAACGTGCACATGTGTGCTTCTGCGTTTGTGTGTGCGTGTACATATGTACGCATTTGTGGTTGCCATGGAGACGGCCGGCACATGCGTGGCAGTAGAAACGATCAGATAAATGTCACAGTTGTTTAATGAAGCTGCACCGGTGCCCCGACGCTCAGCTAGCTCTGCGCTAACGAGCTGCCGCACGCCGCCACCCGCTAATGAGAGGAGACACTCGCTCACAGCCAGAGAAACACGTCTCATTTGGCTCATTTCTCATGTTTTATATTTCCAGCTCACATGGAAGGAAGCTATGGATATCTCTGTTTTCTACAAATTAAGCTGCCTGTAAAGACACTCACAGGAAAATCCAGTGACTGCAGCTTTTATTAATGGTTCGTTTCTGCTGTTACTACTTCATAAAAAGGACATCATTTGAAATTAAAGCCAATATTTCTGTTAATGTTTCAGCCTACTTGCTCAAAGTGACGAATAAAGCAAAACGTTTCTGGGCCAATTCAGATTTAAGGTTCTTTTGTTTGTTTCTATTCATTAATATTCTTGGTTTAACTGAATAAAACGCAATCAGTTATAGTAAAACTAAGAAAAAAAAATTATTTTAAAAAAATTTGCAATATTTTTCTGCTTTTTGGAATGATCTATTAAATCAAGTAAAACCTGAATAAAAACTAGGTCATTATATACATTTGATAAACTATATTCTGATAGAGTTTAACACATCTCAAATCCTAGAACAGAACATTTGTTAGAGTAATCATTCAAACACCAAATACACATTAATATTCATTAACATGCGCCGCAGCAGAAGCTCAGATCTAAAGTTGTCCTTATCGTTGCTATTGGTGATACAGCCAATCAGCACCAAACGCATTTTTAATCACTAGCCAATCAGGCAGCATTGTGTCTATATTACAGCTTCACAGGAAAAAAAATGAAGTAAATACTGAACTTCAACAAGGTGGGGGTCCACTACACATTTAATTGACCATTATTTGATTTCACTCAGGCACTCATAGAACACCCCTGCAGATCCAACAAGTGTTAAGAGAGGTTATGACCAGGAAAATACCCAGAACTGAAGGACGGACCGAGTTGAGTATGAAGGAGAAGAGTTCTGGTAAATGCACTTATACTTTGTGATGCAACCCCACAGCATCACACTGCCTCCGCCAAAAGCTGCCTTCCACCGAAATAATCGACCTTCTCCGCCTTGCCAAAAACTAATATTACACTGACGGCTGTGACTGGACATTTAGTAATGCCATTCTGTCATACAATAGGTCAAAATAAGAGCTTGGACTAAAATCATAAACATTTATTATCCCTTGATCTCGTGCCACGTTCAGAATAATCCAGTCCAGATTTAAAAGGTTGTACTTCAGTTGGTTCAGACGATAAAATTTTTTATAATGAAACAGCCCTTCTTCACACAGCAGAGTTAGTTAGAGCTCCATCATTTGGTTGATCTATGCACCATATAGATAATAAAACCCAACTGAGAGCTTCTTTTTTTACATAAATGTTCAGAATGTCATTAAAACGGATGAAAATATGCAGAAATGTCAGTCAGGTATGTTGGATTGATGCATTAGGAGACCTGGAGAATAAAAATCACGTAGATCCCAGGAGCCTTAAGAGGGGTTCTACTTACAGCAAAGCGGAGGTAAGGAAGGAGGGAAAGCGTCCTCCTGCTGTGGCCATAAATAAAGTAGCGACAAATCGATCATTTTTCCCCACAACACAAAAAATATAAGATTCTATGCTAATTCTGACCAAATAGCTAAACCTTGATTTGATGAAGAAAGAATTTGCAACTACTTAACCTGGACCTTATTTATAGCCTGTGTTACGTTCATTTAGTCACCCAGAGAAGCTTGGAGCCACTTGAAGTCCTTCAGGAGAACTTTAGATCCAGTCACGATCAGCGTATATCCATATTATGGGAGTTGTTGGGGTAGCCAACATCATCTGTCACAAAGCTCCTCTATTTCACCAATGTTTTGCTACAAATCACTAGCACTATTCCCTGGGAGTTTGGAGCATCGCTGAGGCAAGGCCATTTTATTTATATAGTCCAAGGCATTCAAGGTGATTTACATGATTCTTGCTCTTATGTTGTTCCTCTCCACTGTCGCCACATGCTTCCTAACTGGCATTTACTAATGAGCTGAACTCACCTGGATAATTAGGACTAAAGTGGACTTCCTGTTTTAAGAAGATATGAACCAACCCAGGTTTTGCAGAAGGAAGCTTGAGAAAAACAAAAATTTCTTCTCAAATTGGCTGAATAATAAATACTTCCGCACATCGTACAGCATGCTCCTTCTAAAGTTATGCTGGTTTGATCTGGTCATTAAAATTCCTCCAGTATCAATATGCAGAAAGCTGGGACGCTACCATCAGATGTTTACAGCGGTAGGTTTAAGAGGTCGGGATAAAAAAGGCACTTTTTATTCAACAATAAGATCAAATTCTCCCATTGAGATTATACCTAGCCATAAAGTCTTGTATTGTAGCATTTCCAACACTTTTTACTCATGAATTATTCATGCATTATGCAAACAGAACGTCCTTGGGATTGCAAACACTTTACAACCTTTATTTTCTCGATGCACAACAGCTGACTTCATCCTCGGAGTTAAACTCGTCTCAGTGAAAGTGTTCATTCATAGGCTGAGTGTGATTTTCTAAAAAACAGATGACTGAGAAGGAAAACTTCCTGCTGTTCCCAGATTTGGAACAGCTACTAATGGTGCAGCTTTCTGACGAACCTGCAGCTGAAAACAAGACAAGCATCTGTTCCGAGGTCAGCTGGCACTTTTTTTTTTTTTTTACCCTGACATGATCAGGTCTGCCGCGCCTCCTGGTTTGCAATAATAACCCAGAACCAATATGTTGATTAGAAGGGAGCAGAATATTTATGGGAAACCTGCTTCCTTCTTCCTCTTCTTCAATAGTGCTGGTCCCAGAATTATCTTCCTCAATTATGCTTTCTAGCTCACATCAGCATGGCTGGGAGTTTCTGTGTGTGTGTGTGATGGAGGGAA
Organism: Apricaphanius iberus; assembly: GCA_028564705.1. Lineage (NCBI taxonomy): Eukaryota > Metazoa > Chordata > Actinopteri > Cyprinodontiformes > Aphaniidae > Apricaphanius > Apricaphanius iberus. The sequence continues at coordinate 576,852 of JAPXFQ010002006.1, forward strand.
GGAAGGGGAGAATTAAAGCATCTTAAAGCCTCAACAGCAGATTGGTCAAATCCAGGCAGCAGCAGCAGCAAATTTCCCCCTAATCTCCTGCACACTTCCTCTCCTCTTCACCTCCTCACTCGTTCCTCTTATCTCCTCGCAGTGGGAACAAAAAGTGTGGGCTAAGGGTGGCTCGGGGCGTTGGGTGTCAGGTAGGTGGGAGCTTCTCTGGGTGACAGCTCTGCAGGAAGACGTCGCTTTTGTTGTTGTCGTGCCAGCTCTCTTATCTCTGGTTGGAAAATAAAGGCTTTAGCACCACGTCCCCCCCCCCCAATCACCTCCCGCTCCTCTAACTCAATCTCTGGTTATTTGCGATCTTAATTAGAAACAGCTTGTTGTGGCGGCGTGTGCGCCTGCGCGGCCGTGCATCGAAATGGCACCGGCTCTTGATTGTTTGGCATCGCTCTGCCGTGGCTGCGCTCTGCCAGAAGTTATCATCTGACTGCCGGCGGGGATGACGGCCCATTTGACTAATGCTGCTCCATGAAACAGGACAACAATGGCTCCAACAACAAGGAGAACAATTTAGGACCGTGTAGAGAAATCGTAAAGACTCATAAGTGGTCGAATATTGCATGTAGCACTAAATTATCTGACTGAGTTCTCATTGATTTTATATAATTCTGTTGGAACTAATCACTCATACGATCAATCATAAACCTATTAGTTATCCTGTTAATGATCAAGAGAAGTTTGTCTCCCAATTTGACTTGAATTCAAAGGTTTTAAGGAACGATTTGTGGTTTTAAATACTAGCATTAACTTTTAGGAGGCTGTAAGTGGGACACATAACACTGGCACTAGGGATGCAGCGATACCGTTGTAATTTACTGCCATCACCATGACTAAATACTTTAAATGTGGAAACTCTGCAATACATTCACAGAAAATTGTTATTTTCACTTCAAACTTTAGTGTTGTGGTGATTTTTATTATTATTATATATTTTTTATCTAATTCACCATCATTTGATGCAAAAAAGTAGAGAAACAAATATTAGACCTTTCTTTCAATTCATTTCATTTTTCGTGTGTAGTAGAAGTATCGGTAAGTACGCCGATCCAACCATCGTATCGGTTTGAAAAAAGTGTGATTGTTTCATGTAGGGCTGGGTTTCGATTCAAATTTCAATCATCTTTTCCGAATCCCAAGAGTTAGAATTGATTATCACGATCTGATCCAGTTCGATATAGATATGGGTCAGTGCTATTAAAAACGTTTTTTTGAGCCTTTATCTTAATTATATGCCTGTAATTCAATGACTCAACACTAGGTGGATAACAGCTTACCAGGAAAAACTATTAATACTTTTAGAACAAAGCCTGATAACAGCTGTCTGCCCTTTTTTACAGCTAAAATAGGAATTAAAAGTCCAAACAATGCTAAACAATTAAACAGATTTTTTAACTGGTGAATCAAACTCCCTTTAATAATAATAATAATGTGTATTTAACCGGACAGACTGATTGTAGCATGAAGTCAGAGTCCTGCTGATATCTTTTCTGTTATTCCCTGGATATACTTCGTAAGAATCAAACTGGTAAATTTAATCCTAATTACATAGAAGTATTTCCTGTCAGTTCATAAATTAGACTTCTGATCCAAAGCAGACACTGTTATTGGTTCTGTTTGTTTCAGGCCAGATTTTCTTCCACTCAGCACCATTTGCTTTTAAGGTTTACTGATGTCTAAACTAAAACGAGACTCTTTAATTTAAAGAGTCTGACATTTATTGGGATGCATCAAAATCAACAATTTCACCATATATCAGTGAATTTGGGCCATAAAAGTACCTGATTCTGTAAGATTAAAGATGATTTAATCCCAGGATAGTCATAGTCAGACATGGTGGAATTTAAGATTGTAGAGATACGATTTAAAGCAAAAAATATCTTAGCAGAAACCATTCATAAAATCATTCAACGGTAGGGACGGCCGTTTTAACTCAAGGAAGGAATTTAATTTCAGAAGACATCAAGTACGCACAACAGGGAAAATATTTTGTATTTCAGTTAGTGGAAAACCTTATAGGATACAGTTAAATAAATGTTTAAAATACATTTTATAATAGTTATAGAAATGAAGAGGGGATTTGATTTTGATAGGGTACTTGTCCTTCATTTTCTTTTATTAGGATGTTATTAATATTATTATTACTACTGTTGTTCTTAGTGGTACCATTAGTGTTAAGGTTATTAGCATAATTAGTAATAGTAATGCAGTTGACTAATAACATCACCAATTTTTATTTTTATTATTATTACTGTTTGACTGATTTTGCTTTTATTTTTTTTAATTATGGTTATTTTCTTTGTCAATTGCTCAATGTTTTGTTATTCATTTTCATAATTTTGCATACATTTTCTTTTATTTATTTTAATTTTCACACGTTTGTCATGTATTTGCTGCCTTTACCACCGAATCATGTAAAGCACCTTGAATTCCCTCGTGTTGAAAGTGTGCTATAGAAATAAAATTGCTTTGTGTTGGCCGTCACAGTTACTGTTACTTTTATCATAGCAATTACTATTGTTACCATTATTATTCCTACAACTATTACTGTATTGACCGAAAGTGAACTAATTAGATAATACTGATTTGATGAGAAGTAGTAGAATAAAATAAGTTTGTACTTCTTTCCACTCCTTTTCAAATGTGTGAATATTTCTTATGTTATTGGTTTATGTTTACTTTATTTAGGTTTTGTTAAAATTTTTCTTTTCTTTCTCGTTTTCTGTCAATCTATTAATTTATGATTTAATTATAATTTATTAGTTATTACATATTCAAAATAAAATTTAGGATAAAAAGAGTATTACGACATTCCATATATGAGTGTTATAGTTGCATATTTATTCAAAGAATGTAATTTCTGTTTCTCTGTAACATTACGTCTAGGACAGGATGTTATCTGTCTAAAGGCCCTAAAAAGGCCACTCTGCTTGGATGCTAGTAGTTGAATTTGTGCGCCTTTACTACATGTGGCAGTGAATCCTGTTGGTGACTTATGCGCCCTGGCTGTGGCACCGCTATCAGCGACATGGAGCAGAAAACCACAGGATGTGGTGGCAAAGGAAAACGGTGTGATAAGGTCAGCCACAAAGCAAACACCACTGATTTAACAACATGGGTGCATTTATTCAACCGGCTGCAGCCCAGTTCTGCCACATCGTGAGCGAACCGCTGTGCAGTTTGCAGAACGGAGGTTGCAAAAGCTTCACATTACCTCCATTAGCATCTGGAGAGGCGGCTGTTTTCATGTAGCGCGGCGTTAAAAACGGGGGAAAAGCTGCTGAAATTGTCTGTGCACCTGTTCTCTGAAGGTGCTCAGAATGTTACTGTGGGGAGGATGGGCTGGGATACTTTAATCAACAACTATTATTACAACAGACACACACAAACTGTGCAACCTTAGAGAGGGAGGACTGGTGGTGCTGGCGGAGGTTTTGGAGAGGAAACTGCAGTGAAAGCAAGTAGAGTGAAACTCAGAGGAGACAGACAGCGAGGGGAAAATGATTTATTCCCAAGCGTCACAGGGCAACGTTTGTGTTTGTCTCCAGGATGACGGCGGAGGAAGAAAAAGTCCATTGCAGCAGATAAGTTACCCTTTCTGCGAGAGAGTACATCTGTAAGCTCTTGTTTGCTCTGTAATTTGCCTCGTAGATCATCTCAAAGTGGTTGGAACCGAGTGCGTTTGTGTTTCTGACCTCAGGTTTCCTTTAAGAATAAAATATAACCGAGGCGTTTTGTCCAAATCAACAACACATTCCTCAAACCACACACATATACAGAGACAGCCAGCTGAGTCGGTTCATGTGCTGCTCTCCTCTATGTTTCGTCTTGTTTCATCTGTCTTTTTTAAACAGATACAGTCCAGTCCCAGCTTATCAATATTGTGCCTTCAAACCAAAATATGCATCTGGGCTTTGCACAGGCGAGATAGGAACAAACCAGATGCTGGCCCACATTTTGTGGAACCCCTCAACATCCCTGCAGTTTCTGCCCAAAATATTTTTTTCAACGCATACTCAAATTAAAATTAGAGCTCTTTAACCATTTGGAATAGAGATATAACTGGGGTCTCTTTGGAAAGACAAACTCTGAAGTTTGTCCCAGAACAGTGAAAATATGTCTACGTAAGTGGAATTGTTGCCAACTTCTCTCATTTTAAATACAGTCGAATTGATAAAATGTTGTGTCCGCTCATTGAAGTTAGTAAAATATATGCTCAAAAAATTGTTTTAGATTTGTGTGGTGACCTTAAAAACATTGTGGGTCTAAAGTCTGATTTATTTCCTTTGTCCACAAAAAAATGACTGCAATACACAAAAAAATGTGCGTTTTACATCATATATGATCAACTAAAGGTCAAAGATGCTAAAAAAAAGGTTCAATCTCTGCCGAATCAGTGGTTTCCTTCTGATAAGAAAAAGAAAGTACCAAAATTACCACCGTCTAGTGTTGTACAACGTTCCACGGCCTCCACAATGTTGTATGATAACAATAAAGTGTCTTTTGACCCAGCACTTAAAGGGTTACTTACTGTGCCTATCGGTGCGTAATCCTTCCTTTCTTTATTTAGATAAGCTTGTTTACGCAGGCCATTTCCTATGGCAAAGATAAAATCCGACCCCTCAAGTGACCCTTTTACCATTTTCAGCATTCCACTGGCAATTCGATGTGTCAATAATCAAAACTCTGCTCTGGGATTGGTTCAAACAAATTCGTTTTTTTCCCCCCTCAAACTGACTTTTATAAAGTTTTCTCTATGTTGAAAATGTGAGACAGTAGAAGGTTTAATCTGTTTCCTACTGGGTCAAGTAAGCTGTTGATTAAAAGCTTACACTTTTAAGCTTATATTGAGAGAATATTTTCAATAGGAAGCGCATTGACGGCCGTGACATCACTGTCAAAAGTCCCTTCCTGTGACTAATCAGCAAAACTGAGGTTTTCAACAGAGCAGTTTTAGGCTGTTATTTTACAAATTTTATGTATTTTTTTTTGCCGTGGACCAAAAACTTCGATAGACGACTTTGATCTGACCCTTATTGATCTAAACAGAACGTTTTTGAATCGGTTTTATCATGTAAAACGGACCAGTAAGCAGTTCTATAGTTTATTTTCACTTTTTAAATGTTGGTTAGGGTGGAAAAAAAAGGCTTGTTGCGCTTACAGTGGTCACTGAAACCTTGTTTTTCACCCATGATTTAAATAACAAGGTTTTCAGCTTTCAAATGATAAAAGATATGTATATATTAACAAATGGTTGTTTAGACAATAGCAGCTTTCAACTACCAACCTGTTAGTGGGCCCGTGGGCGGGACGTGGAACGCTAAGGTGTTAAAAAGAAAAACAAATGCTGCTGCATTCTGAAACAGAACCTCACTTGTTAGAGAGCTACCACTTCCACTTTAGAACAAAATACCAGAGTCAGAGAAAGAAAAACGTAATTTGAAATCACAGAAAATAAAGATGGGTGACTGAACTGCGACCGGTGTTTTGAGCTCTCTTGTCTGCTTTGGTGATGCGTGTTCCCGAATCAGCAGGGCTTGGCCTAAGGGATGATAGTGGATCGGGGTTTTAAGCTAGCTTGTTAAAGAAAATAAAAAAATCTGTATTGGAGCTTTAAGTATGAAACAGGAGTGTTTACAATACTGTTATAGTGTTTCTAAAGTTAAATTAAGTATTACAAATCACAATATATACTCTTACTCATTGTATCACACAGGTTATCGTAGAAGGTATTAACATTATTGTTTCCCCTATTGTTGCTCGTTTTCCTACTGCCGCCATTGACCCCAATGTGCCAAATATACAATTTTTTATTAAGAAAATTACTAGAATAACGCACAGAGGCTTGAAAAAGTAACTTTAATTTGATTACTGGTATGGATATAGTAAGCAGTTTGATTAGTCGTTACTGAAAAAGTGGTCATTATTAGAATTAAAGTGGACCGTTTCTGATTGTGACACATTCTTGCCAATACATGTTCCTAAGTTCCTCCCTTGTTTTTAATTTTTTTTGTCTCGTCTGATTAGTATCGGTTCTAAAAGCTATAGTTCATAAAGTGCAGCAATTCCCCCCCTGGGCTTTGGGATTGCTGGGAGGTTTCCACATAGAGCAGCAGGACAGCCTCCTAATGCCTACAGGTATAACGATGTAGCGCTAATGCTGTTAGGGGGGCTGGCAGAGATGAAGGTGGGGGAAGAAGTGGGTGATAGCATTAAAGGGTATTATTGTGGGTGGGGGGGGTTCATTTTGATTTGGTTTTATGGGTTGGAAAAACATTGTCATGCATACCAATTAGAGCTGGAACAGATGGTCTAGGGTAGTTGGGCGTTTCATCTCATGCAGATGCTTTAGTGTGTGTTCGGCGTGAGAAGCAGGAGCTCGACAGAAACGACCGAGGCAACATCACTGGGCCAGTCAACAGCTGCTCCTCTGCTTCCTTTCCCCGTCTCCTTTCCTGCTTCCTTCCCTCTCTCGCCCTCCGTCCCCCGGTCAACCCCTCCAGGGCCAAATTAAAGCTCGATCAGTCTGTTCAACAGCCCCTCCGAGGAGGGAGCCATATGCTGACATATGGAGAGGGTTCGTCTAATTATTCACAAGCACGGGTCGTCGTGTTTGTGTGTGGACGGAGAGCTCGGAGTCTCTGTGAGCTCCCTGACCCAAACGCTGTCAAGTCAACACAAAGGTTTGACTGATATGGGTTCCCAGGGGCCAAACGTGAGAGTTTTCCCTCGGCGTCTGGCTGCCACTTTTTCATTCCACTATCTGGGAATCTGTTTGGTGGTTTTTCTTCCTTTGGTTCCAAGTCAGCTTCTTCTCCAGAAATGTTTTTGTATGAGAGGAGAGAAAAAGCTTCTGCAAAATCATCTACCTACAGAACATAATTATTATACATTTCCCTATTAAACCTGTGGCCTCGTACGTATAGAGAATTGAGCATACAGAGTTTTTCAATTAACTCATCAGGCAGAAACAACCAACTTCCGAGTAAAAACTCAATATTTAAGCTTGTAAAAGGTTTAATAATTTTTCTAAAATAACTGCTGTATGAAATATGTTTCTTGGACTAGATATATAAAATTCTAAAAAAAAACAGAACAGAACTTTTTTACTCATATTCCATGTAAATCTTTCTAAAACATGGAAATAGTGTTGCAATGACATCATAAACTACAAAAACATGGAACGTTACTGTGTGAAGTAGCTTTTTGGCTTTAGAATAATAGTAAAGGAAGAAGGATTACAAATCAGTGCTTTATTTCAGCTACTGTACGGAGCTAAATGACAGCCTGAAGCAACAAGGGAGAAATGCTAAACTACTCTCTGCACCTGGCTAATCCAACTCCAGTCCTCAAAATAGACTGTCCTCCAACTTTTAGATCCATCCCTGCTTCAACACACTGGAAAGCTGGTGGACAGAGGAACCCACCAACCCAGGAAATTGTGAGCATTCCTGACCATTTCAGCTCAAACATTTTCTTTATCCAAATACAATAACTGGACTTATTCCAGCCCATAGACCTGTCTTCTTGTAGGTACATTAGTTTAGTCCAACGAAGTTTGCTTTGGGGTTTGAGTTGTTGGCGCCAAGGTCCGAAACTGAACAAAATAAGCTCAAACTACGGTTTAGATCGTCAAATTTGTAGGAAATGTCAAGATTGAGGAAGTAAAAATGTAAAAAGATGGCGAGGAACAAACCCAGATCAATACTTTTGACTGGGTAACTGCTCACCTCCATACAGGTTCTGGACCCCACGGGCTAGACGCACTAAATCAGGGATGTCCAACGTGCGGCCCGGGGGCCATTTAAGATTGGGATTTTCTGCACCACAACACAAATATTTCGATGCAGATAGAAGCTTTTTTAATAAGGGAATAATTTTAGTTGACAAACTAAAAGGCTTATAAACTGATCCATGGCACAAAAGTAATTATTCATCTTTTAAAAATTAAATTTTTTGCTTTCTTTTACCGATAAATAACTAACACATAAGCAGACATACAGACATTGAAAGATAGTTAAAAATAATACATTTTCAAAGACAAGAGTGACCCAAACCCTGTTGTTTTTGCTGAGAAAAAAAAATATATTTTAGCCCCTCTGAAATATTTGAAAACTATTTATAAAAAAAAAAGGCAAACCTGAGACGCGCTGCGTTTTGAATCTACAATCCTTTAAAATAAATAAATACATTTTCAGCAAGAATTCCTACTTTAGTGTTTCAGTAAAATATTATCCATGTGATTTATTGTTAAGCGGGTAAAAGGAAAAAAAATATTTTCGTGTATTTTTGGGGCCCATGGGCATTTTTGACGTGATGATTTTGGCCCTTGTAGCAAAAAGTTTAAACATCTCTGCACAAAACTATTCAGTGTCGTCTCTGGATGGGGGATTGCAGCAAAGTTATTGACTCACTGCAATAAGCCGGGCTTTCTAACCTAGCCATGGTGTTTTATTGCTTCGTATTTCAGATAGAATCAAACATTTTCTGAAAACTGACTCTTTGACCAGCTATCAGCCGAATAAATCGGGATTTTTTTCTGCCTATAACCTAGGGGGTTATATCAAATATTTTGCTGTTTTTTCCATTATTATGGCAGAAAAATCTTAAGTCCATCATCTGGATAGATTAGCAAGGAAACTAAAAATCAAAAGATAAGAATCCAATGGGAGCACCAGAGCGTCATCTCAAACCTTGACGATACATCCAGTTAACAGTGAGCTGACAGAGTCAAAACCAGAGATCATTTACTCTACGCCTCCATGTAACCAGTTAGAGCTCAATAGATTTTTCTCAGGGACGCTTTTCTGTACATTTTGTTGAGTACAAGCTTTCAGAGCTTTCAGCCATGCTGTTGTAGAAGCTGCAGGTTTAGAATGAAACATTTCAAAAGCTCAGAAATAATCCCTGAACCATCGACAAGGCTGAATATCAGCGCAGGTTAAGTGAGAAGGTATGGTTCTTTTTGTGTGTGCGCTTAAATTGGGCGAATCAGCCCTTTAACAGCCTCCCAGCGGACGCAGGTCGACACTTCAAAGACTGCTTTGTGCAACTTCCCGTCTCTCCTCGCCGGCCGTCCTTCCCGGAGCTCAGCTTTACAATCGGGATCCAGGTGCGCCTCCCCGCTTCGCAGACTTTTCTTCATGAGCAAAACGCTGTGGCTGCGGCGTTAGCCACGGCTCAGTGGCTCTGAATGGGGAGGCGCTAACAGGCTAGCGCTGCAGTCCCGGAGCCCATTGATCTTCGCTGCTCACTAATAGACAGTGGAGACTCCAGGCTCTCCAGGGCCATTAGGATGCATGAGCGGGAACCGTGCTAAATGGGACAATGCACAGAGGTGTGTACATGGGTAAATACACTCCAGTTCATACGCTGAGACGGATCCAGCCTGTAAGCCCCACTAACATTCCTCCGGCTAACCTTGGGATTGAATTACCCTGGGTGTTTGTCTTACGTCGGCTGTGATACACGGATTAAGCGCAGCGTTACAGCGTGACCGAAGCTGCCTTATTTGGGGCCGATGTTACATTTCCAAGCTGTTATTTCAGACCTGCAGGGACAAGCCGTGGATTTAAGTGTGACAGAAAACACAGAGATAAAAACAGAGGAGTATTTTGGTGCATGGTGTATCTCCTGAACAGTAAGAGGAGAAAAATGGAGCGGCCTGTCTGCTCTCCATCCCTCTAAATGTTTAATGAACCATCCCTCTTTGTCTCCCTCCCCGCTGCCTCTCCAGCTCTCACCCATCATCTACTTTTGCTCGCTCCAACCCTGTTTGTCTACACCTCTAACAGACACGCCACCCGTCCAGGATGAGATCTGAATGCTGACAAGGGCCGAGAAATTTCGTCCTGCGCCTGTTAGGATCCAGATTTTCAGACCCCACTTGGCTTTTCTCTTGACCCCCCGAGGTTGTGCTGCCTGAGCCCACATGCAGATCTTTGTCACATCTGGTATTGTTCAGAACACGGGAATTGGCGTTGCAAGATAAAAGCTGCTCTTAATCTACAGCTTAGTTCATTATCTTTTACCAACAAGTTAATTGTCCTTATCTTTGACAGCTAAATAAGCTGCTTTCAGATGTTTTACAGGACAAGAAAGGCGCTTATTTACTTTTAATCTACCAAAAACAGCACACAGGATGATTATTTGTTTATCAAAGCAGTGGATGTGTGCACATCCTGGCTGGAGAAAGATGTTGGCCCTTTAAATTAGCTTCAGTTCCTATTAATATTTTTTGCGGTCATCTTTCAGTTGCATTATTGGTTAGCCAACCAAAGACGCGTTTCATTTGCCTTGAAAGGGTTGATGAGACGGAATTCTTTAGAACTTATACATTTTTATTGCTTTTAATTAAAGCGAATTGTGGAACCAACAGCTCAACAACACCGATCGCGTCTCTCTGCAGACGAAACATGCGGTAAAGCAGGGAGTGAAATAGATCGATAATTCCTTCCATTTGTTTCTGGCTGAAGTGCAAAAAGAAGAATGAAGTCCTCATCCAACCGGCAGGACTATCGCTGCATTCCAGTTGTCCTCTGAAGTCGCTTTTCCGATATAAATTAGCCGGAAATTACGCAATGAAGCTGTTTTTTCCAAGCTGAGAGCTCGTAAGTTTTACAGAACCCTGAGACTCCAAATTTAAGGATGGCTGCGTCCAGTACTACCAGGAAGTAGCTGTCATCTTTATTTTATTCTCATTTACATGTTATGTTTTCATTCTGTTTGCTATGTGAGTAGGACTGAGTAGTTGTTATTGTTGTTAAATATTATTTAGTTGCACATATGAAAACTGTCTCCAGTGTGGCAGCGGTCCGAGGATTCAGCCTCCAGAACATCTAAAGCTCCATGAGAAGTCCAAAACCTGATATTTGATTATGCACAAATGGGTGGGTATTTCAGTTCCATGCAGAGCAACAGGAAGTTGTGAGACTGTGTTCAGGACACAGCAGGTGAGGGTCCAAATCCTCTTTAGCTTTTAGGAACCAGAACAACAGACTTAAAACACAACATTCTAGATGAACGCTCAGTCATATGAAGAATCCCAGCCAGGCAGGCGCTTCAAGACCCATTTAAATGCATAACTCTGATTTCTCCCGAGTGATTTGGACCTGCCCGTCTCAGGACACACACAGAGTCACTATGAATAAAAGTCAATCACTACGATTCATAACAAAACTGTTTAGTTTAACCAAAAACGTCTGTTTGTCTCTGATTTCCCCACAGGAGAACATCCAATATGCATGAAACCTGCAACAGCCGGCAACATTGACACAAAAAAAAACGCACGAGACAAGCAAGCGAGCACGGCTGTGCCTGCCAGCGGGCCATTTCCACGCTTGTATGAGCGCAAATGTGGGTGTGAGGCGAGCAGGCGAGCGCACTCGCGACTACCCAGCCGCAGGACTTCAAATTATCCCCAGGCTCCTCAAAGCACACTTCAGAATTTCTGTCTGCTTTCCAAACTCATTACTTCAGTCGGGCAAACCGAACAGGGCGCATTAAACGGAGCTCAGACGTAAAGAGAGTTGAGTGCATGGCAAAGACGAACGGCTCTGTGTTAATTAGCAGCATCCTGCTCTAATTAATGGCCTATGGGTGGCCACGCTGGGTGAGGAGTCCAGGTTAGACCGCTGTGTGGCCGTATTGATGCTGGATCAAACCTCAGATAACACAAACCTAATGTAAACACAACGTTAGTGTGTGTTTAAGAGACACAGTAAGTTTCCAACATGGATGATGGCAGAGCAATTAGAAAGTCCATGAATCATCGCTGGGGAGGTAATGACCTCCGAGCCCCAACGAAAAGAGTCAATTACTCCATCATAACAAAACCTGCCAGTATTAAACATCCTTTATTAGTCATTCCACCAGTGATATTATTTTTTTGCCGTGCTCCGTGGCAACATTAATTTGTTATAATCCTCGTATTACCTTTGTGTTGCAGCCTTGTTTTAATCTGGAAACCGAATTCTTACCCTAGAGGAAGCATCTGGCAGAGATGCAAAAAGACCGACTTCAGCAATAAAACACATGCTACCCAATCACACAATAGACAGAGAATATAAAAGTATTACGTCATTTTTATATGAATACCATGTTAATTCAATTGGGTACAGCAGTTCCAGGTAATTCCTTTTGCCCTCTTATATTTTCAAAAAATAATAACCATGATAATAGTTTTCAGAATATCTTGATTGCACTGGGCTTTGAAACCCCACAGGTTGACTTTTACAGGCTCAGAGTGTGGTAAGATGGTTGTTCATGCAGCAGATTCCTCAAATCTAAACATGTGAAAATGTATTTTGTGCAAAGAAATTGTTGGGAAACGAGTATCTAAATTAAGCTCATCTGGTTATGCAGTTTTAAACCTGAAGTTTCTTTTGAATTTAGACTTAAGATTGAGTCCCGTTTATACGTTTCCACACAAAAGCATAACAACGTTGCACTTTAGCCACGCAGCAACTTATGTGACTCGAAACAAAACGAGGCTTCTGCGAGCAGACGTTATGGGAGCAAAGGGATTTTAATGCCAAATTCCGCCTTTAAAGGCTCCGGTTTGGGAAAACTTTGGTTTCCTGGTGTTACGGAACAACACATTTTGAGCTAAAGGACCCCGCTTAGCTGCCCTCGTTGGTGCCGTTTTCTTAACGTAGTGACATATTGTGTAAGCACGCAGGACATCTGACTGTAATGAAGTGTGTCAAAAATGTTTTTTCCAGGAATTAGTCAGTGACGTCTGTGTTGTTTTGCATTGGAGGCTGAAGGGAAGGAGCTCCGCCTCCACCACAGCGCCCCACATGATCAGCAAAAATCAGCTTTTTTCTTCATGCATACAAAAAAGTATTAAAAAAAACAGATTAACTAGTTACCACTGTTGACACAGACAGTAGGCCAGTCTAAAATATATATTTTATATCTCAGATTGTCTCGACTTTGGTAGAAAGTACTGATGTTGAAGTTTCCTAAAAATGAAATATTTCCATTATTTAATATCTATATGCATTTTTAGGCAATCTTACAACAATTTTCATGGTAAATTTACTGCAAGTACAGTTGGATTTCAAATGTCATTAAATGACAGCTTTTTATTTTGTACCCAAAATGAACCGAATTGTAAAATTGGAACAAAAGTACGTAGCGTGGAAATGATGTAGGATTTCTGCATATTTCTCAGTGAACTAAAAATGGTTATTGTAATAAATGAATTTTGCAGGTTTTATTCTCTCAATGCATCAAAATATTTTGTCCTAAATATGATGGAAAAGCAAAAAACAGTTTTCTTGATTGTAACTTAGATGAAAAATAAATAAATAAAATGAAACTAAAAGTTCAAGCAAAAAATAAAAATTTCCTGTGAAATTATTGCAGAGTTTCCACATTTAAGTTAAATTTCATGCAAGTGGTTAACTTTAACGAGTGCATTCGAATGGTATCGGCCCAATACCCAATAACACCATCTGTGCATTCCAAAATCCAACCTTTTATGTTTCAGACAGACAGACAAAGTTTAGTTTTCTGCATCAGTTCTATGCAATTTTAATTATGGATGTGTTTCCTACATTTACATGTGAAATGTAATGAACAATAATAAGTAAAAATAATCATCTCATGGATGAAAACTTTAGTTAAAAAGGAGATTAAGTCCTAAAGACCTTAAGAACTCAGAAGAACTTCAGATTAAGAAGGACATTTTTGCTCCTCACAAGTAAAAGTTAAAGAAATACGACTTCTGCACAGTAACTACAACTATTTCAGCTCAGTATAGATCTCTAGTGACTATAAAGTTTTAGGATTATTTTTGTCCTGTAAGATGGATCTACAGGTAGAATGAATGCCGTTTTCTGCAGCATCAAAATGTCTAATTTTTTATCTCAGCTCTTGTGAAACCAACTTGATGTGAGACGGGTTCTCAGTGCCACAACCTGTTTGTTCAACTTCATAAAGGTGATTTCTGTTTTCCCAAGGCCTGCGTGTCGACACGTTCTTAAAGAAAACCTGCAGCCAATGTGGTTCTTTGAAGCTGCACGCTGTAACATAACAGCACTACATGTCCTATTTTCCCCCGCTTCCTCTTACAAGTGGGAAAATTTGAGCACTGACATGTTTGTGGCCTTTTTTTTTTCTCTCCCTTGTGTGAGCGAACAAAAGAGAGCATTCCCTCACCAACAGATCAATACGCCGGATCCATTCTGGTTTGTTAAGAGTAATAGACATGGATTTGAAGAGTCGAGAGGGAGGCTAACAGGCGCTGATTTAGCCAGACTGCATCGGACCCATTCACTTCTCAGCTCCGGCTAATAGGGTTTCTGCAGCCTCCAAAGCGCTTTGTACCGCCGTCACAGAGCTGCGTACGGCACAAGAAAAATTACCCCCATTATGTAATCTCTCTAATGATTCCTACTGAGAAAGCAGAGGCTACAATGGCGGTACAGTAAATTATACTAAACACCATTACTCCTGCTGGCTCCTTGTGAGTTTGTGCAGATCGGCGTGCACGGCGGCGTCGAGGAGGACGGTGATTGAGTGTGTGTGCACGAGCGCCGCTCTGACGGTGAAATTAAACTGAGGCTCAGGTGAGAAACAGAGCGACGCCTCGGTGCCGAGCAGGGAGGAAGAAGCTGGCTAAACACCCCGAGGACTTTACACGCCGAGCGAGCGCCGTGCGTCTGGGAGAACAAAGGCAGCTGACAGGGCGGCTGAAGGATGAGGAGATTGATGGGATGTAATGATGAAACGGATGGAGGACGAGACAAGAGAGACGTCCACATCAGAGGCCATTACTCATCTGCGGCGCGCGCGCACAAGGACTGAAAGCTGCACCCAAGGGTGCCGGAGGGGCCGTCTACCACCCACCTCTCCATTTCTCTCACCTTTTCTGTTTTTCTCACCGTCGCCCTCGCGTTCATCCCACCCTCCATCTGTGCCTCCGTCTCCCGTTTGTCTCCTCTCAGACTTCGGCCCGATTCTCTGCAGCTTCTGATCAAACTGAGGAGAAGCTCCTGGAGATCTGAGATTGATCATTCACATCCTGGACCATCGTCTCCACCGAAGACTGAGCACAACACCCGATTACAGAAAACAGCTAAATTAAACTCATCTTAAAGTGGAGGGTCGCTTTGCTTTCAACCTGGACCTTATTTAAATAAATATTACCTTCATTTACTCACCCAGATAAGTTTGCTGCCACTTGGAGTCCGTCAGGAAACGTTTATATCCAGTCCGATCAGCATATATCCATATAATGGGAGTCAATCAGAGCAGGAGAGATGCAGCCTCTAAATAAGGCATTATCTTCCCCAAAACTCCTAAATTTAACCAAGTTTTGTTTGTTATTAATAATTAGCGAATTTCCCCTGTGAGTTTGGAACGTCTCGGAGATAATAACGTATTAACTTCAGGGATTTTACAGGCTTTTAATCCAATTTGCACCAACCTGGGATTCAATGATGTAGCAGTCGTCCTCCATTACAGCTGTAGTCTGTAGGTTGCAGAATGGCGCCTGTAGAAGCTGAACTTAGTCCAATCAACAATGTTGATGTCTGCAGTAGTTCTGTCTAACTGACCGCCGTAGAGCACAGAATGATTGTCCTGATCAGACTACAGCTGGGATGAAGCACAGAAGTGTAGTTGGACTATAGCCTCTAAATCATCCTGGAATAGAACGAATAAGCACGTCTGAGACGTTCTGAACGCTGAGGGGATTCGTGGGTAATGACTAATAACAAAACATGGATAAACGAAGGAGTTTTAGGGCAGATAATGCCCTATTACAGGCGGTCTGCTTGACTCCCACTAGGGCCGGGAGATACCAGCTAAAATTAATATCACTGAGCATTTCACCTCGATAACGGTAAGTGGACGATAACAGGATGTGTTTAGTCGTTTTCTGTATTCACTGCCCGGTAGTGGCCAGATTTAGATAATGTTCTTTAAAATATGACAGCTTCTTGCTGTTAAACGGCTTCAAACAGCTTTTTAGTTCAGTGTTCGATTCCCACTCCTTTCTGTATTTCTAAGAGTCCAGTTTAAACTCATTAGTGATCACACAGACCAGATGAGGTGAGGAAGATACAGGGGATGAGTGAAATCTGTGATTTTAGTGTGCAGTCTTTTATTTTAGACAAAATATTTGACATCGGAGCACAGGTGGGAACAGGCGGCGGCTTCAAGCAACAACGCAGCCGTGTTGATATCAGCTCCGCCTGACCAGGACCTGGACGGGCGTAGCTGTTGAACTAGAAACCATCTGGTTCGGCTGCAGCTCCATTGCTGCAGTAACAAACATACATGCTCCACATTAGAGTCTAACAATCCAGTAACACCATAAAAAGTCATTTTATTTGTCGTTAGTTGCATTTTTTTAAAAAGTCGATAGGTGAGGCTAAACTCTTCCTGAATATAGCTGCACAGTAGCTACGTTAGCAGCTCTTTTCCCCGTGGTCACGTGACTAAAGGCAAAGCTAATTTCTTAAAAGAACTGGAGCTTTTGAATTATTATTTTTTTTACATACCGAATTTACCGGGACGGGCAAAATGACGTCGGTAACAGTCATAAATTTTGGTATCTGTAAATGTTCGGTATACCGGCCAGCCCCTACTCCCATTATACGGCTATACGCTGATTAGACTGGATGCGAACTTCTCCCGAAGGACTGCAAGTGGCTCCAAACTTGTCTGGGTGGGTAAATGAACATTAATGCTAAAAATAAGCACCAGGTTGGAAAAAAAACCCAGATATAATCCGGAGAACGGCTAAAAAGGGGCGTTTTGGTCTGTAAACGGAAATGCCCGACTTCAAAAACAAAAAACGTCTCTTTCTTCTGATTCGCTCCTAAGTTGTGACTTCACATCCGGTCTCAATCGATATTTTAAAATAATATATTGTAATAATTTTTTATAGATTATAGATTAACATTATCTAACCATAAGGGCAATATTCAAAAATCCCAACAATATGTCTGTTATTTTAGGTTTACGCATAAAATCAATGTTTGCCAATATGTTAACAAGCTCTGCGCTGGCGGCAACATGATTCCGTATAACCTTTCTGCGGGATTTTTGGTGACCACCTAAAGCTTAACTTTTGTGCGGAAATATTCTCACAAGTCAAGCCATTGTGACTGACGCTTTTCTAAGCAGGCAACAATCTCTAACACAAGGAGGATTTTCAGAACATCTGTAACTGTTTCACATCTAATATCCAACTAAACAAAAAACCTGCTCAATTTGGAAAAAATACATTGAATTGGGTTTTTTTGGTATAAAACAAAGATTTAGCTAAGCTGTAATTCTGCTTCTTTAACGCCAATGAGCAGCTCTGTAGACACAACCTGGCGAGATGGCAATTTACCGAGAAAGGACATCGTGCTCTGAGCGTGTTGGATAAGTGATTTTGTTAGGATCAATATCTAATATTATTATCGCTTCTGTTGTTAACTAAAATAGGCTGAGCGTTCATCTGGGCTGTGTTGCATCCTGCAAGCATCATGTCAAAACTCTTTATGCCAAGAAGCAACGAATCCTTCAACCCGACCCCTGGACTCGAGACAGATTGAGACAGAAAACCGCCACCATCTACATCTGGTTTTTATGTGTGAGCAGCCATGTTTCAGCTCCTCTAGCAGCTCCCATAATGAGCACCCAGGGGACTTGTTGCACCGATCTCTTCACCAAGGTCTGAACAGACTTCTACGGTACCTCTGCTGCTCCCCCGAGGCCACACGCTGACTAAACAGCCATTTCCCTAACAGAATGCTCACAGGCGGCATGACGGGCTCCGTCCCCTGGGTTTTTGTTCCAAAATGAAGGGCAGGGTGGATCAATGCAAGCGGTGAGTGACATTTTCATGTCAAGGATCTTTAATTAGATAAACATCGGGCCATCACACCCAGACTGATCAAATGTTTCTCCAGGGAGGGTTTTGGTTTTAAAAGCTAGCAGCTAATTTACAGTTATTACAGTTTGTGGTACAACAGCAACGTCAGATCACTGCAGAACCCAACAGAGAACCAGATGGAAACGGTCCATTCAAACCCACCAATAGCTGGACAGATAAAGGAGAAAATAACTAGTAGTTCCTACAAGGCATTGGTTGGTGTATATATATAGAACAGAATCAACCTTTGTGTTCCCACGGATGGACAATTTCACTTTAACAGGAAACGGAGGCGGTTACAGTGAGGGGAAATAATTATTTGACCCCTCACTGATATTGTAAGTTTGTCCAATGACAAAGAAACTAAACGTCTCAGGACAGTGTCATTTTATTGTAGGTTTATTTTAATAGTGACAGAACGTCAAAAGGAAAATTGAAAAGATAACTAAATAAAAAATAAAAACTGATTTGCTTTTAATTGAGTGAAATAAGTATTTAAACCATTACCAACCATTAAGAGTTGTGCCTTCCAGAGCTGTTAGACACTCCTACTCAATGAGCCACCCTCATTAAATACACCCGTCTTAACTAGTCTCCTGTATAAAAGACACCTGTCCACAGAATCAATCAACCAATCAAACCTCAAACTCTCCAACACGGGAAAGACCAAAGAGCTTTCTAGGGATGTCTGAGACAAAATTGTAGACCTGCACAAGGCTGGAATGAGCAACAAAACCATTAGCAAGAAGCTGGGAGAGAAGATGAAAACTGTTTGTGCAATTGTTTGAAAATGGAAGAAGCACAAAATGACCATCAATCGACCTCGGCCTGGGGCTCCATGCAAGATCTGACCTCATGAGGTGTCAGTGATTCTGAGAAAGGTGAGAAATAATCCTAGAACTAAAAAGGAGGAGTTAGTTAATGACCTCAAAGTAGCTGGCAACGCAGTCACCAAGAAAACCACTGGAAACACATTTCACCGCAATGGATTAAAATCCTGCAGAGCTCGCTAGGTCCCCCTGCTCAAGCAGGCACATGTCTAGGCCCGCCTGAAGTTTGCCAATGAACACTTGAATGATTCAGAGAGTGACTGGGAGAAAGTGCTGTGGTCAGATGAGACCAACATTGAGTTCTTTGGCAATAACTCAACTCGCCGTGATTGGAGGAAGAAAAATGCTGCCCTATGACCCCCAAAACATCGTCAAGCATGGAGGTGGAAACATTTTGCTTTGGGTAGGTTCTGCTAAGAGCACAGGACAACTTCACAGCATCAACGGGAAAATGGACGGAGCCATGTATCCAAATAATGGGTCGTGGACGGGTGTTCCAGTACGACGATGACCCAAAACATACAGCAAAGGCAACAAATCAGTGGCTCAAGAAGAAGCACATTAAGGTCATGGAGTGGCCTATAGTCTCTGGACCTTAATCCAATATATAAAATCTATGAAGGGAGCTGAAGCTCACAGTTCCACAGAAACAGCCTGGAAACCTTAGTTATTTAGAGATGATCTGCAAAGAGAAGTGGAACAAAATTCCTCCTAAAATGTGTAAAAAACCTGGTCATCAATTACAAGAAAGGTTTGACCTCTGTGCTTGGAAACGAGGGTTTTTCCATTTAGTATTAAGTCTTTTTATTGTTGGAGGGTTCAAATACTTCTAATTTAAATATTTATCTCAATTAAATGTAAATCAGTTTTCATCTTTTATTTAAAGTTATTTTCTGTCACTGTTAAAATAAACATACCATTAAAATGAGACTGTTCTAAGACTTTTCATATCTTTTTCAAGGGACAAACTAACAAAATCAGCGATGGGTCAAATAATTATTTCCCCCACTGTATCTTTGTTCACAATTTTTTTATGGTTTTTAATTTTTTTTAAAAACATTTCTTTCTATCGCTACAGTTTAATGTCCTTCAACAGCAACCAAAGCGTTCTGAGATTTTTCCTTAAGAAGAATTTCTATTTTTCTCAGTTTATATTTCGTTAATTTCCTGTAAATGACACGTATCCTTTTTTTACCTTTTACCCTGTATATTCTTTAAATATCCCGTTTTTAATTCATCCTACGCATTAGGACAGTGAAGTCTTGGTGTTCCACTTTATTTTAAATAACTGCACAGTACTTTTGTTTTAGTAATCGTCACCCTAATGTACATATATTATTTATTCTGTTTTTTTATACTTTACCTTTCTCGTGTGATCTGGAATGCTTCTATTACTTTGCTGCTGTTACAGCCAGATTTACACGTTATGGAACAATAAAGGATTATTATTATTATTATTATTATTATTATTATCTCTAATGTCTATCAGAAATCCATCAGGGCTGCACAAACTCACCTTTATTCACTCAGTTTTAGCTTTAGTTGAGCAGAATATTTTGGAGTTTACACCATAAACATTTTTCTTAGCTAAATTCTCTGGTGGCGTTTCATCATTTGTATTTTAGTTTATATATATAATTTAATCACTTGTGCTGAAATTTTGTCAAACGGTACAGAAAGAAACATCTTTGAGTCTTAGACAGCGTTTCAGAGTGACCAGACTTTTCGCCACCTGGTAGCCCCTCCCACACCTGCTGTTCGCAGAAAGAGAACCGCTACACCTAACGAATTCTCAGATGTCCGTAAATATTTCTTGTTGCAAAAAAAGCATCTATTAAACAGCTTCCTATCAGAGCAGATAGCCTGACTAATTAACCAGCTATCAGGGAATGTTAATTGAATATTTTTGTTAAATCTAGACATAAAAATCTCCCTATTTTTACCTATAATAACCACTATTAGTTTAGCCACTTCAGAAGTAATAAATAGATAAGAGGATTTTGAGTTTAAACATGACTTAAAAGTGGTAGGTTTGGACAATCTGATACCGGCCCAAAGCCCGGCTGTTCCAGCACCAGATTTAATATTTAGAAGAAGAAATGCATCCGCCTGCAAGACGAAAACAGCAGCAGCAGAGAGACAAGCTGCAGTCGTGTGAAAACGGCTGAATTCAGCTACATCTGTGTTGTTGTTGAGGTGGACAGGAGCAACAAGCAGGAGTGGATCCGTCCAGCTGTTTGAAACGAGCCTGCGTTCACTAAACATCTGTTTAACATACCTCTCACACACACACACACACACACACACACACACGGCTCTTTATACAATGAGCTGATACGCAGAGTGTGTTCCCCTGCCTCTCTCGCTGCAGATAGATCACGCCTAATCAGAGGGAGACTCATGCCGGCTAGTGCTGCATGCTAATCCTCCACAGATGAAGACGCTGAGCTAAGAGCGAGCTGACAGCCGTGTGGTAGGGTGGCGAACAGAGGATTGCTGCGGTGTCTCAAACAGGAAGTGATGAGTGGGAGACGACGTCTCTGGTAGTTAGTGAAGCTCCACAGGCTGCAGGACGGCTGAGTTGTTGTGATTGGTCGCGGCCTCCTCATTAAAACTAAAACCCTACGTTACTTTTCTCATCAGCATGCCTTTGGAGCGCAGTAGTTGCACACAGGAGACTGAATTGTGAGTGTTCCTGGGTAAACCGTCAGCGACCATCAGAACATCTGTTTGCTTTTAAGATTCATAGAGTGGAGATGCACACAGACACACACACACACACACTCACAGACGCTAGCTGGGCCCAGTTGTGTGACAGCGCCCAGGAGAACCACAAAGGGGCCGCAACGTCTGCCAGTCGTCTGCCACATGCCGATCTCCGGCGGCAACATTCGCTACGATGCCCAGCGCTCCTAATTACAGAAGCTGCTGCCAGCCTAGGTTGACCGAAAACCACAGCTCACCTCATACTAGCTTCCTCCGACATGTTACATCCCATTAACAAGGTGTCGGCGCTGATATCTAGGAGCTTAATTTGTGTTGCTCCTGAAGCAGCTTTGATCCAAACAGAGTTTGACACCTTTAATGACCAAACAAAACTGAGGACGGCAAACTTAAATACTGGCCGCTAAGCCATCAGCTTCTGAAGTGGAAGGGAAAACAACCGCGGCAAACTTTTAATGTTGTCGAGCTATCATTATGCTGGGTGAGGTGAAGTAGGAGCTTAATTAGGGCCAAGAATGAATTATGGACAGAGAACTGAGGAGGACACAGCTGGGTTATAGCTTTACAGGGTATGGATCGGATATTATTGTCGGAAAAAATGTAACATTTCTCCAAAAATTAAAAACATACTAAAGAATAAGTCAAAATTCGTCCTTTTTTTTTTTTAGCTGATAAAGCTGCAGTGCAATTATAGATGGGAGCCAATGGGGGCAAGTGCCCCTGAAACTTAAACTGGTTTATACAAGCATGCTAGTAGTTCCCATTTATTTGTATTGGTTTATAATGGCATGCTAGTAGTTCCCATTCACTTGCATTTGCTTATACTAGCATGCTAGTAGTTCCCGTTCACTTGCAGTTGTTTATATTACCATGCTAGTAGTTTCAATTCACTTAAATTGGTTTATAGTAGCATGCTAGTTGTTCCCATTCACTTATATTGGCTTATGCTAAGCTAAAGCAGATGGGTTAGTGTTCTTTTATTTCTCATTCATCTAACTCTGGGGAATATAGCAAAAATAATTTTTTTTTAGTTAGAGATGCAAAATCAATTTACTTACAGTATATTGACTTTTAAAATCTCTGCTGGGTGAATCCTTATGTCTGTAATGATCCACTGAAACCTATATTAGGTAGAGCATGCTTAGTGAGCAGCTGCAACACAATGATTATGAGATAATTTAAAAAAAACGTGACTTTTTGATATATAATAAAAATCACAGTCTAAAGTGAAGCAGAAACTAACATTTTCACCAGAATTAAAGTTTGTGTCACTACTAAAGTACTTTTATATCCTTGGATCGGGTGCTGGTTTGGTGGGTTTCCGAGCTACAGGTCACTGACAGCATTCCATCAGACTTCCTTCTTTTAACCATGTAAATTAACACATGCAGCAAATCTTTCCTGTATGAATTCAAGTTATGAATTGATCCCTGAGGGTTTTTTTCAGCAACGTTTTACATATTTTGGAAAAGAATATAACTATTAGACATAAAACTAAGCATAATTTGATATTATGTTAGCCTTTAAAGGCAGATAAAGCTGTGCTTTTAGTGACAGCTTGTCATAAGAGTTAAATATGAAGATAATTTTAAGCCTCCGCAAGCTCGTCTAGATTTGCCGCGCTGCTGAAACACATTTTTTTGGCATTTATTGACAATAACCTTTG